>CM070674.1:2215512-2894736 GCA_036346575.1 Dendrocalamus sinicus | reverse complement strand
AAAGAACAAAATTTAGGAATAGTAAAAATAAATCAAAAGTCGAAGCTCAAATCGAAATAAGTGGACCAAATACCTTCAGAATCGAACCACTTATCCTCTGTCTTAGATTTTATTGAGTGCTAGCTCGATCCTTCGTGATCACCGATTAATCAAAAGTAATTTAATTTCGTGCAACCCGACAATATTGGGCTGTTCTTTTCGGTTCGGCTTATGGCTTTTGGCTGAAATTTTTAAATTTTGGCTGTTTTATATCTGATTACGGAGAGACAGATACTCATTTGCGATTTTGGCTGGTACAGATATTGGGCTTTTAACGTGTAGATCATTTAACTTGTAGACCCCGTCTTGAGAAAATACTCTGTTTGAAAGTTAGGTACTGTAGCAAAAGTCAAAAGCCGCCAGCTTGTGAGATAAAGAACAGGCCCTATGGTTGCTCCCACACTGTGCCTACATACGGCCTCCATAATCTTGCAATACAATAAAGTGAAAAAAAATGCAATGCAAAAGCAAAAGTATTTTATGGAACCTTAAAATAGTACTCCAGAAATCCAGAAAGGATATGAACAGGATCACTGATATGGAAAAAAGCCAGAATTGTTTTCTCATGGATAAGCTCAGAAAGACTGACAGCGAGATGGCTGAGTGTACAATAGAAGGGGGTATATCATTCTCCTATATTACACCCCGGGAATATATTATACCTGGGGGAAAGCGCGAGGGGAAGCCCTCCATGTCAATGATTTTGCAAATAAGTTCTTCAAAATTTGTGAAATTATGTTTACACAAAACCCACTCATCCTTTCAACACTTACAACCTGTTTACACAATTTCGGGTAGACCGGTACGCATTTACAAAACTGGTCATATCTCCCTCATACGACCTTTGAGTGCACGTTTTTGGATTCGTTGAAAAGCTATCTCTAAACCCCATATCGTCCATACCTCCTCACAATTAGAATCCACATTCACAGTAGCTAGATTTCCAAAAAAAAATCGCCTATCTTTCAGAAGTCTCTACTTGACATTGATCCAATCAATACTTTTCATCCAATGCTCATCGTGTGTCTTCTCCATGAAGTGCTCGCTGACCTAACCGGCAAGTCTCTCTGGCTTCGGACGCTGCCGAACTGCCACCTTACTTGCATTGGTTCGAGTCACTCGGCGCACCACCTTCCACAACGACGACACCGGCTTTCTTAACCGCTTTTGGACTTTATCTCCTCCTGAGCTTAGTCCCGCCTACCTTGCCATTGCCGTCATATTCATCATGGTAGCTCCCACTCTAGTTTCTTGTCTCTATAGCTTGTAACTACTCCACTAATCTCGGTCATCTTCTGGCACATTGATCATTTTTAGACCTAAAATCTCCTAGCTTAGTTCTGATCTTTGGCCATTCTAAGCCTAAGTTTTCCTAGTTTAGTCCTAGTCCCATCCATCTCACTATGACATAGCTTCAAAGTTCTAAAAGCATCATTGATAAGCAAATCTATCACATAGTACCGCACAATACATATAGTCATCAATTGACATAATTGATGAGCAAAGGATACATACCTCCATATTTCGCTCCCTAAGCATCACTAAGTCACATGGCCATTCCATGGCTCATAATGCACCAAGTGAATATTATCCATCTCATTTTAGTCATCGCCATGCTCATCTATTCACATTCATCATGGTTCACTCACATAAAGTCTCAACATGCATCTCACATCATGTAGGCATAAACCTCAAATTGGCATCATGCTCCTCAAACTTTGATCATATCCATTCTCATTAGCAACCTCGAGCCACCTGCGCATATAAAGACAAGCAAATCATGTCTAAACATAAGTTCTTCATAAACAACATGTAACACATATGCAATGACACTAAAGCTCCCAAAACTTGCCAAGACCTAGAACTAATTTAGTTCGCACGCTCTAGAATGCATCCACGAGTCTAACGCGCTCCCGTGTCGGTCAAACCGCTAACCAAAAGTTGATCCGACCATGCCCAAAAACCCCATGAACTAACTTAACACACTTCCGGTATCAGATACTAGTTTGACCACGTGCTCAACGTCGGTCAGACCATACCAACAATACACCGGCGACCGCTAACCACCGGGCCGATCAAACTGCAAACAACTTACTCCACAACATTCACTTTGGAAAAATGTGATCGTCTATCAAGGGCTAGTCACACCGCCACCATCGATCAAATCACACATTGCATGCCGGTCGATCGCTCTCACTCAACCCCAAAACACCGCACTAGAAAATATAACCAACTACCATAGCACAATTAGACCATGATTTGCGGTCGACCGCGCATGACATACCGTTAGACCGCTCGAGATCTCACTTCAACCGCAGAAACCCTAGGCAATCTGATCGGACCCATAGACCACCGGATCGGCCTTGACCTAACAAAGAGCACGAAGTTTAGCAATCTCCTAAAGCCAAATTCAAACTTCGACAACACTCAAAAATCAAAGTTAATTGCTCATCACAAACCATAGGATAACCTTTATACGATATTACGGTCTCTAGCCACCTCCAGCAAACTTGCGATATGTTTGGCATGACAAGTATTTAGAATGATTACTTGACATCATCAGTTAACTTTTTTTTAACTTGACATCATCGGTGAAAATTAGTTAATCTGCTGGTCATCCAGCTCCAGCTTGTGCATTTGTTAATTAATATTCTGAACAATTCAAAACAGGGTCTAAATGTAATTACTGGAAACCGTTTCCAAAATACCATCATTCACTGATAGAGAGGACTATTATTAAGGTACATTGCTATCTAGAATAAGAGTTTGTTGTAAAAGAAGTTGATGTACAAGATGTTTTGATCCAATGCAGGTTTCGAGCCCCAAATTAGGGCTGAGAAGCATGTACAATGTTGACTGATTACTGTTAAGCTACTAGGTCCCGAATTTCTCTGCAACCCCATCACCAAAAAATAGTTTCGAACAATTCTGATCAATTCTGATCAGCTAAGACATCTAAAACTTCTCTCAAGTAAGACGCAACGAGGCATTGTTCGTCGGTGGGCATCTTGGCCGGCGACAGCGCCGCGTTGTCCTTCCCCACCCCGTTATGCCCAGTGCATCGGCGTCCAAGTCAGCTGGGGCAAGTGGTGTCGGTGATGGCATTGGCGGTGGGCTGAACTCAGCCTCCTCCACGGTGACAGCCACGTATCTTGCCCGGCGTCTCCTGCTTGGTTGTGACCCATTCCGGCCTCCCCGCTTTGTCGGAGCAGCTGGAAATGATCTTCCAAGAGTATGAAGATCCTCTGACACCTCATGTTTTGACAGCGATGCGAGGCCTGGCAAAATGTCCTTCTGGAAGTCTTTCTTCTGGCGTCGCCTTCGCACTTGGCCTCTCCTAGGCTTTGTCAGAAGCAGTGAAGCTGCAGCAGAGCCATGGTCTTCATTGCTCTTATGCTCTTGGGTTCTTGGTGTTGAATGGTACTCATAGCCTTTGGTTTCTTGTAGCTGCAGTGTCAAAGCCTCAAAGTCATCATCACTTTCACTGTCTGTACTATACACCACTGCGTTCTCCTTTGATGTCGCGAGGTCAGCGAACCAATGCAAAGTGTCAAGCTGAGGGGATCCTGTCTGAAAGACATCGTTACACATGGCCACCAGGCTCTCTGCTGCAGTTATAGCAAGAGAGTCCTTGGAAGGATCATCTGGTTCCTGAGGAACAACATTGCCATCTGACTGACGGACATCTATCTCCAGATCATCCATGAACGGCAATGCATCATTCAGGTCAATGAGATTCCTTACATTTGTGTCAATTTCCTTCTTTCGGAATTGAATTTCCATGTGAGATTCACACATAGTCGCTGGCATGATGTTTTTGCCCATGTGTAGAGTGGATGAGCACCGAGAATCTTTTTCGGTGGCAGCATTGATAGGGAAACCGAGAATTCTTGCGCTACCTTCTGAGTAAGCTGTGGAACTGAATGACATCTGGGAATGTTCATTTACACAACTCAATGGCACTTGTGGCTTCATCAGATATAACGGTTTCTTACTGAGCCAAGAGATATCAACCAGTGAATTCTCACTTCCCTGTTCCTGAGTGGCACTGACATCTCGAGGGGGGTAGTTGAGATTTACATCCTTCAGACAATCATGGAGTGGGGAATGCTTTCGATCCTGAGGCTCTCCGGCAATCTTCGTGAATGATGATGACGATAATGATGAGGTGCATTTGGAGCATGAAAAGAATCCGTTGAGGAACCATTGAAGAAAGCATTCTGAACAAAGGGCGTTTCAACAGCACCGTAATGACTCCAAGTTGTGTAATTTGTGTTGCTGCTTTGCCATAGAGATGTAAGTGCAGCATTGGAGCTGGGTGGTGCAAGGCCCGGTGGACTGAAAGTGCTAGAGCTGGACAGGTAACGCCCTGTTGAGGAATCAACACCATTGTGCTTGAGTTTCAACCATGCCATGCCGACGTTTTGATCTGGCAAAGAAGAGTAAAATATGCTTAATGTGCATTGATGCCTAGATGTTGATTTAAAGCACAAAGCTATAAAACTCGCAAAAAAGAAATCTGGCAATCTTACCATCATTTTTATGGCTGAATGAATTGTTATGCCTTATTTCCTCATGTGCACCAAAAGTTGGAACCAGATGCTTCACCAACACGCTTTTCTTTTAAGTTGTCTTGCAAGCTTAGGACGTTTAGGTTCACTCCCTGATGAATAACGCTGGTTCTCAGAAGTGGACGTTCTCACACCAAGGAAGTCTGTTATTTTCATACTACTGGATGACTCTTCCACAGCTTTATTCAAATCATTCACTGCTGAGCCATGTTGCGGCTGTAAACCAGTGATCCAACTCTTCTCCATGTGCAAAGTGCCCTCACTACTTCCAATGTTAAGCTTGACATTTCCACCAATAACAGAACCATTGGTTCTTGGCAAAATCTTTGCAGGCTTCTCCTCCAATATCTCCACATCATCATCAGCATATGCATCAGCTGGAAGCTGAAGGTCCAACATTTTCTTTGTGGACCTGCCATTACTATGCCTCAAAGGAGCTCCATTCAAACTATACTCTGAACCACTTCCCTTTGTGAAATTTACAGATGATTGCTTAATATCATGTCCACAAGTAGGAGGCCCAACTTGCCAGACTCTTTTTACATCCCCAGATGGTGCCTGCGATGAAAAGGATCTTGCTTGTAATGCATCTGCAAATCTAGGATATCCATTAAACTCTTCTCTTTGGCACTGTGCCATTAGGTCCTTCTGAATTTTATACAGACGATGCAGTTCATAGACCTATATATCAGTCAAAATCATAAAGGAAATGAGAAACAACTACAGCTATAGATAAGTAAAAAGAAAACAGCAAAATTTACATAAGCCATAAGGAATGTTTTCTTTCACTATATCGACTACTGAAGCTCATAGTAACATCAATTTACCTGTTTCCGGAATGTAGCTTCATGTACAAGCATTGTCCGCTTCAGCATTTCCTTCTCAAAATCTGCAGATCCATTCACAGGTATTATTGTGAATCTGTCACTGAGATGCCCACTTGGTTTGTTCTCCTCATGGTAGGACAACCAATTGCCATTTGAGTTTACACTACAATCTGCCATGGTGAAGTATCCTGGAAGGTAGGTCTTGCCCTCAACTTTTGTTCCCATTCCTGGCAAATATCGATGAAGAAATTCTGGGTTATTGAGAGATCGTTCATATCTACCATACTCACTGTTAGAGATATATGTATAGTTTGTTATTCCCCATTGTTATGAGGGGTTCTTTGCATATTCACCACCTGTACCTTGTGTATATATACTGGCCCATTGGCCTCATATGAATCTGGCGCTATTCATAACATGGTATCGAGCCAAAACTAGGGTTTACCTAGGGTTCCGCCGCCGCCGGTCTCCTCCGCCGCCGGTCTCCTCCGCGCGCCGCCGCCATCACCGCCTCGGTGCATCCCGTCGCCGCCCGACTCCCACCCGGCCGCCGCGGCCTCCTCCGCTGCCTCGCGCCTCGCTCGCGTCGCCGTCGTGCTCCGCCGCCAGTGCTCGGCGCTGTCGCTCGGAGTCGCGCGCCGCTGGTCGTCGCCGCCGCTCCGTCGCCGTCGCCGACTCCGTCGGCTCCGCCCGACTCGCCTCCGCCGCGCGCGCGGACTTCGCCGCCTCCGCCGACGCCGCCGCCTTCGCGCGGCGCTGCTCGGCTCGGCGCTGCGCCTCCCGCCGGCCCGTTGCCGACTCGCGCCGCCGTCGCGGCGAGGTTGCCGGATTCGCGGACCGCCGGAGCCACTCCACCGCGAGACCGCCGCCGCTGCGCGCTTCTGCCCTAGCCGCTTGAATCTGTTTGATTCGGTTTGTCGCGATCGATCATTCTTTGTCTTGATCATTCTTTGCGGTCATTTGTTCGGTTCGGCCGCTTGACCGAGAAAAAAAAACAAGCGTCGTTCTAACCGCGCGCCGCCCGCGCCGCTGTTAGACTTCGTTCCCTTGTCGCCGCGCCCGGCCGCTACCAATGGGCACCGCTTCCTCCTCGCTTGCCGGTGATTTTTGATGGTGTTAACTACACCGACTTCGTGTCTCATGCGCATTCACATGCGTGGTCTTCGTCTCACGCGTCTTCGGCGATGTCACCGCCCGCCTTGCCCTATTCTCCGACGGAGCCTACGCTGTTGCATTGCCTCCGGCGGCCGATAAGGCCGCTGCGATGATGACGCTGATGATAAAGTCGCCTCGCTTACCGGAGGCTCGATTCCTACAAGATCGCTCGACCGCTCTACACTCGGTGGTGCGATGACGACGCCTCGCCGTCGCCGTCTTCATCGCCAAAGTGTCGGCCTCGCTTACGAGGTTGTGGGACTCTTCGGCTTTCGGATGTGGACTCATCTTCGTCGGCGCTCGAGCCCTCCGGTGATGCCACACTCGCCCGTGGTCCGCCAGAGCACTCTTCTTCACAGGTGATGCTATCGTTGGCGCCTTTACGCTCGAGTTCTGCTGTCGGCGTCGCTTGGACTCACTTTCGCGATCGCTTGCGCCGCACTGTCCCGTCTTTGCACGGAGGTGCGTGCCGATCTGCGATTTGTGGGTTTACGAGTTCCTTACTCGCCGCCCCGAAGTTCGAGCAAAGGCGTGCCCGGCTCCTTGCACGCCACCCTCGTGTCACTCTCTGGAGGCTCTTCCGAGATACGCGCAGAGAGACTCGTTTGAGTGGTGCTGGTCCGCCGCCACTCCCCTCGTGCTCATTGCCGTCCGCCGCTACTGCTGCTCCTCCAGCGCTACCACAGGTGGTGGTGGCCGTCCTCGATCTCGAGGTGGCCGTCCTCACTGCTCCCTCTGCGACAAGGATGGCCTGCACGAGTCCTGGCTGCAAGAAGAAGCGGCATCTTTCACGCCGTTCTTCTACTGGCACTAGTGCTTCTACGACGACGTCTGCCTCGACTTCTTCAGCAGCTTCTCTCACCGAACAGGAGATATCCAGACTTCGACGCCTACTTGCCGCTTCAGGTTCTCCCTCGACAGGTTCTGCAGGTTCTGCTACTGACTCTTCGGGCACTGAGAGACCACCTCCTACACAGTCAGGTACCTCCCCGTGGATTCTTGATTCTGGAGCATCCTTTCACATGACTCCTGATCCTTCCACTCTGTCTTCTATTACTCCTCTTGATTCTCCTGTCAGTGTTCTTACTGCTGATGGTACATCTCTTTCTGTCTCTGGTCGAGGATCTCTTAGCAACTCATCTTTTCATGTTCCTTCTGTTGCTCATGTTCCTCGCCTTACCTTGCAGCTTCTTTCTGCTGGGCAGATTACTGATCTTGGTTATCGAGTTATTCTCGACTCTGACTCTTGTTGTGTTCGGGATCGCCACACGGAGCTCGGTTGGTTCTCGCCCTCGGCGCGTGACTCACGGCGTCTCTGGAGCTTGATCGGCTTCATCTTCCTTCCGCGCCACCACCGCCGCCGGTCTCTCTTACGCCGCCGTCTCACCGGCTCTTTCCAGCGGTGGCATCACCGTCTTGGCCATCTGTGGGATCTCGCCTGCCGTCCCTTAGTTCGTCGTGGTCTTCGGGTCTGCCTCAGAGACGTGTCTTTAGATTGTCGTAATGTAAGTTAGGTAAATGATTCAGCTTCCTTATCCTCATAGTGAGACGTGTCTCAGGCGTCCTTTGATCTTGTTCATTCAGATGTTTGGGTCCGCTCGCCGTTTGAAAGGGGTCATCGTTATTATATCATTTTTATAGATGATTTCTCTCGCCACACTTGGATATATTTCATGTCTTCTCGTAGTGAGGCCTTGCCCATCTATAAAAATTTGCCACTATGATACACACACGTTCTCCACTCCTATTCGTGTCTTTCGTGCCTGATTCTGCTGGCGAGTACCTCTCTCGTCACTGCGCGCCTTCCTTGCCGAGCAGGCACTCTCGCCGCTTTTCTTGTCCCGGTGCTCATGCTCGAATGGTGTCGCCGGCGCAAGCATCGTCACCTCCTTGAGACGGCTCGTACTCGATGATCGCCGCCTATTCCACCTCACTTTTGGGCCGAGGTCGTTTCCACTGCCACCTATCTCGTCAACATCCACCTCTTACGCTCTTAAGGTGCGATCCTCGTTGGCGTCTCGTGGTCTTCTTCCGACTACTCGCCTTCATCTATTTGGCTGTGTTTGCTATGTTCTCCTCGCCCCTCGAGCGTACCAAACCGACTGCTTCATCTGTTGAGTGTGTCTTTCAAGGTGCAGTGCCGAGCACAAGGGATATCGGTCTGGGATCCTGTTGGTCGTCGGATACGGGTTTCTCGGGATGTGACTTTCGACGAGTCTCGTCCATTCTACCCACGCCCCGCCTCTCCTTGCCTTCCTCTGTGGAGTCTCGTCTTTTGACCTTTCCGATACTCCTATATCTGCTTTTGCCCTCGTCCACTTTGTCCTCACGAGTCTCCACATATTCCCCTGTGGCCTCTCCGCCGTTGTCGCCGCTGTGTTGTCTCCTCGACTCCCGTGCTCCTCCCACTATCGTCTACACTCGCCGACCTGCGTGTTGAGGATCTTCCGGATGAGTCATCTTCTTCGATGTTCCATCTTCTTCGATGCTCCATCTTCCCCGATGGGTCATCTTCTCTCGCTACGCTCTCGCGATCGCCATCGATTCGGCCTCCCGCCCGTTTGCCTTTGCCGCGCGCAGCTGCTCGTGAGCTTCGTCTCCTCACGGGATGTTGTTACTCACCCCGAGTGGCAGCTTGCCATGGCCGAGGAGATTGCTGCCTCGAGCGTCTTGGTACTTGGGATCTTGTTCCTTTTCCATCCCATTCTCATCCCATCACATGTAAGTGGGTCTATAAGATTAAGACTCGCTCGATGGCTCTCTTGAGCGCTATAAGGCGCGTCTTGTTGCTCGTGGTTTCCAGCAGCAGCATGGTGTTGACTACGACGAGACTTTTGCTCTGTGGCCCACATGACTCTTGTTCGCACTCTTCTTTCGGTGGCGTCTGTCGCGGCATGCATTTGCTCGGCTTGATGTCAAGAATGCCTTTCTTAATGGTGAGTTGCGTGAGGAGGTTTACATGCATCCTCCACCGGGTATTCTTCTCTGAGGGCATGGTGCATCGCCTTCGCCGCTCTCTCTATGGCCTTAAGCAAGCCCCGTGCTTGGTTTGGCGCTTCTCCTCTGTGGTTCTTGGTGCTGGATTTTCAGCTAGTGATCATGATCCTGCGCTCTTTATCCACACTTCGTCTCGTGGTGGACTCTTCTTCTCCCGTATGTTGATGATATGATCATTACGGAGATGATTCGAGTACATTGCCTTTGTTAAGGCTCGTCTTAGTGAGCGATTTCTTATGTCGGATCTTGGTCCTCTTCGTTATTTCCTTGGGATTGAGGTTACTTCCACTCCGGATGGTTTCTTTATGTCCCAAGAGAAATATATTCAGGATCTTCTTGATCGCGCCTCTCTCATCGATCAGTATCTTGTTGAGACTCCCATGGAGCTCAATGTTCACCTCAAACTCTCGATGGCGAGCCTCTTTCGATCCGACTCGCTATCGTCATTTTGTTGGGAGTCTTGTCTACCTTGTCATTACTCGTCCAGATATCACTTATCCGGCCACATTCGAGTCGCTTTGTTTCAGCTCCCACTCGGGTTCACTACACCATCTTCTTGAGTTCTGCGATATCTTCGTGGGACTATCTCTCGCCGTCTCTTCTTTCCACGTTCACTTCGTTACGCCTTCGTGCCTATTCGGATGCTACTTGGGCGGCGATCCCTCGATCGCGGTCTATCTCTGCTTCTCGTGTTTTTCTTGGTGGTTCTCTCATTGCTCGGAAGACGAAGAAAGCAGACGCAGATGTCCCGTTCGAGTGCAGAGGTGAGTTGCGAGCTATGGCTCTCTTGACAGCGAAATTACTTGGCTACGGTGGTTACTTGAGGATTTTGGTGTTTTGTCACTACAGGCCCCTCTCTTGTCGACAAATGCAGTGCTATCGGTATTGCTCGTGATCCCGTGAAGCATGAGCTCACTTAAGCACATTGGAGTTGATGCGTCTTTCATGAGGACTTGTGTGCATGATCGGTGATTGCTCTTGATGTGCCTTGAGCTTGGATAGCGGATTTCTTCACGAAGGCCTGCACTGAGCACAGCACGACTTCTTACTCTCTCAAACTCGTGTTGTTGATCCACCATGAGTTTGAGGGGGTGTTAGAGATATATGTATAGTTTGTTATTCCCCATTGTTATGAGGGTTCTTTGCATATTCACCACATGCACCTTGTGTATATATATCTTGGCCCATTGGCCTCATATGAATCTGGCGCTATTCATAACACTCACAAGGTAAAGGATCATATATCAGCATAACAATTCAAATATGGAGCGCTAACAGGTACAATCAGTATTACTCTCTACACTGAATCTAGCAATGCCTGGCCACAAGTTTTTTTTGTTTTGTTTTTTGTTTTTGGTTGCAAACTCTTGATCCATTGTCATAGTTCCTAATTAAACAACCAATGTAGAACATCAATCACAATCACAATTACAATGATGACGTCTTCATTGTAACACTAATTTCATTCGAAAGAATTCCATAATGCACATCCATCCAAATAATTCTGCAACAGGGGAAAGAACCATTATATTTAAGAGACCAGAACAAAGATACCTCCTACTTACAAAGTTCTCAGGCTTGAAACAGTGCTGGATGAGAAAAATCTGCAGGCGAAAGTCTCCGTAATTCCGAAAGAACTGAATTGTTTCAGCCAGCTTATTAAGTGATTCTTTCTTTGCAGCAGAGAAAACGGCGGAAGAGACCTGAAAATTGGCATTTGCAGCGATTAAGAACACAGTAAAAAAAAGAGGAGGGACTTAAATTTTTTCTGCGAACTCTGACTATTATCCATCATCACAGCACCCAACAAAACAGAACACGAATCTCATCAATTGCAATGGTAATCAAATTAAGAATCCGGAAAACACCAATCTTTCAAAGAAAAACACCCGTTCTCTTTTGTGAGATTTGGAGCCAGGGGGAAAAATCAAAATTTGAGCACTTCAATCCATGGAAGAAGATGCAAGACACGGGGCAACTACCCCAAGGTGAATGAAACAGCATGTAAGTGAATCCCCTGAACCACATCTTAAGAATGCACATACAAGTGTGACAAAAAATCGTCTTTTTCTAAGATTAAAAACATCACTTATTTCAGATGCAAGAATAGCATTATTTAACACGCACCCAAATAATTCTATCAACAAGTGATATAAAACCAGAACAAAGATATCTCATACTCAAAAAGTTCTCCGATGTGGAGCAATGGTGGATGAGGAATTTCGCAAGCAAAGCGTCTGTAGCCCCCAAGAAATTGAATTATGCCAGCTTACTCAGTTCATCTTTATCTGAAGCAGAGGAAAAGGCCAAGTTGCGTCACCAAGAAGAGACCTGAAATTTGGCATTTGCAGCAAGTAAGGACAGAGAAGGAAAAAAAGAAAAAAGGGGAATAAATGCAAGAGACAAGAAATAGAAGACAAGATCAAGAACTGCAAGAAACCGTGACGCAAGAAGGACCCCAAAGATCGAAATGCTAAAAAACCCCCGAGCTTTCAAAAACAATTCTGCAAAAATCACAGCATAGGCACACTGCAAGAAGAATCTAACAGGAACCAAAGCCAAGAAAGAGGGACAAGGCAGGATCAACAAGATAGCAACATCAGAACGATCAAAGGCGCCTCCTTTCTGCCAAGGGCGTAGCGAAAGAACACAACCAAAACCACCAAACAGGGGAAAAGGGGGGAGATTTTTACAGAAGCAAAATCCAAGCATAACAGCACAGGAATTGGAAGTGGGAAGCATCCAAGAAGAAGACGTCTGACCTCATGTACTGAAACAGGGGCAGCAACAATAACAGCAGCATGAAGAGGCCAAGAACAGGAGAGAATTTTCAGCTCACCGTATCACCGGGAGAAGCCCACCGGCCGCCTCAGAGCCTCCAAAATCCAAAAAAATATTCCACCTCTCCCCACTTCCTCAAGCCAGGAGACAAGGCCTACCAAACAGACAGCATGACACATATACAATAATATATATCCATTCACATGGACAAAGATTTATCCTTCCTTGCTAGCAAGACCATGCAAGGAAGAGGAGAGAAGAGGATAGAAGTATAGAACAGACCCAGATGCAGATCAAGAGACTAGATTGGTAGAAAGAGGAAGATAAGGGGAAATTTCCTCATTCTTTTCTTCTTCTTTTCCCCTCTCTCTCCCCTCTCCCCCTCTCTCTAGTAGCAAAGAAGAGGAGGAGCAAAAGACCTTCTAAGAAGAGTGACAGGAAAAGCTTGTCAACTTCTGGTCTTTTTATTCTCTGCCTCCTCTTGTATTGTTCTCGCTCTGAAAGTCTCACCTCCACCCTCCCTCTCCCTCGCTTCTTGGTTTCTTTGGCCGGTTTGGTGGTGGATAGGGGAAAACATCACTTTGCATTGGATTTTGGGGGAAAAGCCATAAATTCGGGATTTCTCTGTACCTTTTCCATTCCTCTCCTCTTGCTTTTCTGTAGGAGTTCAGTCTTTCGGACAATCAGACCTGGGAGATTCTCTCCCCCTCTCTCTCATCACTTTCTCTCTCCTTGTGCCTCTGGATTGGAGTATAAAGGAAGGAAAGGAGAAAAGATCATAAATGTAACACCACCGCTAGATGCACACACCAAACCTCATTCTTGTCACTTGCTGACAGCTGACAGATGGCACAACTAATCAAGCATTTTGTGGGTATTGTTGATACCGCGGAAAGTGACGTATCAATTTTGTGGATAGCCATGAGGTGTTTTATGTTTTGATTAGGAGTGATTAGAAAAATCTGAACAGGAGTCAAAGACAGATAGACATGGCCGTTTCTTGTGAGCTCATCTTGCCCTTGAATTCATTCGTTTTAGTACCATGTAATGGATGCTTTAATGTCATTCTGGTGCTAGATTTCAAGAATTCCAAATGTACTTGCAGCACGTTCAATTCTGTAACTGACCCATGACTCATTTTACATTTCTATTTCTCAGCTAATTTCATAGCATACGACTAGTCCTTGTAGCTACTTGTCCTGGTCAATTCTTGCAGGCAAGGGCAAATATTTATTAAGGATCACAATAATTAAATTATAAGTACTATATCCAAAACAATTGAATCAAAAGTATTGTATTCAGTTATTCACAATTTGGTTTCCATAGTGCACACATTTAGTATGATTCATAAGGTATTTTTTTACCATACCTTTCTTTAAAAAATAAGTATTTGATGTTGTGACATCACATTAACTTATTCCCATTCTTTCTGGAAAATAATAATTGGGCTGATCATGCTTCTGTTACCCTGAGGCCTTGGGGACTAGTAGCATTATTGAGTAATCCCCTTCCTATTTGTGTGTTTCTTATTTGTTTCCTCCAATGGATTTCCCAAATGGCTAAGATGTGTGGGCACCAGTGGGCCCCATCCCTCTGAGGTTTGCTGTGTTCCATACTTCCATGGAAGGAGCTGAACTTAAAGGAAAGGAAGAAGCAGCTTGCTGTTGTTTTAACTTGTAATAAGTGAGCAATGGGAGCATATCATAGATGCACACTTATTACTACACTAGGAATAGCATGACCCCATGTTCTCTCGCCCTAATTCAGCTCTGGATTTGCAGTAGCTTCATGCAAGAATCAGGACGTTTCCTTTTCATTTTACATAGGATAGGTGATGCATTTCTAATTCTAACCAACATGTATGTGTGTTTCTGTGGCTGGGTGATTTGTGAGTGAGGCACTGTTTTTTTTTTTTTTGAAAATAAGTGAGGCACTGTTGCAAGGCTTGCAAAAAGGATAGGTCTGGTCTGACTGAGCAACAGCCAACAGGTTAGCCAAAACATGGCAACAGACTGAACAAAGTACATGGTAGGGTTTGGAGAAAAGGTGCTCCATCCACAGCCCCCAGTGGGGAAAAGATTCCTGTGTTTATGTTCTTTAATATATTTTTTTGTACAAAAAAATGCTCATGTGGCAAGACAAGTAGAAGCAGAACCATTGGAACATGGATTCATCCTCTCATGGCCATCTCTTGCAAAGGATTCTTAGTTTTGTTTTGTTTTGCATCAACCAATTAAAATGATTCTGTGTAAGGAGTACCGGCATAAGGCAGGAACTAGGAAAGGGAGTGGAAAGATCTATCACTTGGACTAATAAACCCTAGTCATGGTCTACTGCACTTAAGAACATCAAGAGCAACTGAGATAAGTAAAACATGTGGCAAAGACTCCATTGTTGACGGCAACGCGCTTTAGTATAGTTTGTCGGCCCTTGTCAACCAATTAAAAAAAGTGCAGAATATGACATAACTGTTTTAATTTCTCTAGCCAAATTTACTTGTCATTTTAGCCTACTTTCTCTAGTCATTTACTTGTCATATTACTTTGAGCAAGGAATGAAAATTATTGCATTGAATTTTGCCTAGGAAAAATCAACAGGACAAGTATTTGCAAACTAAAAACTCTGCTAAAACTACATGTTTGGACCACAAAGGGTATGTTGTTGAGTCATTGTTTTGGAGGATTCTTGCATTATTTTTCCCATCTCAGAGGATTTATTCACTGTTCGGATCAGATAACACACCCAAAGTATTCTCCTCCGGAAAGGGTCAAGATCCAATGCTATTTTGCAGGGAAGAAAACGTGAAGGCAAAAGTGGAAGGAAATTTCCTAGGATTTATTTCCGAGAGAAACATAAAGGTTGCTACTTGGTTGCGCCGCCACCAAGAGCCATTACCGCGCCGTCGCCGAGGATGCCCGCCCGTACTCAGGGCTACCGGCCGGCCGGCCGGCGAGAGAATCAATCGAGTATGATCCGTCTCTGATGTGGGATTTGAGGGGATAAAGAAACGGAGTTACTGCTTTGCTCCCCTGCATTTCTGAAAGGTGCGATGATGATATTGCGCTTCCGGAATCTAAAAGCGTAGTAGGACATCATGTATTTTACCTTTCGCTTTTTTATTGCCTTTTCCGTTCGCGATTCAATAATGGAATTGCTACTGTATATACATATAAAGCGAAGATTTTTATTGGACAGCACGACACCCTGATCTTATTCTCTCTGTTCGCTCACTTTCTTCCTCTCTCTCTGTACGACATCCGATTCCATGCACGGCAACGACCACGAGCCACGGTCACCCCATCCCTGGCGCTAGTGCCAACGCCGTTGGATCGGGCCGCCGCCGCCGTTGACTTCCTCTTCAACCATCCTTGGCGCAGCTCGCGATTCAGCCACCGCCTTCAACTTCCACTTCGGCCGTCCTCGGACACGGCGCCGCTAGATCCGGCCATCACCGTCGATTTCCTCTTTGGCTATCCTCAGATGCGACGTCGCGAGATCTGGCCTTCCTCCTTCCCTAGCAGCATAGGAAGTCGAGTGCGCTGGGGACAAGAAGGCATCAAGGGTGGGTGGGGACGCAATCGACTTTGCCCGCCCGCCTGGCCCATACGCTGCAAGGATGCGGGTGGCCTTCTCCTCCCAACACCAGATCACCGCCATATATATATATATATATATATATATATATATATATAAAATCTCTGCAAATACATGTTTCACTTAAAAAATCCATGCAGTCGGCCATTAATAATTTGTGCGACCATGTGGTTTGACGACAAACCGGAATGAAGCCAAAGACTTTCTCCAAGTCAGTAATTCAAAATATCTAAAAACTATAATCATTTCTTGAGTTACACGGTACTTCTTTTGTCAAACAAAACATCGAGACTACACAATTCCTTATTTGATGCAAGGATATGCAAGTGGCTAATAATAATTGTAAAAACTATAATATAAATGAACAGCATAATACCAATGGGCATCAAGAAGAAAGTCGATCCATAAAGATGACCTGATGCCTTGCCACTGCAACTATATGCCGTCTCATCTGCGGCAAAATACAAACCCAAATCAAGAACCGATGGAGGATCCAAATAAAAAAACTCACTGCAACATTGAAAAGATAAATGCGGGGCGGATTTGGGGCGGCGAGACGGCGAGCCGGAGCTGGGCCATCGGGGGGCAAGGCGGATTTGGGGCGGCGGCCTGGAGCTAGGGTGTCGAGGCGGCGGGGCAGACCTGGGGAGGCGGGGCGGAGCTGGGCTATCAAGGCAGACCTGGGGAGGAGGGGCGGCGGGGCAGACCTGGGGAGGTGGGGCGGCGGGGCGAGGGGATGGGGCGGATCGGAGGAGGTGGGCAAGGGGATGGGGCGGAGGAGGCGGGCGAGGGGATGGGGCCAGCGGATCGGAGGAGGTGGGTGAGGGGATGGGGTGGAGGAGGCCTGCAAGGGGATAGGGCCGGCGGATCGGAGGAGGCGGGCGAGCGGATGGGGCAGAGGAGGTGGGCGAGGGGATGGGCAGGCGGATCAGAGGAGGCGGGCGAGCGGATAGGGCAGAGGAGGTGGGCGAGGGGATGGGGCCGGCGGATCGGAGGAGGCGGGCGAGCGGATGGGGCCGGCGGATCGGAGGAGGCGGGCAAGCGGATGGGGCGGAGGAAGCGGGCGAGGGGATAGGGGCGCGCGGCGGCTGCGAAAACTGGGGAAATCTTAGCTAGGGTTTTCAGTTCAGCGCGCTGCACGAAATATTTACCGAGCGGGCTGGATAATTAGCCTCACGGGTTTATCTTCAATTATCCTCACGGTTCACTTAATACCGTCACAAAAATAGTGTATTTTCTTGGCGGCTTAAGGAGCCCGACAGGAAAATGTATTTTTGTGACAGTGATATGTGGGCCCGTCACAAAAAATTGATACCCCTCACGTTCTATGCGGGCTCGTCAGGAAAATTAAAGCCCGTGAGGGATGATCCGTTTTCTAGTAGTGACTAGTTGTTTGTAAATAGATACTGCAGGTGGATAGCTCACCACAACTCCAAAGACTAGAGACAAAACTTGACTCTAGTATGTCATCTATGAAAGTTCTGATCAAAAAACCTCTCAGGTTTCATTTAATCCAAAGCACCAGTCATTATTGAATTGCAATAAAGTTCACAATAAAATTTCTGGAACGTTGGAAATATGAGCAATATTTTAATTCTAAATTCTACAAAGAGAGATATACGGTAAAAGATTAATGATGCAGTAAACGAAACTAACAGCAGACAGCTTATTGTACTTTAGAAAATACACAAAAATAATATTATAACAGAGTCGAACGATCGCGTGAATAACTTTGCAATGGGGTTGATGGAGAAAAGAGAAGCAGTGCAGAAACGAGTAGTCATGGAAGTAGTCGATGTCGAAGAAGAAGCCAAGCGGTCGTGCAAGTAGCACTGCCCAGAAACCTTATTGCCACCCCATGCAGGTTCTCTTTGTGATAATGTCTCGGAGATCCCGCTCTCCTCCCTTCTTTGGTGCACACCAAGAAGAATGGCCCGCGTGGTTGACCAGCTTGATACTACAACACAACTATCCAAAGAGAAGGTCGAAGAATGGATAATGAATTATGCCGTCATCAAACCACATAATGATTTTTATGTTGTATTTATCAGCTCCTGGACAGTTCAAAAAAGAGAAAGAAATGCACGATTCTCAAAAGAAAAAGGTGAACTTGATTTGCCAAGTAGTGCACCACTTCACGGCGTGGTCGTGCGTCACTAGTCACAAGTCACATGATTTTCCACACGAAAACACGTGAATATGTGCACGCGTGCATGAGCGTGCATGTTTTGCCAAAGTTCTCATACCATCCGCATTCAGTGTATCATATGTTTCAAGGATGTCAAGGACTCCAACTTATAAATTGTCTTTCTCTACTTGGATAAACAATATGGTATTAAAATATACGTACTTTAAAATTATAGAAAATAGACATCATACTCATACGGGCCTAATTTCTAACACAAATCACCACTTGCCTTCCCAGTTACGGCACCACCTTCCTCCCCTATCATTCTCCCAATTTGTGTCGTCTTGTAAGTCATGACCAACGTTACCATCGCCGCTCTACTACCACACTTGTGCTCTAAGATCGCGGATAAGTAAACTCCTATAGCTTGTTTGGATATGATACGGCTTACGCCTAATCCTTTTGGATGGGCAGCCATGATCAGGAGGTGATTATATGCTCTCATAAATAGTGAATTGTACAAATATTAAAGCACTTTTAAAAGTAGATTAAGGCTACTTATCTTTTGATTGGTGCTTTAATATTTATGTATATATATGGAAGTGAAAAGCATAAAATCACTGCAAAAAAAAAAAGCCTCTAAAGGTCTTGTGTGTCACTCTCCTCCATTGTTAGTCACAGATCAATGCTACCGGCCGCCATTAGACAACATTAAGCCCCGCTTCACTGAGTTTAAGTTTTTAGCTTATAACTTCTTAATTTCATTTTTTTAGCCTTTTGATTTCTTTTTGGACTTTTTTGCCTTATTCCTTTACATTGTTTGTGATGACATGACCTTTTTTTCCCTTTTCATTTGTTTAAATTTAACTATGCGCAAAAAACTTACAGCAACTATATTACGAAAATAAGCTCTAAAGAGTGTAGACAGTGGCAAACAGTGGAAAAAGCTGAAGCTAAAATGAGCACCGGAACCATTTTTGCACTCACCTAATTCATTTACACTGCATTTCTTTCTGGTGGTACTCGGAAGATTTCTTCACATTTAGTAGTAGTATATTAATTTAGTAGTAGTACTTTTTTCATTAGATTAGCAAAGGAGCAGATGGCTACAGTGGGTCCAGTACCACTGGAAACCTGTAAGTCATCACAAAGGCATGATGTGCATTTAAGCAAATGTGGGGTTACAAAGGATCTATATTTGTGATTTGGAGGGTGAGTAGATAATGCCTTTGCCTCCCAAGTCCAATCAATCTCCAAAACCTCAATTATTGAGAAAGAAAAAAAATCAAGGGTAAAAAGATCATTTCTTCATCACCAAGAACATGACCACAAGGTGAATGTAAAATTTTATTTTGCCCTAGATAATAAGTCACAAACCAATGAAGTAGGAGTTGTACTAGTACTAGAATTTATTGGTTGGGGCCATATGGATGGAAATAAGCTATTTATGGCTGTTCTGGGTTCCTCAATAGTCCTTTGGACTCTGATCTCGCAGTCTGTTGTTACCTGAGATGGCTCTCGTGGACCCACTGTCACTGACAGTATGGCCCAGGGGACGTCAGATGCTAAAGGATCCAAGTATTGTATATGCCATGTGTGCGAACGAACCATTGCCATCTTATCGTTGCATTCCCATGTATATCATTTCGGCTGTGTTTAAAATGACTTCAGCTTCTGGCTTCCGATTTATTTTTCACTATTCATAAATTTTGTCTTTTTTCTGAACTTTTGGCTTTTTGTTAAGTTTTTTTGCCGATTCTTTTTTTTCCCATATTTGTTTGTATTATACGTAATGGGCTAACATATTTTTTATATTTTTAATTTTTTAAAAATTTAATTATGCTAAATAAGCCTCTGTCAGCTACATTGTTTTTTCAGCCAGCTACAGTGCTTTTCAGCCATAAGCCACCCCAAAATAAGCCCAAATGACCACCATTCCCGTATATTCGTGCAAAATGAAGATAAAATCCATTTATTTTGTAGGGTCTATTTGTGTTGAGTTTTTATGCAAGCGAAACCAAAATGTAGAACAAAGGAACTCAAGACATAAAGAAGAGAAAACATAAGGTCCTACGCCAAGTTTGTTTTGATCCAAAATTCTTATGGAATTGGCAAATTCTTATGAGCTATCCTGCTGTGCCAATGGCATCATAGATAATTTTTTCTGTAAAGATCGATCCAGATCCTCCAAAGTTGCACCATTTTCCTTTGTTTTAAACTGGGCTTTGAAACCACTTGTTACCACATGAGAAGACGGGAGTCATTTTGAACCGTTCTTGTAAACGGCCGTGCATTTTGTATGTAGGCTTGGTTAAATATATATTGATCTTAAATCAACTTTAGATTGCGAGGATTACAAAAAGAATGAAGTTGTTGTGAAATTCTGATTGAGATGGAGTTGGACTTCTTGTAGATATGCAATTCCCTGCAGCCCACCATTCCTACGCGGATCCGTTCTACCAAGGTTTCTGACTTTCGGCTTATTTTTCATTATTTCTAAATTTTATCTTTTTCTAACTTTTTAAATTTTTTGAGCTTTTTTGCCGGTTCTTTTTTCCATATTCATTTGCATTATACATACTGGGCTAACATGTTTTTTCTATTTCTATTTTTAATTTAATTATGTCAAATAAATCATCATCGATTCTGATAAAAATTCGACATAAGTCACAAAAAATAAGCTCAATTGAGCACACTGTAGGATCCACCGTGGAAACCTCCCCAAATTACGGGCCTGTTTGGTTGGCAGCCAAAATTTTCATGCCTAACCTTAGCCGCGCCACAATTTCTTAGGTGGGTCTTTGGTTCATTGCCACGATTGTGGCTTGCCACACTTTGTTAGCCATATGGCCCACGCGTCATAGACTCGATCTTTTGCCTAACTTTGCCTAAGGTGTGGCGTGGAATTTGGGCGCCACAAAAAGTGTGGCACGCCACACTCGACTAAGGTTAGGCGTGGCAAGATTAGGCATGAACCAAACATGCCCTACATCTTTACCTGCCGTTTTAACTTCAGTGTATTCACCGATTCCGACAAGTGCATCTCCGTATCCTCTGCCGGTTTAGAGTCAAACCCGAGGCATTAAGATCGAGGCTGGTGAGGGATGGAGAAGGCTTTTGCCTTCTGGTCGAGTGTTAATTAATTTCTAATTTGGTGTATCATTAGCAACTGTTTCATGGCTGGAAGCCTAGGGCCGCGATCAACATGGCTGTTCAACAGTGCTCATGGCTTATTTGTCACTATTCATAAGTTTCGTCTTTTTCTGAATTTTTGGCTTTTTGTTGAGCTTTTTTGTCGGTTCTTTTTTTCCCGTATTTGTTTGTATTATACGTAATGGGCTAACATATTTTTTATATTTTTAAATTTTTTTAAATTTAATTATGCTAAATAAGCCTCTGTCAGCTACAGTGCTTTTTTCAGCCAGCTACAGTGTTTTCAGCCATAAACCATGAGCTTTTCAGTCGAACCGATCACCCCTAGAACTGACATAACTGGGGTGATTCTTGCAAATAGAATACTTTCAAAACCGTTGACATGCCAAAGGGAAGCACACGTATATCGGGAGCTCAGCTCAACCAACTGCAGAAGTGCTCCCCTCCAGTTTCGAAACGGAGGCACGCATGCATGTTGTAACTAATGTTTTATCAGTGTATTACTATACTACTAATAAAGTAGTATTGAGATAGTAATATCACTGTTATTATTATTTTGCTAATGAGATTCTGCAGAAGGGTATTTAGGTGGCGCTCCAACTAGTTTTTGACTTACTTTTTTTTGTTTCGGTTTATGCTTTATGACTTTTGAGCTGTTTGCAAGAGAGAATATGGAATAATAGAAACTCGCGTGCGATTTTGATCGATATAACAGTGTGTATAATAAACTTGTAGATCCTGTCTTAAAAAGATATTTCGTTTGAAAATTAGTTACTGTAAAAAAACCAAAAAAAATAACTTTTAAAAGCTGAAAAGAATATGCTCTTAAGCCTATGGTTGTGACTTTTATTTGAAATTGCAGCTGTAGCTACGTTTAGTTTTTTTAAGAAAAATGACAAAATGATTTTTTTAAAAGAAAACCGTTATATCATCACAGATAATACAAATAGATAAAAAAAGAAAAGACAAAAAAACTAAAATTAAAAATTGATGTATTTTAAGTAGCTCCTAATTTAAATAAACTCAAAACTAAAAATATCCGAAACTGAAGTCGTTTGATGTTGATGGCACGCTGCTGGTGGTTGCATGGGTCAGTAGGTCACGTGACGGATGGCTACTTGTTTATATGCAGTTGCATCTCTTTCTCTCTCCTTGAGCCGATGAGCTGATTTGAGCAAGAAAACGACGGTCACTAATATCTGCCTCTTAATGAATGGGTTATTTAACCTAAGGATAAATTTATTTTGCCTGTCAGATCCATTTATCTTCCGTTTTTACTCCTCCAGAATTTGGTCTTTAACCTCTGTTGCTAAATCAAAGCATCTTGGCTTAAGTTGACCCTGCATTAGGCTGCAGAAATATCATCGCATCTAGTTGATCGAAACTTGGCTAATGCTCAGTTTGGAAGAACGCGATAACTATATTCTTTCCTACAAAATTCCTATACTCCAAACATGCATGTAAACATGCCTGATTTGAGACTTGACGGAAGTTTTGATTGGGTTGAGCCAACCATTTTGTCCTGTTCTTTTCAGCTTCTAAAAGCTGCTTTTCGGTTTTTCTACAGTAACTAGTTTTTAAATAGAGTATCTTTTCAAAATAGGGTCTACTAGTTAATTGTAGTATATACTTTACTGACTTCATTTATATCAACAAAAACTGTACGTAAGCTTTTGTTACTCTGTAATCTCTCACACAAACAGCTTAAAAGCCACAAACCGCAGCAAAAAAGAACAAGCCAAATTAGTGATGCTATCAATATGGTGAAAAATTAGGTTGTGGATGGTAGAGAGCTAAACGCATTATAATTATCACAAAGTAAGTTGATCAGAAAGTATATAAAAAAATTAGGAACTAATATCATACATAACTTGAAATAGAATGACTCTTCTACGTGAGGAAGCCTGAACCGACGGCGATGGCAAGATTCTCAGCAAATGCATCACACAAGGATACACAGCGCATGTTCAATAGATCCCCCAGATTGGATTCCTTGGCCTGAACAAATCTGAGAAATCTGGACACATTTGGACCCCTAAACACCCGAAATTCCACTTTTGGCCCCTAAATCAAAAAAATTCCGCTTCGACCCCTCCGACCGCGCGTTCGCGAGCTGGTGCCACGTGTCCCGGACGCTTGGCGGCCGGCGCGCGGCGCGCGGCGGCGCGAGCGGACGCGCGGGCCGGCGTGGTCGCGTACGGCGGCGGGCGCGCGCTGATCGCTACGGGCGGCGCGGCGGCGCGATGAAGCGGCGATCGCGCGGCGGCGGGACACGTGGCGCCATCTCGCGAAACGCGCGGTCGGAAGGGGTCTAGAAACGGAATTTTTTTGGTTTAGGGACGAAAAACGGAATTTTGGGGTGTTTAGAGGTCCACATGTGTCCAGATTTCCAAATCTGAAAGCTTTAAAGGCAAAAGCTCGTGGAGCAATAAAGTCCAAACAGTAACCAACAGTTCAAAACATGAGATAGACATCCAAGACCTTGCATAAAAAAAATACTTCCTTTAATCAACTTATTAGTCCAGTCGTTTAGAGAGAAATAAATTATTTGGGGTTCTTGCATTGTCACCCGTCACCACAAATCGTCCTACTTTTTTTTTTCTTTTGCTAAAAATGGCATGGAATTTGACGTATTCTTGTCTATTATAAGTCCAATATGCCTTTCCAAATTGTTTTTATTATCATTCCTAGAAGGGAGAAAGAAATAGTCCACTTTTTAACCTTGAACTTGTTCGGTTTACAACCCTAAATTATGAAACCTTCGATTTGAAACCTCCAACTATCAAAACTGTCCATTTTACCCCCTCCATCCAAATCTAGGTGGTTTTGATTTTGCGTAGCATTCTAGTAGGCAAGTCTACGTTAATGTGGCATCCTAATGGAATCCTAATCAGTAGCAACAAATAAACCCCCTTTGTCTCCTCTCCTTCTCCTTTCTCTCTCTCTCTTCTTTGTTCAAGCTCATCGGGCTGGGCTCCACTCATCATCGACCGCCACCTACCGAAGCTTGCCGCCGACCACACTTGTCGGAGCTCGCTGCCTGTAACATCCTATTTTTGGCAGTTCTAAAGTGCTTGAATGAAAATTTTTTGAATTTGAATTCAAATCAAAGTTCATTTTCAAAATTCAAACCTAATTTCAATTCAGACCCGAAGCCCAAGTCTTGCTTCGGCCGAGCTTAGCACGTTCCCTCAGTTTCCCCAGCCCACTAGGCCCTTGGCCCAGCCCAACCGGCCTATGCCGCTCCCTTCCCTCGCTATGCGTGCCCCACCCGCACCGTGCAGGCCCTTGGCCCACGCCCGTGGCGTGCGCGCTAGCACTGCCCATCTCCGGTGCGCCGATAGTGCACAACCGCCTTCCCATGTGCGCCAACAGTGCCTACCAGCCTCGTGCTGACATCACCATCCCCTACCTCCTCTCCCTCTCCTTTTTCTCTCCTCTTTGTTGCCTGACCTCGCCACACCCGCGCCCACTGCTCCTACTCCGCATCTGCGCCGCGTGCCCAGAATTTTTGCCCCTGACCGTTGCGCCTTAACTCCCTTTTGCGTCACACGCCGACTCCGCCCACCTTGCACTCTGTTGTGCCACACACTGCCGCCACCGCCCTCGGCTTCTGTCCGCTTTAATGTTGCCCAACTGCCCTTTCCTTGGCTATATAAGCCCTCACCGTGGTCTCCTGAGCCTCCTCCCACCTTTCCATTGCTTCCTCTTCCCTCACCTTGGCCGCGCCAAGCTTCCCTAAGCTTCCAGTCGCCACCGCCTGCCTCCGCTTAGACCTCACCATCGCTGGCCTTCTTTGGTGAGTCCCGTGCCCCATCAAGCATGTCATTGTGATCGCCTTGTCTCTCTCTCTCTCTCTCTCTCTCTCTCTGCGCCCAATTGGTTTCTCTAGCCATGCAGCTCATCGAAGCCCCCTTTCTTCTCCAACTCCGGTGCCCAGTCGAGCCATCACTTCATCGCCCCTTCGGTCGATTCCTTTTGCCTGAAGCTACCTCGTGACCTCCTCCGTCGATCCCCGCTACTGGATTGGACCACCGTTGCCTCCACATCGTTGGTGCCGTGATCCTCCCCTCCACTGTCTCGGCTCCATGTCACCAGCCCGCTCGTGCCTCCCTGAGCCCAGCCATCACCTTTGGTGAGTCCCTTTTTGGCCCTAGTGGCTCTATTAGCGCGTAATTGACTTGGTTTGCCGTCATTCACTGTAGCACCTTCCGCCCAAGCCCCACTGCCGCTTAGCTCGCCGCTGGCCACCGCATGCGTCGTACAAGGCCTCGTCGCCTTGCCTAGAGGTGCGGCCCAAGTCCAGCATTCCATTTTGCCCTTCCCTTCGGCCGTCGTGGTTCCCCTTACCGATGACAAGTCGCATGTTGCTCATCGGAAGGAAGACGACACTATTCCCCCAAGTTTAATTAGGGTGTGCAATTAATTAAGTTAGTGACGTTGTTAGTTTAGTAATGTCTCGCTGACATGCATGCCCCATTTCATTAAGTTAGTTGTTAACTCTATGATATGTGGGCCCTAGCCCATTTAAAATCATGTTTAAACCGATTAAGTGAAATAGAGCCACTGACAAAAATTAAGTTTAGTGGACCCCATCTGTTAGTGAGAGAGTATTCTCTCCTCTATTTATTTTTAGATTAAATCCTAATTTAAACTTTGGAGAGCCCGTTCTCACTCGTTTTAACTCTAAATTTTATGAAACCTATTTCTAAATTTATCAAAATTCAAGATCTATCTAATGACAGTAAAATCACCTAATTTGGAGTTTATTTGAATTTTTTGGATTTATTTGTTTACTCGCATATTTATTTGCTTTCCATTATGATCATCCATGTAGAGTACGAGGACATGGAAGAGACGCAGTTCAAGCCAAGTTAAGACATTCAAGACAAACCTACTTGTAAGCTAGACGAATCAATACTTTCATCATATTGAGCCTATATTTTTATGCAAATTATATTTATTTAATTATCAAATTGCATGCTTTATTTGTTATGCAAATTTATATTCGCTTAAGATTACAGATACATGCCTAATAATCACCAATTATTATACCCTCACTCTTTGGACAATTGAACACTTGATTCTTGTCACCCTAGAAAACTTAATTGTAACCTTGCTAGTTATAAGTTATATTTAAGCTGGTTTTAAGCCATCATAGACACAAGTTGTGTCGCTGGTTTTAAGCCGCCGTAGACACAAGTTATGTCGCTGGTTTTAAGCTGCCATGGACACGAGTCGTGTCGCTAGATTTAAGCCTTCATGTGGCGCAAGAGGGGATCTTGATGTGACAAACATAACCTCACTAAGATAAAACATTAGTAGGTATAACTTATACTAGGTGATGTATTGTAAAGATCTTGTGGTGATCTTCATAATTGACATGTATAAGAAAATATATAAAACATAACAAGCTGATTATCTCTTATGGGTCAAGTGTATGAACTCTGCAGAGTGTAAACTGTTCAAACAATCATACCCATAGTCATAGGCGAGCATGAAAATTTACTCGAGTTAGTATCTATTTCTAAAACTTTGTGGGTGGGATGAAAACATGTTGGATGGATATAACCCTAAATTTGGTTTGCCCTGGGTGGGATGTAACCCAGTGATTATAATGGGTGGATGTAACTCTAGTATCAAAAACTGGCATATGGTGAATGGAACCATGTAACAGGTGGATGGAACTGCACTGCTACTATTATTGCACACTTTTACTCTCTTTAATAAAAACATGGTTTGATTTAAATGCTAAGTCATAGAAATTTCTATTTACTATACTTTCCAAATAATGTCTTTTGCAAATAAAAGAATTTGAGCCTATCTTTATCAAACCTTCCATGTATATTGCATTCTATGTTTTGCCTCGCGGAGCACTATTGCTTATACTCACTCTCACTCACAAAAATACATCAAAACCTGCGGATCAAAATTACTACGTGTATTACGATGCCTTAGGAGCTGATGGAGAAAAAGATAGAGGAGATTAAGATAGTCTCCAGTAGTTTAAGCTCTTATCCTAGTTAATCTCTTGCCTATGGTGAGATGTGCTCTTCTCTTTTACTTTTGCTTTATATAATGTATCCAGTTGGCCTGATTGACCCTTATTGTAAACTTAACCCGATGTAATTTATTTAAACTCTGATCTGTAATGTTATTGAATGGCATAGTTCATGTTATGTATGAAATAATTCATTAATGTATCTGTGAGAACTATATATTAATATAAAGAATAATGCAGTGGTTTCGCAAAGGGTTCTGGATTGGCAAAATCTGGGTCCGACGCTGCTGACCATCTTCTCCTCCTCCCTCTCTACCTCCATCTCTCTCTTTGCTCAAAGCTCTGATGATCAGGCGCTCAAGACTACAACCGATGGTGGTTAAGACAAGAAGAATGTGTGCTATCCCCACGAAAATGGGTTAGCGAGGTCCCGGGTTAGCGCTGGGAAGTAGTGACGCGAGCAGAGACACACAGTGGTGTGCCGATGACGACTGACGATAGCTAGGGCAAGGAAAGAAGGATGACGACGGTGAACCAATGGCGCACTTTGAAAAATGGTGTGCACACGAGCAACACAACATCAAGGGAAGCTCACTAGTGTAGGCTTTGTGGCTAGAGATGGTCGGAGGTGGCGGGGCAACAATGGCCAACTTTAGGGAAGGTGAGGAGATCACAAGGTAGAACATGGCACATGAAACAAGACAGTGAGCTTGATAATGACATGGGCTTGTCGGAGAATGAATTTGCAATGACAGCGCTCAGGTAAAGGTGGCGAAGCTAGGCTTGATTCGGCAAAGGACTCCAAGGAAATGAAATTAATTGAGGGGGGAGATTGATGAGGCTCAGGAACACGAAGTAACGCAAACGAATTTGCAAGGAGCTCACCTGGGAGGGAGATCAAGTTGAGGGCGAGCTAGACTTGGGGAAGCAGATGACACCTATGCGGCCATGTCCGTGTGGGCCTCACCGTTCGCACTGTGCTCATGGCGCAACATCGCGTGTGTGCCCGGCACTGGCCGCGTCATTAAGCTGCTGCTCTCGTGACTTTGCCTCTCCGGCTCCATCTCCCTAGTGTTGGCATCGCTCCCATACCTCGAGAAGCTCAACCTTCAGTCCAACTCACTCTCTGGCACCATCCCCGCATCCCTTTCCCGTCCCTACTTCGTTTCCTTCCAACTTGAAGTACCTCCAGTGTTCGACAGCTAGGGGAACTCGTCGTTGCACATGGTGCAGCTGGGCGGCAACGAGTTCTCGTTGTTGGACGTGCCAGGAGGGCTCGATAAGGATATCCAAGTCATGGACTTGAGGGGCGACAAACTGCGCGGGTTGTTCCTGACGTGGTGAACGAACTCAGATTTAGTGCCAAGCTGACATCCATGTGGACGACACTTCAGTGGAAAACCACCCTGGCTTGAGTCGAGGGGGTAAAGTAGACAGTTTCGATAGTTTGAGGTTCTGAATCAAACAGTTTCATAGTTCAGAATTGAAAATCAAACCAAAATCATAATTTAGGGTTGAAAAGTGGACATGTTCCGAGGGAGAATATCTAATATGCGAGAGGAGATAATGTTCCTGAGGGGGCAGACAAGATAGCCAATGGAACTGCGTCCTCATCCTGTATTGTAATTGTATGCTTTAGAGTTCAAAAAAAAAATTGTATGCTTTAGAATAGCTCTAACTATTTTTTTAGCAGGATACGTTTATTTTCCAGGTGCATTCGTAAAGGGAAAAAAGAAAGTTAACTTTGGGTCTTGATCTTTCTGTATGTTTATTCGTTGTTCCTATTATTTTTTGGATAAAATATTTTTAGAAGTTCAGATTGTGTAAAATTATTCCGTGCATGCTTCTATTACTTTCTGTTACAATATTTGGTATTACATTGCAAATTTTATAACTCACCAATGCATTTTGTTTGAATTTCTAAAACTTTTTTGTAGGCCATTTCTTTCATTGTTTTTGATAGAATTAGAGTAACTTTCTTTAAGAAGACAAGCTTGGAACAGTCTGAACTCTCAACTTGGTGAACTGATTATTGGGGTTCCAAACATTCCACTTGATAACTCTGGTTAGGTGCAGCTCCAGCGTCTTTTCCTTTTAGAAGCAAATGCTAATAATTGATTCAGATGTATTCTAAAGAAATATCGTGTTGAATACTTAACATAAACATCACAGCAACCTAAATTGGACTTCTATTTATCCTTAGCAGAGAGCTAACATTTCCACAAGAGGTGGAACTACAAAGAGAAGAAAAGTAACAAGAAAAAACTAAGCAAAGTAACTCTTCGAAATGTAGTATAGCATGAAAAAATTAATATGAAAGAATTATCTATATTTGCTTTGCTGTTACAATGGAAGTACAAAATTTGCTTTGTCGAATCCGAGGCCTTATCACTTTTTTTTAAAAAATTTTGAGAAGACCCTAATCCTAACAATATTTTGTTTTTGTTTAACCAGATGAAGACTATGAAGTGAAGCATTAAAAGTACTGAAGCATGAACTATTCGACAAACCTAGCACTATATTGCCAGTGTTTTGTCAGTCCCTCCCATCACCAGTTTTCGTCATATGTTCATAGCAGCAGCTCTTAACAGAGCAAAGCAGGTGGCAGGACCGCAGGTTCTGAGAATGCTTCAGCACATCTCTGGCTGTTTCAGTTCATCATCAAAACTTTGGTACCATGTCACAGCATCTTCTTGATTGCAGCCAGTGGCAAGGTTTCGCTGGAGCTTGTGCTTCCTTTCTTCAGATTACATGCCCTGCAATGCGAATCACCTTGTGGAGCATTTGGAGTTTGTGACTGCAACACAAGCATGCCGTTGGCAAATGACTCATTGCACAAGCAGCTCATGACCTGCTGGAACGCAGCCAACATGCTCAGTTTCAGTTCATCATCGAAACTTCGGTACCGTGTCAGAGTATCTTCTTGATTGCAGCCAGTGGCAAGGTTTTGCTGGAGCTGGTGCTTCCTTTCTTCAGATTACATGCCCTGCAACGTGAATCACCTTGCGGAGCATTCGGAGTTTGTGACTGCAACACAAGCATGCCGTTGGCAAATGACTCATTGCACAAGCAGCTCATGACCTGCTGGAACGCAACCAACATGCTTAACATGCGAGCTCAGCCTATCAACCATCTCGGATATCTGGTCTGACTCTGCGTGCTTTCTATCCCCCACTGTGAATTCATGGAATGCCTCATCAAGTTCAATCCAACTTGACCCTGCTGTCTTCTGAGACCCGGTTCCTTTCATCTGCATCCTTGCCTTTGCCATGTCACTCCACTGCCCAGCCTCTGCATAGATGTTTGAAAGGACAGCATAGTTCCCTGCATTGGAGGGCTGCAGCTTGCTCAGCTCGTTCACTGCTATTTCCGCATACTCCACGTTCTTGTGCAGTCGGCATGCACTGAGAAGGGAGCCCCATATGACCTCATTAGGCTCCCAAGGCATGCTTTTGATCAGGTCAACGGCTTCCTTGATGAGACCGCCACGGCCAAGAAGGTCGACCATGCAACCGTAATGCTCTATCTGAGGAACGATACTGTAGTCCCTCTCCATGTTGGAGAAATACCAGCGCCCCTCTTCCACAAACCCCATGTGTGTGCACGCACTAAGAACATTGATCAGCGTAACAGCATCGGGGCAGAACCCCTGTTGCTTCATTTGAGCAAAGAGGTCCAGCGCCTTGTCTCCATGCCCATGCATTGCAAATCCTCCAATTATGGTGTTCCATGACACCGAATCCCTCTCAACTATCTCAGTGTCAAAGACATAGTCAGCCCAGTTAACACACCCACACTTGCAGAACATGTCAATCAGTGCATTGCACACGAGGGTTGATTTCCCCAGCTTCCTATTCTGCATGTACTGGTGAATCCTCTTCCCAAGAGCAAGTGAGCCTGACTCCGCGCACGCAGCCAGGATACTCACAACCGCAGCGACATCAAGTTCCACAGCAGCCTCCTTCATCTGAGTAAACAACCTGCCTGCCTCCTCGACAAGCCCCTTCTCTGCACATGCCGAGACCATTATAGTCCATGTCACCAAGTTCTTGGTGGGCATCTTATCAAAGATGACCCGAGCCATCTCCATGTCGCCCTTCTTACAATACCCCGACACCACCGTCGACCATGACACCACATTCCTCTCCGGCATGTGCTGGAACAGCTCGAACGCCTCCTCCACCTCCCCAGCCTTGGCATAGCCGTCCAGCATCGTGTTCCAGCTCACTGTATCCCTCTCCGGCATCTCGTCGAACATCCTCCTCGCACCAGCCACCTCCCCCTGCCGCACCATCGCGGCCATGGCAGAGTTCCATGACACGACGTCCCGCCTCGGCATTTCGTCGAACACCTTCCTGGCGTCCACGAACCCACCGTTCTTGGAGTAGGCGTCGATCAGCGCGTTGCCGACGAAGGTGTCCTCGATGGAGCCGAGCTTGACGACGTGGGTGTGCACCGCGCGGACGGGGGCCACGCCGGCGGCGGAGAGCGCCTTGATGAGGAAGGAGTAGGTGAAGGTGTCCCGCTGCGGCATGGCGGAGAAGGTGGCGAGCGCGTCGTGGGGCATGGCGTTGAGCGCGTAGGCGCGGAGGAGGGTGTTGGCGAGGAATGTGCTGGCGTGCGGGTTGGGGAGGGAGGCGAAGACGCGGCGGGAGGCCGGGAGGCGGCGGAGGAGCGCGTAGGAGGAGACCAGCTTGGAGGCGGCGAGCGGGTCGAGGTGGAGGCCGTGCTTGAGGATCTGTGCGTGGAGCTCCTGCACGTGGAGGAGGCGCGGGAGGCCGTGGGGGAGCGACGCCAGGTGCTGCTCCACGAGCCGGCGGTGCGACGGCGCGCCCCACCGCGGCGCCAGACGGAGCGCGGAGGCGGCCGTGGACATGGGTGGGCGAGCCGGCGACCGGCGTGTTGGCGGGGCGGTGGCGCAGCCGTGGCCGTCGCCGGAGAGGGGTGTCGCGGCCGTGAAGGAGGAGGAAGCTGCCGTTACTCAGCCGAGGCGGCCTACGGATGTAGGCCCGTTTGGCACAGCTCAGCTTCACTAGTGAAGCTGCTTTTTAGATTCAGAACACACAGCGACTTCACGGTGAAGCTAAAGCTGCTTTAGAAACTGTTTGGCAAAACAGCTTCACGAACAGCTTCATGCATGGTGAGAGAGGTCAATTGTCCAAGATGCCCTGTCTACGACTTGTTCTAACATTTGGAGTTGTATATTTGTATATGGTCATATGAATTAAAAATAATATATTTGAATGAGTATGAATTAAAAATTAAAATAATAAAATAATAAAAAATTAAAATACGTGAACGGAGAGAGCGGTGCGTCTGTGAAAGAAAAAGTGAACGGATTTTTGTGAACCGAGCGGTGCATGCGCTGAGGGAGAGTGGCAAATACGTGTAAATTTTTGTGAACTAGAGGGCATTCGCTTCCTTGGAATATGGGCACTGAGAGAGAGAGTCGTGAAAAGCTACTTTTTCACTTCACTCTCCTATTCCTTTGTGAGAGCACAAAAAAGGAGCTTCATGGGTGAAGCTATTTGCAAAAAGGGTGTTTGGCAAAATATCACAACAACTCATGAAGTCATTGGTGAAGCTATGCAAAACAGGCCGTAGTCTCTGGCCGACATGTGGGCCGCGCCAACACCTTTGTAGGGCTCGAGTGTTTATGGGCGGCCGTCGTTGGCCCATCCATGGGCCTAATTGTTGCGATCCACTTTTGCTTTGAAATAGGCGGCTGGCCCGACAACCTGACCGAGTCCAGCTAGACTAGCAAACAAACCCTTCCTCTCGAAAAGGGGGGGGGGAAGCAACACTCTCGTATTAGTATATATACGATTTGTACTACTCTTTGAAAGAAAAATTGATCAGATGAATTCTATGGAATTTGTGCTAGTTCTCGCCAAAATTTTCTATGTTCAAAAAAATTGATCAGATGAATTCTATGGAATTTGTGCTAGTTCTTGCCAAAATTTTCTATGTTCAAAAAAATTGATTAGATGAATTCTATGGAATTTGTGCTAGTTCTTGCCAAAATTTTCTATGTTCAAAAAAATTGATCAGATGAATTCTATGGAATTTGTGCTAGTTCTTGCCAAATTTTTCTATGTTCAAATAGGAGGCCATGCACGCCGCCACCACCCACCCTCGCACACCCACCGTGTAGGCACACGACAGGACTCAAGGAGAGTATATATACGTACGTCGGGTTCCATCCGCAGCTAGCTGAGCTAGCAGCTTATTGCTTAATTTAGTGATCAAGCAGTATTGAATTACGTTCATGATACATACCAGGTTCATTCATTAGACCAAATTCATTCCAGTTTCATTAACCACTTCTCCATTTAATCACTTTACGTTCCGATCAACTATTCAACATGCACATGCACTTTTATCTTATCTCTTTAGGTTCTCATCAACCGATCGTTATGCATATGCCCATGCACATGTTCATGCATTTCTTTCTCAACTCTTTAGCCTATACCGGTACAGCAGAGTGTGCACCCGTCGATGCCCACCCAGGCCCGCCCTGTTTCATGCGGGGACCTCAAGCCCGTCCTGTTTCATACGGGGACCTCAGTTGCCCGTAACTCTCATATGGGGACCCAGCTCCACTCCCGTGGAGCGTCTACTCAACGTGGACCAACTTTCTCTCTTTTCATGACATGCATGCAATGCAAGTACTCCGACTATGCATACCATCATGGCATGTCTCAATATTCCTCATTTCTCAATATGCATTCCGAAGCTCTTTAACTTACCCTAACATGGTAAGCATGCATCATCCAAAAATATTTAACTTACCTCAACAAGATAAGCAGTGCATTAACATTCAATTTTTAACCGAAATCACTACCCGAATTCACCGCTTTACATTGCACTTGCCTGGTTAGCCTCGGGGATGACGCGTGGACGGCTCCGACCCAGGACCTCCACCTGCGTACACGATAACCCGACTCAACGGCAAACGAAAATCCAGAGCTTAAACTGAGAACAACGTCCCTAAGCTCGTATCCCGACCTCGGGCGTAATCGCACGGGTTTTGAGGGACCTGTCGCGCAGGTGCCGAACCCATTTTTTCCCTCTCTTTCTTTTTCTCCTCTTTTCTTTTTCTCCTCTTTTCTTTTTTTTCTTTTCTCCTCTTTTCTTTCTTCCCCTTCTCTTTCTTTCCTTTCTTCTTTTTTTCCTTCCTTTCCTCACCTACCCGGCCGGCTCCTTCCTCCTCTCTTTTTCCTCCCCTCACCCAACATCTCTCTCTCTTTCTCCAAACCCCCATTCGGCCGAATGGGGTCTTCCCAAGGGCGGCGCGTGGCGGCACCGGCCCTTGGCCCGCCGCCAGCGGCTCTGCCGGCTCCCGCCTCCCGCCTCTGCCTACCCCGCCTTCCTCTCGCCAGGTTCGTCCAGGGGCGGCGCACGGCCACTGGGCCTCCTTGGCTCACCGGCCCCGGCTCATAGCCGGCCGGCGCCATCCCTCCCCCTTCGACTCCCCTACCCTCACTCTCTCTATTGCATGTTTGCGGAGCTTGTAGCATTCCACAGATTGGAAACCCACCTTGCTTACCTGGTGTCGGTCGGTGTGGCTTGTGGCTGCTTTAGTGGGGAAGCAGAGGGGAAGAGAATTGCAGGGCTTGAGAGGATTGGTTTCTCGGTTGGGGGAAAGAATGGTGAAATGTGGCATTGAGCTCACGGTTGGGGAAAGAGAAATGGCTTTGCCATGATGTGTTGGCTTTATATGGGGGCGGCCCCTTTGCATTTGCGAAATGACCGATACACCCTCGCTTAATGCCCATGCCCCTCTCACTCACTTGGCTGCCCAAGGGCATTTTGGTCCATGGCTGAGCTGGCTTTGGGGTTTCTTTTACTGCAGTGGTAAGTCGGTAATAAAGGTAAGGTGGAATTTTTGCCGGATGATGAATACCCACGTCGCGAGACGGTGCCGACGGTCCCTAGGCGGTCCGGGAACCTCTGAGAGCGCTAAATATGCGGCTCTCTAGGCGGTGCCGACCGTCCTGGGATGGTCTGGGAACCTCTGCGAGCGATAATCATTCGGCATGCTAAACGCCGATGGGTCTGATGGCAAAACCCACAATTATCTCTAATGTTCCCTTTTAGCATATATTTTGTTGTGGTATTACACAGTAATATAACCAGCAAAGTCTCACAGTGGTCTCTAATTAATCACCTAGTGATAAGCACCAGCGTTCGAATTGAACTGCTTCTAGAACCATCTAGAAGCCGCGCACGCAAGACCGCGACAAGCTAGGCATGCATCACACTGGAAAGATTCCACGTCACGCCCCGACCCCGATCGATTCGACGACAGTGGGCCCACTAATCGCATGGCGCGAAAGAACGAAATCGCAGGCTTACTTTGCGCCGCTCAACCGCCTTAAAACTCAGTTTTGTGGCTCTGACTAATGACTTTTAGATTCGTTAGATTTTTTAGAATCAAAAACTAAAAAACAAAAACTAACAAAATAAAAATACAGAAATTAAGAAGGTGATATGTTTTAAATAACTTCTAATTTTTAAAAATTAGAAGTCAGAAATCGAAACCGTTTGAAACAGGACTTCGTCACTACATTAAGTATTTTGTATGTGTCATGGTAATCTCCTACCTACGCACCCACCCATCGATCCATACATACATAATTACGTTCTCTATACGTACATATAAACCTGGCCGAAGAACATACATGTATGTATGTCAATGTCATACATCAATATCCGAATTATATGACTCAATATGATTTTCTTACATGTGGTTAAGGAAGTAAGTATATATGTCTCAACTCTATCCGAATTGCTTGCTCTTTTCCATCTTAACCAACCATGACATTATCAGACGGTTGGTTGACACTCAAGTAACAACCCGTATATAACAAGACAAAGCAGTCCTGTTATTTTGAGCTTTTGACTTTGATTTATTCGAAAATCAAAATAAATGAGGTGGTTTTTTAAAGCGGATTCTCTAAATAGTTTTTTCGAGTCTAAAACCATATACGCCGTCCATATCGATGTCTCCGCTGTCCGCTGACATCTTGAAAAATACAGAATATGTTAAGAATCATGCAATTGTTTGCTAAACTTGTCAAAAACTACTTATATATGTGTTGCTTTGGGAGTCTCGATGAAAATAGGAATTCTTGCACGTCTATAAGACACAAATAGCCAAGTTTATAGAACTTATCTGTGCGTTGATATGATGAGTTTCAAGCCAACATTCAGGAAGCAACGATTAACAGCTAGAACAGGGAGAAATTTGTAGGGGCTGGTTTGGTTTGCTTGACATTTTCCCTCTTAACTCATGATTTCTTAGAAGTCTTCGTTCAGCATAATTTCAAAGCTGTCTTTTCACCAGTCAACAGTGCTGACAAAATATTTTAGATAGATTTGTGCTGCCTCCAGGAAGTTAGGATGTATGATCATTTAGGATTCTGATTTTTTCTCTCTGCTAATTTAGGATTCTGATTTTTTTTGCTCTGCTAGCTGCTAATTAACCCCAGTATCAAATAGACAACAAAAGTTACTGGTGTATCCCATTTTATTTTCTTTGTAGATCAAGAAAAACTCTGTTTGACACTGGATTTGCAATTTTGGTACAAAACTACTTATAGAAAAATCTTAGAACATGGTATGAAAATGATGCAAACACGTTTTTTTAAAAGACTGTGGCAACACAGATTGACAATAGACACTTGCAACAGTATGATTGCCAGTAGTTGTCAACAATCAACACCAATCTGGAAGTGGTTTCATTTTTTTCTTTCCTTCCTAAAATCATTTTTAGAATATGCAATTGTCTGCTAAAACTTATTAAAGATTGAAAAGCTTATATGGGATCACACCCTCTTTGACTATACCATAAAAACACAGTCCTCTGAACTTACTATTTTTTTATTGGTGACAATTACTTGTATGCTGCTTTTGGAAGCAATGATAAAACTAGGAATTCTTTATAGTACTTTCCTGTACTCTCTTGACATGAGGAGTTTCAGGCCATCATCCAAGAAGCAACCATCTAAATTCAGTTACCTGGAATTCTTTCTTGCCATTCTAACTGACTGCTATGTTCAGAATAATTTCGATGCTTTCTTTTCATTAGTCAAGAACACTGACATATTTTTTGGATGGACAACTAATTGTGATGCGTCATTGGAAGTTAGAATGTAACTCTGAAAGTCCACAGTTCTGATACTTTTCTGTGCTGTGCTTATATTAAAGATATAAAGCTGCCGAGCTTAGCAACTTAATCCAGTATAAAATAGACAACAAAATTACTCGTGCGTAGCCATTTTAATTTCTGTCTATATCGACAAAAACCGCGTTCGACACTGAATTTTGCATTTTTGGTACACTTGTGTCCACAGGTTCTGCATCCAGTTGCTGCTTCCATCAACATAAACAAGAAGATTTGGAATGTGTATCTTTGTGATCTTTTGCCAAGGCTGGTGAGGAAAGTGATGGTAACTGTGGATCAAGCGCTCTTTGAGACACCATCATTTTACAGGTGAGAACCAGAACTCTTCTTCTTCTTTTTTGGCCTTGATTTACCATCTGATCTTCACCTGGAATTCATGTCATATTGTAGTCTTTATTGCAGTATGGTAGCTGACAGGTGGCAAATTAGAGCCACTAGCCACTTATGCTTATTATTCTTTCTGAAATAATGAAAATGTTTATTGTTGATCATGGTAGTTTCCAAAAAGTTCTTCGGTGCTCTTAATGTGACACCACGAAAATTTATGCAACATTCCTATGAAACATCAGGACTTCACTTTCTTAATATGGTTTGGTCTGAACTTTGAACTACCGCAGGCACTCTCCAAGAGGATTCACTATGGCAAGTTTGTGGCAGAGTTCCATGAGTCACCTGCTAAGTATGAGCCTGCAATCAAAGCACAAGTAAGAGCTCCATTCCCTTGTGCATTGCACAATCCATTCTTTTCTATGGCAGCACAGTACATACATTTGATCTCACCGACACAACTCTTGATCTTTCACGACAAGGACAAGCTGATGGAAATGCTGACTTACCTGAAGGTGGAGGAGAATGTGAAGCTCCGTGTGAATATCAAGGCCGAGATCTTCGGGCAGGAGGTGAACACTGATGCTTCGTCCACGGCCGACGCGGCGCTCAAGATCCAGCCTAAGTTGGCTGCCCAGCTGTTTGACAAATGGGTCATGCCACTGACCAAAAATGTGCAAGTGCAGTACATCCTCATCCTTTGCCCTGTCTCAAGATACTCTCACCAGTTCAGTTCAGTTCTTCTCTATGGACAGCAGCTTACCCACAAATAATTAGGCACTTTTTGTTTCTCAGATATACTCTAGTTCAGTTTACCTTCCTGAGAGACCATGTGGTCTAAATCCCAAGTTGATGATGAGTAATTGACACGTGGTTTGGTTAGAGTGAGTTTGATTTGAGTGATTCGTGCCACTTTGGCTTTTGGCGAGGTCGGGTTATGATTAGACAGATTTGACGCGTGTTCGTCTTCCCGGTTGGTCATTTGGGCCATCTCTCGTTTGAGTAGGATTTGTTGGTACTAATCATGTTTATATGCTTTGTGCCGTGCTATGCGATGTGGTTTTTGTCTGTGATGGCTGCAGGACGTCGAGTGGAGTCGTGGCAAGACACGGAGGACTGGACTAGGTACAGGTGACGCTGAGGTCAGAACAGTCGGGATGTGTCGAAGACGATGTGGACTCGAGGTGGTTGCGAGGCGTGCGAGACAAGAAACGCGGAAGCTTCCCGGAAGGTGCAGCAGGGGCGTTTCGGTAAAAGCGCAAGGCTGCAAAAGGAAGCGGGTTAGCGGGCAAAGCATGGAGGGGTAAAATGGGCCAAGCAAAGTGTAAACCCATCAAGGAATGCCATAAATAGGAGTGTGTTTCCTGGTTGTTGGCAAGACTTGGAGAGGGGTTTTAGGGCTTTTTGCTTTGTGCTTTAGTGGTTGAGAGAGTGGGTGCGTCTCCTATGCATGTGTGCTATGGGTTCTTGATTCTCAAGCATGTATGGGGACTTGTTAGTGGGAGATTGAGAGAGATAAGCTGAACAACTATGTAATTATTCCTCTATTTCAATCATGTATGTCTCTTTGTATCAATTTGTGAGATCTTTGTTTGAGTTGGTCTTCTGTTGTTTCTATTTTCAGTTTTTGGTTGTTCTTTGCTCTGTCTGGACTGTGTTCTCCCCTTCTCTGTTAAGGTTCTTTGAGAACTTGCTCTAGCCAAGAATATGAAGGTTGGTTCTTGAATTAACTTGTGTCAGGTTGTGCCTTTCATTTGGCCAAATGGCACAAGTAAGTAGTCATTTTTGCTTCTCTTTGTGCTGTCTTTGACCTCTTCGCATGCAGTCCAGATGACCTCGGTTTCGGCTGAAATTTTTGCTGGACAATCGCTGATCTAGGCTTTTCTTAACCTTGTTGCATGCATGAAATAATCTTCATGCAGTATACTACTTGAAGGTTATCTCCTTTTTGGTTGCTCTCAATTTGAATGGTTGAAGTTCTTTTGCTACTCACGGGCAATCATTTTTTGTGCCATCCGAGAAGTAACATGGATCACCTTCTTGTGCCATCCAAGAAGTAATATATATTTCTTCTCTAGCTTTCCTAGTGAATGCCGAACAGATTGCATTTCTTGTCATTGATTCGACCAGCAGGTTTTGTTAGCATTTCTTTTCTTTCGGCCGTAGTACCTTGCAGCAGTACCATGTCCTCAGTTTTCTTTTCATGCATGCAGCTCCATTTGCTTTTTGCTTTCAGTTGAAACTACCTCCTGTGCTCTTTGTAGTCTTGGCAGAGAGGCTTTATTAAGTTGATAATTAATTTAGCTGCCTCTTAATTTCTGTTTTCAGATAGAGCAGTGCCAACAAGCTTATGTGAATTCATTGCTCAGTGTTTCTTTCGGCAGCATGGTACTATCTTCCCAATTTCTTGTTTTTGGCCGTTTGATCGTTTGCGTGGTTACTCGGGGAATTTTTTAAAAGAGCTCCATTCACCCCCCTCTGTCGCCGTTTCTGATCCAACACTTCCAGTAATTGCAGTTTAGTCACTCTTCCTGCAGTTGCAGTTTAGTTTTCAGGGGAACATTAGGCATGTAGTTTGCAGCTTGACTGAATTACAACTCGAATGGCGCTCATCTGAACTGAGAGTTAAGCGTTGAGCTCATGCTATCGCTCATGTCACTCTGAAGCAGAATTTTGCTATCAATGTCAATGTTTGATCTGCTGCCACTAGTTCATCATCGGAATTTATTGTTTCATTTACCAATGTTTGACCTGCTGCTAGCTACTTGATGGTTAATTCCTACTAGTGCTAGGTCAAGTTGGCATCACACTAGATGTAACTGATTTTAGGGCATGTTACACTTGCAGTTTTTTGTCAAGAAAATTTGTCTCTCTTGTTCTACAAAATTTCAGCGTTTGAGAGGTTGGCCCTGCTTTGTCATCAACATAACCGTCTGATAGTAAAACAGGGTGAAGTGTCGGAGCTCAATTAGAGGCTCTGATTACGCAAGTGAGGAGGTCACTGAGTTCGAACAAGTGACACATTACTAGCTAGCTTGTTTGCAGAAATTGTTTGCACCGTCCATTGTGCTGGGAATAGATTGAGAATATTTTGGAGCGATCTTGAACAGGCCTGCTCCGTCTCATGGACTTGTACTGCCAATTCTCTTTGTCTGAATATCATCGAGCTACTTCAAACGAGTGCATCTGTCTTGTGGCCTTGATGCGCCTTACTGTTAGCAAATTGGACAAATTAAATTGTTTGAGTGTCTTGCCACAATCTGAATGAGCTAGCTCAAACTTTTCCAGTGCACTTACGAACGAGTCCTGCACGTTTCAGAAAAACTGGGAGATTTGATCTCCTTCCTTTTGAATAGGTGTCAGATCCCAGAGGAATCCAACTTGGACATGGAACGATTTGATGGATAATTTTGGGAAATTGGAAGCTATATATGTAGCGTTCTATGCTGTGACTGTGAGGGCCTTCATCGTGAGGAATCCCAGTGCACGGTGTACGTCTCCCTCCCCCCTTCATCGTCATCCGTGACTGTGAGGCCTTTTATACACGATCTCTAGGGCAAGCAAGCAAGCAAATCTGCAAAAGAGGGATCATCCAACATTCGAACTCGAGGCTCGACTGTCGAGGGTTCAGAACGGCACCGTACCTGGCGACGCTGCTCAACTGCGTCTGCATGGTCCGGGTCTTGTACGGCCTCCCATCGTCCACCCCAACTGGCCAACAGCTAGCATCCTCGTCGTCACCATCAACGGCGTCGGCCTCCTACCTCGTCATATCTTCCTCTGCTCGCCCAACAGGAGGTGCCCGAGGATGCTCGGCTCCCTGTGCCTGGAGGCGGCGTTCATGGTGGCCGTCGTGCTCCTGGGGGCGCACACCCACGTACGGGAAGCGCTCCATGATCGTCGGCATCCTCTGCTACATCTTCGGCTCGGCCATGTACGCCCTCCCGCGGCCCATCATGATGCGTAGGTCCCAAACGGAACGGATACTTTTTGTTCGTTTGACTAAAAATTCATGGGGTAAATATGAAAAAGATAAATGGATATTCGACATTATTTATATTCAACTTCGACTCTGATAAAAAAAATAAATAATAGAATATGAGATGAATGATATTCATCTGTATATATCTGTATGTCATATGATATGAGAAAATTTATTGTAATTTTACTTATAAACAACATAATAGATAGGTGAATTGTTGCATCTAAACAAACAGAAAATATTGAGAGTTCTTCCTTTGATATTTAGACAATTAGTTTTTTATATTCGTTCTGATTACATCCTACTGTTTAATACCCTCTAGAAAGTACAAAAGAAACAGATAATTTCTAACTGACCGACTGTCCATCCGGGTCTCACTCCACTCCGATTGCACCTACATACATATGGTGGTGATCGGTTCGGCTGAAAAGCTCATGGCTTATGGCTGAAAACACTGTAGCTGACAGAGGCTTATTTAGCATAATTAAATTTAAAAAAATTAAAAATATAAAAAATATGTTAGCCTATTATGTATAATACAAACAAATACGGGAAAAAAAAGAACCAGCAAAAAAGCTCAACAAAAAGCTAAAAGTTCAGAAAAAGACGAAACTTATGAATAGTGAAAAATAAGCCAGAAGCCGAAGCCGAGTTGATCAGGGCCGTACATTATCCATTCCATTGTGCACCATATCTTGTGTCTAATGACCATTGCTCGAGTTCTCATGTGCACCATATCTTGTTGTTTAAAGATGTTTCAGAAATTTTGTTTATTATACTTGTTAAATAATTCATCAAATTGAAGTCATTAAAACCAAATCAGTTGTAGAACTTCTTTATCATATTTACTCATATGCTATTTAGTTTTGATCCCGACTGATTGTAATTAACTTACTATACTTGAACTAACATATAACATGTTGGAATATTTTGACTAAATTTATTATAGATAGTATTTTGCGGTGTTCATATAAAAGAATTAGCTTGATTGTAAGTCTTATTTTAAATCTTGGTTATGTGGCTTGTATGTTTTATATTACAATCTTTTTATGTTTACTCAATTTGGCGTGTTATAAAAAAATGATGAGAAGGAGACAATTGAAAAGATATATACTTCAAGCATGCCCCACACACACACATAGGACGCTGAAATGGGCACCATGATATCTGGGCACTAGGCCTCTCTATCTTTAAATTGCTTTTATATGCGTGTAAGCGCAATGGTATATAATATATCAAGCAAACCCATTAGCTTTCATTAATTTGGAAATGCTTCGGTTTGAAAAGAAAGTCATTGATTTGGCATGTCGAATCAGTCATTGATGGAAAGTCTCAATTATGGATGGAAGATTGATCATGGAGTCTAAGCATCATGGTGCCATTGATATTTATACTCCATATATAGGCCCTATTCATTTTGGTTGAGGTTTATAGCTTTTGGCTGCGGCTTGTGGCTTTTGAGCTATTTATACGAGAGATTACAGAGTAACAGAAACTCACGTGCTGTTTTTGCCAATATAAATGAAGTCGGTGCAGTATGTACTACAATGAACTAGTAGACTCCATCTTGAAAAAATATATCGTTTAAAAGCTAGTTACTGTAAAAAAAGCCAAAAGCTGAAAAAAAACAAGGCCATATATATATAAAGCACAAAAAGTGCTCAAATGAAAAGAAGTATGCTTCAAACATACCATCATATAAAATAAGTATGTTATCATGAAAAGAAGTATACTACAAGCGTGTCACATGCTTAAGAATTGAGTGTGGAGAAATAGATTGTTACATGAGATTGCTAACTCGTCTAGATTTAAAGTTTGTTTCACTTTTGGGCTTTGACTTTGTGCTTTGTGTTGTGATATCTTATTGTGTTATTTATAATTGGTTTAGTCATTGTTGAGATGTTTATCATTGATATAAATCACTTAATCATGTTGAAAAAAATTGTTTTGACATTGCTATATGATATATTGAAAACTCATGTTTGGAAGGGTTTCGGATTCCTTAGCTGTTGGAGTCGAATTAGGATTTGAATTGGTGATCCGTTTAGAGAGAACTCTTAAGGAGTCAAAGGATATGAAAAGAGTTTGACGGGCACAAAAGATGTACGGGTTTTTGGAGAAAATTGGAGGAGGTTTAGTTTTTGCTGGGCTTTTATGAGTGCTTTTGAGGACACTTTGCAAACCCATGAAATCTAGTAATAAACATCACTTTGAATCAATCTTGTTCCTGATTTGCTCTAAGGTGCTGATGATTACAGTTGGGTCGAAGCTTATGACTACGTGCAAAGGTGTCGAATCACTACCGGGAAAACAGAGGAGATACGAGTACTCGAAGACGTTGAATCCTCGAAGGAGTAGGTGATTGAGAGGTTCAGCCCTCGATGTCAAAGATCTCGAGTAAGTGCAAATCGGTCAAAGTTCGAGTATGTGGAAAGCGGTCGAAGTTTATGAGTTCTAACCAGTCGAAGATCAAAGTGCGAAGCGGTGATAGTTTACAACCACAAAAGTGGTCGAAAGTTACAACTGTCAGTCGTGGTCAAAGTTTACAACTGTTAAGCATGGGCGGTCCCAATTGAATTCATGGGTATTCAATCGAATACCCAAAATTTTTGGCCAAAAAAATCACTATATACAAGATATAATACATATGTATACTAGTAGTTAGACTAAATTCATTTTATTCACACCCAGTTAGTCTAAATTGACGTCATATCCTTTTGGCTCATTTCCCCTCCCATCGACACTGGCCTAGACCCACTGTCATCCTGTTCATACCCAGTTATGAGATTGTGTCTCACTCAGTCTCTCCTCTCTTCATCTAGCGTCTAATCGTCTCTCCATCTCTCGGCACTCGGCTAGCACCTAGCGGCGGTGGGTGTCCGTGTCCCTGGTTCTAGTCTTCTGGAGGCGGCGTAGGTGGCAAGGGGGCTGGAGGCTGTGTAGGTGGCAGGAGCGCTGGAGGCCGGAGTGGCCACCGGCCAAGCAGGCACTGCTGCACTACGGGCTTGCAACATTGGGGCAGGTTTGTCCTCTCCGACCCGACGACCCCCGTGCTGTAGAATCTAGATGCGTAGATGGTATATCTGTTCTGCTTGTGTGCCCCTAGAGTTTGTAGTTTTGTACTTCCGAGCTAAGTGGATGTTAGGTCCATGGATAACTGAATGGATGTGGATTTGGCATATGTTTCTTCTTTGTTTCACTTTCGGTGCTTAGATCTTGTTTAGATATGGTGGATTATTGTATTTGGCTTAGTTATCCACAAATTAGTGGTTATGCCTTATGAATTGAAATCCTTGTTCTCCACATCTTTAAATCTGTGTAGCCTATATCTATATGCCAAGTATTTCAGAAGTGTTAGCTACTGAGTTTCATGTCATACCTTTATGTAAGCACTTTGCTGTGAATCTGTGAAATAAGATCCTTAGCAGCAGACAAATTATTGCTTATGAATTATTGAAATACATATTCTCCACCTCTTACCTGTGATTCTGTGAACAAATACCAAGTATTTCACAAGCGCGAACAAATAGTTTTAAGTCGATTTTCACTATCCTAATGTGAATAGTAAATATAGATAGTTTCAGAAGGGACAATATGAGCTAAATGGAATTGCATATTAGTGAAACTAATTGTAAATTTGTAATATTTCAATCGGTTCCAAGGCACAAAGAATCGTCGAGTTAATTTGTGATTTTTTAATTTCTTTATATTATTTGAGATGTTGTCTCTAGTATGCACATTTCTACTTTAATTTTCGCTATTGTAGACTTTTATGTTTTCTATTGGACAATATTTTTGTAACTTCGAATACCCATTCTGAAATTTCTAGGTTCGCCCCTGCTGTTAAGAGTTTACAATAGTTGAGCGGTCGAGCGCCGAGCGGTTGAATCCATCATCGAAGTTTACGATGGTTAAGAGTTTACAATAGGTGAGTGGTTGAGCATCGAGCGGTCGAAACTATCATCCAGTGGTGAGGGGTTCAAAAAGCGGAGACAGTCATTCACGTCATTCTGATTGTAGTATTCGATTATACACAATGTCTACTATATTACTACATACATAGCCCCATTTACAGTGTACAGAGGCAGTAGTGTGTGCAGATCAACAAATAGTACTGGCATGTAGGAGTTGTTGACCTTTTGGTGTGATAAGCACATGGTGATGATTTGTCAAATGAGAGAGAGAGAGAGAGAGAGAGAGAGAGAGAGAGAGAGTTGGGTTGGAGGTCGGTGGTTCAGTTGAGCAGATGCCATGCATCCTCCTTGTAACAGATTTTGGCTAGATGAGAGATGTGCGTTTTTACTTTGCATAGGCTCGGCTCATGCACCACGAAAATGCTATGAATATGCAGTGGCGTGCAGCATTCTATCAAACAAAAAAAGAGGAAAGATTGTCTGTTACACAGTTAACTGATTTTTTTTTTGTTTCTATCAATTTTGCTGTAACATTTTTTCTATATACATAACATTGCTCGTATTTACATCATTTTTTACTTATAGATAAAACATTTTTTTATATAGTTACTTATAAATCACCAGCATAGAGTATGCTTTAATACGCAAGAGACCCATAAATAGGCTCCTAAGAACATATACCCAAACTAGTGCCTGCTGAACTGACAACCCTCAACATGTACTCCCTATTTTCAGACTTGGAAACCCTCCGGATCTCACTTGCGCGTCCGTTACAACCAATACAATAGACTCGCCATCCTGCCTAAACCAAACCAAAAACCACTCTCGGTGGTCCATGGACCCGGTGCACCTACCCTTCCCCCACGCCACGCGTTTGCACAACCTCTCCTCTCCCTCCCTTTCCATCGCCCTCTTCTCTTCTGCAGCTCGGTCGTAAGCAACCTCTCCAGGTTGAATCCCCTCTCTCTCTCTTTTTCTTTCCTCCTTTCTTGCAACTCATTCAGTTCACGCCAAAGCGAGGAGGAGTTGTTTCGTTCGTTCGTTCGTTGGTTTGGAAGCGCAGAGCAAATTAAGGTAATACAAATGCAGACTACTTTTTTTTGCGAGTTCTTGCATTGCTCTGCCTTCGTCTCCGTCTCTGTCTTTGTTGGCTTCTCGGCTATCTCTGAATTTCCGCCAAGAACCGGGAAGAGGTAAGGTTTCAGATTTCTTTGGTCGTCTTTCCTTGCGTTCTCGTGGATATACAATTTATTGAGCCTTTTTTTTTCTATCGTATCCAAGAGAGCAAAGCCAAAGCAGACATCAAGAGGCGATGCGTGTTTCATGTTACATTTTTTTTTTATGTTGATGCAGATTTTTTTTATTGTATGGGTTTGATGGCTCTGTTTCATCAAGTTTCGATTCATTGATTCTGGGCAGGAGTTATGTGATCTTTGATCTGTCCTACTAATATTTATTTAACATTGAGTTGTTACTGGTGTCAACTAGGCTAAATTAACCCACAACTAGCAGTCATGTCACCGGTAGATTGCAAATGTGTATTAATTAGTTTTACATTTTACAAGAATCTGATTGCAACATTTACAGCAGAACAACAGAAAAATAATTCAAGGAAAGTAGGCATTGCACGATTAGCCAGGTTAGAATGCGATCACAGGGGCATGAATGCAACAAATAGTTTGGACTCCGGATTATTTCTTGGTCCAGTATAATCTAGTACATAGCGTTGAGTTTCATCAGTCAGTAATTTGCAAATGTTTTCGGTATTAAGATGGAGAAAATATTACATATTTGGGTTTGGTTAGAATTAGTGGAACTAAAGGGAACAATGGATCCATCCATGCATATTTCTGGTACAACTTCTTACTACTAGGTGATGAAGATCTTGAACAAGTGTAGTCAGTAACAAAAGATGATGACAAAATGACAAGAATTTTGACGTGAAAATTGGCAAGTGTGTTCTTTGCTTTTTGATCTTCAGAAACATTCCACTGCTTAGTTGCTTGGATCACCTTTTGTGTAATTCATTAACCACAGGTGTGGATGTGACTTTTATATTGGTAAAGTGGACTGATTATCGGTATGTCAATTTTTCATGCGCTCACATCTGTGTCTGCAACTGCAGCATCTGTGCTTCTAAATGAGTGAGAAAGTGGTTGTCATTTCAACTCCTGCATCAGCTGAACCAAATAGCGAAGATCACCTCATAAATTCTTCAGGGAATGTAGATGGCAGCAATGTGCCATCTGATCTGAAGGGAAAGGAGAAGCCAGTTCCACATTACCTAAGAGCATCAATTGGTTCTTGCCATGACAACTGCAAATTTGGGATCGAGCATTCCCCTGAATCCAGGAAATACTGGCCTGCTCGTCGCAGGCGTCAGGACAGTGTGAACACAGGGAACGGAAAACGAGACCGGGCTGAAATCGCACCACAAAGAGGCAGACGAAGAAGCAATGACAAGAAACTGGAGATTTGTCTTGTAAAAGATGGTAGTGATCCTGCTAAGCCTGAATTCACCAAGCTGAAGGCACCACTGGAGAGAGTATCTGATCATTCCGAAAGCGATCCTTCCGTAGAAGAGTTGCCAGCTGAAGCATCTGAACCTGTTCTGTCTGGAACCCTGCCAACTGATGCAAAGTGCCGCATCATCTCTCATGATGATGTGGAAAACTGTGGAGATGAAGAATCATCAAAGGGAGCTGGAAGCATTGAGCTGGAGATACCGTTGTCCATCCAGGACAGTGATGCATCTGACGATCATATTGGGGATGTTATTCCGCCTTCTGAGGATGTACCCGAAGCTGGAGAACAGTCACCTGTGGATGATGTGTCTGATGGAGCAGCAAATGGGTGTGTAAGTTCAGGTAAGAGGAATCCTCAGACTGTGATGACCTCAGAGAAGCATGAACAAGCCGAGCATGGGACTAAATCAGAGAGTTTATCTAAGGAGTCTGTAAAACCGAAGGCCAAAACAACGTTGACTATGACCAGAAACACTAATCTGAGCCAGAAAAATGTAAGAACATTGCATCGGAAGGCTTCAGGTACAGCAGTTGTAAACTCCAATGGACCTATGACAATGAGAAAAAATTCAGATGCTAGTGCTACTACCAAGTTAAATAGGGAGAAGAAAGTTAGCTCAACTGTTGCACCAGCTGTGCCAAAAGTTAAGGAGATCAAAGTGTCGTCACCAGCTAATGCGATGGATTCATCTGCCAAACCTGCTAATTTGTCAAAGCTGAAGGCTTCAACGGCAAAAAATGCACCATCTCCATCACTTCCTTTACGAGAACAGACTGATAGAAAGATGACAATGAAGAATGTTGCCAAGAATGCTCAAATTTGGCAAAAGAAGGGAGAAGAGAAGGCAATACTAAGTCCACTGAAACTGTCTCGTTCTATGACCATGTCTGCCAGGTCTCTTTCGAGCATAAAGATGAGAGCAGTCAAGAAAGAAAAATCTGCTTCCCCAATGAAGAGCAATAAGAAGGTTTATGGAGCAGAAAATGCTGCTGCTGCTGTACTTAAGGGGAAAATTTTGAAGATGGCTTCACCAAAAGTGCGAAAACCAGAAGTAGACAACAAAGAGAGACGATCTTGCAAAGGTACATTTTATCTGCACCTCTCGAATCATCAACATGATTACACCTTATGTCATGACTCGCTTAATTCACAGTTAACAGTACTGTATATTTCAAATGATAACTCATAATTCCAATTAACAGTTTATAATGCAATTATATGACATGATTGATTATAACGCTACCTTCATTGATCATGTCATCCTAATCATACGGTAAACTAACATCCAACATGATAAACTATAGACGAGTTATCGTGTAAATACTTCTTTTCAAGTAAACATACACTCCATGAGTTCGTCAGACGAGAATGACTAGTCTTCACTCCCATTTTACAGAAAAAACTGCTATTCCAAGAACTGACAGTGCAAGGAGGCCCAAATCAGCATCCATATCCTCGAGCACCGCGACGCAGTCGCCTTGCAAGCTAACGTTCCGCCGAGGCAAGGTGCTGAACCTTCACAGCAACTCCGAGAACAACACCCCCAGACGACTCCGGTTCAGGTCTGCAGAGACTGCCGACGATCACAGCAGGAGAAGAGAGTCCACCAGAGGCCGAATCACCAGGAAGAGTGAGACTGCAGCTTCAAAAGATTCAGGTGCTTCACGAGCTGAAGTCGTGGTCTTGAGGCATCAGGATGTCAAGGACAAGAAGAAGAACGATCAGGGATTGTTCAACAACGTGATCGAGGAGACGGCGAGTAAGCTCGTCGAGGCGAGGAAGAGCAAGGTGAAGGCCCTCGTAGGCGCATTCGAGACCGTGATCTTGCTTCAGGAAAGCAAGGCAGCTCCAGCAGCAGCTGCTGCAGCTCCATGAGCATTTCCTGACCTGAAGTGTGTCGTCGTCTTGGAATTCGTCAACAACATTGTTATGGTGCGGTATTGTCAGACCTCAGGTTTAGCAACCTGGAATCCTTTGTGATTTCACTATACAATTCTCTAGATCAGTAGATAGTTCTCACAGATATAGTTCTGTATATCAAAAACATATCATGTGGAAGCACAGATAATACAGTAACAACTTACCCATGGGCCGATCAGGCCGAAATCAAGAAAATGCAACAACGGAAACTTCACACCGGTGAGACCCTCAGGACTTGCCCACAGGCAGCCAACTGAGGTTCACAACCTAGTTCTTGGCCTCTTCATCTTCCAGCTCTATCGATTCCCTTAAGGCACCGTATGGCTTGATCTTCTTTTTCTTATTAACTGAGTAATGATAATTGAGCAACAGTGAGTACAACGGTACTCAGCAAGTCACCACACAGAATGCAAATAATAATAGATGCAAGGTTGTCAAGTGAGGCTTGAGGTTTTTTAATTTGCTTAAAGCGATATTTGCAATACTCATAATTAAAATTCCTATGACTTGTCGTTTTATAAATATGCTTTAAAGAGTTTAAAATTGTGCAGTATTTATAGTGGTGTAGGTTTCATCCACCGATTGCATGGTTCCATCTACCTATACTAGTTTTTGATCATTAGGTTACTTCCACCTTATCAATAACGCTGGAGTACGTCTCTCCAGAAAAATTTCCTCCAAAGTCAAGTTTACATCCGCATGACAGTTTTCTTTCCATCCTTAAAGGTTTTGAAATAGAATTAACTCGAGGAAGTTCCCATGTTCGCCCTTGACCGTGGGCACGACTATTCGAATAGTTTATACTCTACAAAGATTGTACATCTTTACCCACAAAAGACCATCATCCTGACGTGTCTACGTGATTCCTTGGTCATGCAGATCGAGAGATTATCACGAGGCCTTTACAATACCTCGCCCTCTAGCATCTCACCCCCTATGGGGTTGCTTCCATAGGTTGTGCGGGATGTCCATCACAGGTTAGCGTAGTCGGACTCCACTCTCCACAAACGCTAGCCTTGGCAACATCACCTCTATCCAGTGTCTCATTCAATGCGGGATTTTTATTACCCACCTACACCCGTCCTCTGTGAGATGAGTAGAGGGTCGAGTAAATTATTCAGCCCAGCCTACACTTTGCTAGCTTGTGGTTGCACTGTTGTACACAGAGAGGCCATCACAGGATTAAGTTCTTAATTTATCCGGGCGGTTCATTCCATGAACTACAGATCCTCGTGTTACGTCCACACCCACCACTCTTACCATCCGCCCAGACAGGTATAGCGGGTTTTTAGGGTTTCGAGAAGCATAAATTAAGTTGTTGTAAATATTTAACCACTTACATCTCGTGACTGTCCCAAAGCAGGTTTTTATGTTTAAAAATTGACGATTAGGGCAACTAGTGCCCTCGATTTGACAAGACTAGCATGGCATTTAATATAACTTATAGCTAGTAAAGTTATCATTAATATATATGGTGACAAGGATCAAGTGATTCAAGTGTTAATGATGGCATATTAAAATTATTCCAATACCAAGTAAGCATGTAGCTACCTTAAGCTTTGACATACATTTGCATAATAAATTAAGCATGCAATTTGATAATTTAAAGAAGCATAATTTTTGCACAAAATATAGGATTAATATGATCAAAGTGGTGACTTGTCTTGCTTGATTTACCATGGCATTGATCTTACTCAAAGCCATTTCAGTTGATCATTTGGATTCTTGATCTTTGTCTCTTTCCAATCTTAATCATGCTCGAACTTGTTGCCTCTTCGTGGCTCCAGTGACTAATTACACGACCAACGACTGATAAACCCAACAAATCCAAAGAGCCAGCAAAAGTCCAAATAAGTTTAATTGAGTTTTATTTATAATTTGCTATGATTAAGGGTATGAGGGAAGACGTAGTGAGTTGCAGGATAGAGACAGAGTCAAACGAATTTTTGTGTGGAAGCGAAGTGATAGAGCAACTTCACCAGGAAAGGATATAAAAGAAGGATCGGCATCGAAGGAATATTCACGAGAATAGTACGCTTTTAGATCAAAACGTGGTTAGACATGCTGATTGCAAGATATCGAGACTCAATCTTGCTTTATTTAATTTATATTTATTAAGGAATTTCCATGGGTTATACAAGACATATGGATGGATGGGAGAGATTGATCGGGACACTAATAAAAAGATTACTGATGCTCCAGTTATTTTGAGAATATTTTTTTAAAAATATGAGGTGACCCTTGATTTAAATCTTAGCATTTTATAGGTAAACATGGGAGAATTTGCCAACAATTATTTCAAGCACTAATTAAAGAAAGGTCTTATGATTTTAGAGATGAGCAGACCATGATTAATATTTTGGGTGGCAAAATCTGGTTTAATTAACTTTAATTTGCATTAACAGTTTTAGAGCTAGGGATAAAGATATGGTAGGATCCAAAATTATCATTTGAGTTTTATAGAGTAAAGCATTAGAAGTCCTTTGGTGAAGCTTCATATTTTATCTCAGGATAATATGAAATTTTAAATTCCTACACAAAATATTCTGAGAATAATTATCTCATTAATTTCTCGATTGACATGAAATTAATTAGGATTAAATCTTTTTGGTTTGCATAACTCTTTTTAAATTTTTTGCTTCATAATTAAATTCTTATTCCCAATAGAAATCCTATCTGATCAGATTGCATGTTTGAATCATTTCTTAGAATTCAAAATCTAGTCATGTATGGAAAACATGTCAGGGGCACACATGAAATGGATGCCACTTCTTGTTGGGCCCACCAGTCAGTCAAAGGAAGAGAGAGAGAGAGAGCTACGGGCGTTTGGTCGGCTGAGAACAGAGCAGGGGGGAAGCGGCCAAAACAGGGGAGGCACACAGAGCAAGGGTCGGGCGGTGGCACCAGCGAGGGGCAGCCGGGAAGGTGCCTACGATGGCCGAAACGGGAACCCGAGACCAGATGGCAGCCGAGGGAGATGACGGGCATGGCCAGGAGGCACCATGGCGGGCTAGCAGCGATGAGGAGCGGGCGGGTGGTGAGGGGAAAATGGGGCGCTGGCGGCTGGAAGAGAGAGGGAAGAAGGTGGGGCGTGCATAAGCAGTAGTAAGGTGAGGGGGACTTACCTACATGGTTAGCAGGGCCGGAGGGGAGCCGTGGGCAGCGCAGGGAGGCTAACGTGGAGGGAGGAGCTCGGGCGAAGGGAGGTCCGAGCGACGGTTAGGGGAGCTCGAGGGTGCCGAGGAGGTGCTCCCAAGGGGAGGAATCGGGCGGTGGTGCTTTGAGGAAGAAATGCCGGCGGAAAAGGTGATTTCGGCCAGCGACAGGGAAGAGCAATTGCTGCAGCGAACCTGCGGCACCAGAGTCCAATTAAGCGAGGGAGGAGGTAGAAGACTTCTGGGTGCACGCCGTGACGCGGTCAATTTGCCACGGGGCTTGCCAGAGCGGCCGAGGCGGCAACAGCCGATGCGGCACAGAGGCGGCTCGACATCGCTCGGGGGCTTCTTACAGCTAGCGGACTAGCACTGTGGCAGTGCTATTGTGGTTGACTGGTGAGCAGCGCGTGAAGACGACATGGCCGTGCGGGTGCAAGGTGTCACGGGCGTGGTGGCAGAGGCTTGGTGGGATTCACGGGCGTGCAGGCGGGGCGCAGGGCCGTGTGACGAGATGGCGAGGTGACTCGATGGGCAGAGGATAGGCGCATGGGCTGTCGTTCAGTGTGGCATGGGCGTAGCGCACAGCGTTGACGGCAGGCGCAGAGAAAGGCGCGTGAGATGACATGGCCAGCGGGATTCGCGGTGGCAACGCGACGAGGCCGAGCGGGATTTGCGCGGTGAGCATGAGGTGACGCAACGGGGTCAACTCCTCGGGCGTGTGTGAGGTTGTGGCGCGACGTGGGGCGGCGGCTTCGGACCGGGCGTGGCGAGGCGGCATGGACTGTTGTCTAGCGTGGCGTGGTCACGACGCACGGCCTGCTGACCGGGCTGGTGCCTGGAGTAGAGGGAGGCGAAAGAAGGGAGGGGCACCGGGGTGGACCAACGGCCGGGCCGGCGGTAGGTGCGCGGGAGCACCGGAGCTGGGCCAGCTCGACGGGCGAACGCTAGGGCAGTGCGACGAGGAATGGAGGAAGAAAGGGAAAGAAGGGGAGAGTCGGTTGGGCCGTGTGGTAGTGCGAGGAGAAATGAGCCGGGGGCCCAAGAGGAGTTTAAAGGATTTTGAGAATTCCAGAATTTGATAAATTGGCTAAATTAATTAGGCAGGGAAAAATTTTAATATTAACTTTGATTCCAATTTAAATCTTGGTTTTGAGATTCCACTTTCCAGTTTTGAATTGTAATTTTAGACTTAGCAAAAGGGATTTGAGATTTCTTTCTGATACGATTTTCATAGTCTCGGTTGTCGATTCAAGGTTTTGATTTACTTAACTGAATTTTTAGCAAAGAACCAAAATAAGAATCTTGAACGAACGATGAAAATTTTAAACAATACCTGAAGTCGACAAAAGATTTTAAATTCTTCTTAATTTTTTAATACCCCTATGTTTGAGATGTTACAGGTATTCAGAGGAAGTGGATTCCCAGCTGCAAGAAAAGGGGCTTCAGAATAGGCAAAGGAGCAGGCGCCAAAGAAGACCGAACAGCAGGTTCCCGGACTCTAATTGGGCCCAGTCCACGTGATAGTTAGGATTGGGGTCTGTGTCTGCACAGAAAGGGGTATACTGGAGGCGGCGTGTAGCCGGAGGTGGGCATCGATGTCAACACAATTTAACATTGCATTCCAAACATTCCCCAACCCGTTCTTCTCTTCCCAGTCTCCGTGTTCTTCCTCCCAACCTCCTCAATCTCCCGCCTGAACTCTCAATCCCACGGGTCCGTAACATACATGTACATGTGGAGCTGTTGAAGCTTGCATATATGCCGTTTTTCATAGGAGTTCTTGTGCTAAATTTGTCAAACAGGAGCTCCTGTGCGTATGTGTTTATACAATGCTATGCTTTGTGTTACAGATGAGATAGTTTACCAATTAGGAAGAAATTACAATGGTGATATACTAGACTAAAAAATTAAACTTTGTTTCAGTGGCCTACTCTATTTGTTAGATTTAATCTTGACTTAAGAGTCCTAGCGTAATGGAGTTCGATTTCATCTGTAATTCGAATTGAAGTAGCGTCCAATTCGAAGTCCTAGTCGTTTGCTATTAGGAGTCTTAGGCATATAAATTGATATGCTTGTAATCAGTTTATGCATTGCATTATTTGCAAGTAATAAAGCAAAGATATTAGGGGCATATTTTGTAACAATTGGTATCAGAGCTAGAGATCAGAGCTTGAGGGAAAAACCGTGAGTTCTTTCGCTGTTGCCCCCGAGGGATGATCTTTACCCTTGGGGGCGGCCACCGTTGGGCGCCGCCGCCGCTGCAGAGGAGCTGGGCGCCCTGGAGTGAAAGTCGGCGTCCGTGCGTTCGCTCCATCCGCGCCACATCTAAAGCCGTCGTCCTTCGTCGCCGTCTGCCGAAATTGAGGAGCGCGCCTTCGAGCCGGAGTTTCCGATTGGCATGTGCGCCAAGAGAGGAAAGCGACAGCGCCTCGGTCTCATCCCGGTCGCGCGTCGACAATTTGACGTGCGGGCGAAGAAAGCGATCCGAGTGAATCACAGCAAGCCAACTTCATGCGTGAGTAAATACTTGCATGCATGGTCGTACAGGATATTTAGTAGTCAAGTGACAGATCATGAGGTGATTAAGGAGCCGAAGTGCTTTTTTTGAGTTTGTCTCAGAAGCCAGTTTGTCTCCGAGTCGTTTTTTTCCACCGAACTGTCTCCGAGACGGAGTCTCAGCAGCGCGTCTCCGACTTGGTTTTTTCCTTGCTCCAGGAATAAAAAGCACTTGTGGGCAGCAGAGCAAACCCAAACGCAGAGCAGCAGCAAGAGCAAAGTTCAGAAGAAAAAAAGAGAAAAAGGAAAATAGTAATTTTTTCCTCCGTTTTTCTCTCGGTCCAAGAGCCTTCAAAGTAGCCGGAATTTTTTATCCGTGCCCAAGATCATGTCGCGTACTTCGGAAAGCGGTGTCGTCGGCGACGAGGCATCATCCGGTGCGATGGCGAAGGAGAGTTCCGCTATCTCGGCTGCATTATCCGATGCTCACGGAGAGCAATTATGCAGCATGGGCAATCAAGATGAAGGTGTACATGAAGGCTCAAGGAGTGTGGGATGCGATCGAGAACGGCAACGTCGATATGCGCAAAGATCAGATGGCATTGGCGGCCATCTACCAGGGCATATCCGAGAGGAGACGCTCTTCCTCGGCGAAAGGAGACGGCCAAAGCCGCGTGGGAGGCGTTGAAAGCGATGCATCTTGGCGCAGATCGTGTGAAGGAAGCAAAGGTACAAACTCTCAAAACCGAGTTCGAGGTGCTACGTATGAAGGAAACGAAGTCGATCAATGACTTCGCCGTCCGGTTGACGGTCATCGTGAACAAGATACGAGCTCTTAGCGAGAAGGTGGAAGAGTTGCATGTGGTGAAGAAATTCCTTCGTGCTATTCCCTCACAGTTTCTCCCGATTGCTTCAGTCATAGAGCAATTTGGAGACCTAAAGACAATGATCATGGAGGAGGTCATCGGTCGTCTTAAGGCGTATGAGGAACGCATCCATGACACTAGCAACAAAGGTGAAGGACAGCTCTTGTTGACTCGCGCCGAGTGGGAGGCTCAATCAAAGCGTGAAGGCAAGAACACTTCCAGGGGTGATGGCAATGGCCGTAAAGGTCGGATGTTTGATAAGGCAAAAGTGAGGTGTTATAATTGCAATGATTATGGACATTTCGCTTCAGAGTGCCCAAAGCCGAAGACGAAGAAAGTGTCCGTTCTTTGGCGCCAGTGAAGATGAAGTGCTCAAGATGAGTAGAGTCGGGGGCGTTTGAGATGTGTCGCCGTCAAACTCAAACAAGATGGAAAGAAGTTAGAAAGTCAAGATTAAGGGAGATTGTTAGATTTAATCTTGACTTAAGAGTCCTAGCGTAATGGAGTTCGATTTCATCTGTAATTCGAATTGAAGTAGCGTCCAATTCGAAGTCCTAGTCGTTTACTATTAGGAGTCTTAGGCATATAAATTGATATGCTTGTAATCAGTTTATGCATTGCATTATTTGCAAGTAATAAAGCAAAGATATTAGGGGCATATTTCGTAACACTATTTCTTCTTTCTTGTTTCACTGCACTCACTGCATAAGTTGGTAAATTGGTTCATCATGCCTTCGAGAATTCCATGTTCTTGTTTCCTACTAGCTGCAAGTTCAATGCAGCTCAAATTATCACATTTTACATATGTTCAATTCAAGAACATTGGTCCAACATTTTGATCATTTTGTTGGCTTGACTGGACCGTTGACCATGGAGTAGTTAGGGTCAAAGCCAGATGAGTTGTTTGACCAGGTCAAACCCATCCAAGAGCTGAAACCTGATGGAGTACTAATCAATAATCATGTATGAATACGAGGTCTCTCGGAGTAAAACTAGAAGTCGAAGAGATGTCCGGCCCAAATTTGGATTCATTTGATGTGTGGAATTTAATGAAATTCGGACTTTTTTTGAAATGTAATGGAATTCAGGCTTCAGTCAACATCTCAGGGAAGAAAGCAGCCAGAGAATTCCAACACGTAAGCAGGTTATGATTTGTAGTTGTTGACACAAGTAGCCAATTAGGATGATACAATGAACAACGGAGGCATCCAAATGGATCAGACTGGTATATAAAATATTATTTGAGTAGGAAAAATTAAAGTCTTGGATTGAAGTAGTTGGATGAGCATGCCGTATGTGGCTTGTTCTCCATTTGGACCATTTGTAGTCTTCTTATCTTCTATTTTCAGAAAGGAAAGAGTCATGTCGGATCAGATTGACAAAAGTATCATCGAAAATTTTGCAATGAAAATTTGTTCTTTCAGAGCTCATCAGTCAGTGGTATGTTCTTGGCATTTCAGAAATTTACCTAAACCATTTCTCGATCACACCAAACATGAAACTCTGAATCACTTGCACAAGCATAGCTTTTTTTTTGTGTGCGCGGAACGGATCATTGGAAAAGTCACCAGTCTTATTTGCACAACTAGTGATGTCAAGTGCTGTCACCTTGAATGCATTAGTGACTAGTAAGATCCTGTGGACATAGAGATGCCTTTTTAGTTATCCATCAGCACAATCATGATACAGTAGCAAAGACTCATTTAGAGCATATGCAGATCTATGATTTGTCTTTTGAGAGACCTATTGGACAGGATAGGTTTGGATCCATGGCGTGGGGAGTTTGCTTGTCCAAGCATAGCCACCCAACAAGTGCAACTTGCACACAGGGGAAAGTGGATAGAAGTTGGGACACCTCTCCCTCCACCTTGTTTTTCTGGGGGTTTTAAAGTCTGTTCCAAACGACGATAGATTCTAGAAAGCTGTTTAGAACATGTTAGTTTTTAATCATGGTATTTTTTATTTTTTCTGATTTATTTTGTAGTATTTGTAGAAATATAATAGTGTTTTTTTATTTTTTATTGAATATCTCAGAAAAAAATTAATAATACTGTAGTACCGTTTTAGTAAAAGCCACAGCACTCTAATATGGCCTTAGCTTACAGTTTACTTTGAAAATGGTGATGTGGATTGATTGATCTTTGGCTTCCATGATGTCTCCCATCCTATCCATTCCAAATCAAACGTAAGACTTCGACTCACTCCTTACAAAACACCTCAGCCTCCAATCCTTGCTCTTTCTTCAAGCCATGGATGGATAGAAGTCCTCCACTTTCTCATGTGCCCACTATCTTCACTTTGATGCTATCCTTTTCCCATCATAAAGTATAACATGTTTATCTTGTTTATCTTGGTGACAAAAATAATAATTTTCCACCAAGATTTGCAACTAATTGTTGGAACATTGTCAAACCTAGTGCCCATATTTCACCATGTCAACATGTTTTGTCATGAAGTATATAACATGTTTTGTTCCCTGTTGGGGCTTGGGGCCCACGTGTCTATCACTCAGTAACACCAACTTCACTACACAATGTTCACTAACATTCACCATCTAGATGAGAAAATCCAATACAAAATGACACCACCACATATGAACATAATATTTCCACAAAATTTTATGACACTTTTATTTATTTATTTTTCCAAGAATTAAAACTTAAAATTTGGACTCTTGGATTCCATCTATGCACCCAAATGATATTGCAAGGACAGGAATCAGGATTTTTAGTAGAAGCTGGATTCAGAGTTCAGACACAGTGATTGTTTAATTAATCTCCCATCTGTTGCCTTCAGATTTAGATGACGCCCTTTACCTAGAAAACAACTGAGCAGTAACTCTCCGGGACACAGGTAAGAACAAAAGCATCACTGTTTAATATTAGTACTATTTAATTAGGAGCGACATAGCTTTCTGTATGAGAGTAGCTTCGAAGGGAGAGATGAGAAGCAGCAAGCCAGCAACTAGCACCAAAATTTCTTCAAGAATCTCTCTCTCTCTCTACCCGAGAGCTCAAACGTCGCGCAATCCTTAAATCCTCTCGGCCAGTTTCTCCGGGTTTCATTCTGGGCAGGCGGGAGCTGAGAGGGGGCAGCAATCGTGGGAAAAGATACGAGCTTTTCTTGATTCACTTGCCCTGCATTGGGAAGAGAGTCCTGTTCTTGTGACATTCTTGCGAGTCTCTGAAGGGAGCGTTCTTGGGTTGGGTGTGATTTCCAGGTAATGGCCTCAGATTGATTTCTCTTGGATTCGGCGTAACCTCTCTTCTGTTTAGTACAAAATCTGTAGGAAATTGTCATGGTTGTGGTTGCCTCACTGGTTTCAGTTTGTTCCGGGACTCGATGTTGTTTAGGTGTATATTAGGAGGGAAGTTGGTTTAGTGGGTTCCATTAAACAATTTGAGCATTCTTGGTTCATTGAAGGTTCAGACTCAGCTGAGTTTTTCTTGGGTTTTGCTGATTTTTTGTCTGTGAGATAAACGTCCATCTTCAGTTCCTTGAATTTGAGCAGAGAAGGTATAGGTTTGTTGATTGATCATCCGCATGTCAAAGGATTTTCTTTCTTCAATATTTTGGGGGCCTGTTCTTGGCAATTTGAGATGGAGCATTCACTGAATTTCCGGGATTTTTCTTTCATGTTCAACAGATAAATTTTGCTCATGTGTACGTCTACTTTCTGAAGAAATATATCCGAGTAGAGGAGCTATTGCTTGAATTATGTTGTTCTATCTCAGTTAAAAGATGTTTCGCTATGACAAAATGAAGATATTTCTGGGTATTGGAAGGGACCTAAGTGCTAGAGATAATCATAGTTATATAATTGAAACAGTAACAAAATGGTTTACTTACAAGCAGAAAGCTAAACTGTTCCACATACTGAATTGGCCTGTTAAAACCGAAGGTGTCACTTTCAGCTATGCTAAAAGAGTAGAAATTAAACCTTTTCTTACCAACTAATTGCCTTACTTAAACACCATAATAAGTCTGAACCGTTCTTGTTGTCTTCTAGGTGGACAACACCATTTTGCAGGTAGTGAAAGCATGAGGTTATGGTTGCTCCTGCCCCTCCTCAGCTTTTCCACACTGATTCGGTCAGAGGATTACTCAGATGTAACTGTTATCATTCGGGGCTCTGAGACAATCGCTGCAACCAGTGATGAGTTTGTTTGTGCCACCATTGATTGGTGGCCTCCGGAGAAGTGCAACTACGATCAGTGCCCATGGGGAAAGGCTTCTGTCCTAAATTTGGTAAATTTTCAAGCATAAACTTATCTTTCACGTGGTATTTGGTATATCGACAAAAACTAACTTTGGTCCTTTGTGAATCTCCCAGGACTTGACTAATCCTTTGCTAGCTAAAGCTATCCAAGGTGAATGTTCTGACCGTTGTCATTGAAGAATTTTCTATTATTCAGTTGCAAACTCCACTTTGGAGGCTTATTTGTTACACTGATGAATTAAAATTTTCCCCTTGTTTTCTTTAGCCTTTAGCCCACTACGTATAAGAGTCGGAGGCTCCTTACAAGATCAAGTGGTATATGGCACACCAAATTTAGGATCTCCATGCAACCCATTCACAAAGGTTTCAAGTGGCCTATTTGGATTTTCTCAAGGATGCATAACCATGGAAAGATGGGATGCTATTAATGATATGTTCCTGAATACAGGGTGAGGCCTTCCTTCTCCAGTTGTTTGTCGCCATCTTTATTATCGTTGATGTGGGTTGTGAGTTGTGACTGATTATAGGACGGATTGTTGAGCATAGTACATGTTGTAATGAAGGTGGTATGAGCATATATTCAGTTTTAATTCCAACTAAATTAAGTATAAATTCAGAACATTTCCAACAGGATATAAATAACATAAATTGCATATAATCATGTAATTCCAACATGTCATTCATACAAGTGCATATATCCAATGCATATAACAAAAATACCGCTGAAAAGAACATGACTAACATTTCCATGAACAGGGATGCAATTAATTCTAGCACAATGAACAATAATTGCTTGAAAATTGCTCTCAGACCAGAGTTGCTCAAGATTTTTTATCTTGGCCTTCTCATGCCAATGTCAAACCTCTTCACTAATGATCTGATGACTAGTGATAAAGATTTGAGCTCTAAATTATGTTTCCACTATCATAAACTTGCATATACAGTGAACAACAATCTATAACTTTCGCTATAAATGTTCACATGCAATGAATTATCAAGCAGTATTCTGACAGTATACCAGGAGATTAAAATGCAATCTCACAAGACAAACAATGTAAAGAAAGGACCTCTTCTGGACCGAACTGAACAAGAACGACTACTGCACAGCAAATAATTTCAATTGCTAGTCAACAAATCTGATCGGCCGAAAGATATAGCTACGGTGCAGACAGTAGTAACCAAACCAATAGAACTCAAATCTAATCCTGTTATTTAGACCAATTTCAGTATTCAACTAGTTCATCACAGAGTACAAGTTCTGAGCCCACAAGCAAACAGAGCATCTCCCAGTTTTGAACTTTAAAACAGAAATTAAGGAACAAGTACAGCTGCTAATATTTGCAGAAGAATCGAAACACTCACAACGCAGATGACACTCGAAGTCGTCCAGAAGTAAACCGAACCGGCAGAAAGAGATCAGCTGACAAGAACCAAGCAAGGCACACCGGACGATACTGTCTCAGAAAACCTAGCGCTCCTCTGTGCTGCTGCAAGAGAGAAGCGAGGTAGACGGAGATACAATGCCACACTCCAACCTCGGACAACCAAAGCAGAAGTCGAAGGTCAAGGTAAATGCCGCACAAGACCACCAGAATGCACTGGCCGAATGCACTCAAACACAACAGAGGATCGTCACGACCTTCTTCCTCACTCGAGTCAATCTTTCACCTTCAGATTTCCCCTCACACCCCACCAAACGATAGGGTTCACCCGGGAATCCAAAGGTAAAAGCTCCAATCGGAGATGGCGCAGGAGCACCAACACTCCTCACAACCCGAAGACCAGAGAGGAAGAAAACTAAAGAGGAGCAAATCGAGATCGGAAGAGAGATGCCTCACAGAGGAAGAAATGAGGGCATTAAGTAGAGGAGACGGGGTTGCGGCGTGGTGACGTGAGCGGCCGGCTCCGAGGAGCCTGGGCCATCCTGCGCCTCCTCCTGCGCCTCTCCAGTCATCGCCTCCCCACTTGCCGCCCAAGTTGTCTGCTGCAGCACCAGATCCGGGCGGAGCGGACGCGCCTGCACGCGCACGGGGAGGAGAGTCTCCTCCCCCTTATCTCTTCACTTGGCCCACTGACAGGTGGGCCCCACCTCTATTTTTTTCTTTTGTCAATTGGGAAATTACCGAAATGCCCTCTCAGAAACCAACACTACATGTTAGAACATATTATAGGATAACAGTACTAGTGCATTAAGATATCCTTATCACCCTTCCTGGCTTCCTTTGGAATATCTGAATAGTGTATTACTTCATGCAGTGTGTTTCCTAATTCATTTTTGTTTAATGCCTTCAGTGCAGTTATGACATTTGGTCTTAATGCACTTCAAGGGCGGCGGCAGATACGCAAAGGCGTTTGGGGAGGTGCTTGGAATTCAAGCAATGCTCAGGAATTCATGGAATACACTGTTTCGATGAACTATCCTATTGATTCTTGGGAATTTGGTAATGCATTGTCAAACATAAAGCTCTATTTTCTGCTCGCAAAATGATGTACATCTTTCATTCATGTAATGCTTACATAAGTAGCTCTGCTCATGTACTAGGTAATGAATTGAGTGGAAGTGGAATTGGTGCGAGTGTGGGAGTTGAACAATATGGGAAGGACCTAGTTAAACTCCAAACCATCATCAACCAGTTATATGGAAATTCTAGGAAACCATTGGTGGTAGCCCCAGGAGGATTCTTTGATCAGAAATGGTTTGCTCAGCTTCTTGAGGTCTCCGGGCCAAATGTTCTCAATGCAATGACTCATCATATTTATAATCTTGGTGCTGGTGAGTATTTTTCAGATGTTAGTACTACTCCTTAAGTCATCTTTGTTTTATGTCTTACGTCAAACATGATACAAACATAATCACTTCAATCTTGATTAGGTAATGATCCTCGTGTTGCAAATAGAATCTTGGACCCGCAATATTTGAGCCGGATTTCTGATACATTCAGAGATCTCCAACTCACGATACAACGACATGGACCATGGTCGGCTCCGTGGGTTGGGGAAGCTGGCGGTGCGTATAACAGTGGCAGCCGTCTCGTGTCCAATACTTTCCTGAATAGCTTCTGGTAATTACTTGTCAGCTGAATCAATAATTCTGTCCCAACCATGGTTATCCTCTTATTTCATCCTCAAGTTGGCTGTTTCAACTAGGTATCTTGATCAACTTGGCCAGTCAGCAAAGTATGACACCAAGGTTTACTGCAGACAGACTTTGATTGGAGGCAACTATGGCCTTCTTGACACCGAAACTTTTGTGCCGAACCCTGATTACTACAGGCAAGCTTCTATACTGTATATGCTGCCACAAACATGCTTTGCTACTTGCATATGCCTTGGACTAAACTACGGTATCTGTTCAGCGCCTTGCTGTGGCATCGGCTTATGGGGAAGGGAGTTCTTTCCATAGACATCAGCGGTTCTTCGTACTTGCGTGCCTATGCGCACTGTGGAAAGCAAAAGGTATGAATCTAACCCAAGACTTTGATTACTCACCCATTTGCTTCCACCCAATTGAAACAACCCAAGTAAATATAGAAATTGTAATGCAGTCATGTTAACTTGTTGGTAAACATAAGCATAGTGGTGCACTGCTGTAGCATCGTATCCCTATCAGATAGTTGTTTGGTAAAATTGAAAGCGAACAGATGCTGATCTCTTTACTCTCAAAATGTTCTTACTATAGGGCGGCGTTGCTCTCCTCTTGCTCAACCTGAACCAAAACATGGGATTCATGGTTTCAGTCAGGAACGACCTCAACGTTGATCTCGCGGAGGGGCAAGGAATAAGGAGGGACAATTCCTTTGTTCATGGCCTGAAAAGGACGGTCTCTTGGGTTGGGAGCAAAGCTTCCGACGGGCTGGAGAAGAGGGAAGAGTACCATCTGACGGCACAAGACGGGAACCGATTCGCCCGGACCATGCTGCTGAATGGGGTTCCTCTTGAGCTCACTGAAGATGGTGACATCCCTCCATTATGTCCAGTGCAAGTTTCGGTCAATTCACCAATCTATGTTGCTCCACTGTCCATTGCATTTGTCATCTTCCCGGATTTCGAGGCTGAAGCTTGCGAGCCATGATCAACTGTAGATAGAATATCATGAGGTTTTCTGCTGTGATAATATAGCTGCTCTCAAGATAACAGATACTGTAAAGATTTGTGTCGGTGTTCTGATTTGTGCCCCATTTGGGCAATCTATGTTCTTTCCATCATATATAGAATTGCTTATTTATTAATTCCATACCGATCGGTGTGTAGCAAGTCTTTTATTCCTTTCTGATGCAGCGATGATCATTAGATCAAATATTTCCAGAAGTTTCGTCAACCTTCTCCTGGTAATAACCTAATTTTTCTGAAAAAAATTGCATGTGTAAACTTTCACTTATGTAACTCAATTTTTTTTTCTGCACCGAGTTTTTTCCCCTTTTCTGAGGATATGCAATTTGTGATACAAATAAATAAGTTAAATAATAGACATCTTATAATCGAAACATAAACTGGCATTGACCTTCACAATAACCATTAAAGTCAGAAAGATTGTGTTGACCATGGTTCAAAATCCCGGCGGTTACCGGCCGGTAACCGCCGGTTACCGGTTTTACCGGTGGAGACCGGTAACCGAAAAACCGGCCGGTATGAATTTTTTGATTTTTCGAATTTTAGCGGTTTTTTCCGGTTTTCGGTTACTGGCCGCTTTTCGGTTACCGGCGGTTTTCCGGTTACCGGTTTCAAAATATCTCAAAATTCAAAATTTGATTTTTAAATTGTGAGCGGTTTTTTACCGGTTTTTCCGGTAACCGGCCGGTAACCGCCCGGTTACCGTTACCGGCCTCCGACCGGGATTTTTTCCGGTTCCGGTTTTTGGAACCTTGGTGTTGACAATATACAACTAATACATACAGACGCACGAAGGCCCAAATAGATGAACCAAAGAAACACATACAAACCATGAAGGAATCAATGACGAAGTATTTCATTGAGATGATCGCTAACACAAGGCTTGTTTTTGCAAAACCAAAATCTGACCCATGTTCCTCACATGGTGAACTGTATACCCTCCAGCAATTACAATAGTGATGGGCCTATCATCAATTCTGCCAATCAGGCAATTTATATTGCCCCATCAAATACAAAAGAACCATCATAAACAATATTGTAATTTCATGAGCTATGATACAGATGAAATAAACAAAAGGAAAGGGGCCCTAGTGTAAATGAGAAGAAAACATTCCTTTCTGTTCATTAAATATGCTCCACCAGCACATGTAACCAACTCTGAATTAACCGTTCAGGTATCATTCCCTCGATACCTTTCAAACTGTCTGATGCCAGTCTCCAAAATAACGAATTTAATTCCACTTAATTTACGCGCTTATTTAATAAATATTTTGTCTCGCCAATCTACAACTGAGGCTCCATTATATGACAATTTCTTACGAATTCATTCGAGTAGTTCACATGTCTTGTCCAAAATGGCTGGAGATGTTTAAAACCAATCTCCAGCCATGGTTTACTTTGTCCATTGTAATGTATGACTGCTGCTTTTTGAACACTAGAGATATCTGTCTTTTCCTGATATCCCAAGCCTAAAAGATGCCACGACGGATCAATTGGATGAACATGGCCTTTAAATGCTATAAGGCCTGGTGGCAATGTTCCAAGCCTCCAAAGCGTGAAGTTTGACTTCAGATTCTGCATGCAAAGGACATAACATGAATGAGGTAACTGGAGCTCACTGACATGTATTTAGAAATGTTTAAATATGAACCAAGCATAACTTCAACTATCAATTAAACTGGAAAGAATGATAATAAAAATGGAATTCAGCATAACTCACTATGAACTAACTTTATATGCTTTTGAGTGATCAAGAGAAATTTTAACATTTGAACAAATCAGCAGCCCAGTATAAATTTAATTTGATATCTTTTAGAACTTCTCCACAAAAAAGGCAGTTATGCTTAAATAGGAACATATTAGACTTCCAATAGTCGAATACATTTACTTGTTTACTATGAAATGGCAAAAAGAAAAGAAGAGCACAATATACAAATAATTAACAAACAACTGGTGTGCGATGTAACAGGAAATAGTGGTAAATATGTTTTACCTCCTTGACCCAATGATGGTATTTATCTTTAATGGTTGTCTTCCTCCATGCATTCAGGTCAAAAATATTCATGCCATACGCCCATGCACACTCCGAAGGGTCAAAGTTATTGGCAATGAGGGGGTGAGAGAAGTTGAAATAATTCCTGAACCTCTTAGACATCACCCAACCATCTCCACCTCTGCAAGTCTCAACAGCTCCATTAACCTTTCCAGCTAGATCAATATCCCAAAGTGATGACAGGTCATGCTGGACAACAACGTCATCATCAAGAAATACAACCTTGTTGAGGCTTGGGAACAACTGCTTTAACAGATTGCAAGTGTTATTATGCGATTGTGGATCTCAGCAAAAATGAGGTAGATTAAAAAAAAATATCACCGCAGTTAGAGCAAGTCTGCACCACTACAAAAATCTTTTCTCTACAGTTAAAGAAAACTCCAAATGTCTCAAGAAAAGAAAGGGAAAAAGCAAGTGCAACTAGCTATGGAACATATTCAACTGTTCTGCAAAAATGTATTCATGCAGTTGCTTGCCTCTTGACCCCCAAAAGGCCCCATTCAACTACAATAGTTTCAAGCTCATTTTTCAAGGAAAAATTCATTCTTTCATAGTTTTCATTGTTTCAGCTCATCCATCTATTACATTTTATGTGTCTATAATTGTCCAGTTGTCCATCAAATATGTTAAAGCTGGTGAAACTGTACTCAGAATAATAGTCAGGAGAAAATTTTTGTACCTCAGGCAGGTATATCCGAATGTGATTGAGGACAGAAGTGTATGTTGGACTTCCTGCCTGCAGCTTGGCTGCAAAAACTCTTGGGCTGTCACCTACACTAGTTCTTGCAAGGTGATTTCCATCGTAATGACTTCTGACAATGTGCTGAGTTTCTATAGCTTCAAGAACTGGAGCATGTTCTCTTGTTAACCAATCAAATTGGTGAACACCTTTCACCTCGACAATGGCAGGATAAAGCGGATTCAAAGCAAACCATGAATGCATGGCAGGATAGGTCTTTTTGTCAGTAATAACATGGAAGACTATTCTCTCAGGCTTCAATGATGATCTAATTGTTGATCTGACCACAACCGAGGCTGCAAGGATGTTATCTGATGCCAAAACAAAATGGAAATAGGAGTTGTCGGATAGACGAGGGACCAACTCGGGGGACGGTAGTTGTTTCCTCGCAAGGGCATTTGAGGAGTATTCATTAGTTAGACGCAACGAAAGGCAATAAAGGCCTTTAGGAATAGCAATTGCTGCATAGTGTTTGTTTAACTGCTCTGATAACCTGGATGATCTCAATTCCCTATCCATGCTCTCCATCTGCATGTTGTTATTTAAACAAATGAATACAAGAACTTCAACTTGCTGAACAAAGAGAATCAAAGAAAAAGTTGTGTAGACAACATGTTAGCTGATATTTAAAAAATGAGGTTTGGATCACTAAATGCATTATCTTTGTGTTTCACAACTTTAGGAGGTTACATACTCATAGATAAGTACCAAAAATGTATACATTTGCTAAGCAAGATATATTTCTAACTATTTACTTTCTGTGCTCTAAAATGTCATGAGATTTAATGTAGCTAGATGGAAGTTATTAATTGAGCAGTAAACTTGAAACCAATACCAAAAAGCATTCAATTTTTAGGACAAGCTGGCTTGTCCATCATCATCCAACAGACTAACACCAACGCTACTAAAATAACATTACCTAAGAACTGACACAAGCTTTACAATGGAAGTCCAAAGTAAATACACAATAACCAAATCAGCGGTGATGTTCAAGTACAAGTTTTACTAGTAATACCAAAGTAACCAATTGAAGAAAATTCCAAGTGCTTGAATAAAAAAGGCAGCTGGACAGTAGCGTCAATGCTTAGAAAAAAGGGAGGAAAAGAATGAAAAAGAAGTTAGCTTACCGTGGCCTTCAGCCTAAAAGCAAATGACCTTAAATCATAATCATTGTCCTTCATATCCCAGATAAATTCATCAAAAGATTCTGGCACCTTTAAATCAACAGGAACTTCCTCTGAATTTATTTCATCAAGCATCCTATACAGATCCCTCACAAGCCTCTGCTCATTAGAATACCGAGATCAAATAAGAAACTGAATAAATCTGCAAAAGGAAAAAAGGAAAGAGCAAAGCACAAATAGTACCATGGAGCCATCGTTGCCCCTACCAAGAAGGTGTGGACCTAACCGCCTGCCCAAACAATCTGATAATAGCAACTAAGGAATCAATACAAGTGATTGACACAAAATGTTATACAATTTAATTTGGAACAAATTTGAGAATGAGCAAAAGCTTATTGGACCAGGAAGCCAAATAATGAGGGAGAGAAGTACATAAAATACTCATCAACATGAACAGAAAAGTAACTAAAGCAGAAACGGAACACGCTAAAACTTGAACACAGCACACTTTACAACATTCAAAACATTGTAGCCACCCCACCCCCATGCTGAGCTCCATATTGCCTCAGTCCAGCACTCCAGCACAACAACAAGAAGAGGCACTTCTTTATAAGCTTATTTAAGTATTCAACTGATCCTAAGACAGTAAGTAGCCTCAGATGATAAGGCCTTATTTATAAATGCGTTGATTATGATTTACTAAACCTAGCTAATAGATCTCCAATTCCTTTGGGCGTAGCTTTTAGACCTAACTGGTGATTTTTTAGAATGTAATGATAGCATTCCATTGGCCATAGCATTTCGGCATTCTGCTTGGCTAACTATGGCTCTATGTAGCAGCTCTCAAATATAACACAAGCATGCATGTCAGGTATCAATGCACAAAAATCGATCATTTGATCCTTCTTGTAGTGTAGGATTGCATATATTTCTCATTCACGGATTATTATATCAAAAGTTTAAATAACCATGTTAATAAAAAAATGCACCTAATTTCTCACTGAACAATCAAGACATCATTAGTATCAACAATGACCATCATACACATTCTGAAAGTAAACTAAGCAACCATTTAAGCTGCCACATTAGCGGTAAGCATCCCCCTCTCTACTTACCTTTTATACAAGAGACAAAAATATGCGGTTTCAGCAGCTTAAGCAAACCAAGTAAGCAGTTAATCAACCAACTAAGCACATATGCAACCAAATAAACCACTCAAATGGGCCCTAGTTCTAGTAACGCAAGTCTCCACCAATACTTATGCACCCTACATTGCCTGAATTTAGGATAAACCCGACAGAGCTATCAACCGCTTGCCGTTATTCACCAACAAAATTGCAGCACAATTCACGCCCCACAAGCACATTGAACATCTCTGGTCAACCATTCCGTTATCTAAACTCTAAAAGAACTAACACCTCGGGCTACTACTACATCATTTCAAGAACGGAACTAACAGCACGGGCGGGCGGGGCGCCGGTGGGGGATGCGTACCTAGGGAGGAGCACTTGTTGAAGCCCTCGAGAGTCATGAGGGCGGTAAGGATGAATACGAAGGGCAGGAGGAAGGCGAGGATGAGGACGGTGTGGAAGACGGTGCGGTAGGAGAAGTGGCGCGCGGCGGCCTTGAGCTTCATCAAATCTAGCAACCCATTGCTACTGGAGATGGTGATGCTCCTCATGCTCGGCGACAGCCGGATCTGCATCCTCGCTCGCCCAGAATCTACCAGCTCCGGCTCCAGCAGCGCATGGGGGGCCGCGGCGACCCGCGAGATTCAGAGGCGCCATGGCAGCCCAGCGCCGAGGGGGCAGGAGGAGGCCGCCGGACCAGCCGGATCCGGCATTGGCGCAAGGACCCGCTCCCCTCCTCCCTCTCTCGTCTCAGCGCTCGCTGGGGTACTCTTCCTGGCTCCCCCCTGTGCCCGGATCAAGAAGAGGAAATCCGGGCGGTTTCTTGGCTCGATTCCTCGCCCGATTCTCCGCGCGCGCGGGCGCGCAAGAACTCTAGAAGGAGTGAAGGGATCGCGCGGGGAGGAATGGAGGAGGAGGGTTTGATCTGGGTTTCTTGGTGAGCTCGCGATTGGGGGATTACGGGGGGGAGGAAGAAGAGTCTGCAGCGGCGAGGAGAGGAGAGGAGGGGGGATTTGACCCGATGAACAGAGGAGAAGGGAGTAAGTCAGATCGGGTGGGAGTCCCGCGTGGTTTGGGCCCCGCTCATTTTAACATGAAAGAATTGATCATATACCCTCTATTTAGATAGAAATTAAAGATTTACCCATGTATCGGTGACTTATAATAACCTTACATATCATTAAGATGTGGAGGGCAAATCCTCAATTTCCCAACTAAAGAGATGATATATAATTCAATCTCCTTTTTAACATAGCTTCTATCTTCTGTTTTTAAATTACTATTTTTAAATTTATTTTTTCTGATTTTCTGATTATTTGGAGCTTTTTATTTTTTATTTTTTTCCGTATTTCTTTATATTGTCCTTGCTGAGGCTAATTTATTTTTTCATTTTAAAAACTTTTAGATTTAATTACGTTAAATAAATTACCTTAGTTATAATAAAAAAAGGTTAGTTATAATAAAAAAACATAATTTACCATCAAATTGAAAACCTTTGTTGGGTCAAACGGAGATGGATTGTTCCGGGAAGGGGAGAAAGGAAAGATTACTTGGCTAAGCACTATCCCTACGCAAGCCTACCTGCCTAGCCCACGTGGTACTTATTCTTAGGATTTTTTTTGTTCTTAGCAACAGTGTTGGTAATACAATAGTGGCTGTGTGTAACCATTGAACAGTGACAATACATGGTAAAAAAATACCACTGAAAATTCCTATAAAAAATGGCAAAAATCAAGGTGACAGTTGCAATACATGGTAAAAAATACTACTGAAAATCCCTATAAAAAATGGCAAAAATCAAGGTGACAGTTGCAATACATGATAAAAAATACTACTGAAAATTCCTATAAAAAGGGGCAAAAATCAAGGTGACAGTTGATTTTGGGTATATCGTTGCAACGGTATGGCAACAGGTTTCGCGAAATGGTTTCATGTTTCAGCAAATTTCACGTGTTTTTAGAAATTTTTAAAAGATTTCAAGAAAATTTTAAGCTAAAGTTTTAACGAGTTTTAGTTTTTGGAACTAAAGTATAAACAGATTTCGGCTAAAGAGTTTCAACAAATTTCAACTAAAAATTCCAATATATTTCAGCGAGTTTCAACAAAAATCACCGTAGATCAACTCGTTTCATGGAATTACTACGTATTGTACTATATTATTATAGAGGTTCTTTCAATATCCATGTACGCATTCCAAATTCCTATGCTACATTGCTAGGTGAATGATAATTAAGAGGAAAAAAGTCCACAATGGGAACTTGGGAAGTCGTTGAGCACCAAGCCTCCTAACAATGATGGCATCCTAGTATTAGACCACAGAAATATAGTAGTTTTTGTTTTGATTGACGCACTCACAAATGTTGACTCGTTTCGGTTAACCCACCACAAATTTAGCTTAGAACGTATCTCTTGCGAAGGTTCTAACTTCTAAAAGAACATCTCACGCAACACATGCGAAGTGAAGGTAATGCTAAGTAATTATTTGCATACGAGAGATTAGTCAAGATACGCACATATCACACGTGTTATTCTTATGGTCCACGGTTTTGATGATGTAAAACTAAGGGCATGTTTGGGACTGCTCCACTCCAGATTTTACAGCTCCGCTCCATCTTTATCTTGCCAAACACCTCCAGCTTCTAAAACTCTGCTCCAAGAAAAAGGTGGAGTTGAGGACCAACTCCACTTTTTTGTGGAGCACCTCAAGGGGTACTCCAGGATTTGGACTTTTGTACTCTCTCATGGAGTTAGGGTAAAATTACCCACCACTGCCATTACACACGTACCGATTCGATCTTTTCCTTCTCCTCCCCACCCACCGCGTGACTCCTCTCCTCCGCCCCACCCACCCGCGCCGCCTCTCCTCTCCATCCTCGCCCCCACCCACCCGCGCGCCTCCTCTCCTCCGCCCCTGACCCGTGCCGCCTCCTCTCCTCCGCCCCCCGCGCCGCCTGCCTCTCCGCCCCACCCACCGCGCCGCCTCTCTCCTCGCCCGACCCGTGCCGCCTCCTCTCTCCGCCCCACCCACTCGCCGCCTCGTCTTCTCCGCCCGACCTGCCGCCTCCTCTCCTCCGCCCCCCCAAGCGCGCCGCTGTCTCTCCGCGCCCCACCACCCACGCCGCCTCGTCTCCTCCGCCCCACCCGTGCGCCTCTCTTCTCCTTTCTCAAATCCTCCGCGTGCCGCCCTCGCTCACCTCCACCTCGCGCGCCTCCTCCGGATCCACCGGCGCCGCCCATTTCCGCTCCTCCGCCCACTCTCCTTTTCTTCTACTCCGACGCCGGCGAGGACTGCATCGACTTCTTCACCGCCCACCGACCGCACCGACCTCCTCTGCATCGCCACCCAGCGTCGGCTGCTTTCTCTAATTGCTATCTTTAATTACTGTGTTAATGAATTACTGTTAGTGTTTGTTAATTTTTATTGCTCAGTGGATGTTCACTTGTGATATGTGATCTGTGTGATGGTGAATTATGCACTGCGAATGCTAGGACAACAAATTTTATTTGTGTTCTGTTATGTGATCTGTGATGTGTATATTTGTGATCAGTGCTTGTGCTAGGACAAAAGGATGGAATTATTTGACCAAAATATTTATTTTTTGGTTTTCTCGAATAAATTAATTGCGATTATAATATTTTACATCATATTTCAATTGGCAACAAAAAAAATTCAGTTACATATGCTCCGCAGGCATCAAAAGATACACCAAACATCATTCAGGGGCACATTGGACATTTCTCAAGGAAACCTCACATTCCTGGAGCTGGAGCTAGCTGCGTGCCAAACAGGACCACCTGCTCCAGGAACTCCACAGTGGAGCTGCTCCATGGTGGAGTTGGTGGAGCAGAGCTGGAAAAACTGGAGCAGAGCAGTTCCAAACAGGCCCTAACACTGGCCCTGTTTTGTTCAGCTTCTAAAAGTTGCATTTCGATTTTCTACAGTAACTAGCTTTTAAACGGAGTATTTTTTTTAAAGATAAGGTCTACTAGTTAATTATAGTACATATTTTACTGACTTCATTTATATTGGTAAAAACCGCACGTAAGTTTCTGTTACTTTGTAATCTCTCGTATAAATAACCTAAAAGTTACAAGTCGCAGCCAAAAAGAACAGGCCCAGTAGCCCATGTGTTGCTCGTGAGAGCTTTTGTTAACCAGGTAAGGTTGGCACTAGATCATCATCTCATCACATGCCTTGCCATCACAAAATAAGCTTCCAAAGCTGCTGCACATCTGCATTTGGGGAGAGTAAGCTGCATTGCATTTCCTGCATGCATTGGCACTTTGACAGTGCAACAGGCACAGCTGCTTCATTGATTCCTAGAGTGGTGGGCAAGGCTGGAAAAGCCAAGCCATTTTGGTCTACTTTTTCATCTTTCCTTCTTCTCTGTCAAATACTAGCAAGTAAGATGATTAGTTAGGGTTGTTCAAAGACCATAATACTGACATCAAGTAGTATCTGGACTTCTCTCTGTTCTTTTCTTTCCAGAAGGTAGAACTGATTAACAAGTCTGAACAAGCTTGTCTCAACATATTTAGTGCTTTGGTAACTACTGAAATTTGACAAGGAATTTCTGGAGAGGAAAGAGAGCAAGTGCAGTCTCATTGCCGTGAAAGCATGCGAAGTGCCACCAAACTTGCCACACTCGGTTTCAGAATCGAAGTAGCAGCAAAATATGACTAGCATAAATATTTACTACTAAGTGGTCGGTACGAGCCTATTCATATTGGTTGTAGCTAGGCTTTTGATCGCGGTTAATGACTTTTGATTAAAACTAAATAGTAGTGACTGAAAGACGCGGCTTTTATAAGGAGGGCGTGATGGGTTGGAATATGAGAGAGAGAGATGCCTGTGCAAGATGGAAACGAGATAAGTGAGGTGCGTGATACGTCCAAAACCGCTGCCTTATCCTTGAAACGAGACAGGAGCAAAAGAAGTGAAAAAACTGTTTTAGAAAGCCAGATGTTTATATTAACTTCTTACTTCTTCAAACAAGCAGAAAGGCAAATGCAGAGGCCTATAAGCCTCTTCTTTTCAGCTTCTAAAATCTACTTTTCGATTTTTCTACAGTAATTATCTTTCAAACGGAGTGCTTTCTAAAGCGGGGTCTACAAATTAATTGTAGTATATACTGTAGCGACTTCATTTATATTGGCCAAACCCTCAGGTGAATATTTGTTACTCGATATTTTCTCTTATGAACAGCTTAAAATTTATAAGTCATAACTAAAAGTCAAATGGAAGAAAAAAAAAGCCTTGTGTCTTGTAACATGCTCTCGCACACGTGCCCATAAATGGGCCACAGTTGGGCTAACTCCCAATCGGGCCTTATGCCCACGAGAATCGCGCGTAGGCAGTGCGCTCGGGGCCATGGCCTTCACCCGCCCACTGTTACCACGCTCGTGCTCTCACTACAACCGACGGCGCGCCCCCGCGACGCATCGCAGCGCCGCCGTCGACGACGTCGCCGCCTCCTCGACCCTCAACCGTCGCTAGCACGCGACGCTCAACGTCGCATTCCGCTCCTCGCTCGCCGTCGGTCCATCGGAGCCCATCGCTGTGGTCAGGGCAGCCGCGCGCAGGAGGTGGCCCTCCGAGATTGGCTCCACCGGCTCCTCACTCCCTACCTGCGGTATAGTACTTTCTTGGCCGCTTAATTCCTTCCTTCCTTTCTAGGTCCAAACACATATTAATCCCTCAAACGTGGACTCAATCTCCAGCATTTTCAGTGAACAGCGGTCAGATTCGATCTACCGGTGGTTAAACCGGCTAATTGCAAGCTTATTGGGCTCAGCTTTTGTTGGATCCGTGCTTATGCTGGTTCCAAACCAATTTTGTCGAATTGGGAGCTACCGCCCGGACTGTCTGTCTGGACAGTCCGCGCGCATCATACGCTTCCCGAACTGAACACTCGCTGCCCAGATTTCATATTTTCCTGTCTTTTCGATTCTGAGCCGTGCTTGCGCTGTTATCGATCTATCACTAAATGTCTGCTCTATATCCAGGTCGATATAATGGGGTACCACTTGTTACGAAATTGAAACCAATGAAGAACAAAGAGTTCTAGACTGATATTTAATTTGGGAACTCTTTTGATTGAAAAACCACGGATACGTAATCGACAAAATCAATATACAAGAAGAAGTTAGGAACGATCTTAACGTAGACCTAATTTCACACACCTTTTAAGTAGCTTACAGAGAATATAAATAGTCTTGGAAACAAGAGTCTCAGGCAAGAAATAAGTATAGTCCTAATCGGTACAAAAGGAATAACTACTCGAAAACCATAACAATAACCTTGTTGGAGAGGGGAATAGTACCTTACTCGAAGAGTCTTAGAAGATAATGGTGAAGAGTTGTAGTCGGAAGTGTTTCGAGTAGCAATGTTTGACTCCAGTCAGTGTAAGCACCCTAGAGCACCGTGTCTGTTGCAGGTTAGTGCAAAATTAATCATGCACACGAAGATGATCCTAATCATAACCTCTGACTAGTTTGCATTTTTGAGCGAAAGCTGGTCGAACTCTTCAAGTGGTTGGAAAGACCAACGTGGTCGGACACGACTAGATTCAGATTACAAAATACAACAATCTCCACCTTGAGCCAATTTCCTTTATAGCGAAAAGGAAGAACCAAAGAACTTCTCGATGAAATTATAGAATACCACTTGTGTGTCAAATGTCAGAAAGAACTAATGGGAAATACCAACTAAGTCCGAGCAGAGCTCAAACTTAGCGGTGAGAACTAGTTTTGTCATCATATTAGTTGGATTCTTATGAGTACTAATCTTGCAAACCTCGATATTAGCTTGTGTAATAACTCCTCAGATGAAGTGCTATCTGACTTCAATATGCTTTATTCTTTTATGGAACATTTGGTCTTTTGTAAGACAAATAATACTCTGACTGGCACATAAAATGTTAGTGTAAGATGTATGTCTACAATGCTAAGTGTAGGGACTCCTTAGCCAAACAGCTTCTTTACAGGCTTCTGAAATAGCCATGTACTCGGTTTCAGTGGTCGAGAGAGCAATAGTAGCTTTTGAACTAGTTTTCCAATTCACGGCACAACCTCTGACCATGAAAACATAACCAATAAGAGATCTTTGCTTATCCAGATCTCATGCGAAGTCTGAGTCAACATATCCGATAAGCCCATCACTGGTTTGCCCAAAATGCAAACAAGCATCAGAAGTGCCCTTTAAATACCTGAAGATCCACTGAACAACTCTCCAGCGGTCTTTGCCAGGATTTTCCATGTATCTGCTAACAAAGCTTAAAGCATGTGATAAGCTGGGACGAGAGAAAACCATAGCGTACATGAGTGACCCGACTGCATTGCATATGTAATACTCAGCATGTAATCAAGTTTTTCCGTAAATAAACACAACTATCATAGTCAGATCTCTTGATCCCTTAAGTGATTATAAAAGAGTCAAATATCTTGTACCACTGTTCAGTGGACTGTTTCAGACCATAAAAAGGCCTTTTTTTTAATTTGCAACCGAATTTCTCTTTTCCCGAAATGATAAAACCTTTCAGCTACTCCATATATATGTCTTCTTCCAATTCCCCGTGTAAGAACGCGCTCTTAATGTCTAGTTTCTCAAGCTCAAAACCACTCGTAGTCACAATGCTGAGTAGAGTACGAAGGAAACTATGATTTACTATAGGGTAAAAAACACCTGCGAAATGTAATGCTTCTGCTCACGATCACCTTTCTAATTTTAAGATTTCATAATTTATAACCCTTCAAAGCAGATTTATAGTCTGGAAAGATGCACTTAATTAGTTTTGGCTCCAATTTTCTATTACTGCATGGGCATAAGCAGAATATCCAAAAATCTTTAAATTCAAGTAGTTAGTGGGAAAACTCGATCACTTCTCAATTGAAGTTTTTTTGTCTACAGCAGAGTTTGGTGATCGGTTGATCAAATAAAATGCAGTGGAAGCAGCTTCAGCCCAAAAAATCCTTGATAGACCAGATGTAGACAGCATACAATGCACCTTTTTCATGATGGTTCTATTCATGAGCTTAGCCACATCATTCTGTTGTGGTGTACCTGAAACAGTATAATACCTCACAATGCCTTTCGATCGGCACAATACTTTAAACTCTCCCGAGCAAAACTCCAAGTCATTATCTATTCGGAGTTTCCTAACATGCTTGCTGATCTGTTTCTCTATCATAATCTTCCACTATTTGAATATCTTGAACACACCTAACTTTTGATTGATGAAGAATGCCCATAGTATTTTTGAGTAGTCATCGATGATGGTTAGCATGTAGTTGGCACCTCCAAGGGATTTGACGCGAGATTCTCTCTATAAATCAGAGTGGATATAATTTAATATGCCTCTTAAAGAATGAGTAGCGGTAGTGGTGGCTAAATGGGTCGTGCTTATCGGACTGGCCCAAAGCACACTACTATAGGCCTGACCTAGTCATGGCACAGCCCACGAATGAATTGTGTTGAGTTGTGCTTGGGCTGCCTCCTCGGCCCAGCACAAAATGAATAGTTCTGTGCCAAGCACAGCCCGACACGAGCACGATAGGCATGGCATGACCCGTTAGGCACGTTAGCCCGTTAGGCATAAAAAACCCATTAGGCACAGTAGGCATGGCTCGTTTAACACGATTTTAGCCCGTTTAGTCCGATAACAGTCAAATTTTTTAATTTTCTAGCCGTTTATAGTCGTTCAGGAGTTTAAAATCGAACAAATTCAAAAAATCTCAATTTTTTCTATACAGTGGCAGCAAACCCCCTCATTCAGCCACCATCCAATATCCACTCTCTTCTCTGAATTCTTTTGTAAAAATTTTGAAACACTTTGTGATAATGTGGCAAAATTCAAAATATTTTTGCCAAAAATTCAAAATTCGGCTATAGTCAAGAAAAAAGGTAACAGTAATAATTTTATATATTTTTGTTGTTCTTACTTTTCTTTGTTGTAATGTAAAATAGATAATAGTGTAATTTTTTTGTTTGTATTTTGTAGTTTTCTACATTATTTCTCCATGGAAAATTTTGACAATTTTCATAATTTCTCTAGAAGATCTTTCATCCTTCGGAAATGAAATGTCTCTACCTACACCTCAAACAGGAGATTAGACCCTGGTTGTACCATTGTCAGGCTCTACGAGTGCCATTGCGTCTGCAAGAACTAGAGCAAAGAGATCCAAATCCAATACATCATAGGTGTGGATAGATTTTGACAAGATAATGAAGCGAGACGAAACCAGAGCTTAGGCAAGATATGTTGTTTGTAAAAATTTTGGCATCATGAATTGTCTGCAATGTCTACAAGTGAAAGTGGGCACTTGATCTAACACATCCAAAGATGTAAAGAAAAATAAGAAATAACCATGAGGCAGATGCAGCTACAGTACAACCTTGATGGTACGCTATGTAACTGGGATTATAGTTCCGAGGTAGCTTGAGAATTTCTTTGTCGTTTAATTGCCTCACAAGATTTAACTTTAAACTTTGGTGAGTCTAAAGTGTTCGAAACCTACATTAGAACTAGTTGTAATACTAGATTTTCTTCAATTTCTTGACAGACAACTCGACATTTAATTAAATACTATAATAATAGTTGTGCTAAACTAAAAAAAACTTTTTGAGACCTATACATTTTCAGTGGCCTTGACCTTAGACATATGGAGTGGTCGAGGTAGGGAGGATTATCTTAATGTAGTTACGTATTATGTCAACGATGACTGGGTAATGAAAAAGAGAATTATAAGCTCTCAACTAATTGACGTAGCACAGATGGGTGAGAATATTGTAGAATGGATTATCAAAGTTGTAGAAGATTGTGGTCTTACAAATAAAATTTTTGCAATTACTTTGGACAATGCTGCAACAAACTCTACGGTAATAGATATTCTCACTCCGTTATTTAGTATATACGCCGAATCCTTCTTGCTACATCAATGATGTGCTTGTTATATTATTAATCTTATAGTTAAATGTGGTTTGAAGATGTTGGGTATGTATATTCAAGCTTTTCATGATGCAATATCTTTTGTAAATCATTGTAACCAACGAAGTGCAGCATATAAAAAATCTGCGTTGCGATGGGTGTATATCTAAGAAAGTTTGGTTTGGACATATCGGTAAATTCAACTTATTAGATGCTATAGAACCTTTTAACGTATAAGAACATATTTTCTATTTTTATTCACACACACTATCACAACCATGACGGCAACACATTATTGACTAAGCAATATTGGTATGTTGTTGAAAAGTTACTAGCATTTTTGGAACTTTTTACAATTCCACCGTTACTTTATCCAGAGTGTACTATCCAACATGTCCTTTAATTGTGCATCATATTCTTGCGATTACGGGTCACTTAAAAGTTAATGAATATGAGATAGTCTTACGAGAGGTTGTTTGCGCTGTGAAAACTAAATGTTTGAAATATTGGAAAGAGATTCCATATTTTTACGTATTTGCATTTATTTCAGATCCTAGAGCTAAAATTTAAGGATTCACTAGTGTTCTTGCACTTATGAGTGATATTGTAGGGATAGATTATTCTAACTATTTTTTAGTTGTTCATACTAAATTGTTTGATGTTTATCAGAAGTACGAACTAAATTTTCAAAGAGTTCACTGGCAACGATCTCCAACAGTACCCACCACAGGTAAGAAGAAAAATATGTGAGGCAAAATCTTTGGTGCACCAGGTTCCTTTGGAAGATCAAGTCTACAACGTCAAGTGCTGGAGCAATCTACACCTATCTCGACTCTTTCTTCCGAGTCTGCTTTCACTTTTTTAGAAGAATATTAGAGGAGAGAAGAACAAGTATCACAAGTGAGATTGTGAAAGTATTTCTAACAGTAAAAGACTAGGAACAAACTGATTCATGAGCTCAACACTCTGTACAGAATACAGAGTTGATGGACACGTTCAACAATCTCTCTCTAGACGACAACACTTAGATCATCGATGTACATTGTACCATTTTCTTATTTTTTACGTGTACTACAAGGCTATAAGCTGTACTCTTTTTCCTTGTCAAGATTTTCTCAAGTTGAATTTTTATTTGAAAGTTTCTAACGAGGTAGCCATTTAAATATTAATAAATCTCATTATTATATTTATATAATATATTTTGTATTTTTGAATTCTATATTTTTTTGAAACTATTACGTTTCTTCACAATTTTTGGCCGAAATGGGCTAAATGGGCCTGGGCTAGCACAACCCGTTAGCTCGCGGGGCTGTGCCTAGGTTTACCACGCTACCCATGGGCCGGCATGACACAGTCCATTTAGGCTAATGGGATAAGTGGGTCGTGCCGGGCCATGTCACCCATTTGGCCACCATTGAGTAGTAGTACTGAATTTTACTCTCTTCTACTTACCAAAGATACACTATTCACAGAATTTCAACTAGTCAACGCCTTGACCATCAAGCAAGCAAGCTTTTCTTGCATAACTCCTTCATGCCAGTTTCACTCATGTGTCTAAGACACATGTACCATAGATTAGTTCGATCAGTATCAGACAATCTAGTCGAGGAAATAGCAGCGGTTTCGACCAGAGGAGTGCCTTAAAGATGATATAAATTTACTGCCTTTATATTACCTTTCATCACAACAAGAGCGCTTTGGAGACTTTCAGGACTCTACCTCTACCTGAAAATTTATACCTTCTAACATCAAGAGTAATCAATGAGATAAGGCTACTTTTTAAGTTTGGAGTGTCCAACTTCCGATAAGGTTCGAATGGTGCCATCAAACATCTTGATCTGGATAAAATCAATATCTGCAATTTTGTATAGAATATTATCTCTTATCAATACTGATCCACTCGGGGTCGCTTCATAGGTAATGAGCCAATCATGATTCAGACTCATATGGAAGTGCAGACTGAATCAAGAATCCACTCATCGCCGGTTTTAGAATTACCAGCAAAGGCAAAAGGATATCTCCTCTAGAATGTTCTTTAACAATGGTGGCTATAGCTTGTTCATCTTGTTGATTTTTTTGGAATTGTTGTTCCTTTTCTCTTTGTTTTTGAGTTTCCAACACTCGGATATATCATGGCCACTTTTCTTGCAATAACAGCACAACTTCTTGTTCTTTAACTTTGAATGACATCGAAATTTGTTCTTACTCTTGAAATCCCTGGTCTGAGACCTCTTAGTTTGCCTCCCACGAATAGACAAACCTTCTGTATGTGAACTTGTGCTTTCGCTATATACCATGATTTTCAGCTTCTCCTTTGCATGCAAAGCATCATAAACATCCTTGAGAGTGAGAGTGGACTGACTATAAAGAATTGTATCTTTGAACATAAATTATGAACCAGACAACGAGTAGAGTAGAATAAGGCATAAATCTTCATCTTCATATTTAACCTCCATTGTTTCAAAATCGACGATGATGGGTGGGTTCTTTTGAGCTGATGGCTTATGACTTATGGCTTAAATATTTGAATTCTGGCTATTCGTGAGAGGCAGTATGTAGGAGGAAATATTCGCATACGATTTTAGTCGGTACAGCTGAACTCAATACACTTTTTATTACAATTTTCCTATTAACCTCATCTTAAAAAATACATCGTTTAAAAGTTAGTTATTGTAGACAGTACAAGTATAGGCCAAGTTTAAGCCCAAAAGAACCTGGCTGTTATCTTTAAAAACAATCAAGTGGTTCAACACAAAATCGCCTCCCACCAATCTGAGCGAGAAAAGCTTCTGCTTCACAGACATCTTACTGGTCATATCCTTGGTCATGTAGATTTGTTCCAGCTTTAGCCATAACGCAGTAGCAATGGTCTCCTTTGTGACATCCTAGAGAATTTTGTCAGAAAGATTAAGATAAATTTAAGAGAGAGCCTTATGTCCTCTTCTTTGCTTCTCCTTAGTGGACCACACATTAGTCATCTTGTCGAATCCCAACAACACATCATCTAAATTGAGATGTGCTAGGACAACTTGCATGTTGATCTGCTATAGGGAAAATCTTGTGTCTTGGTCAAGTAGCAAAATACCATACTTTATTGTTGTCATATCAAGAGTGACCTAGATTGAGCTGGGCAAAGAATGTGGCTCTGATACCACTTGCTAGGATTGGACACCACTTGTCGACACGATGAAAAACGAAACCAATGAAGAACAATCAAGAGAACGAATAGAGATTTAATGTGGAAAAACCCTTTTGAAAAAACATGAGCACACAATCGATGAATCACTATATAAAGAGAAGTTACATAACACTCTTAGCGTACACCAAATTTCGCACACCTTTTTGGTAACTTATAGAGGATATAAATAGAATAAGAGTCCTAGATAAGGAATGAGCAAGTCCTAGTCAGTAAAGAAAGAAAGACTTACTTGAAAACTATTATAGTGACCTTCTCGAAGATTAGGATAGTAGCCTACTCGGAGAGTCTCAAAAGATAATGGTGAAGAGTTATACTTGGAAACGACTCAAGTAGTCATATCTAACTCTAGTTAGCACAAGTACCCTAGATCAACACGTTTAATGCAGGTTGGTGCAGAATCCATCACGGACACGTATATGATCTCAATCACAATCTCCGACCAGTTTACATTTCTGAGTGAAACATAATCGAACTCTTCAAGTGGTTGAAAATATCAGCATAATCGAACAAGATCAAATCCAGATCATAAAATAGAACACTATGGTCGGTAAGAAGATTGCTCGGACACGCAACTGGTCGTCATCGTCGCAGCTTCCGGCACTCCCTCCCACCGTGTTCTTGATCGTTGGCGGCACGGTCGATACGGTCTCGAACATCTAGTCACCAACTAGAGCCGGCTCCTGCTCAGCCTGATCAGGCACCTGCCAAGCCAACCGGAGTTTCGGTAGACTACAAGGCGTGGTCTAAGGACGACCTGAAGGTACTTAGGGCATGGGACCACTACAGTGAGCCAGCACAGACGACTAGACATGATCGCTTCTACCCCGTGACCCAGCAGGACTTGTGCAAGACAATCTACAGAGACACGAAAATGGCCGATCAGAAGAGGATCAGTTTTGAGCAGTTGGACAGAGCCTGGATACGGGAACATCAGGCGGTTCTTCAGGGATGTCGGCTTGGAGGGGCCGCTTGAGGTTGATAGTTTGATACGTATCCGCTGGGATGAGTCGACGATCCGCCAGTTCTACTGCACTCTCTTTGTCAGCAAAGATAGGCACACTCACGTTTATGACCGGCACACAGAGGTAGATGGCAATGAAGGCCGACTTGGAGGCAGTCTTGCAGATTCAGCCTGCTCAAAAGGTGCAGTAGCTCCACACTGACACCCTTACTGCGTGAGCAGTGTCGTCCCCTATTCGGAGAAGCTGTAGCTTTGAGCATAAACTGTCTTTTGGCCTTTTGACTGAAAAATAGCTGTAGCTAATGGCTGTAGCTTTTTTCTAAGAGGCTGTTTAGTAGTTTGGATTTTTGGTTAGACCTACTGGTTGTTTTAACTATGGATGAATGTTGAAATATCTAAAATACCTTTGAGGGTTCTAAAGGCATGTTCATGTGCTGATTTGGTGTCAATATGATTATTTTTTATTCTTTTTGAAGAAATATTGATGAAACTGTTAGAGTGATCTCAGGGCTTTGGCCCAACGGCCAAAGCCCACCCTTGACCAGCGCCACGATCGGGCGCCACCCGTTGGCTGGTGGGCCCCTGTCGCCAGCGCCATATAAACAGAGGTGGGGCCGGGCGGCTCGCATCACGAGGTTGACCGCGCCGCCGTCACCCCACCGACAAACCCTAGACCCGATCTGGAAGAGGGGGCGGCGGGGCGCTGAAGCGACGGGAAACACCACCGGTCTCCTTCATCGGATCTCCGCCGCCACCGTCGTCTTCCTTCTTCCCGACCGCCGCCGCCGTCGCGAACTTCACCGAGCGAACGTGAGATGGCCACCTCCTCCTCCACGCCGTCGGACGGTTAGTACCCACTCCCTCTCCTCTCTCTCTCTCTCTCAGATCCAGTATCCCCAAGCACAGAAAAGATGCAACAATGGTATCAGAGCCACGGGTGTAGAGGGGGTCTTACGGGTGCCGCCGTTGCCGCCTCTTCCCGTTGCGCCGCGCCGCCGCCCGCTCGGGCCGCCTCGCCGAAGCGTGTGGGGTCTTGGCCGCCGCCTCCGCGTCGCGCCGCCTCCGCCCGCCCGCCCCGGGCCGCTGCCGCGCCGCGCGCTGCCGCGCGCGCCCGCTGAGGCCGCCGTCGCGCGTCGCCTCGACCGCCTCGCCGCGCCCACGCCATCGCGATCGCGTCGAAGCTGCCGCCGCCGCCGCGCATCGCGTCGGGGCTGCCGCGCCGCCTCCTCCCGTTAGCGCCGCCGCCGCGCAGCGCGCGAGCCCGCTAGCCGCCGCTCCGGTTTTTGCGCTAGGAGGCAGGCGCATTTGGGGCTAGGGTTAGGGTTTGTGGGGCGTGCGGCTTTTTGTCCTGGCGATTAATCCTCCCGGCCGTCCGATTGAGTGAACGGCTGTGATCAGGCATGGGGATTTTTGGGCCGCCCGTGTGCTGGCGCATAAAGTTGGGCCTTTTTCGGCCGTGCGCGCGTGAGGCCGGTGGGCGGGCCGCCGTGGGCCATGGCTGCGCAGGAGCAGGCCTAATGGCCGTTTGGGCTCCATGGGAGCGAACTGGGCTGCGGCCGAAAGAATGGGCCAAAAGGCCGTTTTGAACAGTAATTCCTTAATGAATTTAATTGTTTTCAGAAGCATGAATTTGAATGAAATTTGATCTAAAATCTCTGTAAATTTTTGCACCAACGTGTTAATTTTTTCTCAGAGATTAAAAGTGTACAGTATAATGCTTCAGATATTGAATTATTTTAGAATAATTACGCTTTCATTGCAAAAGTTAATGTTAATTGATTTTCATTATTAAATTCGAACCAACGGAGAATTTAATTTTGGAAAAATAGAGATAAATCCTGATGATTATGATATTGTTATTTTCGACCAACGTTGATAATAACAATATTATAATTTTTAATTGATGATTTTATGCATTATTTCTATTTCGGCCCAACGGTGATGTAGATTTAATGTATAGATATAATTGTTTTTTTTTAATTGTATGTCGTATTTTTGACCAACGTTGGAAATAAGGCATATAATTTTCCTGTTATGTTCTCACTGTATTTGAAATATTTTTCCAGGAGGATACAACTTGATGAGTTGTATCAGAGAGATCCCCACTCTCAAAGGTGATAATTATGGAGAGTGGAAGAAAAAGATAGACTTAGCGTTTATCTTAGCTGAGGTGGACTGAGTCCTCACTACAGCACGTCCCACTGAGCCTTTGGCGCGAGTGAGGGAACAGAATGAGGATGACACTGCATGGCGAAAAGACAGAGGATCATGCTCCTTACGGATGTCTTATGACCTTGATCATAAGAATGGACCACACCAACAAGAAATGTATGGTCGTGATAAAGAACACAATTGAACTGCGATTCTAGGCTCAATTGCAGAGTGTGACACTCATCACTGAATACCTTGATAAAATAAAGAGTCGCTTCATCGGCTCTTCAAAGACTTATGCTATACACTGATTAAGCGGTTGTAATGTAAAGGTATTCAGCGTGGCAATGGCATAAGAGAGCACATTCTTAGAATGAGCAACTTGGCATCTAAACTTAAACCGATGGATTTGGCTCTCAAGGATGAGTTCCTTATTCATTTGGTTTTTGCTTCTTTGCCAAAAGAGTTTGACACTTTTGTTGTCAACTATAATATGCAACCCGAGAAATGGGACATGGAAAAGTGCATAGCTATGTGCGTGCAAGAGGAGGAAAGAATCAAATCCTCACATGGTGGTTCTATCAACTATGTGAAGGATAACAAGAAAAAGAATTACAACAAGAACCCCTTCTCAAAGAACAAGGGCAAAGCCTCAGACATCACCTCAACAGAATAAATTTGTTTGAGACAAAGACCAGTGTCTTCATCAGCAAGAAGACAGACACTACAAGAAGAACTGTCCCGATTATTTAAAGATGATAATGGCAAAGAAAGGTGAGAACATTATTACCTTTATTAATGAATGCTGTATGTGAAATATTCAAATCCACTTGGTGGATTGACTCAGAGCAACTGTTCATGTTGCTAATTCATTCTGAGGATTCCGTTCGACGAGGACTACGCAAACAAAAGAAAGATGCATTAAAGTTGCAAATGGAGTCGAAGTGAAGTTGAAGCCGTTGGCGATCTTTCATTAGAATTAGCTAATGGCTCCACTCTTTTACTTAGAGATGTCCTTTTGTACCCTCTTTACAGAGGAATTTGATTAGTGTGTCAAATTTGGACAAAGATGGTTATGATTGCAATTTTGGAAATGGCAAATGCGAAATAATGTTTAATAAAGAATGTGTTGGTATTGCCATATTACAGAATGAGCTTTATTTGTTATCATTGTGTGATGATGTGAATATCGTATGCGATAATGAGAACGTTAACGCAGAAAGTGATTGAATCTCGTCTCACGAATGTAAACAAAACGAAAGAGAACTCTAGATGAGTCGTCGAAATTATGGCACTGTCGTTTAGGCCATATTTCGAGGGGGAGAATAGAAAGACTAGTAAAGAATGATATTCTTCCTCCATTAGAGTTCTCAGACTTAGAACAATGCAGAGAATGCATCAAAGGAAAATATGTAAAGAAAATTAAAAAAGACGCTAAAAGAAGCACAGGAGTTCTACAAATTATTCACACAGATATTTGTGGTCCTTTTCCTGTGAAAAGTGTGGATGGATATGACTCGTTCATAACATTCACGGATGATTACTCCCGTTATGGATATATTTATCCAATCAAAGAAAGAAATGGAGCCTTGGATAAATTCGGATATTTAAGGCTGAAATTGAAAACCAACACGATTTAAAGATTAAGATAGTCCGATCGATCGTGGGGAGTACTACGATCGACATACCCCATATGGACAAGTTCTGGACCTTTGCAAGGTTTTACAGAAAATGGCATAGTGGCCCATATTCTATGCCAAGAACCTCGGCAAAATGGAGTAGTGAAAGACGCAACTGCACTCTCGATGGATATGGTGCGAAGCATGATGAGCTATTCCACACCGCCATTGAGCTTATGGATGGAGCGTTGAAAACCGCCATTCATATTCTCAACAGAGTGCCTAGTAAGTCGGTGCCCAAAACACCGCATTTGTGTTGTGGATGGGAAGAGTTCCTCACTAAACCACTTACGTGTGTGGGGAGTCCTGCTGAGGCTAAAGTATTTAACCCAAACCTTGAGAAGTTTGATCCCAAAATGAAGTTGCCATTTCATTGGCTACCCTGAAAAGTCAAAAGGTTTTCGTTTCTACTGTTCAGACAGATATACAAAGTTTGTAGAAACGAGACACGCTGTCTTCTTAGAGGATGAGATGATGAAGGGGAGCATGGTAGCTCGAGAGATTGACCTTGAAGAGAAGCGGGTGTATGCGCCTACTCCGATGATTCAAGAGCCATTCTTCACACTACCTGTTGTCGCTGCACCGACGGTGCAAGATACTGTGGTGCCAGCACCTGTTATTGTTCCTCCTGTGGCAATAATGAATGAGAATGAGGAGCCTGTTCTTCAGGATCCTATAGAACCTATTGCCACAGATGAGGGGAGCAAAAGACCTCAAACAGAAAATGTATCAATTGAGGAGGCCCCGAGGAGGTCTCAAAGAGTAAGAAGATCAGCTATTCCTGATGATTATCAGATTTATCATACAGAGGAATTTCAAATGGAGGATGATCCCACCTCATTTGAAGAAGCCATGAGAAGCGAAAATTCTTCAAAATGGCTTGAGGCCATGGAAGAGGAAATGAGGTCCATGAAGGCTAATAAAGTCAGGACTTGAAAATTATTCCTAAAGGAGCCAAAACAGAGAGGTCAGAAATGGGTCTACAAGACAAAGCTTGACTCCCAAGGGAATATAGAAAGATACAAAGCGCGACTTGTGGCAAAAGGCTTTACGCAAAGAGAAGGATTGATTACAATGAGACATTTTCTCCAGTCTCATGTAAAGATTCTTCGAATCATAATGGCATTAGTAGCACATTATGATTTAGAGTTACATCAGATGGATGTAAAGACGGCATTTCTTAATGGGGATTTGGAGGAAAATGTTTACATGGCACAACCGAAAGGTTTTGTCGTGGAAGGAAATGAAAGAATGGGATGCCGCCTAAAGAAATCGATTTATGGGTTAAAGCAAGCTTCAAGACAGTGGTACTTGAAGTTTGACAAGACAATAAGAAAATTTGGGTTTAAAGAGAATGTTGAGGACAATCGTGTTTATGCAAAGTTTAAAGATGGGAAGTTTATCTTCCTAATCCAGTATGTGGATGATATCCTACTAGCTAGTAGTGATGTTAGTCACATCGAAACAAAGAAGTTTTGTCCTCAAACTTCGATATGAAAGATCTTGGTGAAGCTTCATTCGTTCTAGGATCAAATTCACCGAGATAGAAACAAAGGGTATTGGGACTGTCACAAAAGGCATACATAGAGAAAGTCTTAAAGAAATTTGGTATGCATAAAAGTAGTCCTTCACCGCACCTATAGTTAAGGGCGACAGATATGGGGATTTTCAATGCCCTAGGAACCATATGAGATCGATCAAATGAAAGCGGTTCCATATGCTTCAATTGTCGGAAGCTTACAAGATGCTCAAGTGTGCACACGCCGACTTAGCATTTGTTACCGGGTTACTTGGCGATTCGAGCAATCTCGAATAGAACATTGAAATTGATAAAGAAAGTCTTGCGTTATTTGCAAGGAACAAAAGGCCTCATGATGACATACTGAAGATCGATTCACTCCATATAGTGGGGTATACTGATTCGATTTTGCGGGAGATGATAGAAAGTCTACATCCGGATATGTGTTCACTCGCTAAAGGAGCTATATCGTGGAAAAGTTCAAAACAAACCGTCACTACATCGTCCACAATGTATGCCGAGTTTGTAGCATGTTATGAGGCTACGGGCGGTGAACTAGCTAAAGAAGTTCATACCGGTTTAAAAGTGGTTAACGACATCAATAGACCACTTAAGTTGTAATCGCGATAATGAACCAAAGATAGAACGTATGCCCACAACAATAAGTCAAGTGGTGCTGCCAAACACATTGACATAAAGTACTATGTTGTGAAAGATAAAGTTCAGGATCAAATTATAAGTCTAGAGCATATAAGTACAAAAGATGTTAGCGGATCCGCTTACTAAAGGCTTACCACCCAACGTGTTCAGAGAACATGTAGCGGCATGGGTTTAAGGGAAAACCTATGATTCTGGACTAAAAGATGGCCCAAAAGATTAAAGTAACTATTTGAGCAGAGAGGTGTATTGTAGTCATTGAATCTATCGGCGATTGACCGTGACGATGAGACATGTTCTATGCACTAATCTGTGATAGAATGTGTAAAGTCAAAAGTAATTAAAAGATAAAGTATAGTTTGAGATCAAGGGGAGAATGTTAGAGTGATCTCGTGGCTTTGGCCCAACGCCAAAGCCCACCCCTTGACCAGCATACGATCGGGGCGCCCGGCCGCTTGGTGGTAGGCCCTGTCGCCGCGCCATATAAACAGAGGTGGGGCCGGGCGGCTCGCATCACGAGGTTGACCGCGCCGCCGTCACCCCACCGACAAACCCTAGACCCGATCTGGAAGAGGGGGCGCTGAAGCGACGGGAAACACCACCGGTCTCCTTCATCGGATCTCCGCCGCCACCGTCGTCTTCCTTCTTCCCCGACCGTCGCTGCCCATGCGCAGACTTCACCGAGCGAACGTGAGATGGCCACCTCCTCCTCCACGCCGTCGGACGGTTAGTACCCACTCCCTCTCCTCTCTCTCTCTCTCAGATCCAGTATCCCCAAGCACAGAAAAGATGCAACAGAAACAACTTATTGTACTAAGTTTCAAGCAATTGAGTAATATTTTGCAATGTCTAAAATCATATATAGAAGGTGAAATGTATATTTTCTTCCAACAATGCAATACTACCCATAAAAAGGTGCAACGCCTACTGTCACGTCAAAGAGATGAACACTAAAAGCAAAACTTGGTATGGCAATATATATTCCTATGCTCTATTAGCCACAAAGAATTGGTAATGAAATCATGAAGAGCACCCATGTCTCATCCTCTGACATATCATTTTCACCAACCTCTCCTACAGTTGCCTCTTGGGCAGTTGGTGCCATGTAATCATCATCTTCATTGCACCTCCAGAGAAGATGATCATGTAAGGCGTTATACATGCCATTAGATCTTCTGTTTGTCTATTTCAAAACTTGGCAATTTCAACAAAATTTGCCATTTCATCTTTGATACACCGGATCGTTCAACCACATTACAAAGAGAAGATTGGCAATAATTAAACCGCTGCTTTACCCTTGGTCGTCGACGTTGTAAATAAATCAAATTCCCATTTCATCTTGCAAGTTTGTTCTAAGTTGTAACGTAAGATGGGCAATCAAAATGACAAACACAGATTCAAATTAAGAATAAATAAATCCCATGTCTGCCATGAAATATCTCTCAAAGAACAATGTTGATAATTTGTTTGTTAAGAGATACCAAGAAGACTACTACCTCGGCTGTACCATTAGCTACCAATCACAAACAGAAACTATAAAATCTTAGGTTACCAATCACACAAATTACAAATCCATGTTGCTACAGAACCGAACAGGCAACAGAGGGAGGGTGAATGTGCCTTTTAATTTCTCCCCTAAGTATTCACTTATCACTTTTCTCCGATAGCTACAAAGCTATGAAGATTAGGGTTAAAATTCCACTTGAAAACCGAAGAAATAGAGTCGAACAAAACTAGACAGCAGGAAAAACAACGTGGTCGAAATTCGACAACTTGGTCGAAAGCTGACAACGTGGTCATAAATTTGACTACTAGTCGGAAGTTCAATATGGTCAAAAATTGACTACTACATAGAAATCACCGTAGTCGAGAGCTAATAGTACATCGGAAACCAGTGTGGTTGGAAATCACCTCTCGCAGTCGACAACCAGAGAGTGGTCGAAAACCAGCATAATCGATAACCACCAAGACCAAAACCAACATGATAAAAAATAGATGTAGTCAAAACCAACGTGGTCGTAAACAACAAGTGGTCGAACAACCAACATGGTTGTAACCAGTCGGCAACCAAAGTGATCAACGTGGTCGTAACCAACGTGGTCGGTCGCCAATAAGTGGTCGAACAACCAACATGGTCGGAACCAGTAGGCAACCAAAGTGATTAACGTGGTCGTAACCAACGTGGTCATAAGCCAATGAGTGGTCGAATAACTAACGTGATCGGAAGCCAACGAGTGATCTGCGACTGACGTGGTCGATTCAATTCAAAAACCAACCAGTGAAATCGACGACCAGTGAGCGGTCGAAAATCCCACGTGGTAGGGAAAACGCAAAGCGGTCACAAGACTAGGCGAGGTTGAAAACGATGTGATGCAATCTAAAACTTAACCGTGGTCGAAACCAACATGGTCGTAAATCTGGTTGACGTTCCAGACAGAGAACTGCACCAACTGTTTCAGCTCTAATTCAAAACGAAAATAGATGAGACTTTTGATTCGTAGATTCAAATGATGTGAAACTTTGTAGATATTATATCTAGGGTATTGTGAACCTATTCCAACAAACAATCATAAAAATCATGGCCAAAGATGAGACCTTTTCCAGTTTGTTGGAAGGTTACATTAAAACCGAGTCTTGATGTATTCTCACATATTACAGCAAGTTAGAATACTAAAGAAATTGACTCAAAAACCCTTGGATTAAGAAATCACACTTTGAGGTCAAGTCAAGAGCAAAACAACAAAATCAAGATGAATACATGGAAATATGTAAAGATTGATATATTGCTCACTTGAGAAGGTTGAGTTTACAGTCACTCCACCTTAGAGGACAAAGAGCACACCATGTGCTCTACTCTCATACTCTAACCCTAAATAAGAAAGCACATAAGAGATATGTTGGATGGTTAACTCTATATGTCTCTATCCTAATCCCTTTTATAGGTGTGCAACAAGCCACCTACACCCCAAAATGGATCCTATCCACTATTACAATTGGGGAAACCCGTTGACATTACACACACAGGTTTTACTCACTCAAGTTCCCTTATGCACACTTTTTCAAAGCGTATAAGTGTGCATCCGCTAAATTCTTAATCTTGATCTGCCTTGATCAAACTAGTTCCATCTTGACCTAAACCACTCTCTAACGCATTACTTATACGTCGCGGTTTTGATCTAAGATAGTTTCCAGTATTTTGGTCAAAATACCAAAATGCCCCTTTGTTGACCCGATCATCACCATCCTTTGCAAGAAATTGTCATGCTTGCCATGTGTAGATACACTATTAGCTTGACACGTGTCACCAAGTCTCTTTCATTCCAGTTCCACCAAACCACGATTCACTTAGCCCGTGCAAGCCACCTAGCGTCATCCCGCCGTTCGAACTCGCCTTCAACATTCCCGCCTTTCTCGTGCCTGCTTGAGCCAACCGTCCCATCCGATATTCTTGATCGTTCTGGACCTCGACTCCTCCACGAGCATAGCCCCGATCACCGCCATTGACCACAGTTGACTCCAAGCGACCCTGACGTCCAAAGATAAAGAATTCGTTTCCAAACATAAGTTCTTCACAACTTGACCTACATTAGCCAAGACATACATCATGCAACCTTAATCCGATGATTTAGGTCAACCTAACTAAATCCATGACTTAAATTCTAAATCTTCAATTTCTGTCCAAATCAATTCTGACAGAGTGCAATCTTTGCAAAGCTAATTGACCACTCCACAAACATTCAAATAATTCATCACAACATTAACCTGGACTATCTCACATGATCCTTTAGTTGCCGAGGCCAAATCCATACTACCAATCACACACATTAGACAGATCGGAGATGGACAGGTCACCTTTTTCTTGTCGGCAACGCCGGCCGGAGAAGACAAGCGGCTTCGAGGTTTCTAGGCAGTGGCGGCATCAGGAGGGAGAAGAGGACGGTAACGTGAGGGGGCAGTGAGACGGCGGATGGCATCAGGAGGGAGTAAAGGATGGTGGCGACTGGGACCGGGAGGGAGGCATCGGGCAGAACAGGCTAGCATCATCAGGCGGAATGAGCCAGCGTCAGCGAGTGTCGGGATGGGACGCAAGTGACCGGCGGTGACATCGGGCAAGAGCCCTGTAGGATCGATTCACACTAAGACAGGCAATCAGAGGGGGGTAAATGATTGCGGAAGCTAAAAAAAATTTTAATACTCCCCTTTTAACACAAAACCTATTTAAGCCTCGATCTCGATAAAAAACCGTAACTCCGATTAACCTCAAATTTTGTCAGAATAAACTAGAGAAAGTTATTGAACTAACCCAACTGGAATTACGTCAATCAGAGGTCTAGAACTTGAGATATAAAATAAACAAGATTGCCGATGCAGATAGTGACGAAAATAAATTAAGCCCTAATTATGCAACTAAGCAAAATCCGTAAGGAATTAATCAACCAAACTTTCCAGATCACAAACTTGATGCCCTAACTATATTTTTTTCTCGATACATGCATGAATCACAAACTTAAAAACTTAATGCTAAACAAAAAACATAAACCTAATTAGCTTCACCTAATCTCCTATCACTAATTATGTTTTCCTCTATCCTTAAAAACACAAAAGTAAAAGACAACAAAAATAATAATAATTCATCGTGCAGATGTCTCGGCTAGCACAACACTAATTTTTTTAAACGCATGCAGCAAACAGATTTCAATCTCACATCCAAATCTCATGCAATGCATACAACCCCTAATCATCTCTCACCTAATCATGTATTTAATCACGACCAAAGAAAGTAATGCATGCAGACAACTTTTTCACTCAAGCCAACTCACAGATTCCAAAGAACATGCATGCATGCAGTATACATAATACAAAAACCTTAATTAGCCTCACCTGATTACTTATCTAATCACTCACGGCTAATAAACTTGAATGCAAGATTGGTAGTGATTTAAGACTTCACGCTCAGATTGCTTATCGCCGGAACGACGCGCTAATGCTGCTTCCCTTGTCCGTGGCGCCGTGATGCACTGGATGGGATGGATCGTGGCGCTCCGGACGACGTGCCTCCCCGAGGACAACGAGAACGTGTGCCACCGACGACGCTGCGGGACGTGGCGCTGGGAAGGTGTACAAAGCGCAGGAGAAGACGTCGACACGAAGAAAAAAACGTGCCGTACCAACTTCTTCCGAATAGATCTATTTTTTCTTCTGTATTATGATGGCTATAAAGTGTCCTCCATAGCATCTCTAAACCCTACACAAAATTTAGTTTCTCCAAAAGTCACATGGTTAGCTCATAACTCCATCTCTATTTATAGTTTAGGGCCCCAAACATAAGCTGAACCTAAACCTACGAGTTCTAATTCAATTTCAACAAATGAGGGACCCGAAACCCTTCCTAACACGGGTTTTCCAAAATTCCAACTTCTCCAAATCATCACGTGTCATAGCCTTCAGGACCGCACCTCCTGTATCTTCTCCACGCATTATCCATCACGTGTCGTAGCCTCCTGACCGCACCTCTATAGCTCCAACACATATTATCCATCTCTGATCTCCATACGCCCCAAGTATGAGCCCGAACATCTCGTAACCTCCTTGACCGTCTGAACCTCGGATCTCCCCATCCTAGTCCCGGTTCACCTCGTCACCGACCATGATCGTCTCCACACTTAACCTGCACACGCAAAGGCCAAAAAAAATATTTTCCCGGCACAAGTTCGTCTCAATTTAACCAACATAAATCCGCACACACGCAACACAACTCGCATAACAACGCTAAACAAAATCACCAATTATTCATCATAACAAATTAACCACTGTCAATTATCCATCTCTAAAATATTCTAGACCTATCCACATGGTCTAACAAGCCCCCTCCTGGAGAGGCATAGACGCGAAATGGTTCCAAGCCCTATTTAACCAATGCTACTTGGTAGGTAATTTTCTTTTAGTGGCCGAAAAGCACTTCTTACTAGTTTCTAAGTTTTCAGTGTTGTAATATTTGCGGTATGAGCAAAGATATAAATATAATTCCAATATAATCATATATGCACATCAATGACATCAATTCATATATAAATGACATAGCATGTATGGAACCATATGAATTGAACATATCATTCAAAGTATACCACATATTTAATAGTAGAGATAATATTACTCTAAACATGAATATGTATGACAAGGTATAAAGCATGTGGCAATTAAAACTATCAATGAACTCAAGATTAATTGATTATTTGTGCTCTCAAATGTAGGGTTGCACAAGACTAATCTCGGCCGTCCCACTACTAAATCATAAACTTTTCATCGATTGGTTATAACAAATTAACATTCAATCTTTGAGCCTCAAGCTGTACCCAAATTAAACAATATATTCTTCACATGTGTGCATTCATCAGAGCCAAGAATTGGCTAAATCAAGTTAAAGCACATATAAGATGTCTCTTTGCAGCAACTTAATCAAACTTAATTAGCCAAATATAATTTCTAACAGATCTGAAACAGATGGGTAGAAATTTCTACAAGCTGAAAACAACTCCAACCAAATCACACATATACAATATATTTTGTCTAAAGCTCACAGATTAACAATAATCACAGAACATGAGCATAATCTAATGACAAGCAAGTGACAGCAATTAGAGCTCAAAGATTAAATCTACCAATCTCGAATATGATTTCATATATCATCGAGCAACAAGATATCCCATCGCAATCTAAGTCTCCCAAGACTAGATATCAAATGAAGATTATGAATCTAGTACAAGACACAAAGATTGCAAAAGAAGAATCACGAGAATCACTCACGGCACGGTGATATTGAAATCACCGGAAGAACAGGGCTAGGCACGCTTGCGCTGTCCCGAAAACCTATTTCCCCACACCACCGTGAGAGAGGTCGGTGGGCACGGAGATACAAAGCCCAATCGCGAAGTGTAGCTCACGCCGCGAGTCGAGGTAGAGGAATGCCGCACAAGCACGGGAGGAGCGGCCAAGTGCCTCGCGGAGAGCACCAAAGAACCACCGTCGTCAAACACCACAGCAAAGATTCAAAGAAAGAGAAGAAGCTCACTATTCTTTTTCGGATGTTTCCACCGAGAGCAGCCCGCCTCATTTTATAGCGAGAGAGGAGGGAAGGAAGCCCTCGGCGCACGCGCCCCAACTGCTGGGACCGAGTCCCCGGCCTCCCCATGCCCGCTCCTCCTCTCCACCAAGCCCGCCGCCGGATCCGAGTCAACCCGAGCCCACAAGAAGCGGATCTGGAGGAGTTGCACGGGAAGGAGGAGAAGCAGAGAGAAGCCACACGCGCACGGGAGCGCGTCCATGGGGAGGACCGAGCCGCACGGTCGGCGGGAAGACCGGGCCTCCGGGCCGACCTCGCCTCCCGCAGCGCGCGGTGCCGCCAAAGACGCACCCGCGAGTGCCGTCGCTCGAGCTCCCTGGAGGAATCGGGGAGGAGACATCCTCCCCCGCCTTATCTCCAAACTGGCCCACCGACGGTTGGGCCCCCTTCTTTCTCTCTCTTTATCAATATGGGAAATTCCCTTTTGCCCTTGGTTATACAACAGTCCCCACCAATTTCTCAATTGATAACTGATGCTAAAGTCTTGTTTAATATACAGCTTTTCGACTATGGGTACCTTTCGGGTTTGAACCCAAAGCCTAGCGACAAGGACTACGACTCTGCACAGACAAAGGAGGACTACGCCTTGATCCAATGCCTTGATGTGAGAATTTTCGTCCAAATCACATTCTGTACTGGGCGGCTTGCCCTTTCCCTCTCGAGTTAGGACATTCCGGTCATGTCCCGTATCTTACTCATGAGCGATTAAGAAAGTATACCCTCAACTTTCTTTGATTGCGACCTCACAATCACACCCACGTAGGTGAACTCTTCTAGAAATCCTGTAGGACGATTCCATAAGTCATATAGGCCTCGAGTTCATTAAGAGTTAACGCTCAACCTTCCATACAGAAAGAGCACTGCAGCTAATGGGACCCGTTAGATGTGCTCTCTAATCTCACACAGTTTGTTGTCCTAGAGCCTAGTTCACGGGATCTCCGATCTCCTAGGATAGGTTACTACCAATGTGAGCCTTTATACGGGTATAAGCCCCATTCCCTGTTACGCTGCTTGGATGACTTTTCGCGCCAATCCTTTAGTGAAAGGATCGCAAGTTCCTTTCGCATGGATGTATTCTCTGAAATAACACCCGTCTCTCTGGCATGCCTTACCGACTTAAGTCGGCGCTTTATATGTTTTGAGGACTTCATATTGTCCTTCCTACTCTTCGCCTTAACCAGAACGGTTTGGTTATCGCAGTAGGTCAATATGGCTGGAATAGGTTTTTCCATCTGGTAGGTCGAAAGGAGTTCTCGAATCCATTCGCCTCTGACTACTGAATCAAGCGCTACCAATTCAGCCTCCATGGTGGACCGTGTAAGAATAGTCTGTTTAGAAAACTTCCACGACACGGCCCCACCTGCTAGAGTGAAAACATAACCACTCATAGCCTTCATGTCATCTGAGTCACTGATCCAGTTAGCATCACTGAATCCTTCCAAGACTGCAGGATGACCGGAGTAATGTATTCCTAAATTAGGATTTCCTTCAAGTATCTTAGTACTCTTTCTAGTGCTATCCAATGATCATCTCTGGATTGGACGTATAACGACTCAATCTGCATACAAGATATGAGATGTCCGCCTCGTTGCACTAGTTAGGTACATCAGGGATCCTATGATTTGAGAATACTTAAGTTGATCCTTCCCATGCCCAGTGTTCTTATGTAGTTTTGCATTTGGATCATAGGGTGTAGCTGCTGGCTTACAGTCCATAAATCCAAATCTGGTTAGGACTTTATCCACATAATGGGATTGTGAAAGAGTAATCCCATTCTCACCCTTTATAAGCTTAATGTTTAAGATAACATCAGCTTCACCCAGATCTTTCATATCAAAACTCTGGGAAAGGAAAGACTTTGTACTATTGATCACATCTATGTTGGTCCCAAATAGCAATATGTCATCTACGTAAAGACATAGAATGACACCTTCGCCCCCATTAAACCGATAGTAGACACATTTATCGGCTTCATTCACACAGAAGCCGACCGACGTCATCGTACTATCGAATTTCTCATGCCACTGCTTAGGAGCTTGCTTTAGACCATACAAAGATTTAATCAATCGACATACTTTCCTTTCTTGCCCTTCAACCACAAATCCTTCAGGCTGTTGCATATAAATCTCCTCATCCAACTCTCCGTTTAGGAAAGCGGTCTTTACATTCATTTGATGTACTAGGAGTTTATATGCAGCAGCTAGCGCTAAAAGCACTCGAATTGTGGGTAAACGGGCCACAGGAGAGTATGTATCAAAATAGTCTTCACCTTCTTTTTGCGTGAAACCTTTAGCCACTAATCGGGCCTTGTACTTTTTAATAGTACCATCAGGTTTGCGCTTTCTTTTAAAGATCCATTTGCAACCTACTGGCTTACAACCAGGCGGGAGATCTGCAATTTCCCAAGTTCCGTTAGCAATGATGGAGTCCATCTCACTACGGATTGCCTCCTTCCAGTAATCCACATCCGGAGATGCGTATGCCTCTGAAAGGGTTCGTGGTTCATCATCCACGACATAGGTGACAAAGTCATCTCCAAGTGACTTCTCGGTCCTCTGTCTCTTACTCCTCCTCAACTCCAAATCTGGAGCGGTGTTATCCACACTAGGAAGAATAGAGAAATCATCTTCACCGATATGTCCACTGTCATCATTCGGTCTCATAGGAAACACATGCTCAAAGAATGTCGCATCACGAGATTCCATCACTATATTAGTAGCGATGTCACTCACCTCGGATTTGACCACTAGAAATCTATAAGCTGTGCTATTAATAGCATATCCTAGAAAGACACAATCAACGGTCTTAGGACCAAGCTTCCTTTTCTTCGGCAACGGCACATGCACTTTTGCAAGGCATCCCCACGTTCGGAAATAGGATAAGTTTGGTTTTCTCCCCTTCCATCCTTCATAGGGTGTTTCCTCCTGATTGCGAGGTGGAACCCTATTCAGACATAGTTAGTGTGAGAACCGCCTCACCCCACCAATAGTCCGACATACACGAACTCAAGCATGGCGTTAACCAAGTCACAAAGAGTTCGGTTCTTCCTTTCGGCTATTCCATTAGATTGGGGTGAGTAAGGTGGAGTAACTTGAATTATTCCACTTTCTTCACGAATAGGAGAACTCATGTGAGACGTACTCACCGCCTCTCGGTCCGATCTTAACCGCTTGATTTTCTTTTCTAGTTGATTTTCAACTTCAGCTTTGTAGATTTTAAAGTATTCAAGTGATTCATCTTTCGACTTAAGTAGATAAATATAACAATACTTAGTCGCATCATCTATGAGAGTTAAGAAATATCGTTTGCCACCTTTCGTTAATATTCCATTCATCTCACAAAGATCAGAGTGGATTAGTTCAAGTGGAGAAGTGTTTCGCCCTTCAACGCTATGAAAAGGTTTTGGGTCGCTTAGCTTGCACACACACTTCGCACCTTGAACCCTTCTCATAATCGTAGCTTGGAATTAAACTCATCTTACTTAACCGCGTAATGGCTTCAAAATTAACATGACACAACCGTGAATGCCAAATATCATGAACTTTATTGCAATGGAAACATTGTAAACGCTTACATTATTCAAATCAAAATGGATAAGCGGAACATGCCTCCGCTATCATAGCCTTTGCCCACAAAATTACCAAACTTGGTCAAAATGACCTTATTTGATTCAAACACAAGCTTTATTCCTTGCCTACATAACATTGACCCGCTAAGAAGGTTGCGCGTCATCGCGAGCACGTCAAAGACGTCTCTTAGGATGAGTGTTTTGCCCGGTAAGCTTCGTGCAAACCTGTCCAATCCCGTCGTGTTGCGGCGCTCCGTTGCCCATTAGGACGGATCCACCACCTTCACCTCGAAATGAAGAAAAACAAGATCGATCAAGACATATATGTCTAGTAGCACTGTATCAATCCACCAATCAATAGATGGACTTGCCATAAAGGCCATAGGTACGTACTCTTACGAGTGGTGCTAGCCAATACGACATGGACCTCAGCCTTGTGACTCTTGTGCTGACCGGAGATGGACCCTTGCCCTTCCGACATGCGGCAATGATTGGCCTTATGGCCACCTCACCGCAAAGCAAATGCAGACGATGTCCTCCTCCTCCTTCTTCATTTTCTTAGGTCGTAGCTTGACTTGGGGTGACTCTTGAACTTGGGTTTCCCAGTCCTCCACCATTCTTAAGTTGAACTTGATGAGCCTGAACTTGAGCCTTTCCCGAGCCGTCACCGGCTCTAGCATGCTCCTCGACATTAATAGCAATGACGGCTCATTGAGCGTTAAGCGCTCCTTTATATGCCTCCGGCGGTCACAAAGTCACGCCACGAAGGCGTAACTTAGCCAAAATGACATTGACTTGGAACCTCTCTGGCGGCGCGATCGTCGACATAAGTCACGTACATGGAGCCAAGCTCGTGGAGCCGCTCCATCACCGACCGCCCTCAACCATCTTGTAATTCAAGTAATTGGCTGTAACAAAGGACTCATTTCCATTATCTCCTCGAGTATTTTTCCTCGAGCTCATCCCAAAGTTATTTGGCATTAGTGAAGTTGACGTAGACGTCAAACAAGCGATTAGACAGATGGCGAGCAAACGGGCTAAGACTGCATTATTAGCATCTTCCCATTTCATCGTCTCAGGGATCTCCAGCGGAAATGTCGGTGGATTTGAGATGACCCAGAAGAGCTTAAGGTCAGTCAGCCAAAGTTTGGCCTTGGCTCACAAATGCTTGAAATTGACTCAGTCAAAAACTTCAGGTTTCACGACATCAGATGAGGAAGCCATTTCTTTCAAAATAGGTTTTCTAGATTGTTGTAATATTTGCGGTATAAGCAAAGATATAAATATAATTCCAATGTAATCATATATGCACATCAATGACATCAATTCATATATAAATGACATAGCATGTATGGAACCATATGAATTGAACATATCATTCAAAGTATACCACATATTTAATAGTAGAGACAATATTACTCTAAACATGAATATGTATGACAAGGTATAAAGCATGTGGCAATTAAAACTATCAATGAACTCAAGATTAATTGATTATTTGTGCTCTCAAATGTAGGGTTGCACAAGACTAATCTCGGCCGTCCCGCTACTAAATCATAAACTTTTCATCGATTGGTTATAACAAATTAACATTCAATCTTTGAGCTCTCAAGCTGTACCCAAATTAAACAATATATTCTTCACATGTGTGCATTCAGTCTGCAGCCAAGAATGGGCTAAATCAATTTAAAGCACATATAAGATGTCTCTTTGCAGCAACTTAATCAAACCTTAATTAGCCAAATATAATTTCTAACAGATCTGAAACAGATGGGTAGAAATTTCTACAAGATGAAAACAACTCCAACCAAATCACACATATACAATATATTTTGTCTAAAGCTCACGCTTATAAGAATCACAGAACATGAGCATAATCTAATGACAAGTGACAAAGAATTAGAGCTCAAAGATTAAATCTACCAATCTCGAATATGATTTCATATATCATCGAGCAACAAGATATCCCACTGCAATCTAAGTCTCCCAAGACTAGATATCAAATGAAGATTATGAATCTAGTACAGACACAAAGATTGCAAAAGAAGAATCACAGAATCACTCACGGCACGGTGATATTCAAATCACCGTAAGAACAGGGCTAGGCACGCTTGCGCTGTCCCGAAAACCTATTTCCCCACACCACCGTGAGAGAGGTCGTGAGGCACGGAGATACAAAGCCCAATCGCCAAGTGTAGCTCACGCCGCGAGTCGAGGTAGAGGAATGCCGCACAAGCACGGGGAGGAGCCGCCAGCGCCTCGCGGAGAGCACCAAGGAACCACCGTCGTCAAACACCACAGCAAAGATTCAAAGAAAGAGAAGAAGCTCACTATTCTTTTCGGATGTTTCCACCGAGAGCAGCCCGCCTCATTTTATAGCGGAGAGAGGAGGGGAAGGGAAGCCCTCGGCGCCGCGCCTAACCGACGGGACCGAGTCCCCCGGCCTCCCCCCACGCCCGCTCCTCCCTCTCCACCAAGCCCGCTCGCCCGGATCTGAGTCAACCCGAGCCCACAAGAAACGGATCTGGAGGAGTTGCACGGGAAGGAGGAGAAGCAGAGAGAAGCCACACGCGCACGGGAGCGCGTCCATGGGGAGGACCGAGCCGCACGGTCGGCGGGAAGACCGGGCCTCCGGGCCGACCTCGCCTCCCGTAGCGCGCGGCGCCGCCAAAGACGCACCCGCGAGTGCCGTCGCTCGAGCTCCCTGGAGGAGTCGGGGAGGAGACGTCCTCCCCCGCCTTATCTCCAAACTGGCCCACCGACGGGTGGGCCCCTTTCTTTCTCTCTCTTTATCAATATGGGAAATTCCCTTTTGCCCTTGGTTATACAACATTCAGTTCATTGTCTCCAAAGTTAGCTTATCCCTAAATCTGCATTGTAGCTAGCCTGCCTGTTGGAGGCTTCCGGCTTTCCGGAAGCAAAAACCAGCTTTAAACCCCTCCCGCAAACAGGACCATAGGACATGGGATCTGCTATTGATGGACTCACCCCGGAGGCGAATATTGTGAGCAAGATCATCAGGTGCACGATCTTTCCACGAGGTGGAGCCTAAGGTTGCATCTTCAAAATGTGCTTCAATGTGATGCATGCCAATCTGCAGGGGGCAAGGCTCGATTGTAACTGATCTGATGATCATTAGGGGAGATCGTACCTGTTGTCGGCGATCCGAAGCGCTGCCTTTCGTATGCTCCTTATGTAATAGCGGTTATCTGCAGGCTTCAGGCATACAATGGCCCGCTGGCCAAGAAACTTCCTCTTTATCGTCCTTCTAGGGCTAGCGACCGCCGCCGTGGTGCTTAAGGTCCCCCTCTAGAGCTTATATTTCAGGATATTGAACAAGAGCCAGAGCCTGAGGATTCCGAGGACGATGACCTAGTTCTCGCTACTTCTAAGCTTTTGGTGTCTGTACAGCAGATTCAGCAGCCGCAGATAAGAGTAGCAGCACCGTCTCGATCAGCTGCTTGCCACTCAGCAGTCAGCCACAGCTCCTTGACAGGATCTGGTCCAGGATGTCTAGCGTGTCTTCATCGCCTTCTGCACCTCCTCGATCAGCCGTCCTCGACGTGCCTTCCATCCTCCAGTCGGGATTCTGATCGTTCAACTTCAGCTCCACCGCCTTCCAAGCCGATTGAGCAGATGCGCGTTGATGACGCCATACGTCTCAGACCTTCTCTATATCTAGCTTTGTGGGTGCTTTTGGGTGGTTCCTCCCTTTCTTTGCTTGATGCCAGAGGGAGAAGATAGGATTAGACTTGGGATTAGAATTAGGCCTCTTCTGGACTTACGATTGACTTGCGTTCTCGTTTGGACGTGTTTCACTCTTATGTTGAGCTTATGACTTGTGCTCTCGTTTCGATGTATTTGACTTTTATGCGAAGCTTATGAACTTATTGCGTGTTTTCATTTACGCTTTTCATGATATATTTGTCTCCTCTTTTGTCTTTGTTGCCATTTGCCATTCTTACGAGTGAATGCAATTATCTTTTTTTTTAGATAAAGGGAAAACTTCATTAAGTGAATGAAAAAAGTCCCAGCCTCTACAATCCGAAGATCGTACGCAGCTTAAAGGTTACAAGCAAGAGCATTCAAGCACAAGAACTAACACAAAGCAAAAGACAAAAAGATACAGGAAAAAAACAGACACTACGCCTCAATCCTATTCCGGAACTTCCATCCAAATTTTGCAAAGACCTCCATGATGACCGTCTCCAAATTCTGGCAACCATTCTTGAAGATTGGTTTTTCTTCTTCTTTACTTAACAAGGACCAATGCCGGATCCAATATGTTGCCCTGAAAATGACTTGCAGAAAGGTGTTGGTTTTAGCATTATTGAACACCACGTCATTTCTATTCAACCACATTGCCCAACAGAGAGCCGCAGAACCTAGTAAAATCTGATTTTTGAGTTTTGCCCCGATGCCATGAAGCCAAGAGCCAAACATATCCGATATATTAGATGGAGGATGAATTCCAAAGGTGATGTGCACTGTGTTCCATATAAATTTAGCAAAGTGACAATCAATGAAAAGATGTTGTATCGTCTCCAAAGAGTTACAAAAACAACACTTGACACTCCCTTGCCAATTCCTTTTTGCTAAATTATCTTTTGTAAGAGTGACCCCTTTTTGGAGATACCAAAGGAAAATTTTAATTTTCAAAGGCACTTTTATTTTCCATAGCGGATTATCATTTACTATTGATTATTGCATTCCCCTGTATACAAAATATAGGGTGGACTCCGCCGAAATTTCCAATTTCATGTGTGCATGGGGGAGCTCTTTCTATATTTCTTGATGATTGGTTGCTCTTCTTTCATATCATCACCGCACTTCATCTTCTCTATCTTAAAGTATCGATCATAATCCACATTCCACATTATATTGATCGATTAGTTTTGATATATGCACTTAAAAATTGGACAATTACCACATACTCATCATAGCTTTTTGATGCAAAGTAACAGTCAAATTGCACAAATATTAACCAGCATCTACTCATCCCAACAATCCTTTCAAGATATCATAAATCACAGAAGCATGAAGAGAAACGCCAAGGAAAAATGCATGAGAACTAGGGACAATGAGTGCTAAAATGACGGGTTCATACATTGCATCCACTGAACAGAAATTGCTCCACCATGGGAGCAACTAAGCAGTGAGTTCAGAAGCATGTGCTTCACCATTCAGCGAAATTATTTGCTCAAGAAACAAAAGGTTAGTATCACTAACATAACCTAACTATCTACCACAATACAAACATTGAGACTTCAGATACCGGTTGATGAACGTAAAGACCAGTGAATCAAAAAACCTTTGTCTGTTTGACAACGCCCAGCATAGGCTCACACTGAACGATCCAAGGGCCCAAGGCAAATAAAGGTCATCTGCCATTGAAAGGAGGTGCGTTGGTTGAAAAGTACAGGTGACACACATTGCTCTTTGAAAAACATAGTGACAGATCGCTAAAACTTAAAATACATCTGGTAATTTGCACCAAATGAAAAATATAGGTGGTGAGTTGCCAAACTTAGAAGTACAAGCGGAATTGCAACCTTAGGAAAGTACAAGAGATAACTCAAGATACGCACAGAATTGATCAGACGTGTACTTCCTATGGTGGTAAAGATGTGAACCTAACACTTGCCTTGACATCATATGGTGACTACGTTGCTTGTGCAATGTGCATGCATTTCTCTCTGAATTTGGGAACTAAGCTGCATGCCTTCTGCATTGGCAATAAACAGAACAACTTATTGATTGAATCTTTGAGCAGTGTACAAGAATGATAAGGCAAGGCATTTTGATGTATTTTCACCTTTCTTTTCTGTCAATTACTACCATTATATAAGACAATTAGGATATTTCTAAGACTAAAATAGTACTAACACTTCTTTTTTGTTCCTTTCTTTCCAAACTGAAATCTCAGCAAGTGTCATGTGGGGAAAGTATTACACCCGCCGTTCCCGGGCTGAGCAAGCTCAGAATCCGGATAGGTGAAGGGTATTAGTTAATAGCAACGTACTGGTATCGGTTAAGATTTAGAGCTTAGCTAAAGAATTAGAGTTTGTTTCCAAGAAGGATTAGGAGTTGGAGTTGGATTGCTTTGTCCAGTCCTATATATAAAGGACCAAGGTTAGGATGAGAGGAATAACAAGAAATCAATCTATTCTCTTACTTCTGCTTTCCGCCAACATAGGGCGCACGGGGGAAAACCCTCGCCCTGCCTCTCATCACGACTACGGGCTCCGAAGTCGGGGTCCTGCGCCTGTGAGTCGTGACATCTTGGTATCAGAGCCAGGTTCTCATCCATTGGAAGGGCGAGCCGCCAGCTTCTGCTACTTGGGAAGACCTCGACACGTTCATGGAGCGCCATCCATCCTTCCAGCTCGCGGACGAGCTGCTCGTCGAGGGGGGGAGAGATGTCATGTGGGGAAAGTATTACACCCGCCGTTCCCGGGCTGAGCAAGCTCAGAATCCGGATAGGTGAAGGGTATTAGTTAATAGCAACGTACTGGTATCGGTTAAGATTTAGAGCTTAGCTAAAGAATTAGAGTTTGTTTCCAAGAAGGATTAGGAGTTGGAGTTGGATTGCTTTGTCCAGTCCTATATATATAAAGGACCAAGGTTAGGATGAGAGGAATAACAAGAAATCAATCTATTCTCTTACTTCTGCTTTCCGCCAACATAGGGCGCACGGGGGAAAACCCTCGCCTTGCCTCTCATCACGACTACGGGCTCCGAAGTCGGGGTCCTGCGCCTGTGAGTCGTGACAGCAAGTTCAGTGGTTTGTGAAGTACTGAAATCTGACAAGGAAACACTGAAGAGGAAAAGAGAGCAATCGCAGCCATAAATTCTAACAATCCATACATGCAAAATGCCGCCAAATTTTCCACACCCAGATTTAAGAATCGATGCAGAAAATATGACTAACTTAAAAGAGGCCAACTGATGGCCAAAATCACATGACAACTATTCACATAACGGTATATGCCATGGAATACCACACATGAAAGTTGTCTGAATCCAAGCAATAACCAAATTGCACAAATTTTAACCTATTTACCCAACCAATCCTGTCATTAAGATGTCAAAATTTACAGAAACAAAGAAGTGTAAAACCAAAGAAAAATGCACTAGAACTCCAGACCAGTAGTACTAAAATGACTATTCATCCATTGCATGCAACTGAACAAAACTGCTCCACCATGGAAGCAAGCACACAATGAATACGGAATCATGGCCTTCGCCATTCGGTAAAATCTGTTGCTTGTGAAACAAAGAGAAAGTATCAATATCATAACCTGTAACTATCTACCAGTAGACACAAATGGAGTTCTTCAATTCAGACTGATGAACCTATAGACCAGTGCATCAAGAAATCTCATCAGTTCGACACAACATTCAGCATAGGCTCACACTGAACCTCATCATGGTTGCAGTTCAGACTTCACCCTCAGGCCAGTGTACTTTCAGTCAGTGGGTGCCTAAAGATTTAGATCAGGAAGCTTAGGCTTCACTTCAAGCTTCTGATTTTGCTCTTGCATCAAACTTAGGTGATGATCAGAAGCACTTGGCAGCACATCCTCTTTCACCGCAACAGGGACCTCATTGCCACTCTTCTTCAGGAAATTGTCTGTAGCAGTCAGCTTAGTTTGACCTTCTCGTTTATCTGAATTGATAGTGGGAACTGGGGCATTGAGATCAATATTCAAGTTTTTCTCTTGCATCACAACAGAATCATCGGAAACCTTGAGATCAGGCTCCACATTTTGCTCTTGCACGAAACTACAAACATTGAGATCAAGCTTATTATGCCCTCTCAGTTCCATCACAGCAGAATTTTCAGGACAATCAGCAACCCCTTGACGACCAAAATTGTGACTCAGCTCCAGCTCCTCCTCTACAACAGGGGCTTCATTTCCATTCTTCTCAATACCTCCATAGCAATCCACAGAAGCTGAGTTTTTCTGCTCCATAGTGCTGAAACTGAGGGTCAGTGTCTTCTTATCTGAATTGTCAGTGGGAGCCAGGACATTGAGATCAAGCTTCTGGTTTTGCTGTTGCGTCACAACAGGATCACTGATATCAAACTTCTTGTTTTGATTATGCATCACACCATAATTATCAACACAATCGGTGACCCCTTGAGAACCATCATTGTGACTCAGCCTCTCCGCCTCTCTCCCAACAACAGCAGGCAAATTGCCCCACCTCTCACAACCTCCATAGCATTCCACAGAAGATGAACTCTTGTCAAAGCACGTCGTCATCACCTCATCTGGATTATCAGCAGCTAGTTCATCATCTGGATTAGCAGTTCCTGGCTCACCATCAGAACCTGGTTCCTTGCCAGGTTGTTCCTGGAGAAGCAACAAAGGCTCGAAAACATCCACCACTTTTTCTGGTTCCCAATCCGCTTTCACATCACTAGTCGTTGGCTCCGTCAGGATTGGCCGTTTACGCTTCGGCATATGAAACCCTGACGCACCATTGTTGCCAACCTGAGCATCATCAGAATCTGGGTTATTCTCAGGTTGTTCTGACAGCACCGGAGAGCCTCTTCCTTTGCGAACCGTCCGCTGCCGCCTTGCTATATGAAAGTTCAACACATCAATGCCTTCATTGTGACTCAGCCTCTCCACCTCTCTCCCAACAACAGCAGGCAAATTGCCCCACCTCTCACAACCTCCATAGCATTCCACAGAAGATGAACTCTTGTCAAAGCACGTCGTCAGCACCTCATCTGGATTATCAGCAGCTAGTTCATCATCTGGATTAGCAGTTCCTGGCTCACCATCAGAACCTGGTTCCTTGCCAGGTTGTTCCTGGAGAAGCAACAAAGGCTCGAAAACATCCACCACTTTTTCTGGTTCCCAATCCGCTTTCACATCACTAGTCGTTGGCTCCGTCAGGATTGGCCGTTTACGCTTCGGCATATGAAACCCTGACGCACCATTGTTGCCAACCTGAGCATCATCAGAATCTGGGTTATTCTCAGGTTGTTCTGACAGCACCGGGAGAGCCTCTTCCTTTTTGCGAACCGTCCGCTGCCGCCTTGCTATATGAAAGTTCAACACATCAATGCCTTCATTGTGACTCAGCCTCTCCACCTCTCTCCCAACAACAGCAGGCAAATTGCCCCACCTCTCACAACCTCCATAGCATTCCACAGAAGATGAACTCTTGTCAAAGCACGTCGTCAGCACCTCATCTGGATTATCAGCAGCTAGTTCATCATCTGGATTAGCAGTTCCTGGCTCACCATCAGAACCTGGTTCCTTGCCAGGTTGTTCCTGGAGAAGCAACAAAGGCTCTAAAACATCCACCTCTTTTTCTGGTTCCCAATCCGCTTTCACATCACTAGTCGTTGGCTCCGTCAGGATTGGCCGTTTACGCTTCGGCATATGAAACCCTGACGCACCATTGTTGCCAACCTGAGCATCATCAGAAGCTGGGTTATTCTCAGATTGTTCTGACAGAACAGGTAGAGCCTCTTCCTTTTTGCGAACTGTCCGCTGCCGCCTTGCTATACGAAAGTTCAACACATCAATGCCTCCCTGAGCATTGCTCGCAGCTTCTTCCTGTCCTGCGGCATTTTGTCCCGTAACCTTGAGCTTGCAGAACCTCCTGTGGGCTCCAAGAGCACGTTTATTATAGTAGCTCCTGTCGCAGAAGCAGCACTGGAAGACCGGGTACGCTTCAGGATCACTCGAAGTCATTTCTGAATCACAGCAAGCTCGCAGTAAGTAGAACGCGGCATGGGGAATTAAGCAAGCCATTCTTTGAAGCAAGAACTGGCAAACACTACCATGTGATCAATTAATTAAGGAAAGACAAGTATTAATCACATCCTCGTGAAAGGTAAGAACTTGGTCGCCAAAACAAGAACGAAAGAAATGGATGAGCAAGAACGCATCGAATCAATCCCGTTAAATACTGCACCACAGACAACAAATTTGCAACTGAGAGAACAAATCAAGAACTGAAACGCGATCGTAGCGTTATGATCTAACCAAGAACTGGAAAGTTGGGTTTGGAGTTCCTCTCACTAGTTATTTCCTTATTGCAAGCGTTTGTGCAAACACAGGAGCACCATTTATTCAGATAACTAGGCAAAGACAGGGACTAGATAATAATCATCGTGACTAGTGTAATGGGAATGGAATTAACATAGTAAAGAAAATAAGAACTTGCTCGAACAAGCACATTAACTAGTGAGATGATCACAGAATCTGCACCTGAAGGCTTCGCATTTCTTGCGAAGATGGGAAGTTATCAAATAGGTGAGGAAAGGCAAGAACTTGCGGGCTGAAACAAGAACACAGGAAATGGATTAGCAAGAGCTCATAGAATCAGGCAACCAAATCGAGAACCCATCGAAACACTAGAATCCCGACAACAGAGGCACACCACGCCCGCATCAAAACCATCGAAACACTAGAATCCCCACACCAGAGGCGAAATACCAAATCAAGAACCGGAACCCGACAGTGAACAGCAAACCAAGAACTCAAGAATCAGAACCCACCTCAAAATTATTCCGATTCCAGGTTCTAGCCCACTCCGCAGCGAGAACTACAGGGCGATTTCTTGGAATGCGGCGAGGGATCGGCTCCCGAATCACCCACGCTCCCGCCTCCGCTTCTTGCTTCCTCGGTGATCTCACGGTTCTTTCGGTTGGCGCGTGCAACTAACCGAGCGCGCGCGAGAGCAAGGGGTATTCTTATAGGCTGCTGCATTCTATGAATGCGGACTCTACTGCGTCCTAGGTTCATCTCGCGCTCGCGCTCGCGCTCGTGCTGCGGGAGTGGGGGGTTTGGGGTTTGGCGGTGGGGATTGCGGAAGGGAGGCGAAAGGAAGGAGCATTGAGAAGAGATGGTTCGTGTGGGACGGATAGGATGAAAACACGTGCCTTCATCGGACGGCTGTGGTGTTGCCGAGTAGACACTGCAGAAGTCCTAGACTCCTAAAAGAACTCGAAAATTACACGGATTTGTGATTTCTTTTTAAAAAATATTTATCAGCGCATGCGCGTCTACAAATAACTGGTGATATTTCTTTTTAAAAAGTAATTGCTAGCGCATGCGGTTCAATGCCTGAGTTGGATAAATTATTCGGCCAAGCCCTTCTCATTACCAGAACATATGGTTATTCGGTAGTGTTTGGATTAACAGTACTAAAGTTCGGTTTTTAATGACTCAGACGAGACTATCACAAATCTGAATTTTGTGCAACCACATGTTATGCTAAGCCACAAACTCCACATACCATTTGCCCAAGTCTAAACTATTTATATTTTTATATTTTAAGCAAAACATCAGAGGTAACCCGTCTGTCCAAATTGAGCCAAAAATTTTTCCTAAAGTGACCAAAGTTGAGTTATTCCAATTTTCAACATTTCTACCATTATTGAACTAAGCATGGCTAAGGATATGACACCTATACCATTGTAAAAATTTCATAAATATTCATGATATCAATGGATAATATTTCTAAGGTGACCATAGGAAGTACATTCAATTTTCAAGGAAAAGGTAATGCAACAAGTGGGAATTAACTAGAATCTAACATAGCATAGCTATTTAACTGAAATAAGCATGCGTAGTAATGTGAGAAAAAAATGCATAATGTTGAAGTATGGGATAACTTAGTCAAACGAGAGTGCTTTCCTTACTCGTTAAAGACTTGCTCTTGCTTTGGATCAACTTCAAAGTTCTCTGACACATCGATATCTAAACTGGAAAAGCCAAGAGAAACAAATAAATTCCAAATAAATTCAAATAAACTAAAAAAATTCATGACATTTGTGCATAAATAAATTTCATGATTATAGAAAAATTTAGAAACAAAAATAAACCGGAGTTTGTACGAGGAAGGAAGAGCATTTCAAAGTTTTTCCGTGAGAGAAAATCTGAGAAAAAGAAGAGAGAAAATACTGTACAGCTAAGGTTTCGAATTTTCAAATTATTTTTTATTTAGGTTTCGAGTTTTCAAATTATTGTTATTTTCTTTTTAAATAAAAATCAAGATTTATTACACGGAGGGCCTGACAGGTGGGGTCGAGTTTATGGCGAACTGAGTCCAGCACGTGCTTACTGTCTGATGGGACCTGCATGTTAGTGACTCATTTTCTAAAACCTAATTTAAATTAAAATCTTGATTAATTAAATGGCTGGTCCCACACATTAATGCTTTATTAGCATTAACTACCATCATTAGCACTAAACTAATCTCACCTCGTGTGGGGCCCACCTGTCAGCGACGCTGAGCCAAGGAGCTCGAGTGTGGCAGCTTCGAGGAGCTTGTCGGCACGGTTAGATGAAGAACATTGGCGGCATGGAGATCTATGGTCATCGGAGTAAGAAGAACGCTGGAGGAATCGACAACTCTAGGTATGGCTACGGCAACAACCACAAAAACTACCACACTGAGCCAAAATGAATGGCGCATTAGCTTCAGGAGCTCACCATGAACACATCAGTGAGGTCAATGATGGCGGAGGAGGTCTGGAGGGTCGATCATTGGAGAACAACAGCGACGGCGATGGTTCTCATAGTGGCGGCCCTCCTCGGTGATAACATGCTGCACTGGAGTGTTGGAGGAGGTTAAGGAAGTGCAACAATGCTAAATGCGAGGTTAATAAGCGAAGAAGCTCACCAGGGAGGATGAATTTCAATGGCCACTGTGGCAGCTGGAGTTGAGGAAGATGACATGCTACACTGGAAGAAATATCAAATTGAGTGAGGAGCTTTGAAATAGCGACAACTAGCGCAAAAAGACACGACAGTGTCATGGCTAGAGCTCATTGGAAACAACGATGGCCAAGGCGGAGCATGGCGGTGGGCATGCGCTGGGGACGAGAATGAGTGAACCAATAGAAGAAAAGGTTGGCCAAGGGGCGAAATGGAGACGATGAGGGATGGGGAGGAAGAAGACATAGTCAGGAGAGGGTTTTGAAGCGAGATGAGGTCGCTGAGTTTGCTGAATCTTCATGGGTCATTGTAGCCATGGCATCGCGTCATCTGGTGGGGATTTGATGGTTTAGGCAGGCGTGCACGAGGTCAGCGTTGGTGTAGAGGTGACGCGGGGTTCATGACTTTGTCAGTGAAGCTTTTATCGTGCCTTCTATGGCGTGGTTGAGCATGGCATTGTAGCAGAAGATGAAAATGGATGATGGCCCCTAACGGGTGGGTCCTAAGCCCACTGGTCAGCAGCTGTAGAAAGAGAAGATGAAAAGAAGGTGTATCAATTAAAATACGTTTTCACACGGAGAATACAGAAAGGAGAAGGTGTCTCTTAGAGCATGGCTCACGGGCCAGAGATGGACCAGAACAGGAGACGGGTTAGGTAGAGGCTACTCTTACCTCCTACGAGGGGTTTCAAAATTTTAAAATTTTTTGAATTGATTTAATTCCAGAAATGAAGTTTATGTTTGGAAAAATAGCAAACTTACTTTAAAAAAATATGATTTTTTTTGGAAAAGCACTTTAGATTATTTGGACCTCAAATAATTTTTTTAGGTTTTTTTTTATTAAATTTAAGAAGTTTCAAAAATTCTTGTGCATTTGCTTAAAATATGAAATCCCTTTATTAATGCTGAAAATTCTTGAAAATTTACAATAATGCAAAAATGATGATTTAAAAACAAAATAAAATAGAATTTAAATTTTTGGGATGTTGCAATAGTACAACTCAAAAATCTTTATTTGTAGATGGGATCGATGCCATCGGCGTGCTAATCTCGTAGAATATCCAACCAGGAGGAGTTATGAGTTTCTTTTTATTTTCTAAAAGCAGCTTTTTGGCTTTTCTACATTTACTAGTTTTCAAACGAAGTGTTTTTTTAAGGCGGAGTTTACAAGTTGACTGTGGTACACACTGTAGTGACTTTATTTATAATGGCAAAAACTGCAATGACTTTATTTATATCGGTTAAAACCGCAGGTGAGTTTCTGTTACTCCGTACTTATGCCCCGTTTGGCAGAGCTCTAGCTCTAGGAATTTCTAGAGCTGGTCATCTGTAGCTTTAGGAAATTCTGAATCTAGAGTTGCAGACATGTTAAGTGCATTTACATGACTCATTTCATTTATATTATATATTAAATAAAAATATTTAAATCACTTTAATTTAGTCAACAAACTACAGATCCAGCATAGATCTCGGAGCTAGAGCTGTGCCAAACTGGCAGTTACTCTCATAAACAGCCAAAGAGCAATAAGTCGTAGCAAAAAAGAACATATCTTAAACTTTTTTTTAAAAAATAGACAATTGATGTATAGCAAATTAATCCCAAAAAATTGCATACACACACAAGCACATATTATTACACGTTAAATCGTTGGGTACAGCGTAATTACACATAGTACAACCTAAGAATTAACATGGCAGCGGCGACGGCACCGCCGAGCCCAGGAGGGGGGGGGGGGGGGACAAGAGTTTTGTGATATGTGGCGGACTGGCGGTGGACGTCGCCGCCGTGGCCGACGCCGTCGTCGTTATTTCCACCACGTGATATCGTGTTCGGGAGGAGGGGCGCTTGTAGCGGAATGATCAGGGCGCGCAAGGCGCGGAACAAGGCCTTGAACTCGGGAAAGGCGGCGCGGTATTCCGGCCAGCCGGCCATGCGCTCGCACTCCCGCTGCAGCCGGAGGGAGAGGATCAAGAGCATGTGTATGAGCTTGCATCCTGAACAAGCGCCGCAGCTTGGACCGCCTCGCCAGTCGCCACCCGCTGCCTGCCAATAGGTTGGCCACGTACAAGCTGTACACGGCATTCCGGCAAAGGCGAACCACCGTGGATTGTGCTGGGCTTGGAGTTGTGCCGGCTGCCGCAGCTGCGAGGGACGGTGTCGGCGCCGTCGACGGTCGGAGTAGGACTGCCGCGGCTGTGACGGTGCTGCTGCTGCTGCAAGGTAGCCGCCATGAATAGTACTAATTGGATGCATGGTCGTGTCGTATGGCTCAACATATTTAGTAGTAGGCATTATTAATCAACCAATTGCTTAATTAAACTCAGCAATTAACTACGCGCTACACATCAACTCCAAACTCAAATCCGATCCGATGAGTACGCATCGATCGATGAGCTAGTTGCACCAATAACCAATGATCAAATGGATTCTCGATCGAGTTTGAACAAATGGAACAGATAGACCTCGCCTCTCCTCCAGCAGCAGCCAGTTCTGCACCTCAGCAGCTACATAATCGGCACCCTCAGCAATAGCACCTCAGCGCTTCAAATTTGTTGACGGAAGGCAGATAGATGACATCGACCATTTTATGCAGTAAAATAATTAACTGGTATCTTATATGCTCTCCTATTTAATTATAAGCACCATTTGATGTTCTCATCTTACAAGATGGCTAACTTCAACTCCGTTTGTTCATCACAAGCACCGTTAGGTCTTACTTGTGTTGGCTTCAGTAGGTAGCATCTCCAGGTTAGGACAAAGGAATTTCAGGTGAAAGATGAATGATGATCGTCAACACTTTGATGAATTAGATGGCGAATTACTAGATGCATCATCTTCTGTACGATCAAGAAAATATGCATTTTGCACAAGGCCATGTTCCCCCAATTCTCGATCGAAGCTGCAGAGGTTTCAGAAATTTTATTCCCTTACAGTGCATTAAAGCCATTACTCATAGCAAACTCTTTGTTTTGGTAAACTTATTCAGAAAGAACAAACCCTTGAACACTCGCTATGTCACCAGCCTGACTTGGAACCGAGTTACTGCACTCAAAAGCTTGGCTAGACAAATTCTCGATAACCATCTAGCGAAAAACAAAATGAATCTGGGCCAATTGACAAATATGTTGCACTAGGTCTCTGTATTTGCCAACATTCAAATGCACAGTCAATCACCACACTGGGACTGGAATTGCAGATATGCATTACATAGTCCAAGACCCGAAGTAAACTAGAAGCAGGAGCATCATTGATGTTTTGATCTGCTGCAGACAAGTCATGTGCATATAGTCTGTCACGGCCCAAGTTTTAGCGAGGAACTACCTAAGAGGAAAATAGAGAAACTTCAGCAACTATCATCTGGGAATACAAAAATGTCATCGACCATGCCACATCTAGAATTCAGTCACTGGAGCATAACAGAATGCCTGATACTACCTCAGAAAGCCTACAGAATAAAAGAGACCGGCAGGTTGAGCAAATTCTGAGCAGCATCTCTTTATTGAAGAATCCTTTCAAGATATAAGCATTTACAGAATCATAAAAGTGTAAAAATCAAAACAAAACTGATTGGGAACTACTAAAATGACAAGCTCATGCATTGCATGCAACTGAGCAAAAACTGCTTAACTGTTCAGCAACCAAGCAACGACTTGAAGATCTGTGGCCTTCTCTTTCCAGGAAAATTTGTGGCTCAAGAAAAGTATCAGTGTCAAAGCATGTGACTAGCTACCAGGAGGCAAAATGGTGCTTTTTCTTTCTAACTGATGAACTTATAGACAACTAAAGTAACTGTATCAGTTTCAGACAACACCGAGCACCAGCATTGGCTCACTGAAGACTGCTCGCCACACACCATGGCTCAGGTTCAGATTTGACACCCATAAGAATGTAGTCTCCAGTGAGAGCTGGAAGTCTGAGATCAAGCAACTTGGAGTCCAATTCAAGCTTCTGATTTTGCTCTTTCATTACAACAGAATCAGGACAATCAGCAAACCTGTGACGACGATTGCACTTCGGAACATAGTGACACCTCATGTGGCCTCCCAACGCCTGCCCTGACCCAAATGACTTTCCACAGGCACAGCACCGGTGACTCTTGGCCTTCACTGCAGCTGAAAGATCACCACACTTCATGTCCTCAACTGAATTGTCCATTCTTGGCTTCCTGAGCTCAGCATCTCCAACCAGCCCATGATCAAAAGCACTCAGCTCCACCTCCTTGGGAACACTGGGGACCAAATTGCTCTCCTTCTCACATTGTCCATAGCAACCCTCATAAGCTGAATTGTTGTCAGTTTTTGGCCTCTCAAACTCAACATATCGAACGAACCGATGATCAAAAGCATTCAGCTTCACCTCCTTCAGAACATTGGGTGCCAAATTGTTGTCGTCCTTGTCCCCCCCATAGCAATCCTCATAAGCTGAAGTCTTGTCAGAATGCTTTGAAAGAAGTAGGAGAGTAACTGCAGCATCCACCTCCTCCAAGTTGAGCGCTGGCGTCTCCCTCTTTGATCGCTTACGCTTCACTGGAGAAAACACCATCACATTATAGTCACCATCAGCATTGGCCAGAGCTTCCATCAGCTCGGCTGCTTCTTCGTCGGGCTTGGCCACCATCTTCTTCTCACCATGGTTCCTTATGTGCTCCCTCAGAGATTTGCAGTCAGAGAACACCTTTGAGCACAGCTGGCATTGTGTTTCCGAGGACGGCAGCAAAGGCTTCTCATCACAGGGACCCATCAGCGACACATGCAGATCGACAACAATGGCTGGAGGACTCGACGTGCTCTTTGGCTGCTCGTCGATGCGCCGGTGCCTTGACATGTGGCCTCCAAGAGCCCTCCCTGAAGGGAAGTTCTTGTTGCACTTGTTGCACCAATGCTTCTGAGGCCTTCCTATCGGTGCCATGTCTGAATCATTGCAAACCAGCAGTAAGTAAGAACACAGCAAGATGGAGCAAACATTTTTTGAAACGCCAAGATGGAGCAAACATAACTCACTAATTGTTGCTTCTTAGATGCATTTTATTACCAGATACCATTCAAAGCTTTCTGAGTAAAAGCAACAAGCAAATTGCAGAAATTTTAACCAACATCTATTACTCATCCTTTCGCATCAGCATTTACGAAAACACAAAATTGTGGAGCCAAATCAAAATGCATCAGGACATTAGACCATCGGTACTGAAATGACAGGTTCATATATTGCATATAACTGAACAAACTTACAAACTGATCCATCATGGAAGCAACGCAAGCAATGAATTCAGAACCGTGACCTTCGCTAGTCAGCAAAATCTGCATCTCAGTAAACTAAAAGGCAGAAGCACTATATACAGTAGCCAAAATGGAGTCCTTCCTATCTGACTAAAGTAAGAACACAGCAAGACAAACATCAACTCACTAAGTGCTGCTTTCTTTGCAGCATTTGTGCAAACACTGAGTTAGCAGTTGACGGGATAGTTCAGGAAAGACACATGCGCTAGTAGTTGCAAATTTGCAACAACCTGTGAAATGGTCATGGGGTTTGGCATATCTGAATCAATGCAAGGTCGCAGGAGTAACAAAAACACAGTATAAGACGCAAGATGAGGCAAGCACAAACATGAACTCACTAATTCTTTCTTCTTTGAAGCATTTACGCAAACACAGAAAAGGCATTTGACCAGATAGAGCAGGAAAGGCAAGAAGTTGCGCTAATGATTGCAGTAAATTGTGAAACGGCATGGGATTCGTACCTAGAAGCTTCTGAATTCCTGTCTCGTCGATCCGTGTGAGAAGAGAGCGGAACAGATGGGGCGCGGACGGATTGCTTGCTCAGGAAAGGCAAGGGCTTGATCGCTGAAACGAGATTGCAGAAACGGATTGGAGCACACTCGAATCAGAAGCAAACGATTCAATAACACCCATCAAATCACTCGAATTCCCAAACCAGAATCACCATCCGAAAAAAAAAATCAGCACGAAACCAGAATCCCCCCCCCCCCCCCCCCCGACAACACCGATTAACAGCCGAAACGCGAACGCGATCGCACGATCGGACCAAGAACCCCAGAATCTCGCTCGGAAACTCACCTCGAGCCTCCTCCCCAACTCCAGCAGGCGAAATCTGGTGGGATCGTCGATTGCGGCGAGGAACCGCGCGCTCTGACCCCTGCGCGCCGGCCTCCCCTCTCTCGCTGCTTCTTCTTCTTCGCCACCCCTTTTGGTGGGTGTGCAGAGGCAGCCGCGTATCCGCGCGCGTGCGTGGGGGAGCGCGTGTAGTTATAGGTGGCTGCGGCCTATGAATGCGGACTCTACCCTGTACCAGGTTCATCCCTGCTCGCGTTTAGTCGCCGGCTTGCCGCTTCGGGGGTTTGGGTTTGGGGGCGTCGAAGCGCGGGGAAGAGGACTGGGAGCGCGAGGAGAAAGACCAAGGCTTGGAGAGGAAGGTTTCGTGCGGCGCAGATCGAGACACGTGTCATAATCGGACGGCGGCTGTGGCGTTGTGCGGCAGTTCAGAGGCCAAGCAGCTTGTTGGAGTCTAATCTGGCCCATATAGGCCCAATGTTAGCTACTCGTGGAAATACACGAATTGCACCTCCTGCTTGTTTTTAGATCAAGGGAAATTTTCATTAAGTGAATGAAAAAGGTCCCAGCCTCTACAATCCGAAGATCGTACACAGCTTAAAGGCTACAACCAAGAGCAATCAAGCACAAGAACTAACACAAAGCAAAAGACACAAGATACAGGAAAAAACAGACACTACGCCTCAATCCTATTTCGGAACTTCCATCCAAATTTTGCAAAGACATCCATGATGACCGTCTCCAAAATCTGGCATCCATTCTTGAAGATTGGTCTTTCTTCTTCTTTACTTAACAAGGACCAATGCCGGATCCAATACGTTGCCTCGAAAATGACTTGCGAAAGGTGTTGGTTTTAGCATTATTGAACACCACGTCATTTCTATTCAACCACATTGCCCAACAGAGAGCCGCAGCACCTAGTAAAATCTGATTTTTGAGTTTTGCCCGATGCCATGAAGCCAAGAGCCAAACATATCCGATATACTAGATGGTGGATGAATTCCAAAGGTGATATGCACTTGTGTTCCATATAAATCTAGCAAAGTGACAATCAATGAAAAGATGTTGTATCGTCTCCAAAGAGTTACAAAACAACACTTGACACTCCTTTGCCAATTCCTTTTGCTAAATTATCTTTTGTAAGAGTGACCCCTTTTGGAGATACCAAAGGAAAATTTTAATTTTCAAAGGCACTCTTATTTTCCATAGTGGATTTTTCAGTAGGTAAGACTCCTCTTGAATCGATTCAAATACATAGAGCGAACCGTGAAAGACCCACTCCTATGAAGGTTCCAAACAAACACATCCTTCTCATTTGTAAGGTTAATCTGTCACAACTTTAGAGACTAAGTCGTACTCACGCTGTCAAATTACCTTCCACCAAACCTCTTCTAAACGACACATCCAAAGGCGTGAAGCTAAAACCTTAGCCACAGATCATTCTTTTCCTCACAATCCTATAGAGCGATGGATAGACATCCCTTAAGGGTTTATTTCCTAACCAAATGTCCTCCCAAAATCTAACTTGTGTTCCCTTTTGAATTCGAAAATAACCATGAGCCAAGAAATCATCCTTGACCTTCATTAGCCCCGACCAAAAGTGGAGTCACCCTCGTTTATAAACTTGAGTTATGGCTTTATTGGTCAAATATTTTCTTCTTAGAAGATTTTGCCAAACACCATCCTCATTAATAAGTTTAAACAACCATTTACTCAAGAGACATTTGTTTTGAATCCCAAGGTTTTGGATACCCAACCCGCCACAGTCCTTTGGTCTACAAAGTACACTCCACTTAGTAAGCCTGTACTTCTTTTTATGACTATCACTTTGCCAAAAGAACCTTGAACAGTAAAAATCAAGTTTTGTAAAACACCCTTAGGGACTTCAAAAAGGAAAGCATATACATAGCTAAACCATTTAAGACCGAATTGATCAAAACTAGCCTTCCTCCAACGGAAAGAAGCTTTCCTTTCCAATCACTGAGCTTCTTTGGAATCTCTCCTCAATGATGGCCCAATCTTTGTTAGAGAGTTTACGATGATGCAAAGGAATACCAAGATATTTAAAAGGTAAGCCCCGGTTTTGCAACCAAAAAGTTGTGCATACTCATGCTCGCAATCCTTAGCACTACCATAATGTAAGAGCTCACTCTTATGGAAATTAATTTTCAACCTGGAAAGTTGCTCAAAGGCACTTAACACTAGTTTAAGGTCTTTGGCTTGGAGTAGATCATGATCCATGAAGAGAATAGTATCATCTGCATCTTTGGAGGATCGAGAGGCCATCATCTACAAGATGTGGAACAACTCCTTGAAACCTCCCATCAGACTTAGCTCTACCAATTAACGTTGCCAACATATCTGCCACTAAATTAAATAGGATTGGTGACAAGGGATCACCTTGCCTAAGTCCCTTTTTTGGCTGAAAATAATGCCCTAAAAGGTCATTAACTTTAATGCCCACACTACCACCCCTAACAATTTGATCTATCCACTTGCACCAAAGTGGTGAAAAATCTTTCATCCTCAATGTTTGTTGAAGAAAAGACCAGTTCACCTTATCATATGCTTTTTCAAAGTCCAGCTTTAGAATCACACCATCAAGCTTCTTCCTATGCATTTCATGTATGGTTTCATGAAGGATAATAACCCCTTCCATGATATTCCTCCCTGCCATAAAAGCTGTTTGAGATGGTTGTATAACCTTCTGAGCCACTAGTGCTAAACGGTTAGCCATTACCTTAGTAAAGACCTTGAAGCTAACATTAAGTAGGCAAATGGGTCTGAATCGTTGATTTGAGTAGCCTCAATTTGCTTCGTAATAATGTAATTATACCAAAATTGAGGCTAAAAAGTGGAGGTTTCCTTTGTGAAAATCGGTGAAAAGAGCCATGAGATCTCCTTTGATGAGACCCCAAAAGCTTGGTAAAACTCACTGAAACCATCAGCCCCGGGCTTTGTTGTGTTCCATTTGAAATATAGCCTTTTAACCTCTTCTTCTCGTGAAAGCGGACGCTAAAATCTCATTCTCGCCGATACTGTGGTATATCATCCCTAAAGGATTCCATCATTGAGAAATTATTTCTCTCGACGCCCAAAGAGACCTTTAAAATAATTGGTGATGTATTTCTTAAGGTTCTCATCACCCTCTATAATCCCCTCTTCTGCTCGAGGCGGAAGATCCTAGTCTTCCTATGTTTTCCATTGGCTACCAACTGAAAATACTTAGTATTACAATCGCCAAATAACAACCTAGTTGTTTTGGCTCTTTGGTACCATTTTATCTCCTCCTCTCGCAACAAATGAACTAACCGCTCTTTATAATAATGCTTTAAATCATTTTCCGTAGCAATCGAGAAGCTGAGTCTCACTTTCTTATCTAATTCATTCGCCTTCCGAATCAATTCTTCCTTTTCTTTTTGTATGAACCGCTAACATTCTTAGCCCAACCCAGTAGGAATTGTCTAAGTCTCGAATTTTAAATTGCCATCTTTGTAACGATGTTTTTCCCCTTTTTCTTTGTTCCACACTTCCGCCACCAACTCTGAGAAGCCCTCACGTAGCAGCCAACCGAGCTCAAATTTGAACAGAGGTTGATTTTTGCAACGAGTACCGTTTCCAGTATCTAGTAACAGAGGTGCTGGTTTTCGGAATGACATCTGTAAAGCTGGTTTTCGGAATTTCTATCCAAATTTTTTTTGTTTCAAATTTGAAATTTAAGTTTAAATTACAAGGATAAAGAGGTTTGCACCCCTATATCTAAATGAGAACAAGCTAACTTCCTAATGGTAATATTGTAGTCTTGTACTCGGTGTGTCCGACACTATAGCAGTCGGTGTGTCTGAGTGATATAGTGGTCGTAGCTATAGTGGTTAGTGGCTACAGTAGTCGTAGCTACAGTGATGATCGGTGCTCGAAGACCTGTGTAGTCAGAGATGCGGTCGAAGAACTATGGTCGACAAGCCATTGTCGGTGAAGCGGTCGAAGGGAAGCCATAGTCGGTGAAGTGGTGAACAAGACGTGGTCAAGAAGCCGTGGTCGAGCAACCGTGGTCAAGAGGTGTGGTCAAAGACACCGTGGTGAAAGAAGGACTCGAAGCATGGCAGATCTGTGTGGTCGAAGTGTCACGCTCAGAGAACTCATAGCCAGTGGTCGTGCGACCAATCACTGTAGCAGTAGTCAACATGCTGCGCGGTGTGGACAAGCGGCTGAGTGACGTGGGCAGGTGGCTGGTCACCATAGCAATCGTCGGGTGGCCGAGCGGCATGGGCAAGCGACTGAACAACGTGGGCAAACGGTGCGGTAGTTGAGGCCGGAAAAACCGGACTAAAGTATTTAGCAGGCGTTTGTGCGTAAGGCCTATTTAAAGCATGTAAATCTGTAAAGATCGAGTGAGTGAGAAAATAGAGTGAATAGAAGAGGAAGGGAGAAAAGGCGTGTGTTGCCGGAGAAAAAAATAGAAGTTCCCCTCTATGGTTTTGCTCGTTCTCTCTCCACTTCCTTGCGTTTCTTCCCCTGTCTGGGCCAACAATTGGTATCAGAGTTTGGTGATTCCCGTGAGTCGGAGAATCAGAGCTTGGTGATTCCTGTGTGCCGGAGAATTAGATCCTTGTTGTTCTCCGTGCGTCGGAGAAGAAGAAACGTAGGTGTCCTCTGTTAGTGGGAGAAGAAGAAGCCCGGTGTTCTCTGTGTGTCAGAGAAGAAGCTGAAGGAACACCTCTGTGTGTCGGAGAAGAAGCTATGGTGTTCTCCATGTGTTGGAGAAGAAACCGAGGGAAGACCTCCGTGTGTCGGAGAAGAAGCCTTGGTGTTCTCCGTATGTCGGAGAAGAAGAAGAAGCTGAAGGAACACTTCCGTGTGTCGGAGAAGAAGTCTTGGTGTTCTCCGTGTGCCGGAGAAAAAAATAAGAAGCTGAAGGAACACCTCCGCATGTCGGAGAAAAAGCCTTGGTGTTCTCCGTCTGTTAGAGAAGAAGAAGCCGAGGGAAGACCTCCATGTGTTGGAGAAGAAACCTTGGTGTTCTCTGTGTGTCAGAGAATAAGAAGCTAAAGGAACACCTCCGTGTGTCGGAGAAGAAGCCTTAGTGGTACAGATTCTAGAAAGTAAGTAAAAAAGAATGAATGGAGTACTTTTCAACCCAAAGCCTCTCAAAAAGTAGGCCTTCCATCACATGCACGGTTACGACTCGTTCAGAATGGCTGTTTTCTCGTTTCTATTTTTTAGAAATTGAAAGTTATTTTAAATGTGTTGGCTTTTTAATATGTTTTTTTATTCATTGTATTATTCATAATGATAGTGGTTTTTTCTTATTTTTTATTTTTCTTTAATTGAATAACTCAGCTAAAAGCTAATAACCACTATAGACAATGTTTATTTCAACCAAAAAGTAGTAGACATAGAAAAAGCCATCAGCAAAAATAGTTTTAGGAGAAGCGTTTCTATGCTTTCATTTCTAACAAAAGTAATACTAATATCAAAGTAAATAAAGAGATAAGTAATAGTCATCTATTATTTAACTTACTTTAAAAAAATTATATAAATCATTGTTAAGAAAAACATAACTTCCTATGTCTAAACAGCGCCTAATTTGCTATTGTTTGTCCTCAAACGATCCGAGCTTAAAGTAGGCATGTCAATGGCCAAAGGTTACATAGTATTCTGTGGGGGCGGGCCCGCTGCGACCAAAAAAGTGTGGACGGATAGCGTGTGAACGCCTGTACAAACGATCAAGTAGTGCTCTCTTGAAACATATCATCAGACACGTATAGCAAGTTCAATACTTCTCACCGGCGGCGGATTCAGAAATGACACAAAAAGGACTAACTTACAGCAGGATAAAGACATAAAACCTACAAAAGGCTGATTGGCAGCAGCTAGTGGTTGCACGGGCACGTGTACATGTGCCTTCTGAGGTACCGTTTTTGGAATCGCCTGTGAGCACCTTGCAGCAGTGGTTGCAGGCTGCCAGTGTCACCACCACGCCGTCAAGGCCGTGTGCAAATATCTTGGTGAAGCGCTGCCAAACTTCTGATTTAGTAGTCCTCGTGCGCTTTCTCGACTGCCCATTCTCGTCACCACTTGAATCGTAGTTTCCAGCATCTAGAAAACCAAATGATACCGATACGTTAGTGCTTCTGTAAAAACTGTGCCAGCTCAAAATAAGCAGGACAAGTTTTACTGAAACAACAGCCTCGACTGGGGGAGTAGTCATTAATTAACCACAATATATATGAACCTAATTAATGAGATAACTTTTATGGTCCTAATCTAGTTTCCTCGACTAGTCTACGAGACTAGCTCCAACTTACCAGTGGAGATTTCGGGGTCATCCCCCAGTAAAAGTTTCTCAAGCTGTGCCATGAATGAGGTTAATCTTGGGTCTGAAGAAGGACGGTCGGAGCCGTGGTGTGTTGACAAGGATCCTGGAGCTGTTCCACGGAATAAACTGCTGCTTGGACCATGGATCGCTTCATTACAGGGCTTTCCTGCATCCACATGTACCAGGCATTAGTACTAATAAAGAACTGAAATTTGAGGTCCCCAAAACACACAGCTGGAGGCTTAGAACTGAATTAACAGCGTGCAGATTAACATTTAACAAGCCGACAATAGCATGGCTCATGATTTGTTTATTGTAAGAACATATTGCTGCCATTGCAGTAATACGTGGATGTAGAACTGAAATTCTTGAAGAGTACCCTTGCTTTTAGAAAGAAAAAAAATCTTGAACAGTACCTGAATGCTTGTAGCTGCAGGACCCGCAGCTTGGCGACTGAAATCCTCGGCGTCTTCTCAAAGGAGTTCCTGGTGGCAAACAAGGGGGGTATATATGAAGCAAAGTATGTGTACTACTCTATATATGTAAACAGACAGATTAGCAGCCAGCAGTAATTGTTGTCATGTTATAACGGGTAGTTAGTACTATATTAAACCATAAACAGAGAGATACTTCTTTAATTACCTATGGCGCATTCGGGCCGTGGGTCGTAGTCGGGTGAGTTGTTCTCGAATACATGGCACAGGACCATCTCCTCCTACAGTGTTAATTTAAACACGTACATACATGCGTGAAACATCTGTTAGTACAACTGACATGCATGACCGACATGAATTCTGATAAAAACCACTAGGACGCATGTTGCTAGCGAGCTGGCTATGGTCAACTCAAGCGTGTGTTGATACTGCAATGCGATCCTCCTCGTTAATTTTACGTACGTACCTGGATGCAGTTGTCATGATCAAGCAGTACGTAGACGTTCATGATCCAGTTGGTCTTGGAGCCCACACGTGATGAATGTCCCGTCCTAGTGTACAAGTCATAGGTCATCTTATATCCGACCCAACGTGACGGGTTGCTTTTGTCCCTGATCACCCAGCCCAGACGGCTACGCGGCTTCCAGAGCCCCTGGGGTGCTTCGACTTCGAAGGGGTAATAGCTTTCGAACAAGCCAACGCAATCGGTGGTGAGGAAGTACTTTTCCCTCCTCTCCTCGTCCTTGTGCGCCGTCCCCTTTTGAGCCTGCCTGGTAACTGCAACGCACACGGGATCGATCGTTCCGATTGATGATAGATCTGATCTGATCTGATCTGATTAATTAACTTATGTACGTACCTGCAGGGATTAGATCCCGCGGGTTCATGCGAGGGAGGCCAGCGTTCACCCCGGCCTGCCAGCCGCTTCTCCCCTCCGACATGTAGCGTTGGTGGCCTGGGCGGAGGTGCTCCTCCAGGAGCTTAAAGTCGTCGATGGGGGTGGAAGACAAGTCCGGGAGGGCGTAGGCTTCGTTGTTCTCCATTTGCGCCGACTCAAGTCAAGCAGACAGTCTATCTTGGATTGGATCTTCTGGTTTGGTTGGAGAGAAGCCGGGCGCCTGCCTGCGTCGCGGATGAACATCTGTTACTGACATGGACCAACATCTAGCATGGACTAACATCTGTTAGCACGGCTGAATCTGGGAAAAAAAAAGGGAAGCAGAGCACGGCTCCAGAAAATTACTGTACCAAATCAAGGTTTAAGCTACAGGAAATTTGGGTGATTGCAGTGTTAATTAGAGGTTGATAAATGCGATCAATGTAAGATGGATGATGATTATCCACACAAAAGTAAGTTAGCATTTGCTTTTGCTGTCCCCTCCAGCGATGCGGAGACGTATATAGGCAGTCCATGGTCAAAAGATTCCAGTAGTATTCGATCGGGCGGGCTCGCTAGGACCCGTGAGAAGGCATTCACACTCACCTTTCCACAGTGCTACAGTGTTTCTATAGTATTTTGCTCTACGTGTCATCACGCCGTTGGCTCGTTATGCAGGTAGCTTTGTACCTCCGTTGCACAGCAAAATTTGTCGACATGCATGACCGACATGAGTTCTGAAAAAACCACTAGTACGCATGCTGCTAGCGAGCTAGCTATTGTCAGACCTGCATGCGTCGCCTGTGAGCACCTGCCTGCGTCGCCAATCGATCGAGATGTAGGCTCAGATCTTTTGGAACGAGCCGCCGTCAGCAACCTGTGGCCCGACCCGGCGCCAGGTGGGCCTCGGGCACTGCCCGCGTGCGCCACCGATCGACGGATGCGGCCACGTCACAGTATCGGACGGCCGCCGTGCTCCCAAGTCGGAGGTGCCGCAAGCCGGTGGCCATTGGACACAGTGAGAAGGCAGAGCACGGCTTTCCTCTGGGAAAAAAAGAGGAAGCAGAGCATGGCTCAAGAAAATTACTATACTAAATCAAGGCTTCAGCTACAGGAAATTCGGGTGATCAGTGCTGTGCAGTGCTAATTAGTAGTGGTCCATAAATGCGATCAATGTGAGATGGATGATGATTATCTACAGAAAAGTTAGTTAGCATTTGCTTTTGCTGTGTGTCCTCCTCCGGCAATTTGGAAACGTAAAAATATGTTACGACATCTTGCGTGTTAAACTCAAATTAAAAGATATGGGCCTACTAAGAATGGTCTCTTAGTCTATATATAGAAGAGGGATTCATCCTATTGATGCTGAAAATTCCCCCGCGAAACTTAAATCGATGTTGTATACACGAAATAGAAAATGTTGCAATAAAAGTATACATTACAAATGTTATAAATATAGATGAAAAATATTATGAATATAAACAAAAAATATTGTACCTTAGCGTATGGAACTAGCGACTCGGATCGGACTTCCGGACATTAGCATTTCTAAAAACAAATCACGAAAACAGATGAGAAGAATACCCCATGTATGTGCTAACTTCATCCTGCTTAGCTAGTGGGATCTAATTGCGGCTTCGGAGGTGAGGCTTCGCTAGTGGGACATTAGAGCATCTCCAACAATTCCCCTAAAAACCCACCCCAAAAAACACCTTTTAGGGGCAGCTCAAAAAATTTGTTAACCTATTTTAGTCCCCTCCTCCAACAGCTCCCTAAATATATCCTAATAGGAAAGGAGACCTCAAAGTTCCTGTTTCTACCTAAGTTTTGGGAGAGTTTTGGGGAATAGAAATAGGGGTGTTTAGGGAGTTGTTGGAGAAGACTTTTTACACAATTTCCCAATAATTTGATTTAGGGAGAGATTTAGGGGGATTGTTGGAGATGCTCTTAGTATTCGGAAAATAGCAAGCCTACTGCTTGTTCAATCGAAAGCCTCTCAAAAAGGTCTTCCATCACATGCACGGTTAAGCCCCGTTCAGAACGGCTGTCTTCTCGTTTCTACCTTTTAGAAGTTAAAAGCTATTTTGAAAATACTGGTTTTTAAGGTATATTTTCTTTGTATTATTCATAAAAATAATATATTTTTCTTATTTTTTATTTTTTTAATTAAATGACTTAGTCGAAAACTAACAACCACTATAATTAATTATTATTTTAATAAAAAAACTAATAGATATAACAAGAAACAATCAGCAGTTTTAAGAGAATTGCTGTTCTATTATTTGTCCTCAAACGATCCAATCGAAAAGGAGGCAAGTCAATGCCCTAAGATTAGGATTCGATCGCGCGGGCCCGTTGCGACCAAAAAAGCGTGGACGGCCAAGTATCACAGAATAGCGTGTGTGAACGCCGTACAAATGATCAAGTAGCACTAGATCTTGAAACATACCATCTGACTTGGATATATAGCAAGCTCAGTACTTCTCATACAACCTCAAACTGTACAAATCCTATCAAATTAACAATACTATCATTCCAAAAAAAGCAATAAAAAGGCTGATTGCCAGCAGCTAGTGGTTGCATGGGCATTTGTGCCTGTTGAGGTGCGATGTACCCTGTTTGGAATCGCCTGTGAGCACCTTGCAGCAGTGGTTGCAGGTTGCCAGTGTCAGCACCACCCCGTCAGGGGCGAGTGCAAATATCTTGGTGAAGCGCTGCCAAACATCTGAGCTAAGTCCTCGCGCACTTTCCCGACTGCCCATTCTCGTCACCTCTTGAATAATACCAAATGATACCGATATATATAAGCAGGACAAGTTTTACTGAAACAACAGCCTCGACTGGGGGAGTAGTCATTAATTAACCACCATATATATGAACCTAATTAATAAGATAACTTTTGTGGTCCTGATCTAATTTCCTCGACTAGCCCCAAGTTACCAGTGGATATTTCGGGGTCATCCCCGAGCAAGGCTTTCTCAAGTTGTGCCATGTAAGAGCAACTTCAGTAGGACCCCTTACTTGAGCTCTTAAACTCAGATTTAAGAGCCAGAGTCAAAAACTCAACTCCAACAGGACCCCTACTTAGCTCTCAAAAATAGGAGGCCTCTCAAATAAGACCTCCAAGCCCTCATTCCCAGGGGCCCTGCTCTGGCTCTCATTCTAACACTTTGTACCAGCGCTCCTCGACCGTAGGAAGTGGGTGGCCTCCACCCGCTTCCCCAACTACGCGCAGGAAATGATGACTAAGCGTATGAAATGACATGATGATACCTCCTTGAGCCCGCTACCTCGTGGACACGAAAATGCATCAACCAAATTGTACTTTATCCTTGTATGGTGCAGTTATCCATTCAGGTAGAAAAAGCGAGTTACTCCGATACGAATACATTGAAGTGATAACAACATACAACCGTCTACTAGATATAGATATAGATATGTATTATACATATATAAATCATATAAAGTACCGCATGTAACAACGGGAATAAAAACTTCCGCTGCAGACGCAGTTTTTGCTTTTGATTAATGTAAGATAGGTGATGATTAGCCACAGAAAATTAAAGAGCCTTTGCTTGTCCTGTGTCTTCGAGACTGGCCAGCAGTTTGGAAACGTATATAGTCCATGGTCAAAAGATTGCAGTAGGATTCGATCGGGCGGGCTCGCTAGGAAAAAAACCATCACACTCACGCAGCGCTTTAGGCGTCGGTCGGGCTCGCTAGGAAAAAACCATTCACAGACGCCCGACGGCAGTTCGTACCCATCTGAATTGGAGCATGCGAAGTTGCTTAACTGCTCTGCTCTGTAATTTGTATTGGGTTAAATAAACCAGATTTCTGATCATAACTCGCTTCTCGGAAATACGCCCAGGAGGACCAGATGACGGACCGGGCAATGCAGAAGCACAGAGCAGAATCTACAACAAGTAGAGACTTTTGCAAACCCAGTCCATCTCAGTCAGGATCGGCGAGAAGGTATGAGCGCTTAACGCAGAGGCAAGCAAACCGAAAACTCGTCAAACCATGCGAATTCTCGAATCAGAGGTACCATTCGATCAAATTCTGCACGAAAGACGAGATGTTTAATTACCACAAACAACACCAACCAAGAACCGAAACGCAGGATTGCAATTATTCCTTTCAGAGAAAATCAGTACAGAGCACATATTAACGACCAAGTGTCTTCAGTCCATTGCATGTTCCACGACATTAGTATTCGGAAAATATCAAACCTTCTACTTGTTCAATCGAAAGCCTCTCGAAAAGGAGCTCTTCCATCACGTGCACGGTTAAGACCCGTTCAGAACGGCTGTCTTCTCGTTTCTATCTGTTAGAAGTTGAAATCTATTTTACAGGTGTTGATTTTTAAGATGCTTTTTCATTTTTCTTTATATTATTAGTAAAGATAGTAGTTTTTTTTCTCATTTTATTTACTTTTTAATTAAATAACTCAGTTAAAAGCTAATAACCACTACAGTCAATGCTTATTTCAATTAAAAACTAATAGACGTGGCTAAAAGCTATTAGCAAAAATAAATAGTTTTAAGAGAAGTGGTTCTATGCTTTTCTCTCTAACAAAGTAACACTAATCTCACAGCACATGAAGATATAAGTAACATCTATTCACTACTCATGTACTAAATTGTGGCATACAAGTAACCTCCTAGTTTTAAACAGCGCCCAATTTGCTATTGTATGTCCTCAAACGATCCAATCGAAAAGTAGGCAAGTCAATGGCCAAAGGTTACATAGGATTCGATCGGGCGGGCTTGCTGCGACTAAAAAAGAGTGGACGGCCAAATATCACACAACAATGTGTGTGAACGCCTGTACAAATGATCAAGTAGCACTACATCTTGAAACATTTACATCTTACTTGGATACATAGCAAGCTCAGTACTTCTCATACAACCTCAAACCATACACATCCTACCAAATTAACAATACTACCATTCGAAAAAAAAGGAATAAAAAGGCTGATTGGCAGCAGCTAGTGGTTGCACGGGCACTTGTGCCTTCTGAGGTGCGATGTACCCTTAGAGCAAGTATAATAAGAGGCTGTTAGTAGCCTGTATGCTGAGGTGGAGGAGAGAGAGAAGGAGAGAGAAGAGAGGTGGGCTGTAAGTTTACAGCCAGCTGAAGCACACGAATCAAGAAACTTTGTGAGAGAAAGGGGTGGGTCATACAGCCTTCAGCTGACTGTAAACTACTATATAAATAGACTGATAAGTGGGCTGTAAGTGTCCATACAGCCAGCTGAAGGCTATATTATTAGCCTTGCTATTACTGGAATCGCCTGTGAGCACCTTGCAGCAGTGGTTGCAGGCTGCCAGTGTCATCAGGGAATAGGGAGAGGGGGATAGGGAAGCCCCATTCGGTCGGGCCGTGTGCAAAAATCTTGGTGAAGCGCTGCCAAACATCTGAGCCAGTCCTCGTGCGCTTTCTCGACTGCCCATTCTCGTCACCACTTGCGATCACGGTTGACGAAGGTCCGCATCCGCTTGGATTGTGGTCTTCAGCATCTAGAAAACCAAATGATACTGATGCTCAAAATAAGCAGGACAAGTTTACTGTAGGAGTAGTAGTCATTAATTAACCACCATATATATGAACCTAATTAATAAGATAACTTTTGTGGTCCTGATCTAGTTTCCTCGACTAGCTCCAACTTACCAGTGGAGATTTCGGGGTCATCCCCGAGCAAGAGGTTCTCAAGCTGTGCCATGTAGGTTATATTGGTTCTGAAGAAGGACGGTCGGAGCCGTGGTGCGTTGATAAGGATCCTGGAGCTGTTCGACGGAATGAACTGCTGCTTGGACCATGGATCGCTTCCTTAAAGCGCTTTCCTGCATCCATTTGTACAAGGCATTAGTACTAGTAAAGAACTGAAATTTGAAGGCCCCAAAACATTCAGCAGGAGGTTTAGAACTGAATTAGCAGCGTGCAGATTAACAAGCTGACAATAGCATGGCTCATGATTTGTTATTGTAAGAACATATTGCTGCCATTGCATTAATACATGGATTTAGAACTGAAATTCTTGAAGAGTACCCTTTCTTTTAGAAAAAAAAAATCTTGAACAGTGCCTGAATGCTCGTAGCTGCAGGACCCGCAGCTCCGTTTTGGCGACGCAAATTCTTGGAGTGTTGCCAAAAAGGATTCTGGTGGCAAACAAGGTGTATATGTGAAGCAAAATATGTGTGCCACTATATATGTAAACAGACAGATTAGCATTTGGGCCGTGGATCGTAGTAGTCGGGTGAGTTATTCTCGAATACATGGCACAGGACCATCTCCTCCTACAGTGTTAATTTAAACGCGTAAGTACATGCGCGAAACATCTGTTAGTACAAGTGGCATGCATGACCGACATGAATTCTGAAAAAAACCACTAGGACGCATGTTGCTAGTGAGCTGGCTATGGTCAACTCAAGCATGTGTTGACACACAAATAGTACTGCAATGCGATCCTCCTCAATTTCACGTACGTACCTGGATATTGTTTTCATGATCAATCAGGAAGTAGACGTTCATGATCCAGTTGATCCTGGTGTCCACACGTGATGGATGTGCCATCCTAGTGTAGAAGTCATAGGTTTTCTTATATCCGACGCAACGTAACGGGTTGCTCTTGTCCCTGATCACCCAGCCCCGATGACAAGGTAGGTGGGCAGGGCAAGTTGTAAAAAAAATGGACAAGTTACTGAAATCCTAAGAAACAACAAAGAAACAGGGTCTCAAAAGCTTTTACACCGATTAAACTAAAAGAAAGAAAATAAACATGAGGGTTTGATGAATCTTTTACACCAATTAAACTAAAAGAGAAAACAAAAAATGAACATGAGGGCTTAATGGATCAAACACGAGACCTAGTGTTTGAGAGCACAACCCAATGACCAACATGACAAAGCTAGTTTTATGTAGAAGTATCGATTTTTCTTCAAATATTTTGAATGTTCAACAGTACACCCATGCATCCATGTTGTAGGTCTGCCCCTGATGGACGACACAATCTGTGTGAACGCCTGCATAAATGATCAAGTGGAACTTTCGACCCAGCCTAGTCCAACCCGTCCCGTTCCAACCTATTCAATCTGGTCCAGCTCGACTTTTAGCCGAACAGTGTGGAACTTGGCAACAATCCAAACAGGCCTCCAGCTTCTGACGAACACGATCAAAACCATGGCCATGCTCTGAGCACTTCGACTGGCTGACTCGGAGGTGCACTACATTTGCCCTATCGAGGAAGTAGATCTTGAATTCAAGTGACAGACGTCAAGAAAGCCGAGTAATTCTCGACAAATGATAGCTATTGAAATAGCAGGGTAAAAATTCACAGAAACAGATATTTCAAAAAAAAATTCAAAAAACAGATGAGAAGACTACCCCATGTATGCGCTAACTTCATCCTGCTTAGCTAGTGGGATGAGCATCTCTAATTGCGCCTTCGGAGGTGAGACACGCCATTCCTGCAACCAGCCGCCGTCAGCACCCTGTGGCCCGACCCGGCGCTAGCCGGGCCTGGTACTGAGTTTGTTCTTAACGGTTTCTAAAAATGATTTTTGGTTTTTATTACAGTACCTAATTTTTAAACGGGGTATTTTCTCAAAGCTACAAGTTAATTGTAGTACACGTTAAAAACCTAATATCTATATCAACCAAAATCGCAAGCGAGTATCTTTCTCCATAATCTCTATCGCAAACAGCTAAAATTCAAAATTTTCAACCAAAAGTCATAAGCCGCAGCCATATCAAACAAGCCCACTGTCTGCGTGCGCCACCGATCTACAGATGCGGCCACGTCACGTATCGGACGGCCGCCGTGCTCCCAAGTCGGAGGTGCCGCTAACCGGTGGCCATTGGACACAGTGAGAAGGCAGAGCACGGCTTTCCTCTGGAAAAAAAATGAAGCAGAGCATGGCTCAAGAAAATTACTATACTAAATCAAGGCTTCAGCTACAGGAAATTCGGGTGATCAGTGCTGTGCAGTGCTAATTAGTAGTGGTCCATTAATGTGATCAATGTGAGATGGATGATGATCATCCCCCCTGTCCCTTCACCTCCCACCCCCGTCCGGTTCCCTCCTCCTCGCCGTCGCCGGAGCGCGCCACCGGTCTCCGGTGGACGTAAAGAGGGCGATGGCAGGGCTTTTTTAGCCTCTCGCAACCATCTCGTGGTGGTGTGGATCTCCCGGAGCGGCTCGGATCTGCACTTCCGTGATGGATCTGGCCGGAGTCGATGTGGCGACCGCACGTGGTTTGAAGCGCAGGGGTTGTGGGCGGCCGGCGTCGGTGCGGGGCTGGGCGAGGGCCACGCCGCCGACGTCGTCCAGGCTGGCCGCCTCGGTGGCTCATCGACCCGCCGCATCCTCGTCCCTCGCCGTGTCTCTCCCATCGACACCGACGACTCGCCCCTTCCGCTTCCCCTCGCCGCTGCCGCGGAGGACGTGGAGGACATGGTCTGTTGGAGCGGGAGCGGCGGCGATGGCGCCCTTGGTTGCCGCGGGGAGGAGGATGGGGACAATGGAGCGATGGATCGAGGCTTTTTCTTCGAGGAGGGACGGGAGGTGGGTGGTGATGGAGCTAGACCTGTGGTGCTATGTGTCGCAGCGCCTTCTTTGCCACCGTGGCTCGGGCGAGGCTCCGTGGCCGCGGTGGTAGCGGGAAGAGGATTGAGGTGGACGGCGCGGAGAATGTGGAGGCTTTCAGGGCGGCGGTGGAGCTCATGTACGAGCCTGATCCAATGCGGCGGCGTGCTGCTGCTGGTGTGTCACGGGCCATCGATGTGCTCGAGGTATCTTCCTCAATCATGTTTGACCGAGGAATTGAATCGTGTTTGACATGCATAGAAGCAGTTCCATGGAGCGAGAATGATGAGAAGCTGAAGAATCTCTTTGCAAGATGCACTTTTGATGAGGCAATATCCCAAGATGTACTGGCCAGATTGCGGCTGCACAGCTGGAGCAGCTCAGATGACCTTACGGTGCATCTTATCCAATCTGGCAGTGGCAAAGGAAGGTAGGAAGAAGGCACCATGTTCACGGCGAGGAGGAAGATCCAGAAGGTCAAGGGCCTCGTGCCCTCGGAGTTTGAGGACTCCATCGCGCAGGCGTTCTTTGACCTAGAGATTGGCAATCAGGAGCTCAAGAGCGTCTTCAAGGACCTCTACATCAACTCCGCCTTCCAGATGGATGTGGCCGGGAGCAAGAAGGCAGTGGTGTTCCGCGTGCCGTGCAGGCTCCGTAAGGCATTCAGGAAGATTCGCGTCAGGCTTTTCCATTGTTTTCCTATAGGCTTGACCTGTGGCTCATGTCCCTGGATCTGCTCAGTGGTGGCGCTTAAGCGTCGCATAGTGGTTTCTACAGTGGCGGGCATTACAGGAAGCGGCTCGTTGTGGAGTTCAAGGGTGGCTATGCCATGGCCTTGAGGCGTGCAGGACCCCGGTGGGTTGGTGGCGGTCTTTTTGTGTGTGGTAGTGCGTGGGGTCTTTGTGGAGGTGCCGGGCGAAAGCCTTGCGGTGTTCTTACTGGTCTCGACAAAGAATGACGCCGGCGCCATTATCCTTCCCGGAGGTGTTGTCGTGGCACTTCATAGCTCTCATGTTACTGATCTCCAGGTGAAAACCTTGCCTCGGTGAGGCAGGCGGCGTCGGCGACTCTAGTCGCCTCTTTGGAGACGTCGCCTCGGAGGTCCATCTTCACGCAAAACAGACCGTAGTTTGGATGGCTCAGTCGGATGAGGATAGGGACTTGTTGAAAGTAAGGACGGAGTAAAAGTGCTGAAGCTTAGTCTTTCTAGTTTTTTCATAGTCCTTAAGCTATTATTTCTGTTGTTTTTTGCCCCTCAGTTTTGAGGCTTTGAACCTAAGAGCTCGTGTAACTTTTGGCTGTGTATATCCCACGTGGATATAGAGGTCAGATTTTATATCCTTTGTCTAAAAAAAAAGCATTTGCTTTTGCTGTGTCCCCTCCTCCAGCAATTTGGAAACGTAAAAATATGATTAGATGTACACCAATACTAATTTATTGCAATTCGTACTAATTAAATATGATTAGCATGAATTAATTATGATTAGTGCTAATTACAATGCTAATTAGGTGTGCACAATGTGTACCAACCAATCATTTTCTACAGCTTTCTGTAATTTCACGAGAGCAATAAACACATACTATTTTTTCGGCCCGTATTTTTGTAGCTATTTATAATAAATAAACATAGCTAATTATAGAAACACATATGTCAATTAAACATGGCTACCTAATGTATTCCACATTACAAAACCACAGTTACACTAACGATATATTAAGCGTGTCGCTCGCATGTGAATGAAGCATACCTTTATATGAAGGTTCATATGCTCTATAATGCTTCCAACTGCAGAGGATCGTAAATTACAACTATGCTCCCCCTTGCACTCTTGCTCAGTAGTAGCAAGCTCTCTTTCCTTCCCCTCCCTCACGCGCTCTTGCTCGGTAGGAAATCGACCACAGTTTGTATTCTACATGCACACACGAACGGCAGTGCAATTAATGTGCGAATAAAACGAGAATCTAATATCACATCACATCATTATCCACACGATTCCCTTATGCTAGAAGCCAAACCATGTGTGCGCCCTACCTCTACCTGTGATTCCCTCGGCCTCCCTACGCTTGTCCGCGTGCTGCCCGCGATGCTCGGTCAGCTATCAAGCAGGTGGTGCTTAGTAGTAGCCTACCGAGTAGGGGTAGATCGGCAGTAGCCTACCGAGCAGGGACGGCTTAAATTAAAAGATATGGGCCTAGTGGCCTACTAAGAATGATCTCTTAGTCTTATATATAGAAGAGAGATATTCATCGTATTGATGCTGAAAATTCACATTAATAAAGGTTGAAGCCAAGTGACGCCCAGATTGGCTGGCTGCCGTGCCTCTGGCCATGCGCCTCGAGGGCGCCGCACTGCGCCCTGACTTGCTCGATGCGACTGTCGCCCGTCGGCCGAAGTAATTAACGCATGCGTATTTCATATGCAAGTGTGAATGGTAGCGTAATAAACACGCGAATAAAATGAGAATAGTCCCTCTATTATGAGTGGGGGAATGCCCGCGCGGAGGAGGCGGTCACGTCGCCCGCGCGCGCGCTCCGGCTGACGCGTGACGGCCGAATCTTCGAACGGTCGGGTGCCCGTTTTTGCGAAAAAGTCTCTGCGTTTTCCCGAAATTACGTAAAGATCCTTGATCCTCATGAAAAGGTCCCTGCCAGTTTTTTTAAAACACTTTTTTTTGAAAAGACCCCTCCACTTCACCGAAATTTTGTATACTTTGCAGGATAGCGCCCCGCGATTTTCTAAATTACGTACAGGTCCTCGTTTAGTTACGTACAGGTCCTTAATTTTTTTACGAAAAAGACCTTTGACTTTTTTGAAAATACGCATGTACCCTCGATTTTTTTTTTAAAAACTCCTTACGAATTATCGCCTCTTTTACTTCGATACACACGATGACTGGTGCGGCATAGCGCCACGCCTATGAGGTTAGTATAATATTACGATACGTCACATTATTATCCATGTAATTTCCTCATGCTAGAAGCTAAACCGCGTGTGCACCCTATCCCTACCCGTGATTCCCTTAGCCCCTTTGCCCTTGCCCGTGCGCTGAGCCTGCACGCGATGCTCGGTTAGCTACTGAGCGCGCACTCAGTAGCAGCCTACCGGGCAGGGATGGCTCAACAATGCCCGGCCCACCTGCAGCCACAGTTGACCGTCGTCTGCCGTGTGCTACCCGTCCTGCTGAGCAAAGGGTCTCGCAGCATATATGCCATGTTCATGCATGAGCCCTTGGATGGCACCGACAGACCGAACGAATAAAGAAAAGAGGAATTGAAAGGGTGTCACTAACTTTATATTATGCTCGATAAAGGCAGAGATTACCATTACTCTGGCTAAGGTTTACTAGCTACTTCGGTTAAAAAAAAGGGATTGTGCTGCACTTGCCTTCAGCATCAAGAGTAGCAGCAAATTTTATTCCCTCTGCAGCTTGCTGTTTCCTGCTTCACCTATGCACGTACGCATGCATGCATTGCATTCTTGTTCCCGCTGAGAACTAGCTAGCTAGACCAGACAGTAGACACCGGCCAAGGCCGCGGTCCAGAGAGGATGGCTGAGCTCGCCTTGGGCGCCGTCAACTCTCTCCTGGGCCTCCTCCGCGAAGAGGCGCAGCGGCTGAGCCGCGTCCAGGGCGACGTGCAGTTCATCAAGGAGGAGATGGAGAGCATGAACAGCTTCCTCCTGCACCAAGCCAACACGGTGCCCCCCGACGGCGACCACGACGAGCAGGTCCGCACGTGGATGAAGCAGGTCCGGGACCTCGCCTTCGACTGCAGCAACTGCATCGACTTGTACGTGCAGCGGCGCCAAGGCCGGGAGAACCCCCGAGGGGCCGTCGGCCTCCGGCACTGCATCCCGTGGCTGCCTTGGTTCATGCGGTCGCTGGTCGCTCAGCACCGTGCGGCCTCCCAGATACACGAGCTCAAGGAACGGGCGCGCGAGGTGGGCGAGCGGCGGCTGAGGTACGGGGTCGAGCCCCCCAAGCCCAAGGCTGTCGGTGATGAGAAGAAGCAGGATCGCCCAACCATCGGCTGGGAGGTGACGGTTCGAGCTGATGCAAGCGCCGGAGCAGGAGAAGATGACCTGAGCAACTTGGAGAGCAGCGTAAGATTCGCGCAAGACTGTGGCCGCGGTGAGATGCCGCACATCTTGGAGGAGTGCACAGAAAAGCTGCTCAGGTGGCTCAAAGACGAAACGACCTTCAAGGAGTGGCCCAGAGTCATGGCCATTGCAGCGCCGGGCACTCGGGACGGAGGCGATGTTGCACGTCAAGCCGCAGCCTCCGTGGAGAGCCAGTTCGAGCGCAATGTCTGGGTCTGCACCGGAGCCTGGGGTGTAATGCGGCGGGATTGTTGGGACGTGTTATGAATAGCGCTTGTATTCATATGAGGCCAATGGGCCGGTATATATACACAAAGTACATGTGGTAAATATGCAAAGAACCCCTCATAACAATGGGGAATAACAAACTATACATATATCTCTAACACCCTCAAACTCATGGTGGATCAACAACACGAGTTTGGAGAGGTAGAAGCGTCTTTGTGCTCGAGTCCGGGCCTTCGTGAAGAAATCCGCTATCTGAAGCTCCAAGGCACATACCAAGAGTAATCACCGATCATGCACGCAAGTCCGCATGAAAGAAGCATCAACACCAATGTGCTTGGTGAGCTCATGCTTCACAGATCACGAGCAATACCGATAGCACCTGTCGCATCGACAAAAGAGGGGTCGGTGTAGTGACGAAACACCAAAATCCTCAAGTAACCACCGTAGCCAAGTAATCTCTGCATCAAGAGAGCCATAGCTCGCAACTCACCTCTGCACTCGAGCGGACATCGCAGTCTGCTTTCGTCTTCCGTGCAATAAGAGAACCACCAAGAAAAACACAAGAAGCGAGAGATAGACCGCGATCGAGGGATCGCTGGCCCAAGTAGCATCCGAATAGGCTCGAAGTCAGAACGAATCGGAACGTGGAAAGAAGAGACGGCGAGAGATAGTCCCACGAAGGTATCGCAGAACTCAAGAAGGTGGTCAGAGTGAACACGAGTGGGAGCTGAAACAAACCGACTCGAATATGAACTGAATAAGTGATATCCGGACGAGTAATGACAAGATAGACAAGACTCCCAACAAGATGACGATGGCGAGTCGGATCGTAAAGAGGCTCGCCATCGAGGGTCGGAGGTGAGCATTGAGCTCCATGGGAGTCTCAACAAGACTGCTGATCGCTGAGAGAGGCGCGATCAAGAAGATCCCGAATATATTTCTCTTGGGACATAAAGAAACCATCCGGAGTGGAAGTAACCTCAATCCCAAGGAAGTAATGAATAGGACCAAGATCCGACATAAGGAATCGCTCACTAAGACGAGCCTTGACAAAGGCAATGTACTCGTAATCATCTCCCGTAATGATCATATCATCAACATACAGGAGAAGAAGAGTCCGACCACGAGACGAAGTGAGTCCAACTGACTCAGTGGAACAGGTGGACGAGGGCAAAACAGATATAGGTGTATCTGGAAAAGTCAAGAAAGACAGAGGCTCCACAGAGGAAGCCGAAGGAGAGGCAGGACGTGGGTAGAATGGACGAGACTCGTCGAAAGTCACATCCCGAGAAACCCGCATCCGTCGACCAACAGGATCCCAAAGACCGATAGCCCTTGTGCTCGGCGCTATATCCTAAAAACACACTCAACAGATCGAGCGGTCAGTTTGGTGCGTTCTCGAGGCAAGGAGAACGTGCAAACGCAGCCAAACAGATGAAGGCCAGAGTAGTCAGGAAGAAGACCACAGAGACGCTCAACAGGGATCGCACCCTTAAGAGCAGAAGAGGGCTGTATGTTGACAAGATAGGTGGCAGTGGAAACACCTCGGCCCAAAAGTGAGGTGGAATAGAGGCGGCGATCATCGAGCACGAGCCGCCTCAAGGAGGTGACGATGCTTGCGCTCAGCGACACCATTCGAGCATGAGCACCGTGACAAGAGAATCGAGCGAGAGTGCCTCGCCAAAGGGAAGCTGCGCAGTGACGAGAGAGGTACTCGCCAGCAGAATCACTCTAAAGACACGAATAGGAGTGGAGAACTGTGTGTATCATAGTGGCAAATTATTTATAGATAGATAAGACCTCACTACGAGAAGACATGAAATATATCCAAGTGTGGCGAGAGAAATCATCTATAAAAATAATATAATAACGATGACCCCTTTCAAACGAAGGGGCCGACGCCAAACATCCGAATGAACAAGATCAAAGGACGCCGAGACACGTCTCACTATGAGGATAAGGAAGCTGAATCTGCTTACCTAACTTACACCGACAATCTAAAGACACGTCTCCTGAGACAGACCCCAGAAGACCACGACGAACTAAGGACGACAGACGGGATCCACACAGATGGCCAAGACGGTGATGCCACTGCTGGAAAGAGCCGGTAGACGAAGTGGCAGAAGCGGAGAGACTAGCGCCGATGGTGGCTGCGGAAGGAAGGTGAAGCCAGTCAAGCTCCCAGAGACGCTGTGAGTCACGGCGCCGAGGGCCAGAACCAACCAGAGCTCCCGTGTGGCAGTCCTGAACACAACAAGAGTCAGAGTCGAGAATAACCCGATAACCAAGGTCAGTAATCTGCCCAGCAGAAAGAAGCTGCAAGGTAAGGCGAGGAACATGAGCAACAGAAGGAACATGAAAAGAGGAGTTGCTAAGAGATCCTCGACCAGAGACAGAAGAGATGTACCATCGCAGTAAGAACGCCGACGGAGAATCAAGAGGTGTAATAGAAGACGGTGTGGAAGGATCAGAGTCATGTGAAAGGATGCTCCGAATCAAGAATCCACGGGAGGTACCGATCGTAGGAGGTGGTCTCTCGCGTGCAAGAGTCGAGCGTAACCTGCGAGAACACGCCGAGGAGAACCCGAGCGGCAAGTAGGCGTCGAAGTCCGGCTATCTCCCGCTTTCGGTGAGAGAAGGCGCTGAAGAAGTCGAGGCGCACGTCGTCGTAGAAGCACTAGTGCCGAGAAGAACGGCGTGAAAGATGCCGCTTCTTCTTGTAGCATCGGGACTCGCAGTGCCATCCTTGTCGCAGAGGAACAGTGAGGACGGCCACCTCAGACGGAGGACGCCACCACCACCGTGGTAGCTACGGAGGAGGAGGCGCAGTAGCGGCGACTATGCCGCTTCTTCTTGTAGCACCGGGACTCGGTGTGGCCATCCTTGTCGCAGAGGAGCAGTGAGGACGGCCACCTCCAGACGGAGGACGGCCACCACCACTGTGGTAGCCGGCCGAGGAGGCGATAGCAGCGGCGGGAGCGGCGAGCACGCAGGGAGTGGCATCGACCAGCACCACTCGACGAGTCTCCTCTGCGATCTCTCGGTAAGAGCCTCCGAGAGTGACACGAGGGTGGCGTGCAGGAGCCGAGCACGCCTTTGCTCGAACTTCGGACGGCGAGTAAGGAACTCGTAAACCACTGAAACTCCGTCAAGACGGATATCCGAGCAAAGACGGACAGTACGGCCGGCGGTGCGCGGTGAGTCCAATCGACGCGCATGCGAACTCGAGCGTGAAAGCGTCAACGTGAGCATCACCACAGCAAGAGAGTGCTCTGGCGGACCACGGACAGTGCAGTGGCATCACCCGAGGGCTCGTAGCGCCGACGAAGATGAGTCCACATCCGAAAGCCGAAGAGAGTCCCACAACCTCGTAAGAGAATCGAGGCCGACATCGCGATGAGGACAGCAGCGGCCTGAGCGTCGTCATCGTACTCACCGAGTGTAGACGGTCGACAATCCTTGTAGGAATCGAGCCTCCCGGTAGGCGTGAGGCGCTTTATCATCGGCCTCGCAGCGGCCTTATCACCGTCGGGGCAATGCAACAGCGAGGTCTCGTCGGAGGAATAGGGCAAGGCGGGCAGGTGACATCGCCAGAGAGGACGCCCCAGAGACGAAGACCACTCATGTGAGACACAAAGTCGGTGTAATTAACACCATCAAAAATCACCGGGCAGCGAGGGAGGGAAACGGTGCCCATTGGTAGGCGGCGCTGGACGGCGCGGCGACCAAGGTAACGAAGTCTAACAGGCGGCGCTGGACGGCGCGGTGGTTAGAGCGACGTTTTTTTTGCTTTTTTTTAAACTACTACTCAAACCGATCTGGCCAATCGGTAGGCACAGCCGGCGGGCTCCCTGAGGCTCGGCGACGGGAGGCGGCCTGTGGTGGTGGCCAGGATCGGCGGCGGGAGGCGGCCGGTGGTGGTCGGCCGGACGGCGGCGGGCTCAGTGGCCGGGCGCGCTGAGCGTTAGGCGTCGCGCGTCCGGAGGTGCGCGTTCGGGAAGGCGGCGGGCGCTCGAGGCGGCGCGCGCGACTGGGAAGGCGGCGCCCGGAGGCGTGGCGCGGCACGGGAAGGCGGCGACGTCCGGCCTCTCTTCGCAAGCCCAGTCGGCTCGAGGCGAGGAGGCGGCTCAGTGAGGAGCCGGCGAGGAGCCGCGGCGCAGGAGCGGCCTCGGCGGAGGAGCGCGAGCCGGCCGCGAAGGAGCGGCCCGCGAGGAGCCGGCGAGGAGCCGCCGGCGCAGGGGAGCGGCCGGCGGCGGCGCGATAGCGCGACGGTGGTACGGCGAGAGGCCGACAGCGGCCGTGGAGGAGGCCGTGAAGACCGAGCGGGCGACGGGGATGGCAGTGGAGAAGGCCGGGAATCGACGACGGCAGCGAAAGCCGGGAGTCGGCGACGGCGGCGCGCGAGGCGCACACGCGCGCGCTGGAACCTAGGTAAGCCAAAACCCTAGTTTTGGCTCTGATACCATGTTATGAATAGCGCTTGTATTCATATGAGGCTAATGGGCCGGTATATATACACAAAGTACAGGTGGTAAATATGCAAAGAACCCCTCATAACAATGGGGAATAACAAACTATACATATATCTCTAACAGGACGTACTCCGCGGCATCCTGTGGAAGCTAGATATTGAAGAAGACGAGCAAACAAGAAGGCCGTAGATGATTATACAAAGGGAAGAATTGGAGAAGGAGATTAGAGAGCACCTGCAAGATAAAAGGTCCTTGATTGTTCTTGATGGTTTTAGCTACCTAGACTTATGGAAGAAGTTGCAAGTGCAAGATCATCTGAGAACACTCGGTTGCGCTGCTGGCAGCGCAGTGATAGTGACTACTACAAAGGTTGACGAGGAAGAGGCCAAGGAGCTGCAGCTTTGTGGTAAACCTATAGTCTACTCTCTTGTTGATTTCTTCGGAAGGAGGGCGCGCCCCGTGCTTGGTAGGAACTACCACAGGCTCAACAAATACCTAAGGAAATATCTGCCGGATATTCTACGTGAAATTCAGGAGAGATGTGAGCCGAATGCCTTTTGTATGAAGATGTTCGTCCATGCCCTCCATGCAAATCCAAATAGGACCAAACAAGAACTGAAGAGGTTCCGCCGCATGCTAGATCCGGAATGTTCTGCTAATGTGAAGTACAGCAATGCTAGAAGGGTTCTAACGTTATGCTACAATGATCTGCCTAGAGCCTACAAGGCCACTGCTTGTATCGGCTATCTTCCTCGACATCACCACCAAAGTGTCGAGATTAGTTGGGCGGTGGGCCGTCGAAGGCTTCACACCGACAAGATCGGCCACGCACGCGGTGCGTGCAGCCGAGCGCGCTTTCGATGTGCTCCTCAACCGAGGGTTTGTTTATCCCGCCGCATTGGAGCCGCAGGGAAAGTAAAGAGTCGCGTAGTACACCATCATCGCCTTCTCGGGAATTGGTTGTCGAGCTTGCTAAAGAGGAGAACTTTGTGGACACGCGCGTGTCGCATCACTTGGCCCAAAGACTTCTCCACTCAAAGCGGCCTCCGGCTCCGTCGCTCGGATAACATCACCAAGTTCTTGCTTTCGCCGAATACTCTCCACTCTATCGGCAACTCAAAGTACTAGACCTCAAGGTCAGAAATATTGGGAAGACGAATAAGCAGCAACAAAGCGATTGCCTCAAGAACATCTGCAATATATTGTCGCTTAGGTACCTAAGCCTAAGGAACATTGCTGCTACCCACCGCCAAGGAAATCGAACATCTCCAGCAGCTTGGAGGTACCGGACATCCGGGAACCAAGGTGCTCGCATCCGCCACGAGAGATGTCCTGCTCCCGAAGCGCTTCATCGCCGGCTGCATTGATAGGAGCCCAAGCTCGTTGACACCATCACACCACTTAATCTTTCTCCACTATTATAATGCCTCGCAGATCGACAAGATGACAAACATGGAGGTACTTTCACATGTTGATGCTCCAGGATGCTGGCCGCTTGAAAGGCATTTCCGACCTATGGATGCTGAGGAAGCTTGGTGTGGTCATCCCTGAGAGCGAAGAACACCTGAATGAACTCCTCAAAGTGGTCAGCAATCTGAATGAGTGCCTCCGGTCACTGTCGATCCGAATCAAACCTACTCCACCTGGCAGCAAGGGTACTTCTCACACTAACATATGCATACGACCAGATAAATTAAAAACTTCCCCCAATCTTGAGACCCTAAGCCTTAGCGGGATCACCAGTGGGCAGCTTCTTCAATTGTTTGCCAAAGATGATCACTCCAAACATCGTGCGAAGGTAACTCTACATGATACACGGCTGAATCGTGATGATCTATCAGTCGTTGGCAAACTACCTAACTTGCGGTGCCTTAGGCTCCGGCACAAGTCATACAACGAAGAGCAGCTGATCTTCACCATAAATGAATTCCAAAACCTCACGTTTCTGGTTGTTGAGGGCGGCTCTGACATCACTGCGATTCGCTTCGGTGAGGGAGCAGCTCCTGCACTTGAGAAGATTGTCTGGTCCTTCACCAACATGGAGCCTTCTCTCTTCGGACTCCTGAACCTTCCAAAAGTAAAGGAGATTGAGTTCAATGGTGGTCCTGTCCCAAGTCAGGTATACCAAGACATTGAAAACCATGAAAACCATCCGCTTATTACACCCGATCGAGCATAATCATCGCGAAGGCGAACAGAAGCGCATTGCAGCTCTCGACTTGTCGCTATGGAAGAAACACGGATGTTGAAGGATGCCTCTCCTCTTATGCATTCGTCACCAAGCTCCATGTATGTCAGACTTTGAGTGTGTGTATTTATTAGCTGCTTGTTTGCCTGTGTGCGGAATGTATTCTGCGTGAGTGTGCGTGTGCCTGTTTGCATCCTTGAGCATATGGTTTGCTAGCTACGTATGTGCTCAGTAGTTGGATTTGTGTGGCTTTATTGGGTCCTTTGGACTGTCATGGTTTGATGTAATAAGCGTGATGCCTGTGTGAGCATTTCACGTGTTAATGTACCGTGTGCTTAATTTGCTTTGATTGTGAGTTGCTGATTGTTGAGCATGCAAATGCTTGGTGGTTATGAATCATGAGAGCCACTAATATACTTGTGTTGCAATCTCTGTCCTGTAATAAACGTCATCAACTCAAAATTTGATACAAAATGCTCAGTCAGGTACACAAGTTCAAGCTTGTATGAAAAGCCCCTAAAATTTCAACCCCAAAAATTTCTTTGCTTTTTGCTGAGTTTTTGAGTGTTTTTGTCAACTTTCCCTTTTTGGAAAGTTTCCCCGGATTCCGCCTTCCTTTTCTGGCCGGGCGCCTCCTTCTTGCGGGCGCCCCCCTTCTCGCCTCCGCTTTTCCCGCGCCTCCTCTCGCTCCTTCCCCCGGCGCCTTCCTCCCTCCCCGCCTTCTCCCTCGCACACGCGCTGCACGCTGCGTCCGCCCCTACGCCCGCAACCGCGCCCCGGTTTTCCCTGCGCTCGCGTCACCCCGACACCCCCAGTCCGAAACTGCTGGCGCTTGCCGCGCCATGCGTCGCCGCTGTCGTTTCCCCGACCCCACCTGTCAGCCGCCGCCTGTCCCCTCCACCGTGTGGGAGCTCGCGCTCGCCCATACCGTTCGGCCGCCTACTCCCGTGCCGTCTCTCACCATTATTGCTGCCCAGCACCCGGTCACGGCCCATTGCGCGGAGGAGACGCCCTACCTGCTCCCTGTCCACTCCTGTTGACCCCGGTGCCGCGCCCATGCCTTCTCCCCCACGGTTCCTCCTCCCCCGCCGACGCATAAAAACCCCACCCCTGCCTCCTCACTTCTCCTTTGCATCCCAAGTTACCCCACTGTCCTTAAACACTTCCCACCACTCCCAGCTACCTCCTCGAGTAGCCGATTGAAGCCCCACCGCTCGTAGCTCCGCCATTGCCGCCCTGTGAGCCGGCGACCCCTAGGAGCCGATCACCCTCTCCCCTCCCTCATTCTTCAATTATTTCTCCCCAAAGCATCTCCTCGGTGTGCTAATCGCATTAGTGGGCTTCTTTGGCCAGGTGATCGCCCGTGAAGCGCCGGCGCCGTCTCTCACCGCCGGCCGAACCACCCCTCCCGTGGCCAGCTCTCCAGGAAGCTCTCCAGCTAACGCCACCACCGCCATTGTGAGCCCCGCACTCCCCTAACCGTGAAATCGTAGCCGATTTGACATGTTTCCCTCTGGTGACCCTTCTTGCCGCTGGAGAGCCGAAACTCCCCCTTCTCTCCCCTGCCTTCTCCTTGGGCTTTCATAAGCTCCAACTCCCCAAAATGGGTTCCCCTCTTGAAGGCCTACCTGCCGGTGCCCTCGTTGCCTCGGACGGCCCTCCTTGCGCCCAGACCGCCGTCGCCGCCGTGGCCCTGTCCTGAAGGCGCTATAGCGGATGGAGGAGGAAGACGATCGTCATGGCCGCATCTCCATCGTCCTCTCCCTTCCGTGCCTTCTAACCTCAGCTGTTGGATGGCCCCTCCTCCCCACCGTCCCATCTTCATAAACATGCCTCTCCGCACCCGTCCGATCCTGCCTCACCGCTCCGCCCGCCTTCCTCACCCCACTGCCGTTCGATCTCCACCCACTCCAATCCAGCCATCCACTTCCCCTCCATCTCGGCCGTCCACCCCAGGCCGCGCGTCATTCATCCGAGCCCCGCGAGAGCGCGCGGGAGTGGGCCGAGCTGGCCTGCTTCGCCACCGCCGCGCGCCGCGACGCATAAGGGCCACGCGTCGGCTGCCGGCAACGCGCAGTGCGCCGCCGTGGCCGCGGCTGATCGTTCGCCACGCTGGCCGCACAGATGTCGAGCGCATCAGAGCCCAAGGCCGCCCAACATCATGCAAAATCTTTTTCCCGAGATTTAATAATTTCCAGAAATCAGAAAAATCCCAATAAATCCATGAAAATCACAGAAAATACCAAAAATTCCCAAATTTCACCACTTTGCTCCATTTAATGTCCTGAACCCATTTTTGACCTCCATCCCCCCCCAAATTCTTCCCAAAAAATTTTAGAAATTCCAATTTGAGGATTTTTGTATTTTACTCCTTTTTCATAGATTATTTTTCCTCGCTTGATTAGGCTCAAGTCGGACTTATGTTGTTTTATGTGTTTGCGCTAGTTTCGGAGATCCCGGAAGCTCAGGTGCAGTCCCAGGATCCAGGAGCCTCTACGTTCGAGCTCGTCGAGATTATTTAGATTCACGACAAGTCACAAAACCTTGATCATGTTGTATCCCATGTTACTTAATTATGTTAATATGCTATTTGCATTATGTTAGTTGTGAAATGTTAGTTCAAAGTAAAATAAAATGTTTAGAATGACATGTTATGTAGATAACTCGTACCACCGATAAATGCCATGTTAAACATGTAGCCCCGCCTTTGATAACCCTAGAAATAATTACTTGATAATCTAGATAACAGTAGGTTACTTATTATCACACAAAGTCTTTACACTAATAAGGTTGTGGCTGCGGGCCAATAGAATTTGGAAAACCCGACTCTAGGGTAGGGTGGTATGGGACATCGTACCCTAGGGCGGAGAGTGCCGACGTGCACAGGTTTGGGTAAGGGTGTTGGGGAAGGAACCGCGAGGCGGTCTTCGCCCATCTCTTACCCTAGGATTGGAGTTAGGGTAAGGGTGTTGTGGGGAATTGCGAGACGGTCAGCGCCCACCGCTTACCCTAGGTTGGAGGTCGCGGACCTGGCAAGGTTGCGGACCCCGTGCAAATATAAGGACTAGACCCTTACGCCGAGCAAATGACATAGTGATCGCTCAACCACAGGAGTTGACTTGTCAACACTGGTTTAGTAGCTGCTCAGCTCGATTGAAACTCTACAGGTGTTGAGGAGTTAGGTTAGGTATGCCGTGCTGCGGGTACCTAACAACGGTAGAATTCACTCAAAGCGGATGGGAGTTTTCATGTGCCAGACCTGAGTGGATTCTACCGGGTAGAGCCTATATAAAGAATTGAGCAGTAAAACGACCTGGCTTTCTTAACTCTGTCGCGGGAGTTAAGGGATCGTGTGGGTAAAGCTGAGCAACTCTGCAGGGTCAAATAAATGGTATTCGAATACGCTGTGCTCCCGGTTAATGGAGCTGTGTCACTTGGGTGATTCCAGCAGCGAAGCTTAAGTAGTTTTGTAAATGCTTTAATTGGGTTAGTTGGTTAATTATCTCTTAAAAAACCCCTAATGTTTAAGGAGTAGTTTTCTTCTGGTGAATTTCCAAAATGTTTGCAAATAAAACTGCATCCACCCAAAGTTAATAAACCAAGCATACTCCCTTCCTTTGTTGATCCGTGCAAGTAGTAAGATAGGGTTTCCTTTGTGACTTGCTGAGCTGGTTAGCTCACGGCTTGTTGAACCCCTCTTTAGAGGATCAAGACATCGGTGAAGGTCTCCCTGTGGAGGAAGCCCCTGAGGAGCTTTTCTTCGACGAGGACCCATGGCTTTAGGTCTCCGCCGCGCTCAAGCTTCCTTGGAGTCTTTTGTGATGTAATATATACTTTGGGGTTGCACGCCCCGCTGCAGAAAACTGGTTGTTAAACCTTATGTGAAATATATGATGGTCTTTTGTTGTAAGCGTGTGATGGTTCACTCTTGCGCGACATTCCACAACTGTTCAAGTGTGAATAGTTGCGGGATGTCGTGTCCTCAAGCGCCCCTAGAAATGGGGGTCTTACAAGAAGTGGTATCAGAGCAGGCTCTTTGACCGTAGGTTAAGACCTAAGGCAAACAAGGAAGTGATTTTATCGTAAAATTTAATTTAAACCCATAAAAAGGGTTTATGAAAAATATAAGTATTATTGATGTCTTTTTTCCTCTTGTTGCTACCTTATCTGTCTTAGCTTACTTCTGCTTAAGTTTTACTTTTGCAAAATGTTTACTGCTTTACTTGTCTAACTTCAAAATTTCGTTTCTCGGCAGATGGTGCACTTTGTTCACTCCCGTCTTGACCGCATGGAGGGTTGGCCCTTCAAGCTTTGGGAGATGCAGAGGTACTTGGGAGCTACCGGGTACCACAGTCCAGTCTTCCACGCAGTTGGACGCTTTCGCCAGGAGCAGTGCTACGAGTGGAAGGCATGGGTGACCCTCACACCCCTGCTTGTCCGCCCAGACATAGAGAGGAAGTTCGTCGCCAGGAGGATCGACCAGGACGACGTGGTACAGGATGCAGCCCAGAAGGCTGCGATGTACCTCCGCAGCTACTACGACTTGGAGCTAGCGGAGTCACCCTTCGACTTTATTCCGTGATCGCTCCGTGGAGGCTACGCAATCCCTCAATTCCGTGAGGATGACGATCCTTGCCTGGCGGGCATCGCCACCCTTGTGGCTCAGCAGGCGTTCAGATACGAGCGAGCTGTTACGGAGTCCCGTTCCCTGCAGAGTCAGCTGTGGGAGGCTCGTCAGGAGGTGCAGCAGCTTCGAGCAACCCTGGTCCACTTTGAGGCAGTCGAGGTAGGCGAGGCCTCAGACTCTGGGGAGTCTCCCAGTGTTCACTCCTCGTGTGCTTCTGTGCAGTCTCGGCCCAGGCGCAGGATGACTGCAGGAGAGTACCGTGCTAGGTTTCGTCCTGCAGCCCCTCTAGCCTTGCCAGCTCCAGATGCCATGGAGTAGTTGTTGTTTGCTAGACTAGTCTGACCTTGAGTAGTAGTGGTACTTTTGTAATGTAATGCAGGTGTAATCATGAACCCTAAGTGGTCCGTGTACCACTTGCATACTGTAAATTATGTTCGTTATCATTTATGTTGTTTGCTTAATTATCAGTATTCCCTCTGTGTTCAAAGCTTTCTCCTGTCTCCTTTCGCCCTCGATCTTACCTTTTTCGCCCTATACTTGCCTTGAAATTCAGCATCTTACTTATCCCCTCTTATTCTCCAAAGCCGCTGCAAAGCTAATCTCAAGTTCCCAATTGGCAGATGGATCCAGCACAGCAGAGTGGTCAGACTAACGGGCAGGGTGCACCTGCCACAGATCAAGCTACATTTGCCAGTGTGATAGCAATGATGGAACATAATCGTTACCAAGGAGAACAGAATATCTTGTGAGTGTTAGATCAGCATGCACGACTCCTTGAGCAGATTGCAGCTAGATCTCCGGGCACACAAGGTGGAGGCAATGTCACACGGGATGGTACCCCAGTTACCACCCGGTGGGCAGACTTTCAAAAGACATGTCCACCAACCTTTTCCACATCAGCTGATCCTATAGCAGCCGAGGATTGGCTACTGGATGTGGAAAGAAAACTTCAAACGGTTCAATGTGAGGACAAAGAGAAGGTGTTATATGCTTCCCACCTGTTGCAAGGCGCTGCAGCAACGTGGTGGATTAATTATCAACGCACGCAGAAAGAAAAAGAGATCGATTGGGAAGAATTCTCAAAGGCCTTCCGTAAAGCACATATACCGGATGGCATCATAGAGGCTAAGCGCCGGGAATTCTTGGCGCTTAAACAAGGTGGAAGCATGGTTATGGAGTACCTGCACCAATTTAACCACCTTTCTAGATTCGCTCCAGATGATGTTGACAAGGAAGAAAAGAAGATGAGTAGGTTCCGAGCAGGACTATAGAAGTCTTTGAAATTTCATATCTCAGCCATGAAATTCAAGGACCTACATGAAATGGTAGACAGTCTCATTAACTCTGAAGAAGCACGAGGCGAGATGGAAGATTTCAGAAAGCGTAAGGCAGCACACAAATCTCAGTCTTCTTCATACAGTGCTCAGAGGAGCAAGACCACGGGATCGTCCTCATTTCGATCCCAATCCTCTCGTCAGTTCGTGATGCTACCGAAGACCCAGTCCGGGCAGTCTCAACAGTATAACTCTCCTTTACCTTTGGCCATCAAATGCCCCACTTGCGGTGGTAACCATCTTGCTAGCAGCTGTCCTCGAAGGTCAAATGGTTTCCATTGTGGAGAGATTGGGCATTACAGGGATCAGTGTCCGAGAAAGAATTTACCATCAGATGCCGCAAAACTTTAAGTCCAAAGTCAGCAACAGCAGGAAGCGAAGTCACAGGCAGGCTCTAGCACTCCTAAGGGAGGTTATCTGCAGATCAAGGCAGCCAGACCTCAATCACCCGCAGACACAGCAAATTTCACATCAGCAGGCAGAGGCAGAGGCTGCACCAGACCCATTTTCTTTGCAAGGGTGAATCATGTGTCCGCGGAAGATGCAGCTGGAGCTAGTGATATCATTGCCGGTATGTTTCCAATCAACTCCATACCTGCATTGATTTTATTTGACCCTGGTGCAACACATTCGTTTATTTCAAAGAGTTTTGCTTCAAGAAACCAGTTGCCTTCTGTTTCCTTGCCAAGACCTTATGTGGTTGAAACCCCTAGGGTTAGAATGGAGTCTCACAGTGGGTGTAGTGGACTCAATATAAAAATCCAAGGGGTAGATTTTAGAGCAGATTTGCTGCAGTTAGATATGTCAGGATTAGATGCTATTTTGGGCATCAACTGGCTAGCCAAGAACAAAGGCAAGGTAGATTGTGAGATCAAAACAGTATCATTGGTCAATCCTGAAGGTCAGAAAGTGCTAGTAAAAACAGACCGAGAAGTACTGAAGGATGCAAGAAAGCGCATGATTAACATGCTAGCAGTTACACTTGATCAAGTGCAAGAATACCCTGATGTGTTTCCAGAAGAACTGCCAGGCAGACCCCCTGACAGACAAGTAGAACTTGCCATAGAGTTGATTCCAGGCACCAAGCCAATTGCCAAACATCAGTACAGAATGTCAGCCAGCGAACTGAAAGAGCTCAAAAGACAGTTAGATGAATTGCAAGAAAAAGAATTCATACGACCAAGTGTTTCACCTTGGTCGGCCCTAGTTTTATTTGTGAAGTAGAAGAGTGGAGAGCTAAGAATGTGTGTTGATTACAGAGGTTTGAATGTTGTCACAATCAAAAACAAGTACCCATTGCCCAGAATTGACGACTTGTTTGATCAGCTCAAGGGTGCCAAAGTATTCTCCAAGATTGATTTGCGCTCGGGTTACCATCAGCTCAAGATCCGAGAGTAAGATCGAGAGAAGACAGCTTTCATCACCAGATATGGGTTGTATGAGTTCATGGTCGTGCCCTTTGGTTTAACCAATGCGCCAGCTTATTTCATGAATCTTATGAATCTGGTGCATATGGACCAACTGGACCGATTCGTGATAGTTTTCATTGATGACATCTTGATTTACTCCAAGAACGAAGAAGAGCACAAGGAACATTTGCACATGGCATTAACCAGATTGAGGGGGCATCAGTTATATGCCAAATTTGATAAATGCAGTTTTTGGCTGAAAGAAGTTGCTTTCTTGGGTCATATTATATCAGACGATGGGGTCAAAGTTGATCCAGAAAAGATCGCCGCAGTCATGGAATGGAAGCAGCCCAAGACAGTGACGGAAGTGAGGAGCTTTCTTGGATTGGCGGGATATTATCGCCGATTCATAGAAGGATTCTCAAAGATTTCTCGACCGCTCACTTAGCTACTGAAGAAGGACAAACCATTCACCTAGACAGATGCTTGTGAAGAGAGTTTTCAGCTATTGAAGACCAAGTTAACAACAACGCTAGTTTTGATTTTGCCCAACTCAGAGAAAGAGTTCCAAATCTACTGTGATGCTTCAAAACAAGGACTGGGATGTGTGCTCATGCAAGACGGAAAAGTGGTTGCCTATGCTTCAAGACAGCTGAAGCCGCATGAAGAGAACTACCCAACACACGATTTAGAGCCAGCAGCTGTGGTGCACGCTCTCAAAATTGGTGGCACTACCTGCTAGGGAATCGTTGTGAAATATTCTCAGATCATAAGAGCTTGAAGTATGAGAGACCATGTGGAGGTGTTGGATCGGAAATGGCGACAGAGGGGGGGGGGTGAATGGAGCCCTTTAAAAAATTCCCCAAGTATCCAAACAACCCTATTTCTCCAATAGCCACTGAGCTATGAGGTCTCGGGTTGAAAAGCTTACTGAAGGCCGACCCTAGTCGAAAGCTTACCCGAACCGACAAAAGAAAGCAAATAGTGAATACTTTGGGGTTGACAGCGGAAGGACTCGCAAAGCCGATTTCGAGTAATCGAGACTCTCTGTCTTTTGGTCCTCAAACTTGAGGCATCGATGAATCCAACCTCTGGAAGAGAAATTTCAAGAAAATCCAAAGTCTTAGCTATGGTCGGCTAGAGCGACATGGTCGAACTCGAAACAGAGGACTTGAGGCGTTTGACCATTCAGCAAAGCGAACTTCTCTGATTTGACTCCTGCTCTCGGGAATGAACTGGCCAAGTGGCCTTGAGACAGATTTCCAGTTTTGAGCAAATCGAAGCACACCAAAATGAACGCAGACTCACACAGAAGAGAGGAGAGAAGAGGATAGCATGAAGAACAAGCTCTCAAAACAGATCGCAAACAAAACAATCACAACATCTCATAACGACAGAAATCAACTTGAGGAAGAGAGATGAATGATTGATCATGGAGGTTTCTATAGCCACTCCATCGGAGGTACAAGAGCAACCGTGTTCTACCTAGAGACAACTCACACAAATAGAAACGAGAAGTTCAGAGTGACTCGGGAACAACCTCACCGAGCACCCGAGCTCTACCCTCTCTATTTATAGCCTTCACACGGGGAGGACCCAACCCCCACCTAACACCGGGTTTTACCACTCACTTTACCCACTAGCGAGAACAAAGCCTGCAGTTGCTTTGCCTGTTAGCGCCAACAACTCTGTGCATTGGCAGAGACACGACTTCCCTTTGCACTTTCCGCATTTCTCCAAAATGCCACTCCGCTGCCTTCCCGAAGCTTTCTCCGCTTTGCCGATCACGCTTGCAACCACCTCATAGACCTCGCCGTCTTTGGCATCTCTCGGCCGCCATGACCTCAAGACCCCGTGCCTAGTCTCGACCATCCATGCCTCACCACGACTAGTCTCAAAGTCCGCAAACCATCACGCATAAGCAAACATTCATAGCATCGCACAACACAAGGGTAACAACCAATTGCATCGAAAAGAGAACTCAAACTACACTCTACACAGTCGTACAAACATTACGACCGGTCGAAATCACTTAAACAATAATGCACAAGGTCTACGACCACCTCATAAGTCTTTATGACCGATTCCCAGCTGATATGACCGCTTCTGCAAGCCATACGACCAGACAACAGAAGCTACAACTTTCAGCCTAAGTCTATAACGTGATCGAATGGGTTTCCGACCACAACCGACTGCACTACGACTTCACCCGAGCACTTCCGACCGCTTCCTGCGATAACGTGGTCGTAGGCCACGACTACTCAACTTGGTCGTAACTTCGAGCGCCGACTTTCGACCGCTGCGGTCGTAGCTCCGACTAACGACTTCCAACCACGACCAACGTAGTCGTAAGTGCGCTCGACCACGACCAGAGTGGTCGTAAATGACACAACATGGTCGTAAACTGCGAACCAAGTTTTCGACTACGACCAACGTGGTCGTAGCAGCGTTCGACCATGGCCAGCGTGGTCGTTCACTCGAGCGCCGACTTCTGACTGTAGCAGTCGTAGCTTCGACTTACGACCACCAACCACGAGCAACGTGGTCGTAACAGGCTTCGACCACAACCAACGTGGTCGAATAGCCTTCCGACCATGGCCAAACCAATCGTAAACTTCCCTGGTGACCTACGACCACGACCAGAGTGGTTGTAAACACCACAACGCGTGTCGCACACCTTCCGACCACGCCAGCAATCGTGAAACTTCCTCGTGACCTACGACCACGGCCAGAGTGGTCGAACGCCACAACATGGTCGTCATGACCTCCGACGCACTTCCGACCACAAAGAAACCAACAGTAACAGCTCCTAGTGCTTTCCGACCACGGTCAGAGAGCTACGACAACGGTCAAAACCGGTCGTACGCCCTCTTGAAGACCTACAATCACAGCAAAAGAACTACGACTTTGCAGAAAACACTCAAATCAAACTCAAACTTTCAAAAGCAACAGTCAATCACTCATCACAAACATGGGGCATGTCCACATGGTCTCTCAGGAGGTCATCCCGTGTGTATGATGAGTAATTGACAACGGTTTAGGTAAGTCGAGTTTGGTTTGAGTGGTTCGAACCTTGACGTTGCGTGGCGCAATCGGGCTCGGTCGGACTTGGTCAAACCTAGTCAAAGTGGTTAGGATGTCTATTCTTTGTTTCGACAGGTTTGGACTTCATCTTTGGTAAGTATGATGTTATTTACGCTTTCATGTATTGAGCGGTGCTATTTGACGTGTTTCTTGTCTGTGTGACTTCAGGACGTCGAGGCGGAGTCGTGGTGAGACACGAGGTGACCGGACTAGACACAAGCGGTGTCGAGGTTAGAACGGTCAGATGTGTCGAAGACGGCGGAGATTCGATGTGGTTGCGAGTCGTGGACAACAAGGAGCGCGGAAGCTTCCCGGAAGGTTCAGGAGGGGCGAATCGGTAAATTCGCGAGGCTGCACAAGCGGGAGCGGGCTCCGTTGGATTTAGCGGGCGTAACGGGGTGGAGACCCATTAGTCATGGGCTATAAATAGAGGTTGGTGGCTGCATGCCACCTTATGGATTCTAGGGTTTGCTTTAGTCAAAATGGGCTTTAGAGGGTTGTTTTGGCTTTAGGGCTTTAGTTGGTGAGTGCAGGAGGGAAGGCAGAGTGTGTCTCCCTGTGTCTGTACGTTGGTTCATCCTCCTCAAGCATGTATTGAGTGGTTCTTGATCTTGAGTGAGGGAGAGGATGAAGTGAGTTTCCTTGTAATCATTCCTCTCTATGTAATCGTGCCATCTTACTTCATCTTTATCAATCCAAGATGGCTTTTGTTTGAGATTGTGCCTCTCTGGAGTTTTTGCCTTCGATGCCTCTTTGGTTGATTTTTGAGATTTTTGAGTTTTGAGTTGGTTCTTGCTGTGGAGGTGCAAAATGGATTGCTCAGTGATGGGATAGTGCCTAAAGATCACTTGATCGAGTTTCCCAAGAGCAAACTTCACTTTAATTTCAGTTTTAAGTTTTGGCCTCCCTCTGTTCATGATTTCAGTTTCTAGGGTTTTGGAGAAACTCTTGATTCCCTTCGCTAGATGGCTTGAAATTTGACATGGAGAGTCCAGAGGCTATTTATTAGCTAGTCCCAAAATTTCATGGCCAAGGGATCAGTGAAGAGATAGCAATTTGGATTTTGAGTTCTTGTTCAGTTTTTGCTCATTCTAGGGTTTGGATGCTTTTCTGGATTTCCTTCGCGTGATGGCATGAAATTGGGTCTGGAGAGTCCCTTGGCTATTGCTAATACATCTGCAAAGTTTCATGGACAAAGAGTCAAGGACTAGGGAGTAATTTGGATTATTGTGAAGGTCTCTGTAACTTTTCAGGTTTTTGCCCAAATCTTGATTTCTTGTAATTGAGGTTGATTTTCTTGGTTCCCAGGGCTTCTCTGTCTATTTGACTTATGGTTATGTCTTTCTGGGCAGAGAAATCTAGAAGAAATCCTCTATTTGTGTTGTTATGAGAAGTTCCAAAGCCTCACATGTCAAAATCAGAAATGGGGCATTGTTATGCGGGGCGGTCGGGCCGGCGTTTAAAGCGCGCGGACCAGGCTCTGAATGGCGGTCAGACCGGCCCTATATGGGCGGTCAGACCGGCGGCCAATGAGCGGTCTGACCGGCCCATACAAGGCGGTCTGACCAGCCTCCCCTTGATAGCTTGTGTTGACTGCTGTTTGTTTTGGGTTTTGAATTCCTTATTTTCAATGTTCTTTCCCTTGGGTGCTTAAGGTTCCAGAGAAATGGTTTTATCTCTTTCATAGCTTTACTATAGCTCTTGAGAAGAGTTTTCGAAGTGAGTTCTCTTTGAGGGGCAGTTTTAAGGAGCGACATTCACCCCCCTCTGTCGCCATTTCGGTCCAACAAAGTACCTGTTTACATAGCCAGAGCTGAATATGAGACAACGAAGATGGCTAGAATTAATCAAAGACTATGATGTTGATCTTCAATATCATCCGGGTAAGGCCAATGTGGTTACTGATGCCCTCAGCCGAAAGGTTCGACAAGGCAAACCCAATACCACAGAGTACCCACCAGAGTTGCAAAGGGATATACTACAACTGAATTTGGTAATCGCTGAACAAGGCAGTATGGCAGCATTGAAGCTTCAACCGTTGTTGACAGATCAGATCAAAGCAGCACAAGATGAAGATGACGAGATTCAAAAACGGAAAAAGAAAATTCAAGAAGAAGATTCATCAGAGTATGCAATAGACAAGCATGGAATCCTTACTTTCCGTGGTCGCTATTGTATACCCAACAAGAAAGAATTGAGAGATCTAATCCTATCTGAGGCTCATTCCTCTCAATTCTCAATTCATCCAGGAGGTACCAAGATGTACCAAGATCTGAAGAAGAAGTATTGGTGGAACCTGATGAAGAAAGAAGTGGCAAAGTATGTGGCTAAATGTGATGTCTGCCAGCAGATCAAAATAGACTACCAAAAACCATCGGGATTGTTGCAACCTTTTCCGGTTCCCGAATGGAAGTGGGATAGTATCGGTATGGACTTCATTACTGGACTTCCTAAGACTCGTGAGGGATATGATACTATCTGGGTCATTGTTGATAGATTGACCAAGGTGGCTCATTTCCTCCCAATTAAGCAAACCTACGGGAAGGGCAAGCTTGCAGAGTTGTATTTGACAAGGATCGTGACACTCCATGGAGTCCCTAAGAAAATTGTTTCAGATAGAGGAGCACAGTTCACATCCAAGTTCTGGGAGAAACTACATAAAGCCATGGGCACGGATTGAAACTTCAGCTCCGCATATCATCCACAAACAGATGAACAGAAAGAGAGAACAAACCAGATTTTAGAAGACATGTTGAGAGCTTACGCTATTGTATATGGAGCAGCATGGAATACTTGTCTACCATTCGCTCAGTTCTCCTACAACAATAGCTATCAAGCCAGTATTCAAATGGCCCCGTTTGAAGCTTTGTACGGCAGAAAATGCAGGACCCCTCTGAATTGGTCAGAAACAGGAGAACGACAACTTATTGGTCCCCAAATTACTCAAGATGCAGAAGCACACGTCAGGATTATCAGAGATAGACTCAAGATCGCACAAGATCGACAGAAGAGTTATGCAGACAACCGCAGAAAGGACTTGAGCTTCGAAGTTGGAGACTTCGTCTACATCAAAGTCACCACATTCAAGATAGTGAAGAGATTTCAAGTCAAGGGCAAACTAGCACCGAGATATGTGGGACTGTTTCAAATAATCGGAAGAGTTGGGGAGGTAGCTTATCAAGTGCAGCTTCCGCCCAACTTGTCAAGGATACACAACGTGTTCCACGTATCAGAACTTCGGAAGTGCCTACGCCAGCCTACAGATGAAGTGCCCTTGTCCGATATTGAACTGCAAGACGATTGGACATACCCTGAAGAACCTTTGCAGATACTTGAAATGTCAGAAAGGCAGCTCAGAAACAAGAATGTCAGGTTTTGCAGGGTGTAATGGAAAAATCACAAGGCGGATGAGTCCACTTGGGAAAGATAATCAGATTTGCAGCGAGATTACCCCAACTTACTCCCTGGACCAAATTAATCTCGGGGTTGAGATTCTTTTAAGGGGGGTACGTTGAAAAGCCCCTAAAATTTCAAACCCAAAAATTTCTTTGCTTTTTGCTGAGTTTTTGAGTGTTTTTGTCAACTTTCCCTTTTTGGAAAGTTTCCCCGGATTCCGCCTTCCTTTTTTGGCCGGGCGCCTCCTTCTTGCCGCTTGTGCCCTCCCCTTTTCCGCCTCCCGTTTTCCCCGACGCCTCCCTCCGCTCCCTTCCCCCACTGGCACCTTCCTCCCTCCCTGCCTTCTCCCTCGCGCACGCGTTGCACACTGCGTCCGCCCCTGCGCCCCCGACCGCGCCCCGGTTTTCCCCACGCTCGCGTCACCCCAACACCCCCGGTCCGAAACCGCTGGCGCTTGCCACGCCACACGTCGCCGCTCTCGTTTCCCCGACCCCACCTATCAGCCGCCGCCTGTCCCCTCCGCTGCGCGGGAGCTCGCACTCGCCCATGCCGTTCGGCCGCCTACTCTCGTGCCGTCTCTCGCCATTACTGCTGCCCAGCGCCCGGTCACGGCCCATTGCGCGGAGGAGACGCCCTACCTGCTCCCTGCCCACTCCTGTTGACCCCGGCGCCGCACCCATGCCTTCTCCCCCACGGTTCCTCCTACCCCGCAGAGGCATAAAAACCCAACCCCTGCCTCCTCACTTCACCTTTGCATCCCAAGTTTCCCCACCACCCTTAAACACTTCCCACCACTCCCAGCCACCTCCTCGAGTAGCCAATTGAAGCCCCGCCGCCTGTAGCTCCGCCATTGCCGCCCTGTGAGCCGGCGACCCCCGGGAGCCGATCTCCCTCTCCCTCCCTCATTCTTCAATTATTTCTCCCCAAAGCATCTCCTCGGTGTGCTAATGCATTGGTGGGCTTCTTTGGTCAGGTGATCGCCCGTGGAGCGCCGACGCCGTCTCTCACCGCCGGCCGAACCACCCCTCCCGTGGCCAGCTCTCCAGGAAGCTCTCCAGCTAACACCACCACCGCCATTGAGAGCCCTGCACTCCCCTAACCATGAAATCGCAGCCGATTTGACCTGTTTCCCTCCGGTGACCCCTCTTGCCGCCGGAGAGCCGAAACTCCCCCTTCTCTCCCCTGCCTTCTCCTTGGGCTTTCATAAGCTCCAACTTCCCAAAATGGGTTCCTAAAATGGTTGCCCTGCAATTACACAGCTAGATATTACGATATATTATATTTATTATATAACTCTAATTTATTTGAAAAATATAGTTGTATTTGTAACGGTAGCGCAGCCATGACCATGGCGGAGGAAGCAGCTATCGCCACCGTCGCCATCAGCTAGGATGTGGACCTGGGCAACCTCATGGCGTACGACCCGTCGCACCACCTGTCCGTTGTCCTCTAGCAGGGGGGAGATGTGGGAGGAGTGCCTGCTTCAACGGCGACAGCGAGCTGGGGAAGAAGGTAGCCAAATTAGAGACGAGGATAGATTAGAGGAGTTGAGGAGATGCTCTAGTAGTAGAAGGCGCATGGCGAGGCACGGACGGTGCGAAACGACGAAGATTTGAGTTTAGCTTGGACTCGGGGAAAGAGAGGAGGGAGCGAGAAAGAAATAAGGGGATGCAGAGGAGCTAGAGGTGAGTCGACCTGGCTTAAGCCCTGTTCATTTCGGCTTCAGCTTCTAGTTTATTTTTCACTATTCATAAATTTCATCTTTTTTTTTGGCTTTTTGATTTTTTTGAGTTTTTTTGTTTTTTCCTATATTTGTTTGCATTATATTTGATGGCTAACCTTTTTTTTTCTATTTTTAAATTTAATTACGTTAAATAAGCCACTATCAGCTACAGTATAATTTTAACTAATTATAGTAAAATTTCAGACATAAACCTTTTTTAATTCAAATAAACGACACCTAAAATAGACAATGCGGATGGCATCGTGCGCCTATGGTGGAGCAGTTGGCGCACGGCGCGGGCGGCAGCACGTGACACAAGGCGGAGGAATGTGGGGCAGTGCTGGAGTACTTGTGTAGAACTCTTTCAGCAAATCTCATATTAAGACTGGCATGAGGTATGCATATCATTCGCAGATGGATGGGTAAGACCAAACGCACCAACCAAATGGTCTCAATGGTATGCCGCTCCACTTTGGGCAAAAGTCCCTCTGTGGTCTTTTACAACCATATAGCTTGCCAACCAAGTATGGTTAACCCATAAGATTGCTCATCTCAAGAATGTTGAGATGATGTAGATTAAGGTGACATGGTGTATCTAGAGTTACTTCCTACGCTATTAGTTATCCAACAAGCTAATGTTTCCTATGATAAAAATTAGCCAACAGACTCTCCTTGTTTTCCTGTCAAAAAAAGAGAAAAAAGAAAAGCCGGAAACGGATCTGGGTTTAGATGGCAATGGATGTGGTAAGCAAAAATACTTCATATTGTAAAATAAATCTAAATATGAAAAGTATCTGAGTTTCTTTTGTTGAATACGGATATAAATATGGTACGTAAAATATGTGCCGAATCGAATGTAAATACGGATAATATCCGGGACGGAGCTGGCGCAGGCGGTGGCCGACGCGCTCTTCGCGCTACCACCCAACGAGGACCGCGACGGCCCCATCGTCCACCTCCCGCCGCCCATCGCCCGCCTTCCCCACGAGAAGCATCTGCCCAAGCCCAAGCCTCCTACCAAGTGGGAGCAGTTTGCAAAGATTAAAGGTGAATTTTTTTTACTATTCTTGCTGGATTCTTTGTTTCAAGTGTACTTGTTTTTGTTCTTTTAATTTGATGAATGGATATAGTAACAATGTACTGACATGCTTGCAGGGATCAAGAAGCGGAAGAAGAATAAGTGTGAGTTTGCTCATAACTAACACCTGGAAGCGAACTTATGGTTTTGACCGTGTTACTGACGACAAGGACGTCCCGATCATCGAAGCGAAAGCAACGGATGGTCAGTAATTTATGAACTTTTCAATCGGTATATTGCTGATAAAACTTTTTCTGCACTACGACCAACAATTTTGCTTTTCTTTTCCATTGATTAGCCTATTGCAATTATCTTATTCTACAACATAGTAAATGACTAACGACTTACATGATACTCCTTGTGCACGCCAATTTACTTCTGCATTCATTGATGCGGGTGGATAATGTGGCCTGGGTATCTCATACTGGTTCTAGGATCTATAATCGCTTTATAACATGCTAGCGATTCTAAATTCTGGTGCACAATGGGCTTTATCTGGCATCCTCGGCAAAGGCGTCGGTGCATAGTGAAATGTATTTTCCAAAAAAGACCAGCTCATAGAATTATGTCTATCGCCAAATTTGGGTATTTGTTGTTTTTTAGGAGCTTCAGTTTCTCTGCTATGGCTGTTCTTATTTAGAGCCCACCATATTATTGGTTGTTGCTGAGTAATTTTTTGTACTACATCTCCAGTGTGATGTGAATTAAAAAGTTGATGCACTTAAGAATGGATACATTTGTAGTTCAAGACTGACTGAATTTGACGATTCCTTATTTGTTATGCTATTTATTCAGAAATATATTTGTCATATATCCTGTCTATCAATATTGTACCTATTTAATTAACTGTACGTTTTGTTACAGAGCCTGGTTGGTATTGATCCTTTTGCTCAAAGAAGGGATGAGAAGAAGAAGCGGGTTGAGAAACAAGAAAAGAACAGGCTAGAGAACTTAAAGAGAGCAGCAAAAGTTGGAGCTTTGCCAAGGTTATTATCCTTCCCAGTAATCAATGTATTGCCTATGCCTTATGATTTCCTTCTTTATATCAGTAAAGAACCTAGCAGTTATTCCTCATTTAACGGCTTCCCAAATATTTTTATGTGCAGTCATATACAGCTTGCTGCCACAGCTTTGCCCATCACAGGAACTAAAGCCGATCTACCTAAAAAAAATCTAGAAAAGAAGATCATTTTGGATGTTGCTGGCATGGCTTCATCAGCAACAGCAAGTGGTGGGAAATTTGATGAAAAGATGCCTGGTGAGAATCCTCCAAAGCACCCTAGCAAGCATAGAAAGTTTTTTTTTTATCTGACTCATTTGCCTTCTCTGGATCTATGTGCCTTCGTCGGCTATATGGTGCAGTAGCTGAATTGTTTCGCTTCTGTAGTTCCTCCCTGTTGTTGAAGGGAAAGGAATGGGCAGCCGGGAGATGCAGCAAAATGACAAAATCATGAACACTGCTTGCCAAAAGCTCCGAGGAAAAGATTGATGTCGGCAAGGCAAGCTCCAGGATTCAATTTCTTACATCAAATGGTGTTTCGTCCGCCATCGTTGGTGGTGCCCCTTGTTTGATTGGGTGAACTAACAGCTTCTGTGTGTAATTTTTGAACCCAGGCAATCACAATGTACAAGGTGAAGAAGGAAAGGCAGAGAAGGAAAGACAAAGCAAACATGTCCTCTGCATCAAATAAGCTGAAGCCCCACAAGAAATCTTCGAAGAAAAAGGCTTAGGTCCACATCTTTCGTAAGAGGTGAGCACAGTTTTGAAGCCTCAAGGAGGTTTGGCAAATTTTAATATGTTTTTTGACCAGTTTAAATCCGTGACAGTGAGAAATATTGTTTGTTAGTTGTTGGTTATGACATAAGAAACTGAATATTGTGAAATCATTAAGAATGAGAGTCTCATGAGTTTCCTTTAGCTCCTCATAACAGTCCTTGAGGGAAAGAAATTCTTTCTTCAAAACTTTGAGTTTTGACTTTTTTTGGCCAATGTACTCATTCAAATCCTCTAGCATATCCATCAATTCATCATAAATATGTTCATCATTGTTATTATCATTTTTCTCCTGACATCCACGCTTTTAAGCAATTATTCTTGGTTGAGATGGATCTTGCATAATTATCTTAAAGTTGTGTCCACAACTCATGATCGATCTTGAAATTGCATACGGCGTCAAGCATCTATACACCCAAAGCACTGAATAAGGCGTTAGTTGCTTACTGCGACATTCTCCACATATTTAGGCACTTTGGTAGCAAGTTCATCGAGAAACTCAGTTTTTGCACATTTATAATCTTTCAAGTGGTTTTTTAATCTGAGGGTTTTTGGAGTAATTTTTCGGTGTTCTTACTTACTGTGACATACAGAAACATATCTAAAATCATCTTGGCTATCCTCTGTCCGTGAGTAAGTCTTGATATTTGATTTTGGTTTTTACTCATTTTTTTGTGTAGTCTTGCTTAAATCTCAAAAAGGTCTGAATTTTGACGTGGTTTTTGTGATCTATGGATAAAATAGATTTCTGAGACCTTGTACAAGATGTGTATAAAGTTTCATGACTTTTGGATCATCGGATCAAAACATGGGTTTGAAGTTTCGCAACTATGCTAAAATCACTTTTTACTTGCCTAATTTCACTGTTTTCTATGGTCAGACTACCCGAAGAGAGGTCAAACAATCTTCTGGTTGGAGGTTACACCTTTAGACTTTGGTTTTTCTATGAGGTTGATTTCTTGGTCAATTTTACTTGAGATTTTAGCTATGAATTCAATTTTCAGTAGCTCTGTAACTATTGAATAATATGATCACGAATACTTAGGGAAAAATTTTAGTCAGTATCATTCATCTCCCTCTATTCTTTTTTGGTCCTACATAACCGAAAACTCGTAAACCATGCGAATCCTCGAATCAGGGGCACCATTCGATCAAATTCTCCACGAAGGATGAGATGTTTAATTACCACAAATAACACTAACCGAGAATCGAAACGCAGTATTGCAATTATTCGTTTCAGAGAAAATGATCAGTACAGAGCACATATTAACGACCAAGTATCTTGAGTCCATTGCATCTTCCACGACATTAGTATTCGGAAAATAGCAAACCTATTACTCCCTTTTTTACGTGATGTTTTTTATTTTTTTATAGTCTTCAAGATACGATTTTGATCACTACTTTTTATAACTTTGCATTAAGATATACTTAAAAATTATAATATTATGAAAGTACTTTTAACAATAAATCTAATGATATGATTTTCGTATAGTCAATCTAGAAAGTTTTAAATTTATTAGTGGTCAAACTTTAGATGATACAGATTCTAGAAAGTCAAGTAAAAAAACCGAAGGGAATACTTTTCAATCCAAAGCCTCTCAAAAAGTAGGTCTTCCATCACATGCACGGTTAAGACTCGTTCAGAACGGCTGTTTTCGTTTCTATTTTTAGAAATTGAAAGTTATTTTAAATGTGTTGACTTTTTAAGATGTTTTCTTTTTATTCATTGTATTATTAATAATGATAGTGTTTTTTTCTTATTGTTTATTTTTTAATTGAATAACTCAGCTAAAAGCTAACAACCACTATAGGCAATGTTTATTTCAACCAAAAAGTAATAGACATAGCAAAAAGCCATTAGCGAAAATAGTTTTAGGAGAAGCGCTTGTATGTTTTCATTTCTAACAAGAGCAATACTAATATTAATACTAATATCAAAGCACACGAAGAGATAAATAACATTCATCTATCATTTATCGTACTTTAAAAATTATACAAATCAATGTTAAGAAAAATATATCTTCCTATTTTTCTGCATCCATATGTGCAAGGCATTAGTACTAGAAAAGAACTGAAATTAGAGGGCCCCAAAATATACAGCTGGATGTTTAGAACTGAATTAACAGCGTGCAGATTAACAAGTTGACAATAGCGTGGCTCATGATTTGTTTGTTGTAAGAACATATTTCTGCCATTGCATTAATACATGGATGTAGAACTGAAATTCTTGAAAAGTACCCTTGCTTTAAAAAAAAAACTTGAACAGTACCTGAATGCTCGTAGCTGCAGGCCCCGCAGCTCCGTTTTGGCGACTCAAATTCTAGGTGTTTTCTCAAAAATGATTCTGGTGTCAAACAAGGGGTACATATGAAGCAAAATGTGTACCACTCTATATATGTAAACAGACAGATTAGCTGCCAGCAGTAATTGTTTTTTTTGAGAAGGCCAGCAGTAATTGTTGTCATGTCATAACGGGTAGTTAGTACTAAATTAAACCCTAAACAGAGAGATACTTCTTAAATTACTTTTGCGAAGAAGTGGAAGAAGAAACGAGGTGCATTTGGGCCGTGGGTCGTAGTAGTCGGGTGAGTTGTTCTCGAATACATGGCACAGGAGTAACTGAAGAAGGAAAGAAGACTGAAGAATCTGACTAAGCGTGTCAGAACCAGCCATCCTGGAGTAACTGAAGAAGGAAAGAAGACTGAAGAATTAACGTTTCGCTGCGTCCATGTTATTCCATCCGATGGTGGGGAAGCTGACTTATTCCATTGAAGCCACTCCAACGGCCCAGATGGATTCCAACTAAGCTATGTTTAAGCATTTAAGTACTTTACTTTGAGTAGGTTAAGTGTTCTGTTAATCTGATTAATCACTGTAATTATATCTTACACGTGGATGTGGTTTTGTACTCATATATGCCGGTTTGGCGACTGAAAAGAATCCTCGATGAGCTGTCATTTGCTATCTTTACAGTGGGAAATTTAACTTTTTGCCACTCTTAACAATGCCACCTATTCAAATGCCACCCTCTTCATTGCAATTAATATTTTGCCACTCTTGAGCCTACGTGGCGCCCACGCCAGCGCCTCGCGCCACGATGGCCCGCGCTGCGCGGCGCCTCCGCCCTGCGCGCGCCGCGCGCCGCGCGCCTCCGCCTCGCCGCGCGCGCCCACGCCTCGCTGCGGCGCCGCGCGCGCTGCCTCGCCCCCCCGCCGCGCCGCGCGCCTCGCCTCGCCTCGCGCGCCGCCGCGCCTCCCGCTATCGCCGCCGCCCGCGTCCGCGCCTCGCCTCCGCCCGCGCGGCGCCGCGCCTCTCGTCGTCTCTCTGCGCCGCCGACCGCGTCGGCGACGGTAGTTCGCGCTGGCAGGGCGCCGACCGCGTCGGCGACGGTAGTTCGCGCGACGAAGCGGCGCGGGCGGCGGACGGGACGGAGGCGAGGCGCGGCGATGGCGAAGCGGGAGGCGCGGCGGCGGCGCGGGGCGAGGCGGCGGCACCGGCAGAGCAGCGCGCGGGCCAGCGTGGCGTGGAGGCGCGACGGGGCGCCACGTAGGCTCAAGAGTGGCAAAATATTAATTGCAATGAAGAGGGTGGCATTTGGATAGGTGGCATTGTTAAGAGTGGCAAAAAGTTAAATTTCCCCTTTACAGTAGCTCTAGTTCTTAGTGTTCTCTAGTTCTTCCTTTATCCCCTTTTGGTTCCCAGATTTCCACTTGATTTCACGTTTGATTTGTCTATTTTGTTGGGGATCTGACAAATTGGTATCAGAGCATCAAGATCCTCGGCGGAGAAAGTTGGGGACGATTGGGTTGAGGTTTTGCCTTTGTAAAATCCCCGATTCTCTCCAACTTTGGCGGCGGAAGCGATTGGTGTACGGTGAAGGTTCCGGATTCACTCCGCGGTAAAATTCCTCAGCCGACACCGATCTGGGAAAGATGACAAAGTCTGTGGCGAGAAATGATGTGGAGGCGTCCGAGCTCACGGCTGTCAGGCGAGTAGCTACGGCGGCCAACTACAAGGCCGACGTGGTTCAACATCAGTTGGGAAACTTACAGAAGCAAGTGTCGGGTTTGCAAGACCAAATGAATAGAATGGAAGCAGTGTTGCAAAGGTTAGTAAATCCTCAAGCGCGAATATTGGACCAGACAGTGGGAAGAGGTGCACCCAACTTGCGGCCATCGGAGGAACCAAGAAATCTACCTGATCTGGTTCAACAGACCGAAGTGGAGATAGAGATGACCAGAAGAATTGATGAGCTGAGGCGGATTACTCTTAATAGTACTCAAGGGAAGCAATGGATGGGAGCACCAGAAGGTTCTCTGGTAAGGCCGAAGGTTGTTAAGAGTGTTCATTACTGCGCTGCTACTGGGAGTTTTCTCTCACGTGAATACAGGGACATCACATCTTTCGTAGGCTCGCCTACTGGTTCCGTTTATCCAACAAGGGATGAAAACGGTAACTTGTTGGTCACCGAGTATGGGATGTGTGAATACAAGGATCACCAGACATTGTCCATGCAAGAAGTTCCTGAAAATTCTGCCCCTGGACAGCTCCCAAGAACTGTGGATGTTATTGTAGAAGATGATCTTGTAGATTCTTGCAAGCCAGGTGACCGTGTCTCAACTGTTGGTGTACACAAGGCTCTTCCAGGGAAAAGCAAGGGCAGTGTTAGTGGTGTGTTCAGGACCGTTCTTATCGCAAATAATGTTTCACTTCGGAACAAAGAGGCAAATGCACCTGTTTATACCCGTGAAGATCTAAAGAGGATGAAAGAAATATCACGGCGAAATGACACATTTGACTTGCTGGGAAATTCACTTGCTCCATCTATATATGGCCATCTGTGGATAAAGAGGGCAGTGGTACTATTAATGCTTGGTGGTGTTGAGAAGAATCTGAAAAATGGAACTCACTTGAGAGGAGATATAATCATGATGATGGTGGGAGATCCTTCAGTTGCCAAGTCCCAGCTCCTAAGAGCTGTCATGAACATAGCCCCCTTGGCTATCTCAACAACTGGAAGGGGTTCACCTGGTGTTGGTTTGACTGCTGCTGTAACTTCGGATCAAGAGACTGGGGAAAGAAGGCTTGAAGCTGGTGCAATGGTTCTTGCTGATCGTGGTGTTGTCTGCATTGACGAGTTTGATAAGATGAATGATCAAGACCGAGTTGCTATACACGAAGTTATGGAACAGCAAACTGTGACCATTGCCAAGGTAGGAATACATGCCTCTCTAAATGCGAGGTGTAGTGTAATTGCTGCAGCAAATCCAATATATGGAACCTATTATCGTTCATTGACACCAACAAAGAACATTGGGCTTCCAGATTCATTGCTCTCACGTTTTGATTTGCTTTTTATTGTTCTTGATCAAATGGATCCTGAGATTGATCGTCAAATTTCAGAACATGTTTCACGGATGCATAGATATTTCCCTGAATTTGATGGTGAAGAACCTCTGGAGTGGATTAGGCAGAGTGAAACATACTTCGCAATGGCTAATATCCCTGATGAGGCCAAGTTTGATTTAGCCCAGTTAAATGTGGTGGGAAGAGATGGCAGGTTGTTAAGGAGTACGGGTTTGCTTTGGAATCTTCCACCTTGGCCAGATTTAAATGATATCAAACATTACCTCAAACCCTTGAATCCTCCAGGCTTTTGTGAAGTTTACTCGATGGCCAAGGACATAGAGAAGGGAGCTGCAGCAATGTGCTTAATGCTGGTTGCAAAGTTACTTTATGCTGAAGATAGTCTGATAAGCAATGTAGTTTCGGAGAAAGCTGCTAAAGCTTCTCTGAAGCGTTCATTGATCCGAAAGTTAATCCATGGGTACTATTCTCAAATTGATGGTACCACTGCTTTGTCTAACACCCGAACTCAGGTTGGAGGTTTTCGTATGCGACAAGTTGTTCAAGAAACAGAACCTTTGTTTTCGGGTGCATATGAAGGGCAGATTGCATGGAAGGTCCACATAATTGCAGCCATTCTCAAGATTAGGCAGACCATTGGTTGTAGCCAAGAATCACAGGAGTTAATTGATGCAGAACTTTCAGCCCGTGTGTCACAGTTGATAAATATTACTTACACGGGGGTTCATACTCAGAGATATCAAGAATTAAGTAAGCAAAGGCTTGATCGAGATATTCTCATCTTTGTGCAAAATTTCAGAAGGTCATATGTAGGAGACCAAGCAATGCATTCTGCAAAGTTGTATGCAAGATTGTCTGAACTACTTGGACTGAATGACCATTTAGTTTTACTTAAAGTCATTGTTGGGAAAATAGCTACAAATCTGAAGTGCTACGCTGAGTGTGAGGATGTTATTGATCATACTCTGTCCCTTTTCCTGGAGCTTGCATCTGGCTATATGACTGGAAAGCTGCTTCTCAAGCTGGAGAGTACAAAATTCATCATTGCAAATCATTCTCGGGAAAATTTTCCGTTTCTTGAAGAATACAGATGTTTCCGCAGTAGAACTACCTTCTATTACATCCTTGGCTTCTTGGTTTTCATGGAAGACGGCCCAGTAAAATTCAGAAGTTTCATGGAACCACTTCTGCAGGTTGCAGTTAATCTGGAGGCAACTGCTGATGCTGCTTTCATGACTGATGTTGTGAAGTATGCATTTATTGGTTTGATGAGAGATCTACGAGGCATTGCGATGGCGACAAACAGCCGCAGGACTTATGGCCTCCTATTTGACTGGATGTATCCATCTCGCATGCCACTCTTGTTGAGAGCCATCTTACTGTGGACTGATGAGCCAGAGGTCACCACACCCTTGCTCAAATTCATGTGCGAGTTTGTTTTGAACAAAGCTCAAAGATTGACATTCGATTCGTCATCACCAAATGGGATCCTTCTATTCCGAGAGATTAGCAAGCTAATTGTGGCTTATGGTTCACGGATTCTATTGCTTCCAAATGGCACTGATATTTATGGAAGTAAATACAAAGGCATGTGGATTTCACTGACTATTCTTTCAAGGGCTTTATGTGGGAACTATGTCAATTTTGGTGTATTTGAGCTTTATGGTGACAGAGCACTTGCGGATGCCCTTGATATATCTCTAAAGATGACCCTCTCAGTTCCGTTGTCTGATATAATGGCATTCAAAAAGCTATCAAAAGCATACTATGGATATATGGAAGTTCTGTTCAACAATCATATCAGTTTTGTTCTCAATTTGGATACAAGCACATTCGTACATATTGTCAGCATGCTCGAGTCTGGTTTAAAGGTCTAGATACGGGAATATCAACATAGTGCGTTTCTGCCATTGGTAGCTTGGCAGCCTTCTATTTTAACAACATTACAGCTGCTGTTGGCCCTCCATCACCAGCTGCATTGAATCTTGCTCGGCATATTGGAGAGTTTCCGTAACACCCCCGTTTCCGGGAGTATTATGAAACCCTCGCGGTTGCCCAGGACTGTTCAACTGCGAGTATATCCAACGAGTGTATAACATTGCCATCACAAGCTTAAAAGCAGAAGCGAACTTTATTACAATATAACGGCGAGAGCCAAGTAGCACAGTAGGGTCAACTGCCCTTAATTACATTACAAAAGAACCACAGGCAAACTCGAGCGAAGAACGATCCTAATTCCAACCGTCATCAACTTCGTATAAGATCACCTCCTCGTCTCCTCCAGTCTCTTCGATATTAGCTGTTTCTGTTTATGTTTTTAGCAAGTATGAGTATAACTTCCGTACTCAGCAAGTCACATGGAGCTTAGCAATATCTACATGCATGGTGTACCAAGTGAAGGGAATCAAGTCTATTATTTTATGTGGATGCACTTTTAGTTGTAAACAGATTTTGAACATAAAATCATAACTTCATATAAACTTGAGGGGGGTTTCAAGATTCAATTATTAGACCACCAACATTACCACAACCTTTCCAAATCTACTTATGCCTTGCTATTGGATTCACCCATTAAACACAACTTCATTTACTGGAAGCACGGCGTATTCGAATACCATTTGTCATGACTTTGCAAAGCTGCCCTGCTTTACCCACAAGATCCCTTAACTCCCGCTAAAGAGTTAAGACAACAAGGATGTTCACTGCTCAATTCTTTGTATAGACTCCGCCCAGTAGGTGTTAATCCCAATGAGCTCGGATGACCCCACGGATCTCATCCGACTCATCGCAGCCCTACAGTTGTATGGTTAACCACCTCCCATACAGACTCACCCTCTGACTCCCCCTTTCCAGTTGCAGAGGTTCAATTGAAGTTGAGCAGCTACTAAGCCAGGTTTGAATAAGTCAAGTTTGACCAAGTCAACGCTTGTGGTTGGGCGATTACTATGTCCGTTACTCAGCATAAGGGTCTAGTCCTTACATTTTAACCGAGGCATCATCCACTCACAAACCCATATTCAGTACACATTGTACTGCCACCGATCCACAACCAGCCTCCACCCTAGGATAAGGTCTTCGGATCCATCCCTGCAATCCTTACTTATCCTAGATCCAACTTTCCCAAATTCTAGACCAACAAAATAAGCCTTAATAGTAAATGGATGTGATGTCCCTAACTACAATGATAGTTTATAGTTTATATTTTATATGACTAAGTTTGTCAAGGTGAATGTGGCCATCAAGTTAAACTGGGCTTTTCAGGTGGTAGGACATAGCTAATATCATGTCATTCTAAACATTTATACATAAAATAACAGACTGAAAGTAGCATAATGAAAGTACATATAAATAGACGATACAGGAAATGTAGGATCAATATGTTCAAAAATATATGCGACTTGCCTTGCGACTCGGTGATTTCAACTAACTCGAATTCTTCTGTGGGTTGGACTTGGGCCTGGACTTCTCCTTCCGGCTCCTGTTGAATGTCGACTTGAGGCTAACGCAGCAAACAAAAGAATTAGTTCATGCTCAAGGGTTGAGCGATGAATAAAGAAAATAAAAGAATAAAGAAAATCCGAAAGACTCCAATAAAATGAAGATATTGGGTTATAGGAGGGTTATATGGGGAAATGGGCCTTGGATTTGGGTTGGCGGGCTCGAAACGGGTCCGGGGAGTATAAATATGCATTTTTGGGTTTTGGGCTAGCACTGTTCCTCGGGCTCGGTACTGTTCCTCGGGCTCGATCGGCTGACTCGGTCGAACCGCGTTACTCGGGTTCGAGTCCGACGCAACGGGCGCGCCGATGGGTTCGGCTGAGTCGCACGGGCGCTCGGGTCGGACGCGGCGGCGACGCGAGCGGCGCGCTGGTCTTGCGGCGGGTCGGTAGGCTTGGCCACCGGCTCGCGCGGCGGTCGGGTGAACAGTGCCCCCGGCATCGTTCTTCTTCCTCCGCGTTCCGCCGCAGAGGAGCAGAGGAAAGGGCGGCGCTCGAGTGATCTGCGATGCAAACCAAAAGCACCGGCGGGTCCTCGGGAGCGAGGGGTTCCATTTCGTGGTTGGACGGCCGGCGGCGGGCGTTCGCGGCACAAGCAGCTCCTCCGTTCTTGCGGCGATTTTGAAATTGTGGGCGAGTGGGGGCTTCTCCTGGCTATTGGGCTGGTCCTAGGGCATCAGTGGGGGTTGGGCGAGCTAGGAGAGGGGTTGGCCGAAGCTCGGGGTGTCCCAGTTGAGCTGGCCACAGTGGCCGGTTTTGGGAGGAAGAGGGTGAACGGTGCTGGAGCAATGGGGGCTTTGGGAGGCTAGGGCAACGGTTGGGGAAGGTTCCTGGGGCCTTGGGGATGCTACTGGCGAGGGGAATTGGAATGTAGAAGGCCGGGGATAGGACATTGTATTAGGGTTCCCGATTTGGGGGTTTCAGCCATTACCAGCAATCGGGCGAGAAAGGGAGCTTGGGGTTGCTTGGAGAGCTTCAGGGGAGTGCAATGCTTCACTTGAGGGGGTCGGGAGGGCTTTAAATAGGCCGGGCATGGCGGTTCACCGGGAGGGGAAAATATCGAGCTGCGGCCGCGGTTTCGGGAGAGACCGGGGTAGCTCGGGGGCCTTCGGGTGGGGGGTAGCTGGCCTGGGCGGTACAAGGCGGCAGTCAAAAGTGTCAGAAGCGGCAGTGGTCAGCCATGAAAGGAAAAGGCGCGAGAGGGGCAGAGGCGGGCGCGCACGGACGGCGGCGGCGCGGCCACGCACAGGGACCGGTCAGGGCGCATTTATGGCGGGGGTACGGCGTCGATCGAGGGGCAGCAGCAGCAGCGGCGTGCGCGCGAAGGCGCGGAGGCGCAGGCGCCGGCGGCGCGAAAATCAGGCGGCGGTGATTTTTCAGACTTGCTACAGTGCCTGCGGGAAGAAAAATCCCGTTTCTCCCGTTATGACGCCGTGATGACTGGGTTTAGTGAGGGGTTTTGCTTTGAGATTGGTGGAGATTATGCTTGTGGAGGAGATTGGCAAGGGAGAAAAGGAAATCAAATCCAATTTTGCATTTCCAAAATTTTCGGTTGTTTCAGTTTCCTTGTTTGTTTCCTCAGATACTGAAGACGCTTTTTGCGATCATTATCTTTGAGGATGCACATTTATCAAAAGAACATTCCCAAAGTTTTATTTTCAGACTAACAAATCTTGGCTTCCTAATTCCCATACTTGAGGACAAGTATGTTGTGAGAGGGGGGCACTGTCAGAACCAGCCATCCTGGAGTAACTGAAGAAGGAAAGAAGCCTGAAGAAGTAACGTTTCGCTGCGTCCATGTTATTCCATCCGATGGTGGGGAAGCTGACTTATTCCATTGAAGCCACTCCAACGGCCCAGATGGATTCCAACTAAGCTATGTTTAAGCATTTAAGTACTTTACTTTGAGTAGGTTTAGTGTTCTGTTAATCTGGTTAATCACTGTAATTATATCTTAGACGTGGATGTGGTTTTGTACTCATATATGCTGGTTTGGCGACTTAAAAGAAACATCGATGAGCTGCCATTTGCTATCTTTACAGTAGCTCTAGTTCTTAGTGTTCTCTAGTTCTTCCTTTATCCCCTTTTGGTTCCCAGATTTCCACTTGATTTCACGTTTGATTTGTCTATTGGGTTGGGGATCTGACAGAGCGATCGATCGATCCGATTGATCTGATCTGATTAATTAACTTAGTTCCCACGGGTTCATGAGAGGGAGGCCATGAGTTCACCTCGGCCAGACATACTGTCCTCTCCGACATGTAGCGTTGGTAGCCTGGGCGGAGGTGCTACTCCAGGAGCACAAAGTCGTCGATGGGGGTGGCAGACAAGTCCGGGAGGGCGTAGGCTTCGTTCTCCATTTGCCCCGACGACCGACTCAAGCAGACAGTCTATCTTGGATCTTCTGGTTTGGTTGAAGAGAGGTGGAAGAGACGAGATATGTCGGGGTGGGCAAGGTTGGCGTTTTATAACGACAAGGTTGGGGTGGTGGGCAAGGCGCGGCCGCCCGGCGGGCCGGGCACCTGCCTGCGTCGCCGATCGATCGAGATACATAGTTGTGGCTTACAGGTTATATTACAGTTCAAACATACGTTTTTTAAAAAACTATGTTAACAAAAAAAATTATAGTAAAAAATACTAAGTTTATTTATATCATCTAAAATCGCATGCGACTATTTTTTCGTACGTATTGCCTCTCACGAATAGTTAAAATTTAAAAAATTAAGCTATAAATTATAAGTCACAACTCAAAAGAACCCATCCATATAAAACTACTCTTGTTATCTTATAGCCGGCCCAGAGGGGAAGCATGGATCTTGCTGTTAGGAAACCTGGACTCTATCCAGAGTCCTGATCTAATTGGGCACCCCACCGTAGACTATAAATAGGGACCTAGACCCCCCCTCATGATGTACCCCGATGCAATCTAAAGCAATAAAGAAAGACCAGGAGTTCTCTCTACCTCTCTGTGTTCAATCTATTATTCTGTGATTCCGTGATTGATTCGTTCTTGTTCTAAGCGAGAGAATCGCCGACGGTCTCCCCGCCGGTTTCTCAACACGTTATCGCACGACTTCGCTCGGTGAACGAGGTAATCATCGGCACACAGATTGAATTTTCTAGATCGCTTTTGAATCTGTTTTTCTTTTCGCGTTCTAGATTGAAATTCTACAGTGCAAATCCGCACTAATCTACCGCGAGCAGACTTGAAGTCGTCGGCACAATGCCGATCGGTAGATTGTGAAACGGGGTAGATGTTGATTGCACTGTAGATTAGAACGATGCAAATCCGCCCAAATCTACCGCGAGCAGATCTGAAATCGCCGGTACAATGTCGATCGGTAGATTGTGAAACGGGGTAGATGTTGATTGCATCGCAAATTAGAAACGAAGATTTATGCATCGATTTTCTGTTCGGAGATTGCATGAGAAAAGATTGCACAAAAAAATTCATCATCTCTGTTTCAGTTTATGCATGACTTCTGCGTGAGAAAAGAAGTTGTTGCCTTCTCTGTTCGATCATTGCACAATAAAAACCGGGGATCGGGTGCCGCCGCGCGCAAAGATGCGTGCCGCCGGCTGCCGGTTGGCAACCGGCTGTCGACCCGAAGTTCGGTCACCGTCGCCCATGCACCGCGCCCGCATGCACGCAACTTGCTACGGCCCGAAGACCACCCGTCGTCGGCCTTCTCAGCGCTGCCCGAACGTGTGCCGATTCGCCTCCTTACCGTGCGCGCCCGAAGCCGCCGTAAGTCACCGGCCGTTCGCCCCGCACGGGGCCACCCGAGCCGCATCTTGGGCCGCCGCCGTTGTCGCCGCTCGGCCTTGGATAGTGCACGCCCCCGCACGGGCCGCCGCCTCCCGCACGTAGCACCGCCGCCGCGCATGAAGCCGCCGCCCCGACCGCGCCGCATGCGCCGGCCGCCACCGCCTCTGGCTGCCACTCCCGAGCCGCCGCATGGCGCACGGCCTCCAACCCACCGCACGCCCAAGTTCGCGACCGAGTTGTTGCGCCGCTCAGAGCGCCGCCGCTCTGAGGCGCCGCCGCCGCCAGATGCGCGCCGCGCGCCCGAGGCTACTTGCACCACCGCCGCCGCCGCTTCGATCACGGCCGCGCAGCTCGCCGCCTTGGCCTTCCACCGCTGGCGCTCGGCCGCCCCACGCACCGCGCCGCCGCCGACCAGGCCGCCCGACGCGCGCCGCCAGAGCCACCTCCACGCGCCGCCGGCATCGCGGCTACCGCATGCGCCGTGTGCCGCCTTCGCGCCGCCGCCGAACTGCTCCGCCATAGCCCGTGCTCGCTTCGACCGCGCTGCGCCGCCGCCGCAGCTGCCAGCTTTTCCGCTTCCGCCGACAGCGCCGGCTGCCTCGGCTTCCCTGCGTGCCCGCCGCGGCGCCACTGCTGCCGGTCCTACCGCGTCCGCCTCCCGCCGCCCGGTCCGGTGTGAACTCCCACCGCCGCCACTGATGAAGTGAGGGGGAGGGGAAACCCTAGAATCCCCCCTCTCTCTCTTTTGTGTCGGCCGGTAGGCCTTATGGGCCGATCGGGCCTTATGGGCCCGGGGAGCAAGGCCAATGGGCTGGATGAAAAAAAAGGGGGGAGAGAGAGGGCCCGGCCGGTGGAAATCATGGCAAAATTGCGAAAAAAACCCCTTCGGTTCTCAGTAAATTGCTATTCAGCCCTTAATTATTTAATTTAGGTCCTGATTTTTGCATAAAAGGCTTCGTAGTTCCGAAAATTACGTGTAAGCCCTCAAATTTACGAGCGGGTCCAGAATTTTGCAGAAAACCCCTCTGTAAATCAGCAAATTGCGTGAATTTTTCTCTGAACTGAAATTTTGCGTAAAAACCCTCTGGAATTGCAGAATTTGCTGAAATTTCATATTTTAGCATAAAAGGGCCTCATGAATCCGAATTTTGCATTATTTTTAGCATTTGAAGCTTATTTATGCCATTACTGTTTTATGTATTTTCTGTATTTATTTACTGTTTTTGTTAATTATAATTGTTAAAATTACTTTTAATCACTGAAATTAGCAGTAAAATTATAGAAAATGCTGGAACATTACGAGAATCTTTGTACCATTTATTTACCCGCAGTTGAATTATTCCGTGCATGTCTACCACAGAGACTATACACATTTAGATGACTAGCATCACGAATCGATTTCGTGAGCGCCCAAAGATGGCCAAAACTACCGATGTTGGCATCCGATGTCGAGATTGTGCTTGGAGCCGTGAAGCTCACACGCTATTGGGATTAGCGATCAATGACGCCAACCCAAACTCGAGGAGAATGATCAGGCACTTCATTTTCTCAGGCACCACCTCTGCCTCACTCTCAAGAATGAGTATATGACGGAGAAGAGCGCACTAGCACTTTGGACCGCACTCCAGAAGCGGTTTGAAAGGCTAAAGTACACCATTCTTCCTCAAGCAAAGCGAGAGATCAGACTGAGGTTTTGCCAACTTTAAGACGGTCAGGGAATACAATTCTACCTTGCACAGGATTTGTACCCCAATACATAAAATTGAGAAAACCTTCCACCCCAATATAGCACAATCCGCACGCAACTATCGCCAAGATGGCTATGAGGAATACGCCAATTGACCGATATGATGCAAGTTGCGAGGCTCGTGACAAAGTTCTCCGTAAGAACTACGCCACTCACCACTGGAGCTCCGCCGCCGTGAAGCCAACGCCGGAGCTACAAGGTGCGAAAGGCTCTTAATGAGAGAAGGGAAGGAAGGGTAAGGCCGCAGCCCGTAAAGGCGAATCGATGCTCCACGAGAGAATAAGGCCGCAAGCCAAAGCGGGATGGTCAAGGGCGATGAAGCCCACTCGCATCGGTGAGGGGGAGAATTTGAGTAATCGCTCGCACCGATGGAAGTTGAAACCATCACGACAAAGAAGAATCCCTCTCGACCTAGAAGTAGTTAACGCCATGATTTCTCTTGAAGAGAATGTCAACCCCGAGAAAATAGCAAAAGAAGTCTAGTGCATCAATGCATTTCACTTTAATTGTCATTTATTGTGTGGAAGAATATGTTAGAATTTGCATGGATGGTACTTAAGAATTGTTATTTTCTCGTGATGGTTGGATGATATTTGATGCATTCATTCATTTATTCATTTATGATGGCATGATATGTTCGATATTGGTGTATTTTATATATGTGTTGATTGCCTTCTCATGCATATTAATAAAATATCATATATTAGAACGCGTGTAGCGCCTATGAAGGAAGTGTGCTTAGCTAGCAATGCACAACGCATACCATCTTAAGAGAGATTATGTATTTTCAGTCGATTTGTAAGAGCACCGGCAGCCTTACGACAATCGCCAGAAGCGATGGATGTATAATTGGTTCAGGAAGAGCCATAATGGGCACAACTTTGGTTATTGAAGAAGCCTTATTGTACCCAGAATCGACTAGAACTCTCCTAAGTTTTAAGAATATCCGCGCAAATGGTTTCCACGTTGAGACTGAAGAAGAGTACGGTAAGAAATACCGCTCATTATGAAGCGAAGAGAATGGCAAAAGAATATTAGAAAAACTTCCTCCATCGGCTATATTATACCAACATTAAAGCGCATAGCGCATACATCGCTCAAAAGTGTTTAGAAGTTTTAACTCTTCTCGTCTCGCATGACAGATTAGGCCACCTAGGTCTTAGGATGATGAGAAACATAATAAATAACTCGCATGGGCATAATATTAATGTGAAGAATTTCCAATCATGAAGATTTTGTGTGCCCCGCATGTGCCACGGAAACTAATAACTAGATCCTCCACTCAAAGTGAAGGATGAAGTCCTCGCATTCCCGAATGCATCCAGGAGACATTTGCGGTCCCATTCAGCCCATCTTAGGTCATTTAAGTATTTCATGGTGCTCATTAACGCTTCTTGAAGTAGTCGATGTGGGTTTGTTGTCCACAAGAAACCACGTCTTTGCACAAATTGATCTCGCAGATCATTCGCATCGTAAATGTGTCCCCGACATCACATCAAGTCCATCGAATGGACAACGCCGAGAATTTACTTCAAAGGCATTTGATGATCATTGCATGGCAATGGAATTGCGATTGAGCATTCTGCATCGCATATCCATACCCGAATGGTCCGCAGAGACTTTAATTAAAAGAATTAAATTTATTGCCCGACCCCTTTTGTATAATTGAAATCTAGCACTACATGTTGGGGACACGCAGTTCTGCATGCAGAGAATCTCATCAACCTTAGACCTTCGGCCTACAACATCCATTCACCTATGCAACTAGCGCAATGGTCAGCACCGAAGATTTCCCAACATTAGGGGGAGGAAATCAACCCCTTGATGAAGAATGTTGGAAAATTATGTGGCAAGCCTGGGGAATCCATGTAGATGACCCATGCACTAGAGAAGTCCAGAAGACATTACATGGCAAGCCACGGGAATTCATGCAGATGACCCGCGCATTAGTGAAGCAAATAGAGAAGTCCAAAAGACAATAGAAGTCCGTAAGACAAGAGAAGTCTAGAAGACAATAGATTTGCAAGCATTAGCAAATCAACCGCTGATCACTTTAGTGATTTGAAGAGCGTGACTAGCGCATGTGCTCGCACGCACCGCACCGAGAGGGTTGAAATACCAAAGAAAGCGTATATCCTAATCTCGCCCAGAGGCCTCGAAAAATAAAAAGAGGACGAGAACTCCGGTTCCTCGAATCCTTAGTAACCGGGGACGCTTGGTGGAAAAGGATAAAAGGGATTTATCACAGCCGATCATTGAAGTCCCCTGCATAAGAAGGGGAGCCAGTTGAGACCTGGCACAAGTATGACACCTTCGTAAAAGGGCATATCGGATCTGAACATCCCCATCGGCATGGATGTGTGCGCACACATCGGAGCCGAAAAACTAAAGGACTTGCCACCGCAATTGAAAGAAGCGATGCGCAAGGTAAAGCTCTAGCGTAAGCAATCGCTCCAGAAGAAGCAACTCATGAAGAAATAGCTATAAATTATGTGCACACGGGAGAGTCCCTGAATAGGACAACAGCTAATATCGATATCTACTTCGCAAAGAAAATTACCACCATCATCGATCTTGATCCCGAGCCTGCATCGCTCGCTGAATGTAAGAAAAGATCAGATTGGGAAGATTGGAAGAAGGCAATAGCAACTGAATTGCTATCTCTGAATAAAAGAGAGGTGTTTGGGCCCGTATGCCATACACCTCCCCACATACACCCCGTTGGGCACAAGTGGGTATTTGTTCAAAAGAGAAATGAAAGAAATGAAGTAGTGAGATACAAAGCAAGGCTGGTAGCCCAAGGTTTCACTCAACGTCTTGGAGTTGATTATGAAGAAACCTACTCCCCGGTCATGAGTGAAATTACCTTTAGATACTTGATCTCAATGGCAGTGAACTTAGAAATGAAATTGATGGATGTTGTGACTGCATACCTTTACGGTAACTTGGATTCGGAGATTTACATGAAAGTCCTCAAGGAATTCCTCTCCCAAACCAAGACAGAGCAAATAGAAATCATGCAGTGTGAAACTCGAAAGTCACCGTATGGACTGAAACAACTGGAAGAATTTGGTATAATCGCTGAGCGACTTTCTCTGCAAGAAAGGCTACACTAACAATGAAGACTGCCCTTGTGTATTTATACGGTGATCCTGCAATGGATTCTCAGATAATCTCGTGTATGTAGATGATCCGAATATCATCGGGACACCAAGACATAAAAGAAGCAAGCTCCTACTTGGAGTCGAATTTGAAATGAAAGATTTGGGCAAGACCAAGTTTTGCTTAGGCTTGCAGCTTGAGCATGTCCTCAAGGAGTCTTGGTACATCACGACCTACACCCGAAGGTGCTCGAAAGGTTTGGCTTTGAGAAGACATTTCCCTCGAAATACCGATGATCGGTAGGTCTTACAGCAAGAAAAAGATCATTTCCGACCGAGGAAGAGGGGAGGAAGTCCTCGGACCGAATTCCCATACTTGAGTGCAGTGGGAGCACTCATGTATTTAGCAAACTACACTAGACCGGACATTGCATTTGCCGTGAACTCGTTAGCAAGGTACAGCAGAGCCCACTAAAAGGCATTGGCGGGGCATAAAGGACATTTTCCGATACCTCCAAGGTAGCAAGGACCTCGGATTGTTTTACGAAAGAATCAAGATCTGAACTTGATTGGCTATGCAGATGCCGGGTATCTGCGCACTCCATAGATACCGCTAAGTCACAAACAGGCTATGTATTCTGTGTGGTGGAACCGCAAGTTCATGGAAATTGTCTAAGCAAAGCCCGTAGCTACTTGACGAACCACTCGTAAATTATAGCATCAGATGAAGCCGCACGAGAGTGCGCTTTGGCTCCGCCGAATGATTCACCACATCCAGCGGTCATGTGGGATGAACATTGTGCAAACCCCACAATTATCTATGAAGATAATGTAGCTTATGCTTGCACAAGTGCAAACGGCTATGTGAAGAGTCATCTCACAAAGCATATCAACCCCAAGTTCTTCTATGCACATGAATTGCAAAAGATGGACGAGATTAAAGTCTCGCATACTAAGTTATGTGAAAATCTCGCAGATTTATTCACTAAGTCACTCCCGCATCTAGCTTTGAAAGGTGCGTGCGTGGAATTGGAATGATGAGACTTAGAGAAGTGCAGAATCGGGGAGAATTCTCACAAGCCCGCTAATAAATCTTGATCATGAAGATTAAGTACCCAAAAATAAAGTCTTGCAGACCAAATGAATTTGGGTGAATTGTACTCTTTTTCCCTTGACGAGTTTTCCATGAAGTTTCTCGACCGAGGTTTTTAACGAGGCAATTCGTGCATCGCAGCATCACATGTATCATGTACTCTTTCTCTAAATTTTTCCCACTGGGTTTTTATGGAGTTTTGACGAGGCATGAGCATATTGGGTGAGTGCCCAAGGGGGAGTGTTAGGAAACATGGACTCTATCCAGAGTCCTGATCTAATTGGGCACCCCACCGTAGACTATAAATAGGGATCTAGACCCCCCCTCATGATGTACCCCGATGCAATCTAAAGCAATAAAGAAAGATCAGGAGTTCTCTCTACCTCTCTGTGTTCAATCTATTATTCTGTGATTCTGTGATTGATTCGTTCTTGTTCTAAGCAGAGGAATCGCTCGGACTGGTCTTCAGCGTCGGTTTCTCAACACTTGCAATTGCGTTTGTCCCTACACACGGATGGATACGCCCCGTGCGAGGGGGATCGAACAGCGGAGATAAAACCACGTGTCAACTTCGGATGGCCCTCATGCTCCCAAAGTGGTCCCAATTTTCCATGTAAGTCGGAGATGCCGCAAGCCGGTGGCCGTTGGGACAGTGTGAAGGCACAGCGCGACTTTCCTATGGGGAAAAAGAAGCAAAGCATGCCCACCGGCTAGAAAAAATATTACAGACAATGTCTCAAAAAATTTTAGAAGAATATTAGCTGTAAAAGGTGATATGTATCAAGTGAATTATGTTGTCAATACGAAAAATGCAATATTATTTTTGAAAAATTGATAGAGGAGATGGAAAGTGTGGGAACAAATACAATAGTAAATTGTTAATCTTATTGGCCTTACAGGTTTTTAGAATACATAGGAAAAATGCATCCTTTTATATTTATTTTCCAGAATAAAATGATCAAAGTTGTAAAAAAATGGACAAGTTATTGAAATCCTAAGAAACAACAAAGAAACAGGGTCTCAAAAACTTTTACACCAGTTAAACTAAAAGGAAAAATGAACATGGGGGTTTGATGAATCTTTTACACCAATTAAACTAAAAGAGAAAACAAAAAACGAACATGAGGGCTTGATGAATCAAACACAAGACCTAGTGCTTGAGAGCACAACCCAATGACCAATATGACAAAGCTAGTTTTGTGTAGAAGTATTGATGTTTTCTTCAAATATTTTGGGTGTTTAATTGTACACCCATGCATCCTTGTAGGTATGCCCTGACGGACGATGCAGTGTGTGAATGCCTGTACAAATGATCAAGTGCAACATTTTGATTCCATGTATGCAATAAAAAATTGAAATAAAAGTTGATGTTGCACAGATAAAATCACATAAAATCGAAATGTTGTATACATAAAATCAAAATGTTGCAATATGAAGTAGAAAAAATTACACATAAAATCAAATAAAAACCTCAATGTTGCACACATAAAATCGAAATGTTGCATATCTGAAATCGAAATTTTGGAAAAAAAACGATGTGGGTTTACATATGAAATCAAATAACGATCTAAATGTTGCATCCATGAAATCGAGATGTTCTAACAAAAAAAATAAAGAACGATGTGAGTATTTGTATTGTACGTTCCAATGCAACATTCTTAGATAATGTGTGCAACAATTTTAATCATTGTATACAATAAAAAAATATGTGTTATAAAAATCGATGTTGTATACACAAAATAGAAAATGTTGTAATAAAAACATACACTACAAATTTTATAAATATGGATGAAAAATATTATAAATATAGACGAAAAATATTGTACCTTAGTGTACGAAACTAGCGGCCCAGATCAGACTACCGGACGCTAGCATTTCTCAAAAAAAAATCACAAAAACAGATGAGAAGAATAGAATACCCCATGTATGTGCTAACTTCATCCTGCTTAGCTAGTGGGATGAGCATCTCTAATTGCGCCCTCGGAGGCGAGACGTGTCATTCCTGGAACGAGCCGCCGGTCGGCACCCTGTGGCCCGACCCGGACTGCCTACGTGCGTCACCGATCTACGGATGCGCGCGGCCACGTCACAATATCGGACGCCCGTCGTGCTCCCAAGTCGGAGGTGTCGCAAGCCGGTGGCAATTGGACACAGCGAGAAGGCGGATAGACCGAACGAATAAAGAAAGGCTGTCACTAGCCTTATATTATGCTCGATAAAGCCAGAGATTAGCATTACTCTGGCTATGGTTTACAAATTACAAGCTACTTTGGTTAAAAAAAGATTGTTCTGCACTTGCTCTCAGCATCAAGAGAAGTCGCAAATTAAGAAACAGATGAGTAAGGGTACAAATGAAGCGGATATTTCTCGATCGTCTGTCTGTCTATTTTAATTTAGATACAATTCGGAGCAAATTTTCGGATATCCGAAGGTTTTGTCAAATATGGAAACGGAGTCGGATATTTTTTTTATCGGATACGGAAATGGATTTGGAAAAAGCATTATCCGACAGATACGGAACTATCCGGGCATTTTTTCCGAATAGTTACCGGATATGAAAATGGAGTCGGATGCCTGGCCTCTCCGCTGGCCAGGTGGGATCTCCGCCTCTTCTTGAAATGTAGCATCATTTATTTATTTAAAATTGCTTTGTTTTAGTGGTTGTTGCAACGTCGGTGGGCTGTACACTCGTATTAGATCTCAATTTGGGTTAGTGCCTTAGTGGTGTGCGGTTAGTATACTGGTAGTATTGACTGACGGGTGATTTTTTTTTTTTGCAAAATCAAATGCATCAAAAGATGTTTTCCATGGTATTGACTGACGAGTTGTTTCTAGTTTGGATCCTGTCAAGAAAATCACTCTCCTCAGCATCTCATGGAGTGCCAGGTTTCAGTTTGTTGTGTAGTTGATTAGCATAGAATTGTTTGTTGTTATTTTGCTAGCTGTAACATCCCAATTTTTGCTTTATTTGGAAGAAATAATTTTAAATTAATTATCTCAATTTATTTGGATTTTTCAGAATATAAAGTTCTGTTTAAAAATAAAAATTTAATATCAAAATAGGTTGGAAATATTTTTCATATGTTCAAAACTTTATCAGTGAATTATGTGAATTTTTCTGCAATTTTTGGAATTTATTTGGTATTTTTCTGACTATTTTAAAGCCTCCTACTGATTTCTGAAATATATATATATATAAAAAAAAATTAAATATCAAAACCCTTCCTCAGGCCGACACTTGTCACCCATCCACCGTCCATCTCCGCCGGACCGATCCCGCCGTCCGCGCCATCCCGCCTCCTCCTCTCTCGTGCGCCACATGTCGTACATCCGCCGGCTTCCCGCAGCCTAATCCTCAAAGGGATTACCTACCCTTATTGGGTAGGCGGTGCCTCCCGCCTCGATCGGTTTACACCGCCGCTCTCTTCCTCCCCGCCTCGGCTGCTCGAGCCCGCTCCGCGCGAGGTTGAGTTTCTTTGTTTTTGCGCCGACAAGCGGCCCCACCCGTCGAGACCGTCGGTCCGAGTAGGTCATCGCCGGGGTCCCACCTGTCGCCTTCGCCCCCGCGCGACCGTTCCTTCTTCGCGCATCGCCGCCATTATCGCGCCGCCGCCGAAGCTCGCATTTCGCCTCCTCGGCCGTTACTTCTTCGCTTTAATGAACCGGGAGCGTCGCTCGTCGCCGCTGGTTAATCGCGCGCGCTTTCACCCGAGGAGACGCCCGCCGCTGGCGCCGGTAATCGTCCGCATTCGCCGGCGAGGACGTGCGTCGGTTTCTTCCTCCGCCGTATAAAACGAGCCCGGCCACCCTCTCACCCTTCGCACTCTCCCCTCTCTTCCGCTCTTGGCGCGTTGTCGCCGCCGTGTTTTGCCGTCGTCGCGAACGTCTTCGCCGCCGCCGGTGAGACCTCCGCCGCCGCGACGCCCGCTCGCGCTCCTCGGTCGCGCCCACGCCGCGCGCTGCCGCGCCGCGCTCGCGTCGCGCGCGCGCGTCGCGACGCGCTGAACACGCGCGTCGTCGATCGCCGGACTCCGCCGCACCGCGCCATCTCCACCGTTATTTCTCGATGGCTCGGATGCGCCTCGCGCCTCATCTCGCCGCCCACGCCCGCACCGCCTCGGCCGCCGCCGCGTCGCGCCACGCGGCATCCATCCACCGGACGCCCGCGTCTCCGCCGCATCACCGCCGCCATTCGATTCGAGCCAACGCCGATCGAGCCACGCGTTCAAATCCCAGCCGTCCGATCCACCTCGCGACAAACCGCGCGCCGCCGCGTCGGCTCGCCACCTTAGCCTCCACGCCGCCCTATCCGACGTGTCAAGCCACGTGGCGCACACGTGTTTGCCACGCCGCCGCCACGTCACCGAAACCCTTCGCCCCATGCCACGCCAAGATCGCCACGCCGGCGATGCCACGTGTCACTCTCGCCCGCCATGTCGGCAATTTTGTGGGTCCGTGGACTTGGTCCACCGTGGTGGCCCCACATGTCACCTCGTAATTTATTTTTAATTCCCTTGCTGACGTCATAATTAGAATTTACTTTTGTAAATTAATTCCCAGAAAATCCGTGCTGACGTCATAATTCATTTTCGTTAAAAGATAATTCCAGAAATTATCTTTTCCATTTTCTCTGATTTCAAACTTCCAACACCATAACTTGCTCATTTTAAATCCAAATTGATCCATTCAAATTTCTAAATTCATCTAAAATTCTAATCTTTCAATTGGTATATTTAGTTTCATTTTTTTGAATTTTTATTTTATTTTATTTATTTGGATTTCTTGATTTACGTGTAGAGACCGATTTGTCCGAGGAACTTCAAGAGCAAGCCCTGAAAATTTCTACCCAGCACAGAAGGCAAGTCTCCTTTGATCATTTTGATCCTATGTTTTGCAAGTCTTCTTTGATCAACTTGCTCAAATGAATTATAAAATGATTAGGTAGTTATTTTAAATTATTGCATGCTTATGTTATATCAAGTGATAATTTGATTTAGAAAATTTAGTTAAATACCCAATTTGTTATACCTTCCATTGAAAATTGTTTAACTTGTACCATTGTCAACTTAGGATATCCCTTTGACTCAATAATGAGTTAGTATTACATCTGTTGAATTTGTAAATACTAGCAAATGCTTAGCGTAGCAAATCAATGTAATAATGCTCAAATGAGTAGCATGTTTACTAAATGTTTTGATGAATGATTTGTTTGAACATTGGTAATAGATGTTACCATTGTTAAATGATTTGTTTGAAAAGTGGTAATGGATGTTACCACTGTTAATTTGAAAATAAAAATGAAGTTCAAAGGAAAAGTTGACAAGGGTGGATGGAAGGTTTGGTGGTGCGATTAGCACGAGAATTTTGGAATTGTGAATGAACCACCCAGTCGTTTAAGGACCGATGCTTGTGTTTGTCCAAACCGAGCAAAACAAAGGCAACCACAAGTCTATATGGGTACGACCTAGCTAACTAACCTATTAAGGTGTAGTTTAGATATCACCGTGGTGTATTGAGTGCCAGGTGTACTGGTTACTCATAGTGAGGGACAGGGTTCACCGTACTCATACGGCGCAAGAGGGGCTCCACTCGTGGATTCGAGTTGTGGTGAAACCTTAGCGGGTGGTATCTAGCTATCTTGGAGTAGGTGAAAGGCTTTGTGATATTTTATCTGGGTCTCATGCCAAAGGAAGCATGTTGACTATTAAGATAATTTATCTCTTGTGGGTAAAGTGTACAAACTCTGCAGAGTAATAAACTATTCGAATAGCCGTGCCCACGGTCAAGGGCGAAGCAAGGAATGCATTCACATGGTAGAAGTTTGATTTTGATTTCAAAATAAAATGGTTTGTCAAATTCGGGAGTGGTGTAACTCTCGTGATTTAAATCTGGTGGTGTAACCAGATCAGGTAGTTTAACCTGAGGTTTTTGAAGTTGGCAGATAGCCTGAAATAATAGTGTTGGTGGTTTAACCTTCACTAAGTTATTTATCTAATTTCGATTATGAAAAACAAGGTGTTTATCAAATGGCTTTTGAAGTAATTAAGTAGATTTTAAATAAAATGCTGATTTTTGCAAAAGAAACATATAGCCTTCCTTTGTGAAACCTTGCATCTATGCATCTTTCCCAAGACTTGCGGAGTACAATTTTTGTACTCACCTGTTGCTCTATAAATATAATAGCAGAGGATGAAGAAGCTCAAGCTGGAGTTTACGACTTCTGTGCCGAGTGTGGATGCGGTGGATTCTTCCCGGATGCTTAGGACTCGTTTCCCCAGTCAATTGCCTGTGGCAGATTGATGGGTCGATTATTTTACTTTTTGCTTCCGCTGTGTTTATTTTCGTTTTAAGGTTCTGTGAACCTTTGTAAGGCAATGACCAATGTAAAACTTCAGTTATTATTGTAATAAATCGTGGATGACAATGTACCGCTTTTACAGTTATCTGTGTGTACTAGCTTTGATCCGGGACTAGCATCTTTGTAATGCACAGGGGTCCGGAAGTTTCTACTCGGTCTCACGTATGGTATCGAGCCATCTTGATGTAGGACTAACCCTAGGTATTGGGAAGTTTTAAGGACTTATGTTTAAAAAGAATATATTAAAAATATATAAGCTTCTTTGCTTCTACTCTCCTCTTACTTAGTATCTTGTTTCTGTCCTCCTTTTCACTATTTAAAACCTTTCTCGATCTCTCCTCTTTTCCAACTTGTAGATGGCGGGTTCTTCGTCATCACCCAGTGGGATCACCATTCTCATGGCGAGAGCGAGGAGCTTTGCGACTCTTCTCGGCGGCTAATGCAGCATCCAAGTACACCCAACACCTATTTTCAGAGGGCGGAACACACGAGTGATGAGCACGGACTCTGGAGCATGGAGGTGTTCATTTACGCTCGAGACGGAGGATTGACCCGATTGGCGTCATATTGAGTATCCACGGACCTTCGCCGAGATGCGATCCAGATGCGGACGCTTGGCTATCTCGGAGTTGTGCAGAGGCACAAGGAGGAGCTACGACGATCACCTTTTGCTTCTTCCGACGACGAGAGCGGATGACTCATCCGAGCTTTTCCAGGTGGTGGTAGACGACCGCGCTTGTCTCACGGTGCGGCACACTTGGCGCTTCATCGACTTACGCCGAGCTCGGCGGAGATCGGACTTCTTCTGAGGCTGCTACGCCGAGCTACGACCACTCCGACACTCTTGAGCCCAGCTCTGCAGAGTGAGGCTGCCCACGCCAACGCCGCTCGAGCTAGGATCGCCGCCGAGGCGGAGGTAGAGCGTCTTGAGCCGCTACCACTACACCGACTCCACCAGCCCTGCTTGTGCTCCGGTCTAGTTTACGGGACCTCGCACTAGGCTTATGCGAGGAAGAGTGTGCGACGCCCATCCGCCACCCGACGTTGATATTGGAGGATCTAGCCGAGGACGCCAGCTATCTCGCTCGGTTTTTCCGATTTCGCGAGTCGATCACGGTCGCGTTCGCACGAACAACCGCCGTGGTTGTGGGCGAGAGACACTTATCGGATTCGAGAGGAGGACCCCGAGGAGGATCCGAGGAGCGCATCATCGTGGAGGATGAGTAGTTAGTTGAGTCAATAGTACCCAAATAATTGTCTACGTTTTTAGAACGCTTTATCATATTTTGGTGTGTTGGATGGATCTGTATTAAGCCTATGTGCACTTGTGGTGCAGACCATTCATAAAATTATCTTGATTTCAATAAAGTTTTCCTAAGTGGTTGCTGGTTTCTTCTTGTGTGTTGGCTTGGGATGTTATTTAGTTTTCCTAACCTCTTATCTATGCTAGTTCCTCTTACCTTTTGCTAACCCCGAAACCGTTTGAGATGGTGAACACAAGGAACAACCCGGCGAGTCAGTAACCCTAATGCTCAACGAGAAGACAACATTCCACCTCCGCCACTCAAGCTCCCAACATGGAATGTGATGATGGCCATGCGGCTTGCAACTACTTCAAGCTTTGGCCCAAAATCAAGTCCAACAAGTTCAGCAAGCACCAGTTCAATGACCACAGCCTAAACTTGGGGAATTTATGAGAGCCCGACCTCCACCTTTGCGAGATCTGTGACCCTTTGGAGGCGGATGATTGGATTAAAGAAATAGAAAGGAAACTCAATTTGGCTCAATGTGCGAGCATGAGAAGGTTCTTTACGCGCCCACCAACTCAAGGGAGTTGCTGCTAATTGGTGGGATAACTCATCGTGTGCGCACATCAAGATGCCCGAATATTTCATGGGAAGAATTTTTGGAAGCCTTTCGATCGCTCATATTCCTATGAGTATTATGGAAATGAAGAGGAAGGAGTTTCATCAGCTACAACAAGGAAACCTTAGTGTTTCCGCATATCCGAGTAAATTTATCCAATTATCAAGATATGCACCGGAAGATGTGCATCGATGCCGCAAGGATCCGGAGGTTTATGGGAGGAATGGACCCCAACCTCAAAGTTCGATTAGTCTCCAATGACTACCCTACTTTTCAACATCCGTGAACAAAGCTTTAGTACAAGAAGATGCCCAGTCGCGCTTTTGATGCTAGGAAAAGGAAGTTTCAAGCCCAACAGTTTGCTAGCGGTTCCGTCAACGCCCTACTCAACAACAAGACAACCGCCTCCAGTGCATAATCATCCAAGGACACCCATTTCTGCGCCGCCCTTTGCCTCAAACTCCTAGAACTGGAAATGCAGCCCAACAACAATGAGAATAGAAATGTAGCTGCAGGAGTGCAATGCTACAATTGCAAAAATATGGGACACTATGCCGCAGCTTGCCCACGAAGCGTCAAGCGGTAACCCGGTCCGCTTCAACTCGGATCCTACACCAAGAAGAGCTCCACCACGGTCAGGGCGTGAAGCCCTCGGACACCTCGGACTCCACACCATTCAACAGAGGGCGATCAATCATGTCACCGTAGAAGCGGCGGAAGATGCACCGACGTAGTTCGGTAAGTTCTGGTTAATTCAAGATCAAAGAATTATATTATTTGATTCTGGAGCTACACATTCATTCGTAACAAAAGCTTTTGCTGAAAGAAATAATTGGAATATTTGTATGCTAAAGAACCTTATGATAGTCCAATCTCCTGGAAAAGAATTGAGGACTAAATTGGTTAGCCCTAGTGCAACCATAATTATAAATGGAGTAAAGTTCCTAGCGAACCTTATTATAATAGACTCCGATGGCATAGATATAATACTTGGTATGGATTGGTTGATCAAGTATAAAGGACAGATAGATTGTGCCAATCGTGCCATTAGTCTTACCAATTCGACGGAATTGGATAAGACATGAGGCGCTTATGCGCTCAAAGAAGAACATTATGTTAACCAACTTAAAAGGGAAAAAGTTGGAGGATGTGTCAGTAGCTTGCGAATACCTCGATGTTTTCCCCGAGGAATTGCCAGGATCGCCACGGATCGAGAGATTGAATTTGTTATAAATCGGTACAGTACAGGCCCAATATCAAAAAGACCTTATCGGATGTCACTAATGATTTAGCTGAAGTCAAGAGGCGATTCAAGAATTACAAGAGAAAATTTCATTAGACCAAGTTCTTCACCTTGGGAGCCCGGTACTTTTGGTAAACAAGAAGGATGGTAGTCAGCAGATGTGCGTGGACTATAGAGCTTTAAATGAAGTAACTATAAAGAATAAGTATCCTTACCCGGATCGACGATTTGTTCGATCAACTCAAAGGATCAAGTGTCTTCTCTAAGATTGATCTTCGTCGATATCACCATTGAAGATTAGACCGAAGATATACCAAAGACGACTTTCGCCACAAGATATGGACTATATGAGTATACGGTGATGTCTTTCGATTCGACAAATGCCCCAAGATACTTCATGAATTTGATGAATAAAGTATTTATGGATTATTTAGATAAGTTTGTTGTTGTATTTATAGATGACATTCTTATCTATTCAAAAACGATAAAGAACATGAGGATCATCTAAGGATAGTATTGCAAAGACTCCGTGAACACCGCTTATATGCCAAGTTTAGCAAGTGTGCGTTTTGGTTAAAGGAAATTGAGTTTTGGGACACGTAATTTCGGCGTAGGAGTATCTGTAGATCTGGAAAAGTTAAGGATGTATTAAATTGGACTCCACCCAAGACAAGAATCAGATCGAAGTTTTCGGGATTAGTAGTTACTATCGTCGATTCGATGAAGGTTTTTCCAAGATTGCGGACCTTTAACTCGGTTGTTAAAGAAAGAAAGAAAATTTGAATGGAACAAATCTTGTGAGGATAGTTTTCAAGAGTTAAAGAGGAGGTTAACTTCAGCACCAGTTCTGCGATTACGGATATTAGAAAAGATTTTGAAGTTTATTGTGACGCATCAAAACAAGGTCTTGGATGTGTACTAATGCAAGAAGGTAAGGTTGTTGCTTATGCATCAAGGCAGTTAAGGCCACATGAGGAGAATTACCCCACTCATGATTTAGAGCTAGCTGCTGTAGTGCATGCTCTAAAGTTGTGGAGGCATTATCTAATTAGTAATCGGTGTGAAATATATACGGATCATAAAAGTCTAAAGTATATATTCACTCAACCCGATCTTAATCTGAGACAAAGAAGATGGCTTGAACTCGATAAAGGATTATGATGTGGGAATACACTATCATCCAGAAAGGCCAATGTAGTGGCGGATGCTTTAAGTCGGAAGATCCATGTTAGCAATATGTTGATTCAAGACAGTCACCAACTCTTCGTGAAGAATTTCAGCGTCTCAATTTGGGAGTGGTAAATGAAGGAATTCTGTCTACATTAAAGGTCCAACCCACTTTAGAAGATCGGATCAAGGCAGCTCGAAAGAAGATGAGTATGTTAAAGAAATAAAAGATAACATGAAGAAAGGCAAAGCACATGGATTCTCGTAAGATGAAGAAGGAATTCTTTGGTGCGGAAAAGGATTTTAGTACCGAGAGAAAGGAAATAAAAGATTTAATTCTAAAGGAAGCTCATGAATCAGATATTCCATTCATCCGGAAGTACAAAGATGTACCAAGATCTAAAGGAAAGTTCTTGGTGGACCAAGATGAAACGAAATTGCAGAATATGTAGCTTTATGTGATATATGTCAAAGGGTTAAAGCAGAGCACCAACGACTGCGGTCTTTTGCAACCTCTGCAGATACCGAATGGAAATGGGAGGAAATCGGAATGGATTTCATAACAGATTACCAAGAACCAAGTCGGTATGATTCAATCTGGTTATAGTGGATCGCTTAACAAAGGTTGCACATTTCATACTGTAAAGACTACCTATTCAGAGATAGATTGGCGAGCTCTATATGTCAAGAATTGTATGTCCGCATGGAGTTCCAAAGAAGATCGTATCGGATAGAGGAACTCAATTTACCTCAAGATTTTGGCGAAACTTCATGAAGTTTTGGGCACCAATTTAAATTTCGATCGCTTATCATCCTCAAACAGATGGCGATGAACGAGTGAATCGGATATTGGAAGATATGCTAAGAGCGTGTGCTTTAGCCAATAAAGTCGCTTGGGATCAAAGTTTACCCTACGCGAATTTTCCTATAATAACGATTATCATCCCATCAAGATGTCTCCGCTTGAAGCCTTGTATGGCAGAAATGCGAAACGCCATTATATTGGTCGAGATCGAGAAAGTCAAGTATTCGGACCCGATGTCTTGAAGCTAGTGAAGAGCAAGTTCGATTATACGAGACCGATTGAAGATAGCACGCACTGCACAAAGAGTTATGCGATAATCGCCGCAGAATGTTGGAATTCGCACGAGGATCATGTGTATTTGAAGGTGTCACCTTTAAAAGGGATGCGACGTTTCAAGGTCGATGGAAAGCTTGCTCCAAGATATATCGGACCATTTCTAGTTATAGCCGAAGAGGTGAAGTTGCATATCGCTTAGAGCTTCCTCCTCGGTTGTCAGATGTACATGATGTATTTCATGTATCACAGTTGAAGAAGTGCTTAAGAGTTCCAGAGGAATTAATATCTTTAGAAGAGGTGGATTTAAAAGAAGACTTGACGATACTGAAATTTCTGTCAAGATTTTAGAAGAAGCAGAGCTACTGACAAGAAACAGGACTATCAAATTTTGCAAAGTGCGGTGGAATAATCGTCGAATCGGAAGCAACTCGGGAGCGTGAAGAAGATCTTGAGCGAGTTCCGATCTATTTTTCATCCTTCCGAATCTCGGGTCGAGATTCCTTCTAAGGGGTAGGTTTGTAACATCCCAATTTTTGCTTTATTTGGAAGAAATAATTTTAAATTAATTATCTCAATTTATTTGGATTTTTCAGAATATAAAGTTCTGTTTAAAAATAAAAATTTAATATCAAAATAGGTTGGAAATATTTTCATATGTTCAAAACTTTATCGTGAATTATGTGAATTTTTCTGCAATTTTTGGAATTTATTTGGTATTTTTCTCGACTATTTTAAAGCCTCCTACTGATTTCTGAAATATATATATATATATATATAAAATTAAATATCAAAACCCTTCCTGGCCGACACTTGTCACCATCCACCCGTCCATCTCCACCGGACCGATCCCCGCCGTCCCGCCATCCCGCCTCCTCCTCTCTCGTGCGCCACGTGTCGTACATCCGCCGCTTCCCAGCTAATCCTCAAAGGGATTACCTACCCTTATTGGGTAGGCGGTGCCTCCCGCCCGATCGGTTTACACCGCTCTCTTCCTCCCCGCTCCTCGCTGTTCGAGCCCGCTCGCGCGCGAGTTAAGTTTTTTGTTTTTGCGCCGACAAGCGAGCCCCACCCGTCGAGACCGTCGGTGCGAGTAGGTCACCGTCGCTGGTCCCACCGCCGTCGCCTTCGTCCTCGCGCGACCGTTCCTTCTCGCGCGCATCGCCGCCATTATCGCGCCGCCGCCGAGCTCGCATTTCGCCTCCTCGGCGTTACTTCTTCGCTTTAATGAACCGGAGCGTCGCTGCGCCGCCGTTAATCGCGCCTTTTCACCGAGGAGACGCCCGTTTGCCGCTGGCGCCGGTAACCGCCGCATTTACGCCGGCGAGGACGTCGTCGGTTTCTTCCTCCGCCGTATAAAACGAGCCCCGCCACCCTCACCTCCGCCGCACTCTCCTCTCTCTTCGCTCTTGGCGTGCGTTGTCGCCGCCGTGTTTTGCCGTCGTCGCCGAACGTCTTCGTCGCCGCCGGTGAGACCTCCGCCGACGACGCCGCGCTCGCTCCTCGATGCGCGCCACGTCCCGCTCGCTCGCCACAAGGCTCGCGTCGCCGCGACGCCTGCGGCGACGCGCCGACACGCTGCGTCGCCGACGCCGGACTCCGCCGCACCGCGCCATCTCCACCGTTATTTCTCGATGGCTCGGATGCGCCACGCGTCCTCATCTCGGCCGCCCACGCCCGCACCGCCGCCCCGCCGCCGCGCGCGCCACGCGGCATCCATCCACCGGACGCCGCGTCTCGCGCCTCATCACCGCGCTCATTCGATTCGAGCCAACGCCGGGATCGAGCCACGCGTTCAAATCCCGGCCGCCCGATCCACCTCGCCGGCTACGCGCACGCCGCGTCGGCTCGCCACCTCGCCTCCACGTCGGTCCTATCCAACGTGTCAAGCCACGTGGCGTACACGTGTTTGCCACGTCGGCGCCACGCCACCAAACCTTCGCCCCATGCCACGCCAAGATCGCCACGCCGGCATGCCACGTGTCACTCTCGATGCCCGCCATGTCGGCAATTTTGTGGGTCCGTGGACTTGGTCCACCGTGGTCGCCCCACATGTCGACCTTTGTAATTTATTTTAATTCCCTTGCTGACGTCATAATTAGAATTTACTTTTGTAAATTAATTCCCAGAAAATCCGTGCTGACGTCATAATTCATTTTCAGTTAAAAGATAATTCCAGAAATTATCTTTTCCATTTTCTCGATTTCAAACTTCCAACACCATAACTTGCTCATTTTAAATCCAAATTGATCCATTCAAATTTCTAAATTCATCTAAAATTCTAATCTTTCAATTGGTATATTTAGTTTCATTTTTTGAATTTTTATTTTATTTTATTTATTTGGATTTCTTGATTTACGTGTAGAGACCGATTTGTCCGAGGAACTTCAAGAGCAAGCCCCGGAAAATTTCTACCCAGCACAGGAAGGCAAGTCTCCTTTGATCATTTTGATCCTATGTTTTGCAAGTCTTCTTTGATCAACTTGCTCAAATGAATTATAAAATGATTAGGTAGTTATTTTAAATTATTGCATGCTTATGTTATATCAAGTGATAATTTGATTTAGAAAATTTAGTTAAATACCCAATTTGTTATACCTTCCATTGAAAATTGTTTAACTTGTACCATTGTCAACTTAGGATATCCCTTTGACTCAATAATGAGTTAGTATTACATCTGTTGAATTTGTAAATACTAGCAAATGCTTAGCGTAGCAAATCAATGTAATAATGCTCAAATGAGTAGCATGTTTACTAAATGTTTTGATGAATGATTTGTTTGAACATTGGTAATAGATGTTACCATTGTTAAATGATTTGTTTGAAAAGTGGTAATGGATGTTACCACCATTAATTTGAAAATAAAAATGAAGTTCAAAGGAAAAGTTGACAAGGGTGGATGGAAGGTTTGGTAGTGCAGTTAGCACGAGAATTTTGGAATTGTGAATGAACCACCTGTCGTTTAAGGACCGATGCTTGTGTTTGTCCAAACCGAGGCAAAACAAAGGCAACCACAAGTCTATATGGGTACGACCTAGCTAACTAACCTATTAAGGTGTAGTTTAGATATCACCGATGGTGTATTGAGTGCCGTGGTGTAACGGTTACTCATAGTGAGGGCAGGGTTTATGTACTCATACGGCGCAAGAGGGGCTCCACTGTGGATTCGAGTTGTGGTGAAACCTTAGCGGGTGGTATCTAGCTATACTTTGAGTAGGTGAAAGGCTTTGTGATATTTTATCCGGGTCTCATGCCAAAGGAAGCATGTTGACTATTAAGATAATTTATCTCTTGTGGGTAAAGTGTACAAACTCTGCAGAGTAATAAACTATTCGAATAGCCGTGCCCATGGTCAAGGGCGGGCAAGGAATGCATTCACATGGTAGAAGTTTGATTTTGATTTCAAAATAAAATGGTTTGTCAAATTCGGGAGTGGTGTAACTCTCGTGATTTAAATCTGGTGGTGTAACCAGATCAGGTAGTTTAACCTGAGGTTTTGAAAGTTGGCAGATAGCCTGAAATAATAGTGTTGGTGGTTTAACCTTCACTAAGTTATTTATCTAATTTCGATTATGAAAAACAAGGTGTTTATCAAATGGCTTTTGAAGTAATTAAGTAGATTTTAAATAAAATGCTGATTTTTTGCAAAAGAAACATATAGCCTTCCTTTGTGAAACCTTGCATCTATGCATCTTTCCCAAGACTTGCGGAGTACAATTTTTGTACTCACCTGTTGCTCTATAAATATAATAGCAGAGGATGAAGAAGCTCAAGCTGGAGTTTACGACTTCTGTGCCGAGTGTGGATGCGGTGGATTCTTCCCGGATGCTTAGGACTCGTTTCCCACCAATTGCCTGGCGCATTGATGGGTCGATTATTTTACTTTTTGCTTCCGCTGTGTTTATTTTCGTTTTAAGGTTCTGTGAACCTTTGTAAGGCAATGACCAATGTAAAACTTCAGTTATTATTGTAATAAATCGTGGATGACAATGTACCGTTTTTCTGGTTATCTGTGTGTACTAGCTTTGATCTGGGACTAGTACTGTAATGCACAGGGGGGTCCGGAAGTTTCTACTCCGGGTCTCACACTAGCGTGCTTAATTTCTAGGTAAATTTTGCCTTATCATGTGTTCTGTCACATATATTGCTTTCTGATTCAAAATCTATGTGAAGAATATGGTTAAGAAATAGAATACTTATTTAGTAAAGGCCAATGACAACACCCTTTACATTGTACGCTTGTTCAGTAAGAAATAGAATGCTTGCTGATTGAAAATCTATGTTAAGCAATAAGCATATGTTTATTATTGGGATTGTGACTTGCATCAGAGAAGTTGAGCCTGCTGAGAAGAAGCAGAAGAAGTGTACCTTGAAGGTTTGGGACCACTATATTAAATACACTGTATCATGTGACACAAAAATGGTGGAAAGGAGAAACAACTTTGGGCATAGTGCAATAAATATCCTCACAAAGCTCGATGTGAGACCTTAAGGGGGCATGAAGGCCTTGTGGAATTATTTGTTAAATGTAACGAAGTTAAATGAACTAGTGATGTACTTGACTACTTGGCTATGAGTAATTCGTACTTCTCAACCATGTGACATGTAGCTAGTCAGCTGCTACTTATTTAACTAGTCTCTATCATTTACTTGCTATTTCGTTAGATAGAATTTACTAGTTGCTTAACTTGTCTCTGTCACCATGTGAAATTTGCTTTCGCGCATTATCCGATTAAATATTTGTGACTGAAATTAACCGTATTCAGAGTGGCATGCATTCGCTTTATATTCATGTCTGATAATATCCACATTCGTATTCCTGTAGTCATTCAATTTCTTTGGTATTGTTTGCTGTGACATGTGGCAATACATCTAGAGCCATCTTGGTCATCAATCACCAACGAGCAAGTCATATTCACTGTTTTTTTTGTTTTTTGACTGGTTTTGGTGTAACCTTCCTTCAAACAGAAAAATATCCGAACTTTGGTAACAATTTTTTATCATTAATTGGAATAGGTTTCTGACATCTCATAGAAGGTGCATACCAAATCTCAAGTAATTTAGAGCTTCCGTTTGAGAGTTAGCTCAATTTTTTGTTTTGACCTAATTTTAGTTCAGCAGAGCTTGACGAACCAAAAGATCCCAATTCGTCTAAATTCTTTTAAGATTTTTGATTGGGATAAGTTCTTAAGGTCATGATCTCGCCTTGGTTCAAGTTTCAAGTCTTTTAGATCTACAGATCAAAAGCTTTATGAATATTTGGATTAAAAAAAGTGCTATTTTACTGTTCATCGATCTAAAATCATTGTAGTAGCAAGAGTTTTTCTTATTTTTAGCTTTTTGGTCTTCAAGGTTTCTCGTAGCTATTGGAGTGAAAAATCATGGAATACTTGGAGGAAACTTTGAAATCACCATTCACCGGTCCTACCCATGCGTATGTACATATTTTGTAAATTGTGCATGCACTGGGAACATGTAGTACCCAGATTTTATAATCCGGATTCTACTGTGTTTAGCTGCACTATTCCCTAGATCAGTAGATAGTGCACACAGTTACAGTTATGGACATCAAACTACATATCATGCGGAAGCGTAAATATAATAGTAAACTTACTCATGGGCCGATGAGGCGAAATCATTAAATTGCAGCGGAAGAACGAAGCACACAGTGGGACCTTCAGACATGCCCACAGCACCAAGCGGAGGTTTGCGACCTAGCCCTTGACATCTTCATCTTCTCGGCCAACATGTCCAATCTTGTTGCTTGGCGAGGTGATTTGATTCCGATTCTGAATTTTGTCGCAAAGCGAGTGTGAGCACTCCAACCCGTGCTCGCGAGCCAATACATAGAATGCAAATAAATAATATGCATGGCTTATCAAGGAGAGGCTCGGGTTATTTTATTTGCTGAAAATCGCTTTAGTAGCATGATTATTAAATCATAGTGTTATTAATTATACCCAAACTTCACACGGCGATTGCCATAATTGACTACCAAAGACACACTTCCCTTACTGATTGTTGTCTAAGACTCCAAACAGCGAGTGTCATCATTTAACTAATCCACCGATCTTATTCCTTCTATATTGATTACTGCCTAATACTCTAAACTGAGAGCGACATCATTTAATTAATCCACCGATCATACACCCTCTATATGGTTTGCTGTCTAAACTCCAAACAGCGAATATCATCAATTATTCAATCCACCAATCAAATGCTGTCTAATCCTCAAATAGCGAGTATCATAATCTATATAATCCACTGAGCAATTACTGCCTAAAACTCCAAGCAGCTAGTGATATTATTTATCTAATATCACTTATTTAATCCATCAATATCTTTTGTATTCTAAATTCCTAACAATCCAATCCTTTTATTATTGATCCACAACCATAATTTGCTTTTCCAATATTCAACCTCATCTTCCATTATCTATCTCTACTAATTCATTAGTATACATCCACCAAGATTTTCATGGATCGAGTTTATACTCCAAGCATTATTACCTTACCTCCAAATTCTTTAAAAAATCCGATTCATCCATCCAGTATCTGATCAAAGCCTATTAATCCCATTATCGCCAACCACTCCCAGGAATTAATCTAGCAACTACCTTTTCACTACCTAATTCTCCAACAATCATTTAAATCATCTATATGACCTATATATATTCATTTTTGACTCCACCAATTTATTTCTCCCACAATTCTCACTATCATTTCCTATTCATGATTGACATGATTCCACCAATATCTTAACTATATACATCCATCTCATTTACTCATGACTCTATTTACCCTTTCCATATTTAATTTTGTAAGAATAGAAATGCCACTAATTGAAATACGGTACATAAAATTTCCTGAGACCTAGTAGCTTTGGAACAAAACATAATGTTCAAAAAATATTAACATGATTTTTCATACATATGGCATCACACCATATGCCTAATATCACCATAATTTCTCCATACATACGGCATCACACCGTATAACATCTTTCAGCGTTATAGCCGCTTAACTTACCACTGGGACGACACCTAGGACAACTCAAATCAAGGCCTTTCACTGCCCTCCACTTTTCCATCCAACCCACAAAACATTTTGAAATAGAACTATATCTGGTTAAGTTCCCATGTCCGCCCTTGACCGTAGGCCCGGCTATTCGAATAGTTTTGATTCTGCAGAGTTTGTACACTTTCACCACAAGAGATAGTCAACTCGTTGCCCCACATGATTCCTTAGTCGTGTGGTTGAGCAGACCATCACAATAACTTTTCAATGTATCTAGTCCCTTTTGTCATCTCACCTTATGGGCTTCTTCCACTTGCGGTGGGTCCCATCTATGCGCGGGATGTTTCCCCACAATTACTACCGCAGACGGGCTTCTCAACTCCCCGCAACGAATAGAACAGCTGGGGAAACTTCACCCTACCTGGTGTCCCTTAGGGCCCCCGTGCCCGTGCCTAACCACTTCTTTCCACTACCAGTGAGATGAGTCCCGGGGTTCGATAAATTTACTTGGCCAAGTTGTATTTTACAGACTTGTGGTTGTACTGTTTTACACAGGAGGTCATGACAAGATTCAGTCCTTAGTGGTATCTGAGCGGTTCTACCACACTCCATAATTTGTGCTCCCACCACACCACATACCAGCCCCCAAACCATCCGCTCAGATATTTAAGCAAGTTAGGATTTTTGGGGAGCATAAAATAATCATGTCAAAATATACTAGTCATTCCCACCATGACTGTCCAAACCAGTTTCTCATGATTAAAAATGACAATGATGTTTAGGGCATTTCAAATACCGAGTATCTATGCATACTAAGTATAGCATATAATTAGGGACTTATTTTTGAAATGTTACTATTATAATTTTGCTAGGGCGACAAGGTTCACACATTCAAATATTCCAAAGGAGGGGTAATATTATTCAAGGTAAACGATGGGCACATAACTAGAATATTAAATTAAACATGTATTTGCATATAAAATAACAGCATGCAATTTGATAATTTAAAACAAAGTAATTTGCAGAAAATGTAGGTTCAACATGATCAAAGTATTGACTCGCCTGGCGCGGTTTACCGCAGTCTTGAGCTCACTCAAAGCTTTCTCATTTGTCGATCTTAGGGTTCGGGTCTTTATCTTCACCTCGATCTCGGCCTCGCTTGACCCTTGATTCTTCTGGACTCCAATTTCTAATTACGCGACAAACGACTGAATCCAAATAAAACAAATAACTCAAAAGATCCAAAAAAATCCGAATAAACTCAATTTAGTTTTACTTTGAGTTAAAGGGTGACTTGGGTCATTTGAGGCAAGGCCGATGGTAGCAAACGATGACTTGATCTTTTATTAACAGTTTCTTTTATTATTTTTATATTTATCAAGGAAGTTCCATGAGCCAGGTTAGAACTATGTGCCGATATACGATGTTAGCTTGTTATCCATTAGATGGCACGAGCTTGTACATCGTAGGAGAATTGACCCGGGCCTAGGGGTTCATATATTGCCTTTAATATAACTTGCGTTCAGAGCTAATGGTTAGCCTATGTGTTGACAATTTTTCAGCATTATGCACCCGAGTATTATATTTATTATAGTCTTTTATACAATCACATGCTTATAGTTTAAATATTAACAGCTTAACACCTTAGTTTATTTAAGAATTGCTTGGGAAAATATTTTTTATAACTTCTTAAAGTTATAGGAATGATAGTCATACTTCGGATGGATAATTGTGTATTACTTAATCATATACCGCTTTTTGTTGCGCAAATAATCTTTACAATATATTCTATAGTCATTTTAGGTGAAATGTTAATCTAAGCACTAGCTATTATTATTATTATTATCTAAGTCTAGCGTTTGAGATTTATTTACTGGTGGTATTTTAAACACTATGGCATACATATTTTTATTACCATTAGGGGTATTCTTTTATTTAAAGACTTACTTTTATAGTTAAATATGATATCCAATATCTTTATGAAATTTTTAATAAGTAACCAAGATCATCTTTTATTAATATCTTTGATTGAAACTTAGATTTAATTCTACAAAGATTATTTACTTATACATAACTTTTAATCTAGTATTAAATCCCAAATAACCTTATTCTATATCCTAGTTAAATTTATTAGCTTCCATCGATTATTTCCTAATTTTTCCCAAATTTTATTAACTAAAATGGATTAAGGAAATCAAGATAAAAATGCAAATGGTGCGGCCGATGTGGATCGAACTTCGGGAGTGAAAGCGCGCTAGCCAGAGAAGCTCGGTGTTACCCGACGAGAGAGTTATCGAAGCAATTGAGTGTGTGCGCGGGAGGAAGCAGAGGCGATTCGGGGTGGCGGTCGGGCGGCGTGCCGGCGGCGGGTCGGCCGGAGGTGCCGGCAGGGTCAAAACGGGTTGCGGGGTCGTGGTGATGCCGACGGTGGTGGTGGCGGTGGCCGAGGGCACCGGAGCTAGGCAGCGGCGCGCGACCGGCGGGAAGGTGCACGCGCGGGCTTGGGTCGGGCTGCGCGAAGCTCAGCCGGCGTTCGGGTAAACTTCGGGGTGTCGAGGGGGTGCTCCCACCGCGACGAATCGGGGAATGGCCACCCGAGGAAGCGGCGGCGGGGAGAATGGCAATGGCGGCCGGAGATTGGGGAGAAGGTGAAATTCCGTCGTGTTCGGGGATTTTTGTGGCGATTCACCACGGCGGGGAGATGAGGGGGATGGAGTGAGGCAGATGGGGCTACTAGGTTGCTTTTAAAGTTCCCGAGCCGACTGGGTGGCATGCAGGGCAGGCGGCGCGGGCTCGGCGTGCGGAGGAGCGACGTGCGGGGCGCGAGCGATGGAAGCGGGTCGGCGCAGAGGGTGAGGGCGGCGCTACAGCGAAATTCGGGGGATTTCCCCGCGTCCTTGCGCAACTGAGCCTCTGCGGCCGTGTCGCCCGGCTTTTTGACCGGGGCGGAGCGGAGCGGAGAGGGGCGTCCGGGCGCACGCGGGGAGAAGGAGGAGGACGGGGGCGTTGACTGGTCGGCCCCACTGGCTAGAGAGAGGGAGCGGTGGGGAAGTGAGCTGGGCTGGGCCGGGGTGACGGCCGGTCTGGCTTTTCTTCTTTTTTTTTCCTTTTCTTTTATTTTTGGATTATGCATTTGTGTATATGTAGTATTCATGTTTGTTCCTACCCTCTTATTTATATGGTTTTATTTTTGTATACAGTTTGACATTAGTTTATAAGTGCCACATTTTGTTTTATATATATATATATATATATATATATATATATATATATATATATATATATATATATATATATATATATATATATATATATATATATATATATATATATATATATATATATATATATATATATATATATATATATATTCATATATATTTCTACATACATTGGTATTTTAATTATTTGCCTCCTTACCATTTCTTGCCATAAATTTTAGAAATGAGATTTTTATATTTAAACCCACTTCTCTCATTTTTTTTGGATCATCTTTTCTGATTCTTATTTTAGGTTTTAACTTTCTAATATTTAAACAGGTTTGTTTCTTCTTGGTTCTTTTTATCTTTTGGAACCTTCAACCAAATTTTTCAAAGAAATGCTATAAACTCCAAATTCAAACAAATTATATTGCAAAAATAATTCAAGAGCTTTATTTTTTTTATTCAAATTTTCAGGATGTTACAGAACACTACAAACAATGGCACATGTTTTCTTCACCTTTTTACAAAAAGGGGAACGGTTCACACATTGTAGCCACCTTTTTTCAAATTTGGCCCCCAATGTGCAATTTTGCCAATCGCATTTAATTAGTACCTATCATATTTTTCTTCTAGCGCTAGCTTGCTGCTGTTATTAGATGTAGGCCAATATTAATTTATTGCAATTCGTACTAATTTATTGCAACTGTGCTCCCCCTGCACTCTCGCTCAGTAGTAGTAAGCTCTCTTTCCTTCCTCCTCACGCGCGCTCGCTCGGTAGGAAATCGATCATGCGTTCGTATTCTACACATACACACGAACGGTAGTGCAATTAACATGCGAATAAAATGAGAATTCAATGTCGCATCGCATCATTATCCACACGATTCCCTCATGTTAGAAGCCAAACAACGTGTGCGCCCTACCCCTGCCCGTGATTCCTCGGCCTCCCCACCCATGTCCACGCATTGCGCACGATGCTCGCCGCCTATTGAGTGGTGGCGCCGATAGTAGCCTCACCGAGCAGGGGCAACTTGGCAGGCTACTGCCGAGCTGAAGTGGCTCAACAGTGCTCAGGCCCACTTATTGCCGCATGAAGACATCACCTCCCGTGCTTGAGTTGCCTGCCGTGTGTCACTCATCCTGCAGGGCAAGAGCGTGTTGCAAGTGATAGATATCACCTCCCGCGTCTTCCAAGCATGAGGAGTAGATTTTTTGCAAAAAAATGTTGGGAGGCTAATTTTTTTTAAAAAAAAAACAGTTTTGCTATTACACAGGCGACTGAAATTTTTTTATGTTTCAGTCACCTCAAATTGCACTATCAATGAACTAAAATTGCAACCCCCTCCAAAAACACAGCTGCAACTTTAGGTGATTCAGAGTGTAACTTCAGGTGACCTGAAATTGCACTCTCAATCAACTAAACTTGCAGCCCCCCTCCAAAAAAAATATGTGCAACTTCAGGTGATTCAAAGTGCAACTTTAGGTGACTGAAAGATAAAAAAATTTCAGTCGCTTGTGTAATAGTCTATCCCTAAAAAAAACAACATAGCTACAATGCCAAATGTGAACGGTCTGGCAGCATGTATGCAACGTGTACGAATAAAGAAAAGAGGAATTGAATAGCTATGCCAAATGTGAACGGTCTGGCATCATATATGCAACGTGAGCGAATAAAGAAAAGAGGAATTGAATGGCTGTCACTAGCCTTATATTATACCGTGGGTTTGTTTATCCTGGCCGCATTGGGGCTGCAGGGAAAGTAAAGAGCAGCGTAGTACACCATCATCTGCTCCTCGAGGAATTGGTCGTCGAGCTTGCCAAAGAGAACTTTGTAGACACACGCCTGTCGCATCACTTGGCCCAGCACTTCTCCACTCAAAACTGCCTCCGGCTCCGTCGCTCGGATAACATAACCAAGTTCTTGCTTTCGCCTGCAGAATACTCTCCACTGTATCGGCAGCTCCTCAAAGTACTAGACCTCGAAGGCTGTAAAATATTGGGGAAGACGATGCCGCAGCAACACCAGTGCCTCAAGAACATCTGCAAGATATTGCTGCTTAGGTACCTAAGCCTAAGGACATTGATGTTACCCACCTGCCCAAGGAAATCGAACATCTCCAGCAGTTGGAGGTACTGGACATCCGCGGAACCAAGGTGCCTGCATCCGCCACAAGAGATGTCTACTGGCCGGCCGCATTGATAGGAGCCCAAGCTCCGCTGACACCATCACAGCCGACGAATCTTTCTCCACTATTATAATGCCTCGCAGGATCGACAAGATGACAAACATGGAGGTACTTTCACATGTTGGTGCTCCGGGGGATGCTGCCCAGTTGGAAGGCATTTCCGATCTATGGATGCTGTGGAAGCTTGGTGTGGTCATCCCTGAGAGGGAAGAACACCTGAATGAACTCCTCAAAGTGGTCAGTGATCTGAATGAATGCCTCCGGTCACTGTCGATCCGAATTAAACGTACTCCACCTGGCAGCAGGGGTACTTCTCACACTAACATATAATTCTATGTGCACACATAGAATTGATCTCTACAGCTGCTACTATGTGCGTAACCTGGAAATGTCAACAACTTGAATCATAAAATCTGCAGATGTAAGAGTGTATCAAAATGAAGATTAGAAAGTAGTGAAAGCTTACAGTGGGAAATGTATCATTCGAGGACTGTGACCTATTCACATGGTCATTAGGGTGTACAAACTTCTCACCACGCTTATGCCCAAGAATCTCAGCTGCCCTATTTGCAATTACCTAAATTCGAACAACAGATCATAAACAATATGGCACAATATATGAACAGTAAACTGAGCTTGCAACAATGTTCACACGAGAATTACCTTAATAGATTAACAAGATAAACAAATCAATAAAGTTGAGAACAGAGGGAGACAGGTTTAATTTACCCCACTTGGACACTAAAACCTTAGCATTTCACACTCTGGCAGGGATTACAAACTTAAATTATTCTTAACAAAAGTTAAAATAATATAATATTACCAAGTTGGATGCAAGAATCAGCATAAATTTTGTGCATGTGTAGGACCACATTGGCATTCATGTTGCTTTGTGTGCCACTGCCAGTTTGCCAGATAACAAGCGGAAAGTGATCTTCCAAGTGTCCATCTGCGACATCCTGAGCTGCCTGCATTATTGCCTTCCCAATTTTTGGATCAAGGCCATACTCCATATTCACCTTCAAAAGTAAATGACCAAGCAATAAGTCCTTGAGACATACATGATACTACTTAAGCACCCTACAAACCACCTAGATGAAATGTTGGAACTTGGAAATACTCAGAAGACTTCAATCTGCACTAATTAAGATTTCTATTATTATCAACGGTGCATCTGAAATTTGGCTAAAACAAAATGTGAAGCATTTATTTATAACACACTCAGTTAACAGAAGTGCAAAGCTAGCAGCAAACTGATTTTTTTTTACCATAAGCAAAACTAAAATGTTGCAGTAAAAAGTTTTTTTTGTGCCATGTTCTCCGTGAAACAAAGTATAAGTCGTAGTAAAGCTAGCCTATCTCATTTGTAGCCGGGAAATGGGAATACCTAGTGATGTCATGCTCGGCGCGCCCACGTCCAGTCCGCAACGTGGGATGATGGGAGTGGGCTCCGGGAGGAGCTGCTGGGGGAGTGGGGAGCAGAGAGGCGGAGAAGCGCGCGGCGGCGGTGCTAAAGGAGGACGGACTCGAGGGGCAACGCCGGGGTGGAGGGCGCCACCGCATCAGCACCATCGCAGTCGGCCGGGTAGAGGCCGTGGGGGTGCTTATAGACGGAACCATCATCGTTGCAGATCTCCTACTCGCCGCCTTGTCCCGCTTGCCCTCGCTGCCCGGATCCTCGTCGCCTCTTCTGGATCCGGCGGATCCCACTTGGATCCAGCCGTCTCCGGCTCATTGTGCCGTCGCACGGAGGAACCGCACTCGAGCCGTGTCGCCGCCAGGACGCTGGCTCTGCCCGTCCGGATCCGGCGAGGTGGGGAGGAGGTAGCGGCAGCGCGGGGTGGGGAGGAGGAGGCGAGGGCGGAGCGGAGGAGCGAGGGGAGGAGAAGGCGGCGGCAGTGTGAGGTGGGGAGGAGGAGGCGAGGGGTTTCTACGGAGGAGCGGGGGAGGAGGCAGCGGCAGTTCTGCGGTGGAGGCTAGCGTGGAGGAGGTGAGGGCGGAGTGCGGAGGAGCGGAGGAGTGGGGAGTTTTGCGGTTTCTACGAAGGAGCGGGGGCAGCATGGAGATTTTGGACCCACATGTCGGTGCAAGAAAACTGAAGGAAAGGCTGTGGAGAACGGATCGACTACCAACTCAAACTTCTTAAGTAGTGAAGATGCGTATGATAGATTTTAAACTTATATTGTGAAATAGAAGAAGTTCAACTTTAGCGGGACGGAAGGAGTACAACTTTAGAAATAATGCATGGTGAATGACCTTGTTTCCCTAGCGTAGAGTACTGAGTTAATATGCGTAGGTGGTAATAACAAGTAATTAATTAGGTGCTCAATTTCCTAGCACCTAGAGTATCCATATCTTCAATGCAACGTGCATGCATGGGGGCTTGGATGGAAAGGTCGACGGAACGAATAAAGTAAAGAGGAATTGAAAGGCTGCCACTAGCCTTATATATTTCGCCGGATAAAGGCAGATATTAGCATTACTCTGGCACTGGTTTACTAGCTACTTTGTTTAATAAAAATGAAAAGAAAAAAGTGGACCTAGCTTGATTGTGCTGCACTTGCCCTCACCGTCAAGAGAAGTAGCAAATTAAGAAACAAAGATGAGTAGCTAATTTTGTTCCCTCTGCAGCATGCTGCTTCCTGCCTCACCTATCCACGTAAGTGCATTCTTGTTCCCGCTGAGAACCAGCTAGCTAGACCAGACGCCGGCCAAGGCCGCGGTCCAGAGAGGATGGCTGAGCTCGCCTTGGGCGCCGTCCACTCTCTCCTGGGCCTCCTCCGCGACGAGGCCCAGCGGCTGGGCCGCGTCCAGGGCGACGTGCAGTTCATCAAGGAGGAGATGGAGAGCATGAACAGCTTCCTCCTGCACCAAGCCAACACGGTGCCCCCCGACGGCGACCATGACGAGCAGGTCCGCACGTGGATGAAGCAGGTCCGAGACCTCGCCTTCGACTGCAGCAACTGCATCGACTTGTACGTGCAGCGGCGCCAAGGCCTGGAGGGCCCCCGAGGGACATTCGGCCTCCGGCACTGCATCCTGTGGCTGCCTTGGTTCGTGCGGTCGCTGGTCGCTCAGCACCGTGCGGCCTCCCAGATACACGAGCTCAAGGAACGGGCGCGCGAGGTGGGCGAGCGGCGGCTGAGGTACGGGGTCGAGCCCCCCAAGCCCAAGGCTGACGGTGATGAGAAGAAGCAGGATCGCCCAACCATCGGCTGGGAGGTGGCGATTCGAGCTGATACAAGCTCCGGAGCGGGAGAAGATGACCTGAGCAATTTGGAGAGCAGCGTAAGGTTCGCGCAAGACTGTGGCGGCGGCGAGATGCCGCCCATCTTGGAGGAGTGCACGGAAAAGCTGCTCAGGTGGCTCCAAAGCCTCCAAGAATCGACCTTCGAAGAGTGGCCGAGAGTCATGGCCATTGCAGCGCCGGGCACTCGGGACGGAGACGATGTTGCACGTCAAGCGTGGCACAATCCCTCCGTGGAGAGCCTGTTCGAGCGAAAGGTCTGGCTCTGCACCGCAGACTGGGTTGCCATACTGGGTTGTTGGGGCGTACTCCGCGGCATCCTGCGGGAGCTAGATATTCAAAAAGACGAGCAGCTGAAGAAAGCCAGAGATGATTATACAGAGGAAGAATTGGAGGAGGAGATTAGAAAGCACCTGCAAGATAAAAGGTCCTTGATTGTTCTTGATGGTTTTAGCTACACAGGCTTATGGGAGATAATGCAAGATCATCTGAGAACACTCGGTTGCGCTGCTGGTAGCGCAGTGATAGTGACCACAAAGGTTCCCGTGAAAGAGGCCAAGCAGCTTTGTGCTGAACCTATAGTATACTCTCTCGTTAATTTCTTCGGAAGGAGGGCGCGCACCGTGGTTGATAGGAACTACCACAGGCCCAACGTGTACCTAAGGAAAAATGTGCGGGATATCTTGCGTGAAATTCAGGAGAGATGCGAGCCAAATGCCTTTTGTATGAAGATGTTCGTCCATGCCCTGTATGCTGATCCAAACAAGACCGAAGAAGAACTGACGAGGTTCCGCCGCATGCTGGTTGAGGGCGAAGGATCAGTCAAGTACAGCAATGCTAGAAAGGTGCTAATGTTCTGCTACAATGAGGTGCCTAGAGCCTACAAGGCCTGCCTGCTGTATCTGGCTATTTTCCCTCGGCATCACCAGCTCAGGCGGTCGAGATTAGTTGGGCGGTGGGCCGTCGAAGGCTTCACAGCCAGACGAGACTGGCCACGCACGGTGCGTGCAGCCGAGCGCGCTTTCGACGTGCTCCTCAACCGAGGGTTTGTTTATCCTGGCCGCATTGGAGCTGCAGGGAATGTAAAGAGCTGCGTAGTACACCATCATCAGCTCCTCGAGGAATTGGTTGTCGAGCTTGCCAAAGAGGAGAACTTTGTGGACACACGCGTGTCGCATCACTTGGCCCAGCACTTCTCCACTCAAAGCGGCCTCCGGCTCCGTCGCTCGGATAACATCACCAAGTTCTTGCTTTCGCCTGCAGAATACTCTCCACTCTATCGGCAGCTCAAAGTACTAGACCTCGAAGGCTGTGAAATATTGGGAAAGACGAAGCCGCAGCAACACCAGTGCCTCACGAACATCTGCAAGATATTGCTGCTTAGGTACCTAAGCCTAAGGAACATTGCTGTTACCCACCTGCCCAAGGAAATCGAACATCTCCAGCAGTTGGAGGTACTGGATATCCGCGGAACCAAGGTGCCTGCATCCGCCACAAGAGATGTTCTGCTCCCGAAGCTGAAGCGTCTATTGGCCGGCCGCATTGATAGGAGCCCAAGCTCCGGTGACACCATCACAGCCGACGAATCTTTCTCCACTGTTATGATGCCTCGCAGGATCGACAAGATGACAAACATGGAGGTACTTTCACATGTTGGTGCTCCGCGGGATGCTGCCCAGTTGGAAGGCATTTCCGACCTATGGATGCTGAGGAAGCTTGGCATGGTCATCCCTGACAGCGAAGAACACCTGAATAAACTCCTCAAAGTGATCAGTAATCTGAATGAGTGCCTCCGGTCGCTGTCGATCCGAATCAATGGCACTCTACCTGGCAGCAGGGGTACTTCTCCCACTGACATACGACCCGAGAAATTAAAAACTTCCCCCAATCTTGAGAGACTAAGCCTTAGCGGGAGCACCAGTGGGCAGCTTGTTCAATTGTTTGCCAAAGATGATCACTGCAAACATCTTGCAAAGGTAACTCTACATGATACACGGCTGAATCGTCACGATCTATCAGCCGTTGGCAAGCTACCTAACTTGCGTGGCCTTAGGCTCCGGCACAAGTCATACAACGAAGAGCAGCTAACCTTCACCAAAGAAGAATTCCAAAGCCTCATGTTTCTCCTCGTTGAGGGCGGCTCTGGCATCGCTGCGATTCGCTTCGAAGAGGGAGCAGCTCCTGCACTTGAGAAGATTGTCTGGTCCTTCTGCTTCACCAACATGGAGCCTTCTTTCTTAGGACTCCTGAACCTTCCAAAAGTAAAGGAGATTGAGTTCAATGGTGGTCCTGTCCCAGGTCAGGTATACCAAGAAATTGAAAACCATGAAAACCGTCCAGTTATTACACCTGATCAGGAGCATAATCATCGCGAAGGAACAGGAAGACCAGCTGCAGTTCCCTGACTTGCAAGATAGCTGCTATGGAAGAAACACAGATGCTGAAGGATGCCTCTCCTCATGCATTCATCACCAAGCTCCATGTATGTCAGTTTGAGACTGTGTGTGTATGTGTGTTCATTTATTACCTTCTTGTGTGCGGAATGTATTCTGCGCGGAGTGCGTGTGTATGGTTATTTATCTCGCATGTGTGCCCGTTTGCATACTTGCGTATGGTTTGCTAGCTGTGTGTGTGTATGAGTTGGATTTGTGTGGCTTTATTCGGTCCTTTGGACTGTCATGATTTGATGTAATAAGCGTGATGCCTGTGTGAGCACTTCACGTGTTAATGTACCGTGTGCTTAATTTGTTTTGATGGTGCGTTGTTGACTCTTGGGCATGTATGCATGGTTCGTTCATCTGTATGATTATCAAGTGCTTGGTGGTTATGAATTATGAGAGCATCTAATATACTTGTGTTACAATCTCTGTCCTGTCAATAAACCGGTGAAATCTAACCCCCCCCCCCCCCCGGGGAACCAGCAGCCATTGGCCATGGCGGAGGAAGCAGCCGCCGCCGTCGCCACCAGCTACGAGGTACAGGGTGAAGAAGGAAAGGCAGAGAAGGAAAGACAGAGAACATGTCCTCTGCATCAAATAAGCTGAAGCCCCACAAGAAATCTTCGAACAAAAAGGCTTAGGTCCACATCTTTCTTGTGACTTGCTGTAAGAGGTGAGCACAGTTTTGAAACCTCAAGGAGGTTTGGCAGATTTTAATATGTTTTTTTGACCAGTTTAAATCCGTGAAGGTGAGAAATATTGTTTGTTAGTTGCTGGTTATGACACAAGAACCTGGATATTGTGATAATAATCATACAGTTTTGCTATTGCACAGGCGACTGAAATTTTTTTATGTTTCAGTCATCTGAAATTGCACTCTCAATGAACTAAAATTGCAGCTCCCCTAAAAAAACAGCTATAACTTTAGGTGATTCAGAGTGCAACTTCAGGTGACCTGAAATTGCACTCTCAATCAACTAAAATTGCAGCCCCCCTCCAAAAAAAACGTGTGCAACTTCAGGTGATTCAAAGTGCAACTTTAGGTGACTGAAAGATAAAAAAAAATTCAGTCGCCTGTGCAATAGTTTATCCCATAATCATAATATAGCTGTCCTGATAAGCACGACTGCACGTGTTATATATTTTTCAAAAGATGGTTGGGGACGATGGTGACGAAGTTTATAAACAATGTGAAGGAAAGAACGTCTCCCTAATCGGAGAACATACTTGTTGATTGTAAACTGAACATAAGCTTTTAATTAGCCTGTGAGGTGTGACTGTTTTGCATTCCTGGGTTAGGTAGTATAACATGGATCTCTTTTATCTACGATAGTTACTTGGATTCAAGTTGGGGTGCGTGTAGCATTCTACCAATTTTCTAGTAAGGTGGTTTAGTTTGAACTCTTCGAGTGTATGTTGTGGTGAGACAGTGTGAAACATTCCTATGGATTCGTCCCAGAAACAATAATGTTGCAAACCAAAAGGGTCACAGTTTCGTTTCAGTGGACATAATAGTGTGGCTGCAAATCTGCTATCAGCCTCTGAGCCCAGAATATATACAGATCTATTTATGCAGGAAGGGAGCAATTTGTTTGAATCCTTGAGCCGAGCTGCTGCTGACTGATTAACCAGGTGTTGTGTTACAGTGTCAGCATTTTTGCAGTAGCACAAATACAATGTGATGATTATTTTATTTATTGGGTGTGTTCTTTTCGGCTACATCTGATGGCTTACGACTACGTCTGATGGCTTTTGACTCTAGTGCAAGCACTTGTTGTGAACGAATCAAATGCCGATAAGCTGTTTAGAAAAGATTGTCCTAATAAGCCACTTTGAAACGATCGCAGAGAAGTTGTTCCATTTGTTTGTTCGGCAAAAGTCATAAGCTAAAAAGAACGGGACCATTCACGCCCCTCACAACTAGCCAAGCTGTTTGAATCATTTTACATTTTTATTTGGAAAAGTCTATATAGCATCCTAAACTTTGCTTGAAAATCCATTCAGCATCTTAAACTATGAAACCAAATATCTGACCCTGAACTTTACAATCCAGTTCCCCGACTTGGCTTCGCATGGTGATATTGCCTGCATAGCACGATGAGTGAGCGGTTTTGCCACGTAAGATGACATGTTGGCCAAATTTAGGTGAATGATAGGTGAGACTTATAAGGGCTGCTCTCCTAAATTGAAATAGAGAATGAGGAAGCTATAGGGGCAGTGTAACATCCTAAATTTTGTTGTCTTTAAAAAATTAATTTCAAATTAATTATTTAATTATTTTTTGAATTTTAATTGGATTATTTGTATAGTACTAGAAGAAAATATCAAAATCCTGATTCCATTAAGGATTCCCAAATTGAAATTCCGTTTCCAAAAATTTAAATTCAAATCTCCGAAAACATATCCGTTCTATTTTTTTTTTGGATCCAATATATTTTTCTTGGCACTTCTCTCTTTTTCAAAAAAAAATAATAATAAAAAAGAATTCCTGAAGAGTCACCTATTCTTAGAATTGTCTTAAACCTAGCACGCTTAACCCATCAGTTCCAACCGAGACAGCAACCAGCTGCCCTCTCTTTCTTCCTTGTTTTTCTTTCTTCCTCCTCCCTTTTTATTCTCTCTTCTCTCCCTCGTGTTCATCTTCCATCCAGCGCCAACTACTCTCTCTCTCCTGTTATTCAACCGAGCCACCAAATGCAAATGCCATTTAAGCTCAATGGTAGAGGTATTAGCTTGCAAATGATAGGTTGTGAGTTCAATTCATAGGGAACGCATGCACTGTGTTGATACTCATAAAATTCCTAAAATTCCAACAAAAATAAGATTCTTGGAATATTCCCTTGTTTTGCATTTTCATTTTCTGAAATTTCTATTCCAAGTGATCTTTCGAAAGCCCTTCTCTGTCATCTGAACTTCAAATCCAGTTATTTGAGTTTCTAAGGGTGTGTTTGGTTGCTGGGATGGGGTGGGATAGAATGGGATGGTTCCTTTGACCAAGCCTATCTATGTGTTTGGTTTGAGGGATGGAGTGGGATGGAATGGTCCAAAGTGGGATGAGCCTGTGCAAATTTAGAGAATATTCTTCTTAGATGCTGGACCATATGGTTCCACTTTTTTTGTGGAATTATCTCATCCCATCCCCATCCCATCCCATCCCACTTTATTCCAGCAACCAAACACACCCTAAATTCATCTACAATCATAATATAACTTATATTATATATTATATATTTTTATGATTTTATTTATTTATATTTATTTGTATTTATCGTTTTGTGCGTAGAATTCAATGTCGCCTAAGAAATTCACGACCCACAATAAAAAGGTCCAGTCAACGTCTAAGAAGGCAAGTCTCCTTCAGTTATTTTGTACCTATATTTATTAAAATTATTTTATTATTTCAAATTTAAATACATTGCTATGTTACACAAAATGATAATTTCTGTTTTAAAGATTATAGTTAATCCGATAATTGTTATGCCCTCATTTGCCGTTAACAACCATGCACCTTTGTCATCCTAGGCTTCTCTTGTCTTAGGGCCTGTTTGTTTCAGCTGTAGATTCTGAGAAGTAGCTGGTGAGTATCCATTAGTCGAACCTGGAGAAGCTGGATAACCCCACTTCCGCTACTAGCTCATTTTCTGGATTCTGTACCTTCTGGCTACTTAGAATCTGGATGAAAAATCTAGACTATTTAGGGGAGCTACAGATTCTGAGAGTAGCTGCAGCTGCCAGAAGCTGAAACAAACAGGCCTTTAGTATTGAGATTATATTACTATTTGGTAATTTTAGAACAATAAAATTACTTAGATATACTACTCGATCATTATAACCCTACGGGTGAAAATTTGATAACCGTGGCGCTTATCACAACCGTCATGTGCCTCGCGTCGGCCAGGACGCTCGTCGTCAGCGCCGCCGTGGCCGTCGCCGGGGTCCCATGTACTACGGCATCGAGCGCATGATGACGAGCGGCTGGGTCGAGTTCTTGGCGCCCGTGCCACCTGACAGCTTCCATGGATCATCAGCTGCAGCGTCTGACGACGACGCCGACGACGTCGACGATGTCCGCGCCTGGCTCCTCGCCGACGAGCCCGGCGAGGAAGCGGTCAGCAAGGTCGAGTAGTTTGTGCAGAAACGGTTGCAATTTGTACTTCGCACATACGTACACAAGGATGGAAGGAATACGTACAATCATGTGCCATTTATTGTACAGTAGCTTCAGTAAATACATTTGATCATGCACAATTTCAGAGTACAGTGAGTTATGAACTCCTGATGTGTTTTTCAGCTGACAGTGTTCATCACAATTCACAAAGGTGCCTCAACTTGTCAGAGTTTGGAGTAGCTGTTTGGGATTCATTGCAAGATTGTGTTTTGTGAGGTCTGGATGCAGAGCAATGGGTTGTTCAGAAGTTGTGATTCATTTCTTCAGAAGGGTACAGCAAGATTTGTGTTGAGTTGCAGTCAACTTGTTCTATCAGTTGAGTACAAGACAACTCTACGTATTCCAGACGAAGCATATTTCATACGTTTCAGCAGTGAACAATGGAAAATTGGAAGCTGAAAATGTACATGTGGTGATTAGGCAAGATCTCTGCATACGGTACTTTTATCGGTACCTCATGAAGACGATGTTAGTGACCATCTCACTGGGAATTGGGAAATAAACTCCAAACGTGGCTCGTGCAAATTCCACTGCCAACTCAACCAAATGGCCATGTCGCAATCACCTTCTAGAGAGACAAATGTGTGGTTTCTGAGGCTCAACCCACTAGTCATTTTCTTCAAGTTGATACACACTGCTACAGTGCCGAACTAAATTATTAAGTTTTAAAAGGATGTCAGTACACTATAGCTCAGCAAAAAAAGAAGGCTGAAGTGGTTTGATAATATAATATCACATGTATGTACAAAACAACATTTCGCGGCTGAGTTTTTTTTTTCAAGAATCAGAAAGGCTTGTGTGTGTTTTCATTGATAGTGGGAGAGAGAACAAAGTACAATCCGATCCTAGTTCATCAGTCGAAGAGACAAGCTCCCACAAGTCAGCTAGATTGGAAGCATAACACATTATTCGCAATTAGATTGCAAGTTTTTTAACTACCGCTGAATCATCCAAGAATAGTGAGAGGCTACGCCACTTGTCGATCAGCTGAGCACATTACCATAGTGGAAAAAAATATTGACTTGCATCATAGTACTATATAGTGAAGGTCCCGCTTTTTTTTTCTTGTACAGCTTTTTTTTTCCAACTCTACCATGTTCCCGCTCTGTGTTTTACATTACTCCATTCACTTCATCCTGACATGTTGCGCCCACCTGTCAGCGAGACGTTGGCCCAGCAGGAAGGCTCCGGTGAGGTGTAATTGCGCACGAGCCCCTAGGGGTGAAAATGGGTTGGGTTATTCCCGACCGATCCGACACCGAATCCGATTGGTACCGAATCCGACTAGTACCGAATCCAGAGAAACAAATATGGGTTAGGATATGGTAACAAGAATATCCGTCCGAATCAGAATATCCGTCCGAATCCGATACATCTTCAACTTTGATTTCGTGTTAGTGCTACTATTTGACGTTTCATTTTCTTTGCAATGGTAAAATAAAATCTTCCACATCGCCTATTAAATAGTAACATCAATTCAAAGGCGTCCTACTCCATTTATCGCGACCGTATGCATTCTTTACAAACAAGTAGGGTGCAAACAAAATGGGTTAATCCCGACCGATCCGACACCGAATCCGATTGATACCGAATCCGATTGGTACCGAATCCGGAGAAAAAATATGGGTTAGGATAAGGTAACAGCAATATCCGTCCGAATCCGACCCGTTTTCACCCCTACGAGCCCCCGATGACACTACTGTTCGTCGCGACCGACCAATTATTCGGGGGAAAGCACCCCATGGCGGCGGCCGCAAAACAATTCTTTTATTCTTTTTTTACGAATTTACCTTTAGTCCTTCGATTTTGACTGGGCAATTTGATCTCTCCGATCGAGGTTAGTCTCCTGCGGTCTTCCCCCCAATCCACACCGTCTTTCCCCCGTCCAATTTGGCATTGTTCATGCTGTTTTCCCCCGGGTTTGATTCGAGTTTTCCCCAAATTCGAGGTTAGCTTGCTTCCGATCGGCGATTCCCTGTTCGGGTTTGCTCAAGATCTGGTTTCGAAATCGGTTTCTTGAGCTCTTTGCTGCGTCTTGGATCACGGAGCGATCCTTGAGTTCTTGGACCACGAAGCTAATCTCTGCTAAAATTGTTGCTTCATGATCTGATTCCGCAGATGGGCTCTTGGAGCCTTGCTTAAAGATTATCTTCTTGCGGCGAGCCCCTGCGCGGATCGCTGGAGCCTGCGGGTGTTCGGCGGCATCTAGGGTTTGCTCATCCAGATCTGTTCCATCGGCTTCGCGTAGCTGCTGCATTCGGCTTGGTTGCCATGATGCAGCCTTCCAAGAAGCTTGCTCGCGTCGACACGATGGAGCTGAAGACGCAGCTCGTCAAGAAGCTCGGCCACCAGCGCGCCGAGCTCTACTTCCGCAGCCTCAAGAAGTTCTTGGGCTGTCAGCTCAGCAAGAGCGAGTTTGACAAGATCTGTGTGGCTGCATTGGGGAAAGAGAACATTAAGCTTCACAATTTCCTCATCCAGTCGATCCTCGGCAATGCTTGCATGTCGCTTGGGCCGCCGAGCAGGCAGGCGATTACCGGGAACTCGCAGACTAGCACTGTGTCGAATGGGCCATTGGCCAATGGTGTGCCGCTGGTGAGGAGAGTGTCACCGGTGGTTAACCGGGACAGGAGGTTTGCTGATAAGCTGAGTCCACTTGGAAAGTCTCCTCTTGGTCACCCAGGGGCTGGGGAGTTTGTGTCCGTGGAGGATGGCGAGGAGGTTGACCAGGCCAGGGGCAGCCCGGTGTGTGTGCAGAGTCGAAGCCCGATTAGGGCTCCATTGGGAGTCCCAAAGGCTCAGAATTCTCAGCCTTCTACATCTTATCCTTCAGAGGTATGTTACAATAACGGTGAATTGCCAGACACTTGGTCATTGTCGACGCTACTTGAGCATAAGTTGAAAGCCGAAGGCCTTAGCGTGCCCAGAGAGTGCACTGATGTGCTAAACTCTGGGCTGAATGCATACATAAGTCAGCTGCTGAAGTCTTGCTTGGGTGTTGCGAAAGCAAGGGGAAACACGATGCGGACACACCAAGCAAACGGGAGTGCTGTTGCTGCTGTAAATGGGGGGCTGAATCGCGGATTTTCTTCAGATTTAGGTTGTTCCTACCAAGCTTCATTGCTCGATCTTTGGACAGCAGTACAGTCTAATGCTCGGTTACTGGGATGTGACTTCGCCACTCAACACGAGAAGATTGCTTCTCACCTTCATGACAGATAAATGACAGAAGCTAGTTTTCTCATATGATCTTAGCAACTCTTATGTTGGCCAGTGTAGGCAACCCATTACCATTGATTGTGCTGTACAAACTACAGCTAGTTTGGTTGAGGTGAAGTAGATTTTTACTGTCATAGGGAATAGGGCTGAGCGATACCTCCAGTGTTTGGTCAGGATGATACATCTTAGGATTCAGTACATGATAGTGAACTTTGATTACTTGTGATTATTCACAAAAATAAAAAGATTCTGGCAATGTGCCTTTGCTTCTTTCGCTGCTTACATACCAATATTACTGTTTTCTACCTCTAAAAAGAACTAGGTTTTGTTGTTTGGATTTGTTACTGTTGGATAATTTGGATCTGTTATCTTTGCTCTACACAGTTCTTTTGTTTAGATAAAATTTGAAACAAATTCTTATGTTTCCTACTTTTTGATGTGTGACTACAATCTTTTTTCTTATTCCTTCGATGGCAGAACAGCATTATTGTTACCTGGTTACTCATGTTGATCGTTCTGCTTCAGAGTTTGGACTGGTGTCTGAACTTTTGCGTATCATCTCACATATCAATATAAGATACTACTATATAACATTATCGTCAAAGTAAAAATAAAAGCAACAATATAATTCGTATATAGCACCTCATATACCAATATAAGAGATACTATTATGTAACGTTATCGTCAAAGTAAAAATAAAAGCAATAATATAATTCATAAGGAATGAAAGCTTTAAAAGTACTTTAAAAGAGAACCAATGGAAACTGAAATAAATGTTTGAAACATGGGACCGGTCCACTTTTAACCAAATGAAGAACAAATGAAATAACAAAATTTGTTGTTGTACATCTGATCTCTATATGCCTCCATAGCTACTTCACTTTTGAATTGTGCCTTCTGTATTTTTCCCCTGAATATATGCACTTTGATACTGTGTGATTTACTAGCACACTAAATGTGTTTGCTGAATCAATCAGTTATTCCTCTTATGTAGAATCTAGGTGGTGATCGGTTCGGCTGAAAAGCTCATGGCTTATGGCTGAAAACACTGTAGCTGGCTGAAAAAAGCACTGTAGCTGACAGAGGCTTATTTAGCATAATTAAATTTAAAAATTTTAAAAATATAAAAAATATGTTAGCCCATTACGTATAATACAAACAAATACAGGAAAAAAAAGAACCGGCAAAAAAGCTCAACAAAAAACCAAAAGTTCAGAAAAAAGATGAAACTTATGAATAGTGAAAAATAAGCCAGAAACTGAAGCCGAATTGATCAGGGCCCTAGATCATCAGAATTCAGACTTCTTCCGAGTCTGCTTCCAGCCCTCCTTTTTCGGACAATGAAATATTGTCGGAAAAAACTCTCGGACGGAGCCACTACAGAAATTCAGAAATTTTTTGTGCAGAAATGGCGGATATGATCCGAGACACGGCATGATATCTGATATCTCTAAAGTTTTTTTTCTTTTTTCTAGAGAGATGATATCTCTGAAGTTGACAATAGGATTTTTGCACTGGCTCTTCCTCGGCCTAGCATAAGCTGACACCGAGCATATGCTTCGTCGCAATCACAAGATCGAATCATCGATCAATCTCTCTGAATCGCAACGACGACTAACACTATTGGACAAAGAAATTCACTCGCAAGACAATGCGGATCGACTAATCTGTCGCTTCGTCGCCACAATTATTGACCACAACGTACATTACATTCGAATCTGAGTATGTCACAGCAAAAGATCGATATATTTGTGAAGTCAAAACTCGAAAGATTGTGACGCGGAATAATGGAAAGAGTAATTTGTTTGCACACACCATGTCCAAACGACATGACGTACCATTAGGAGTACCACCACAAGTATCATCATGTTATTTTTTTTTTCTTCTTACACGCATTTCTTTCACCACCAATGAGTAGAGCAGCTTGTGTATCTTTTCAGTAAAGTGCTTTTATTCAATCAACCCACGAAAAGACATGATAAAAATACTAGGCCCTGGGGAAAAACCAAAGCTGCAACAGTGTACTTCTTGTAAAAATGAAATGGAGTGACTATTGCACATACGACTAAAATTTTTTCATCTCTCACTCACTTGCAACTTCAGGTGATTCACTCTGAATCACCTGAAGTTGCAAATGATTTTTTTAGAGGTGGGCTGCAACTTCAGTTGATTGAAAGTACAACTTCAAATAACTAAAAGATAAAAAAAAATTTGTCGCATGTGCAATAGCAAAAACAAAGCACTTCATCATACGCACGTTCATCTCACATGCAAAGAATTGTCCATGTCTACTGTTTCCACACACAAAGTGCAACAAAAAAAAAACAAGAACAAAGTTCAATTCAGATTCATAGGCCCCAAGAAACCAGAAAAAAAAAGGAAACGAGAGTTGAGTCCTCGAGAAACTCCATGGAAAAGAATAGTAGAAGAACAAGAGGAGAAAAGGAGGGGAACAAGAAGCCTAGAGAATGTGCTCGCTTTAGGGCTACAAATGTTAGTGTGTGAGGTCATCACCACCATGACCTTCGCGTCTTTTGAGATCCCCGTGTCGATTCTTTTCTACGCCTACTTGTTTCTTTCTTCCTTCCTTTTCTGCCGCGGAAAGGACGGAGAAGAAGAAAATTTGTTACTACGGCTCGTGTTCCCTCCTCCTTTCGGTGCTCTGAGGCTCAGGAGGCGAGCGTGCATGGCAGGGTGCTGTCGGCTCGAGGGCTTGCTCCAACCTTGAGGAGCTTAATTCGAAATCTAACTCATCTTTTTGCATTTTAGGTATTGATAAACATCATCCGAATGTTTTCTTCTTAACTATCATTTAAATTTGTAACTATTGGATTAGAGATCCAACGGCCATGAGTTCAGGTTTAAGGGTTATATGGAGAGATTGTAGAGACATGGTAGGTTAAAGGGGGTTCACGGAGAGGGAGCCAGTTGCGGTTGGCATATCTAAATTTCCCGAGAAAGACATGCGAAGAAATTCGTAAATAGTGCCAACAAGTCGCCAAGAGTAACAAAAACTTTTTAAGCGGATTAATTTAGACTCATTGTTTCCATCCCAAAATGTAGCACTTGTAGTATAGAGCAGGGCGGAGCCACACCCCTGACAAGGTAGGCTTAATCTAGGGTGTGAAAAAATATCTAGTGTATAGTCCGGGTAAATTCAGTTCAACCTAGGTAACATTTTCATGGTCTTGCCCAGATAATCTAGATCATTCCATCACTGAACCCGGGGCATAACCAAATTCTGGCTCAATCATTGATATAGAGCAATGATTTTCATCAACTTTTTTTAGGTGTTGACAAATGGCAAATTATATAGGTAGACTCTTCGCTCATTCTTGCGTAATGACGATCAAGATGGCAAGCTTTCCTTCTTCTTCCAAGTTTGTGCCATTTTGAACTCTCTCATTCCCCTCCATTTCTTTAGCCTAAACTTAGAGCAAGTCCAATAATAGAGCCAAGTGTTTGGCTATAAGTCAAGTTATAAGAGTCAAGTTATACAATAATCTGTCTTCTATTTGTCTACAAAAGATTTTTTTATTATTATGTGGTACCATGTCTCACATTCTCTTTCCTACTCCTCTTCACATACATTTATTATCTGGACCCACCACCGCATAGGCTCCCGTGTGCAGCTTGTTGTTTGTATGAGAGCCAAGCTCTCCTCTCTCTCCTCTCTTCTCTCCTCTCCATCAGCAAAAATGCTGACTAGCTTGGCTATAAGATCATTGTTGTACTTGCTCTTAAGAGTGGCACAGGCTTCCAAGGAACAGGAATGATGACGAGGCTGGGACTTCGAGGAGGGTGTGTGGTGGGGTGGGGGGGGGGGGAGACAGAATGGAGACTGCAGCCTGAATTTTTACAGACACCGATGTACTTTGTCCTCTGAAAAGTTCGGCACTGAATTTTAACTAACGCCTTAGCCCGTGCGAATGCAGCCAGCGTGCATGTCCCTGCTGATTACTTTATCATTGCCGACAGGTTAATTCTTGTGTTGTTTTGCTCTGTGCTTGATGCTCTTTTATAGTAGTACTACTTTACAGATTACTAGCTAGCTCCTGCATGCATGGTGCTGTAGGTTAAACTTGAACCCTGCCAAATCATTCAGACCAAAATGGCCTGAACTTTAGAATAACAGCAGAACAAGGTTTTGTCAGGCAATAAGTATATAACAGCAAGCATCAGATAATCATAGAAAGTTTTGATGTGAGCTTGAAAATTATCTCTGGTAATATATCAAATGATTGTCATTAGGTTTAAGTTTTCTAAACAAGTTCAATTATAACCATGCATGCAGCTAGAACAGGACCCTCTCCTTTCCAGTACAGAAATGCTGTGCTATAGCTAGCAACGCTTTTGAGATGCTACACATACTATTCTCTGACTACTGCATTGTGCATCGATCAATTGCTTTTCTGAGGAAACAATCGATGAGCCGGCTGGCCTTACTTTTCTGTCCTGAAAATCATGGAGTAATTGGAAAAACAGGGCTAAAACCCCTGACAAAAGTAGCTTTTCCCCATGGGAGAGAGCTTGCTCCCCCTTTACCACTTTAGAAGTATGCAAAGGGAGATGAGGTGACTTTTCCCCCTACCTACAAAGCTTCTACTGTTTCAATTTCTTGCCTTTTGGCCAAAAAAGATGTGTAGTACTAATTACTTAAGTTTAGGATGCATTGAGCTAGTGCTAATCAGTGAGTAATTGTTAATAGTAAAAGCAGTAACAATGATAACAATGGTGACCAATAGTAATTGTTTATAGTAGTAGGTAGCCCTCTGTAAAACCACAACGCTTTGGTGAGAGACATGCAAAGAGAACAAGCAGTAAGCGAGCACTCATGTTTAATGGAAGCTGCTTTATCTATCCTTAAAAGGCCTTTGCATTAGGAAGAAGACAAAAAGAAAGCCGAGAAAGCAGGTCTCTCTCTCTCTCGGCCCACCACATCGCACGGCTGCACCTCCCTCCACCGGCAAAGCGTGCGCCATTGTCTTGTCTCTTGGACTATCCAGCCGCTTGCTAGATTAGGCTTTTTAATTCATCTCCTGACTTATTACTACTGTAAGCAATTACCTGCACATTGCAATTCTTTCTGCGTCTCTTCTGATGCTGCAATGGCACAATCACTTCTTAGTAGAAGCATTCCAAAGTAATTTGGCTGATGAAGCAATGACCCTCAATTAAAATATATATGCGACCCAGTTGTGTGCAGACATGCATGCTTGATGCTTCCTCCCAAAGGGATGTCTGCATCAGCCTTTACTTCTTTTAGTCTCTGTCTGCTTGCTTGGTTTTCTTGCAATGCAAACAAACAACTGTCCCATTCCCAGCCCTAAGAACAGTGTTTCGATTTGTCAGAGGGCACCAACAGCGAGACAAGAACCTGCTGCCCTTATCTCCTCCCCTAGATATAAGTTGGATTCATCCATTTGGATAGATATATACTAGATCCTTGCAACATTGCAACGCAATTATCAAATGTGCAATGCCTGTGGTGGCAATAATGCAGGTAGCACACACACGTATAGAATTTGCCTCGTCACTCATCATCAGGTCATGCATTTGGATGCCCCTTTGCTTGTTTTCAGTGACAACTGACAGCTCCATCTTCCTGGGTAGTTGGTTACTTGCACACATACATAATACTCCCTACAGTCATAAGTCGTGAGGGAATTTTGTTTTGGGGTAGGTCCAATAAAAATTTCTAAACTTTGGTTATTAATATCTTTTTAAATATTTAGACTAGATATATAACAATCATATGTGCAGATCAGGTCAGGTTGGCTCCGACCGCTGCTGGTCAAGTCCGATCAGGTTTGGCTCAAAAGGTAAAGCAATCAGGTCGAAAAATCCTATCAGAAATCTTTATCCGACTAGTATACATTTCTACACTGGTCGAGATTTTTGGACTGGTCGGTCGGACTAGTTGTGGTTAGAAATCCAACCTCCAAAGAGGTTAATTAAAGAAGCAAATATTGGCTTATTGTTTGAACATGGTAGAGGACATTGAAGGCACTCCTGAACCTTGAACTTATTTAGACACCATCTGCTCTGAGGAGTCATAGAGGTAGATGATTGTCATGGATGAAGAAATAAAATCTCTTGAAAAGAATTCCACTTGAGAGCTGGTCGAGCTCCCGATTGAAAAGAAACACATACGTTACAAGTGAATTTATAAGAAGAAGGATGTCACATCTCTGATTGATCAAGTTAGGTTCAGGGCAAGGCTCATTGCAAAAGGATACAATCAAATTCCATCTTGAACAACTAGCTATGCTAAAATCACGTTCTTACACGGGAAATTAGAAGAAGACGTCTATACGGAGCAATGGGAAGGTTTCATCGTTCCGGGAAAGAAGAAGTAGCTTGTAAATTGAAGAGATATCTTTATGGGTTAAAGCAATCACCCAGATAATAGTATAAGAGATTTGACTCTTTATGATCTCTTAAGACTTTAAGAGATCCGACCATAATAGTTGTGTTTATTTGAAGACCATTAAAGATTTAGTTATCTACTTGCTTCTATATGTTGATGATATGTCGATTGCGGCAAAAGACAAGACTAAAATTTAAAAGTTAAAGGCACAACTAAGCAGTGAATTCAACATGAAGAATCTTGGTGTAGCAAAGAAGATTCCTAGTATGAAAATCATCGGAGACAGTCAGTTTGGAAGTTATACCTGAGTCAGAGAGAGTATATTGAAAAAGTGCTTCATTGTTTCAACATGCGTAAGGCCAAACCGACCAGCACCGATAAAGCTGTACATTTTAAACTCTCTTTAGTACCAAATTTACAAATAGTTGAAGAAGTTGAATATATGTCAAGTGTTTTATATGCAGGTGTAGTCAGATCACTTATATACGTCATGGTTTGTTCTCATCGACATATCCATGCTTTGAGTATTGTTAGCGTATATATGGTCAATCCAAGGAAAACCACTAGAGAGCACTTCATGGATTTTCATATGTTTGAAGGGTACTTCTAATGCTTGTTTGCATTCTGAAAAACTAGTGATGGACTGGTAAGATATATAGATTCGATTTCATGGATATTTAGATAAGAGGAGATCTCTTACTGGTTATGTGTTCACTGTTGGAGGTTGTGCTGTGAGTTAAAAAGCTTGTCTGCAAACTGCTGTTTATCTTTCGACCACTGAAGTTAAGTACATGACTATTTCAGAAGCATGCAAAGAAGCTATTTGGCTAAGAGGTTTGTACAATGAGCTTTGTAGAAATACATCCTGCACCAATTTATTTTGTGATAGTTAGAGTGCTATTTGTCTTACAAAAGACCAGATTTTCAATGAGAGAACAAAGCACGATGTCAGATATCACTTCATCCTAGGGGTTATTGCTCAAGGAGATGTTAAAATTTGCAAGATTAATACTCATGATAATTCAATTGATATATTGACAAAGCCAGTTCCTACCGCTCAGTGTGAGCTCTGCTCAGACTTATTGGTATTGTTCATTAGTCCGTTTAGAAGTTTCATACACAAGAGGTGTTCTACAAGTTCTTCGAGAAGTTTTTCGATTCTTTTTCGCTACAGGAGGAATTCAACTCAGGATTGAGATTGTTGTATTTTATGATCTGAATCTGGTATGGTCTAACCACTTGAAGAGTCCGATCATGTTTTGGTCAAAAGGTAAAGCAATCGGGTCAACAAGTCCCACCAGAACTCTTTACTTGACTAGTATACATTTTTGAACTAGTTGAGATTTTTAATCGGTTTGACTGGTCATGGTTGGGTATGTTTTGATCGGTTTGACTGGTCGCAAGCAATGCGAACTGGTCGGAGATTATAATTAGGATCATTTTCGTGTCCGTGATGGACTCAGCACTGACTCATATCAGACATGGTATCCAAAAGTGCTTGCGCCGACTAGAGTCAAAGGTGGCTACTCAAGGCGCTTCCAACTGCCAACTCTTCATTGTCTCTAACTGGGACTCTGTTTCGTCTCCAATAGGACATTGCTTCCTTTGTCGACTAGGACTATGTTTCTTCATTGTTTGGGACTCTTGTTCTCAAGGCTATTTATATCCCATGTAAACCTCTTAATAGGCAACATATATTGCAAGGCATATGTTCATATGTTACATAGGCATAGGCATGATGTTACGCTAAGAGCGTTTTGTAACTTCTTTTCTGTATAGTAATTTCGCCAACCGTGCATCCGTGATTTTTTTTTTGGTAAGGGTTTTCCATATTAAATCTGTGTCTCGTGGTCTTTATTATTTCATATCTTTCCTAGTCGTTTTATGTAACATTGCCTGTTGGGACCGGATGATTGTCCAAAACAACATTCTTTTGTGATCGGAGGAGTCATATATACAAAACCAAACTAATAGTACTAAACAATTGCCTAAGGTAATGGAGTTGAAGCAATGCATGGTATATGCACGGTGTGCATTTGTGCAATGGGCCAATGATCATGGCGCACCATGCATATCACCACACCACATGTAGCATTGCATAACACACAAAGTGTCCTGTTTGAAATGCACTCTTCCTTATAGATAGTACTAGTACCAGTTGTAGTAGTAGTAGCTGCTGGTGGGGCCCATGCAATGCAGGGGGAGGAAGATTAAACTAGACTCCTGCAGGGTTGTCTGCTCTGGGAGGGGCACTGCCTGGCCTCCTCATGCCACTGAGTGCCCTTGGCCAGGCCACTGGTGCTCTTGCTTGGCATGCCAAAAAGGAGGGGGGCCAAAGTAAGATATATCTTTCTACCTAGTGTCTAGTAAGAGGCGCCATGGCATTGGAGGCAGTGTTTATAAATTACCACCTCACCTCCCTGCCATTGCCATTCCCAGTTTCAGCATCAACACCTGCTCTTTCCTCCCTCCTCCTATCTTGTTTGTCCCATGCAAGTTGAGTGTAGAACTGACTGAAGAAGAAGGCTAGAGAAGGGAGGAGTGAGGAAGAGACAACACACAAGTAGTATCTTGTGGTTCTTGGATACAGGTCAGTTACTTCTCTGTGGTTGTTGCATACTGGTCTGAAATGCAGTTTACCTTATCAGAGATTGTTCTGATGGCAACATCATGAATCATGATCAGAATTCCTTCTTTCAGAAATACAGTAGATGCTTCAATCTGCTATTCTGTTGCTACTGCGCGTATGTTGGTTATTACTCTATGATTGATGCACTTCATCATATCTGAAGTCTGTAGTCTTTGTTCCACATTTCAGCAGGGTACAGAATTTGATCATCTGAATAATCAAGTTCAAGAGGCTTAACTGAATTAGAGGATGAGGATGGACAAGCATGTGAGGCAATGTGACATGGAGGTTATGAAGATGGCCATGCTCAAGCACGAAGAGACCTTCAGACAACAAGTAGCTCACTTCCCACACACATACACATACAGCTCAACTCAATCTTCTTCAGTTCTTCACCATTGCAAATTCTTGCATCCTATGAACTGCTACTGATCTTCACCTTGCACATGTACTTTTCCATCAGGTCCACGAGCTGCACCGCCTGTACCGCATCCAGAGTCAGCTGATGAGCGACCTGAGCAGAGCCGAGCTGAGCTCATGCCGGCAGCAACAGCGGCGCAGCAAGCAGCCGCGCCGGGCGTTGAACCTGCAGCTCCCCGCCGACGAGTACATCGTCAGCGCCGACGAGGACGACAACACGGAGCTGGAGCTGACGCTCGCCATCGGCGGGAGGATCGGCGCCGGCGCTCGCAAGAACGGAAGCAAGCAAGAAGGCAACAACAACGCCGGCTCCACCCCCTTCGCGTCCGACTGCTCCGGCACGAGCCTCTCGTCGCCGTCCTCGACCGAGTATTCGGAGGGGCCACTGCTCCACGCGCCGCCACCGTGCCAAAGAGCGATGGCGTTTGATCACGGAGTGGGAGAGGCGATGAAGCAGTCGCCATGGCTGCTGCAGTGCCAGTACCTGAGCCTCAGGATGACATGAAGTTGTTCAGCCATGATCACATTGTACTAGCTTGTGTTGTGTTGTAGAAGCAGCAGTAACCACTAGTCTTTCTTTTCTTTTTCTCTTTTTGGCGTCTCTCTCCTATTGTCCTAGGTGACCAATGTATTTTGGGAGGGGTTAAGTTCTAATCCTGATCCCAAGGTATTAATTCATCATGACTAATGGGCGCATGCTGATTGATAAATGTTCAGTATGGTGATTGATGACTAACAGTTTAATACAACATTGAAACGATCCTCATTTTTACCGGACCTAAGCAATGTATTTAAATTTAACCAAAAATTAATTAAGTAACAAATAATATATTTTTAATTAATTCAAATACATGAATGACAAATTAACGGGAAAAATCTCAAAATGTTTGATTATTAAAAGAACACAAAGTGACAAGACTAAGCCATAATACAAAGGTATCGTTGCATCGTGAGAATTTACAAGGGTGCCAATTTGATCGAAATACATTATATATTCCCAACCACATACAGCAGGCATTTAACTATACATTGGAAATGGCAGATTGAGCTAGCAGCACTGTAGGGAGTGAGAAGGTACCAAGAATCTGAACTGCGAAAAGCAAAACAAAATCTGAAAAGCAACCAACTATAAAAAGTAAGAAAGAAAGTAGATTGTTGTTAGTACTCTCTCCTATTCAAATGCATAGAGTAGCGCTCATCAAGATGCTAACCGTCCAGGGGCCAGTCGACACCTCTTGATACAGTAGGCCTCATTATCCGACAAAAACCATACTAAAGCCCACTTAAACTCCACCAAACTTACCTCCATAAAAGAAAACCAAGCTATAGTGCCAGAAAACTAGGGACCTTCAATCCATACGAGTAACCTTCCTTTCACCGCGCACAATGGGGACTTCAACGGGCCTTACAAGCTCAATAAATTGCAATTCTTCACCTTTTCCTCAGACAATGGGAATGAATTTTCTTACTTGATTGACATTGACAGTGGATGTGAGGAGGCGAAAGATAAGGAGTAGCCAGTCGAGTGTGTGCGTGTGAGAGAGAAAGAGAGTGCATTCCTATATATCTCCCCCAAGCCACCAAAGAGAGCTTGCATCTTACCCCTCCCCCCCAATCCCCACCCAATCCAAGTAGAGACGAGAGCATGAAGAATGAGATCTTGAAGCCACCATGGTGGAGTCAGAGAAGGAGGAGGAAGCATTAGGGTAGTTGGGGACAAACCAAGGGGGAGAAGGCGAGCCATGTCCTCCGTGGCCTTGGAATGAGAAGAGGGGCAGGGATCAAAGGAGAGCGAGGAAGAGAAGACAAGCAACTTGGGAGAGCACGTGGGGGAGGACCACTGCCACTAGCCTAACCTTGACCTGACCAAATCTGGTAGGGTACCCCACAATATTTATCTCTTGCACCCCAAATCTCCCTGTAAATCACTTCATCCCATGGGCTTATTGGCAAATCGAGTAGGAGATAACAAGGAAAGAGAGGTTGGGGATATTTACCTTGGCTGGATAGAGCCATGACTAGTAGCGTCATCGGCTCATAGCATCGAAGGCCAAACTGTGGATGGTACTTAGTGGATTCTGACATGCTCCCCAACACATGCAGAACTCCAGAGCCCCATCACAACTTACTCAACAGTGGAGTAGCACTGTCACCTCCAAACCCTAGATGAAATCAACCCGGTGCAAGCTCTAAACAAAAATCAACCCTAGTGATGCAAAAATATGGAAAGACAAAAGCAGAATTAGCTCGAGTAGAAGGGAATTGTAGATCCGGTGGGGCCATGCTTAGATCCACCACAGCTGGCACTGGATCTAGCCGGAGGAAGAAAAGAAGAGACATGAGAACCGCGTGGGAGCTAGGGTGGGGTAGGGAAAATAGCAACGTCAGGAGGAAAGACACCCAATCCAAAGGAGCAAAGGTTTCCTAGATCCACCACCATCGACATCGTAAGGCGATGGTAGAGGGGAGACGACATGGGGACCATGGCGAAGGCACGAGAGCCAACGGTGGTGTGTCAGTAGGGGGAGAGAACAAACAAGATAGGGAGAGAGAGAGAAGTGTGCATGTGTGTGAGTGTGATGGTGTGTGTGTGTGTGTGCAAACCAGCCGTGGGTAGGCCCAACCGGTCCCACGTGTGTGGAGTGTTGGGCCAGTCAGGGAGTTGAGCTGTGAGTGAGGATGGGCTAGAGTGGTTTGGAATCAATTGAAGTCAAACTAAATCATCGAGTTGAACAAATTTCAACAAATCTAAAACCTTAGCTGAGGACTCAACACTTTAGTATGACATAAATGTTCATTTGATCAAATTCCTTAAAGCCATAAAATACACTTCATAATGCATAGGGTGAGCTAGGGCAGGAGGGGGGAACTGTACAAGCCGTAGTTAAAACTGAGACATACTACACGCACCAAGGCAAGCTCGCCTTTGATCACTCTGAGTAGTTTATGTTTCTTAAGAAAAATTACTTTTACAATATATATATATATATATATATATATATATATATATATAAACATGTTGCATTAAAATGTCAACTTTTAAGTAAATAGTGGTTAGCGGAGAAAAGAAAGATGGACTAGAGGGGAACAGATCCAACTAATGAAGCAGTTGGACTATAAGTTATGTATAATAGGAGGGTAGAGGATACCTGGTCAGGTAGAGAATGGGCAGGTTTGGGACCCTCTACATATGGTTATAATATAAGAGCTAAACAACTCTCACTTAGGTATTGAGCCGTATTTTACTGTCAACCATTGTCTCATTTAGATGAGCAGAAAATGCTACTCTACAACACTATTATATTCTCCATGAGGGTATGTAGTATAATTCGGTGGTTTGGAGGATACTGTAACGGGTAGACCCAAATATGGTGGATTCAAACAGGCACCTGAACTACCGAACTAGTATAGAGCCCGTATGGTGAGCTGGCACATATATTTAGCGTAGTGGAATGCCGGGTGAGAGTTAAATTGCCCACCAAAGAGTATTTATTGTTAGGTGGAGATATAATAATAGAACTATGGAAAACATTTTATACTCTAACTCGACACTGCATCTAAAAAAATGTGGATGACGCACTTGCAAAGAGCTTAGAGTAGCTATAGATGAAGTGATACAAGCCTGTGCAATGTTAACAAAACTATACAATTATGCCTATCTTATGGACTGGAGACTACGGAGACCGATTGGGGATCTTTCTCTTCACCAGAGTGATTATTAGTATTTGAAATACTAGAATACGCAAGTTCTTATTTAACTTGATAACCTATTTTATTATTGATGAAGGAGTGGAATAGGATATTTGGATATCAAGAGAGTAGTCATACAATTGCATTTGTTGCTACGAATGTTTGCTAAGTACGTTGTACTCACTCTTGCTATTAAATTCCTTTGTTAGATCCTAGTTTAGCTGGGGATTACATCAGGTTAGGTGTGGGGTTTACAGGCTCAGTAGACACCGCGTGGGACGAGATTGATCACACCGAGGACTATGGGGAGATGGACGCCCTATTCGGTAGTTGGGATAAGTAGGCACCCTATAACACCCTGTCTTAAAGTCAGGGTATATAATTAATCCGCGTCTTCATCCATTATCCAGTATAATTAGGGCCTAGGTTTGAACTTTTGTATCAGTGTTCTATGATTAATGTTAGTCAATATGTATTATGTTAAAGTCTTTATCCTGCATGGCTGGTTATTGTAATATTGTTGTGTATGTAACTATTGTTTTGCTTCGCTAAATCTGGTATAGCTTATTATTCGATAAGACAAAACTCTTATAGAATAATAATATATGGATCGGCATCATGTTTAGATGATAATGACATGGTTCTTCGCGAGCATGTTCATGATTTGTACTGCTTATATGTTCATGATTTGTACTGCATATAGTTGCATTCCTTGCATAGCTGTATGCATGCATGCAAAGGTAACATGCAGGAAAAGGGCAGTTGCAGCAAAAAGTATTACTAATCAGACAGTGAAACTGAAAGAGGCAGAGGAACGAAGTGCAGAGAAAACTACTAGAAAGCACGTATAGCTACAGGCAAAAGTGAATAGTAGGAGACAGGAAAAAAGAGGTTGCGTTTTTACAGTGCAAAAAGTTGCAGTTGATGGCCAATAATAGACGTGGAGTCTCCAAATCAGTTTGGAATTCAGATCTTTTTTAGTAGATCACATAATTAGGAGAAGGAGGTCCTCTCCCTCTCTCTTATGATTGAAATCTTGATCGGTTTTTTTTCCCTTTTAGCCTCCTGCGACTTTTTTTTTAAGATATGGCACCTGAGGTGGCGTTTTTGTGTTTTTAGCCCCCTCCTGACCGCGGAACCACCAGCGGACGACACGTGAAAATTCCGCAGCCAGACAGGCGCGGACAAGCGGTTGGTGTCCATGGGCTTTTGCCCCCTCCCCTTATGCATGTGTGAACTGCCAGGCCCACCGAATCCTGTGGTCGGGGGCGCATTCTGACCGCCGCCACACTATCAACCACTTCATAACTTCCGATCGTCCCGAACGCTTTATAACTTCCGCCCGTTCCGATCACTATATAGCTTTCGACCGCCTGACTACATTATAGACTTCGACCTCCGACCACTCTGTAGTTTCGACCATCGACCACATTTAGCTATTGACCACTAGCTTCGACCACTCTCTAACCATCGACCAGCTACTGTAGCATCGACCATCGACCACTTTATAGCTACTCTCAGCACATATGCCAAGGCCAAGCAGATTTCTGCTCTCACCAGTTGCGGATTCGCACCACCTGTCCGCGGAAATACCACGTGCCACCCACCTATTGATCCACGATCACGAAGGGACCAATCACGCAAAAAAAAAGGGTGTCGAGTGTCATATCTGTCAAAAAAGGGACACGGGGGTTAGAACAGTAAAGAATTCATCTTAATCAAACTTTCTATGATAGCAGCAAAGGAATGCATGCCATTTTTTTTTAAAAAAAAGGAATGGAGTTCAGTAAACAAAATTCAGAAGAGGCAAATTGATAGTATCAGGCTATCAGCTATTCACGATCAAGAAGTCTTTCTAAATTGTAGTAAAAGACAGGGTAAAATATAAAAACAAGCCAGAAAGAATAAATAAAATGCATGCATGTTTCAATAAAGTGAGTAATTAGGAAAGGAATTTTTTGTAAATAATCTATATTTTATTAGAAATAACACAAAAATACCCGCGCAAATATTTTTTTTATAGATATGGCTTCCAGACGCCGAACCGTTAGGCGACTGGAACCTATCGCCCAATGGACACATGGCGCGCAAGCTATCCGTGGGCCGTTGGGCAATAAGTACCAGTCACCCAGCCGTTGGGTGACTGGAGCTTGTCGCCTAGCGGCTGGATAACTACATTTGCGCTGTTCACTGCTCAATGATCGCAAAGGAGCCATTCCTAAAGCAACTGGGAGGCAATGTCGATTGATCTATTTGTGATTTTCATAGATTATGAATGGTAGATAATCTATTAGATTCACAATAATAGTTTGCGATCATCATATGTTGTTATAGTGCAAGAAATTTCGTGAAATGTTTTTTGGGAATGATTGAAATAAGAATGATTTGTAAATACAAAGGTAAGTGATATTGTGATGTAATCGGGAATTCATATACAGAGGAGAACTTGTTTGTTAATGTTGTTAGATGACTTGCTACGTGAATAATTGAATGCGAAAAGACGAGAAAATACCCTTGTCTGAATTAAAATAGACTTCATAGTAAAGTTGAGAATAACACGACGTGTAGGTTTGGTTACATGCGTAAGAAAGACTTCATGCACGATTCAACAACCCGAAATGCTCCTATGATATATATATATATATATATATATATATATATATATATATATATATATATATATATATATATATATATATATATATATATATATATATATATATATATATATATATAAAGCCTCTTTTCTACTCCCGGTGTAATTACACCCTATGTCGTATCTCACAACGTAGGGAGTATCTCGCGTAACGAAGGGTATGTACGTGTAGTATACGAGTATTTAAGATCATATAGGTAGTATGAAAATTTTTCAGAGGTGGTATGTATATTTTTTTTGTCATACTCCTTTTTATGTGCGTATATGAAGGTATTTATAAAATACGCTAAAAACTATAGACCCCCCTTACAATTTTTTCGTATGGTTCATATTAGAGCATCTTATAATTAGTATATGACTATACCTAAAGTGATAAAGAAGTATTTCAAGTTTTTTTAGGTGGTATATTAGAGGTGGGTGTAATTACACCCGGGAGTAAAAAGTATTTTTCCTATATATATATATATATATATATATATGCGTGTTTTTGGAATGGAACTAAATTTGACCTTTAGGGACTAGTTTTGCAGGACGGCAGTTATTGCGAGACAGCCCGACCTACTGCATGGACCATGGCCATTTTCCCTTCCTTGCGAGCTTAGCGTTGAACTCCTCGGCGACCTCTTTTGCCTTGGCCACCATTTCCCTCTTTTTCTTGTGCTCCCTCTTGTGAGCCTCATGCTCGCTATGCGTGCACGCCTCGAGATGAGCTTTCATCTCTCGATGTATACGCTTAGTTTGCTTGTCATTGCGTGCTCCTCCTCTCGATCTCGCAGCTCTTTTGACATCCCACTCCTCGAAGTCGAGCCCACCGATGTATCTTGTAATTTATATTTCAACGACCGTCCGCTTATAGTAACCAACTACACTAACCTCATAGCATTAACTCCCTATCGCGGATCGCGCATTGACGTCGCTCTTGTCTCATTGCCGAGCTCTTTCTTACTATAAATAATTCTTAATGGGTTTTGAGAATTTACATGACATATTGATTTAAATGCCAATATACCAGTTATAATAAAGACACATGAATTTGTAATGTACTAACGATATTACATTCATTATAATTAATCATAAATGTTATATATTATTATTTTATACAAAGCAAACTATTTAATTCTTACAAAAATATTGATAGATTTTTGAATAACTATAAATTTCGACGGAAACTTAATTTGTACATAACATTTACTACATTTTCTACAACTACAATTTCATACGGATGCTAATTTTCTACAACTATGTTCACTAAATTTTCTACAACTATAGGTTTCTACGGCTGCTAATTTTTTATAACTACATTGACTAAATTTTCTATACCAAAGTTGTATTATTCTTTTCTACAGTTACAATTTTATATGGATGCTAACACTAACTAAACTATCTACTTCATATAAAAAATATTGACTACAACATACAAAAAATTTACCTAACAGAAGTAGAAGAACCTCTCCTTCTCCCTCTCCTCTCCTCTCCCTCTCCCTCTCCCTCTCCTCTCCTCTCTTTTTTTCCTCTCCTATTCTCTTCTTTCTTTCCGTCCGCTTCGCTCACCGCACGACGTCGGCGCTTCGGGGGCTCGGCCATGTGGCTAATTTATATGCACCTCCAGCCGCCAAAGGGTTGGGTGGTTGGAATTGTAGTCACCTAACCGCTAAGCGACTAGAAAAAGTCGTCTGACGGTTCGGCGACTGCAATTATATCACCCAACGGCCCACGGATTATTTGCGCGTTCGTTGGACGATAGCTTTCAGTCGCCCAATGGTTCAGCAACTGAAAGCCATTTCTATAAAAAAAAATATTAGCATGAGTATATTTATATTATTTCTAATAAAATATAGATTATTTATAAAAAAAATATCCATTAGGAAAGAGCTGCAGCAGAAAGTTGCGGAAGAGAGTAGTAAGAGGCAGGCAACCACTAGCCGAAGAAATCTCAAGTAAACCTTGCAACTGCAGGAACAAAATCGAATAAAAAAAAGGCGCAACTAGCAGGTGATTCATCTGTATCTTGGCTCAAACACAAGAAGGATTTAAAGAAAAAAATCATGGCTTGTACTCAACGCCTGACTGATTAACAACGAGGGGCCGGGAACCAACAAACATTAAATCCCATGTTATTTGAAATCTCCGGCAGGATTCCCGGTTGCATCCGAATAAGAAAACCACGAGAGCAACAGCCAGCAATGGCGAGGGCATGACATGATCTCTAAGAAAATGACGGCAGAATGGAACAATTAATAATGTCACGCTGCAACCATGGAAAGATGGAGCAGTAGCTGCTAGCTAGTGCATGTCTTTCTTTCCATCTTTTCTATCAGGATAATGTCGGTTAATCTTCGATGATGAGCTTGGTAAAAGTTTTCCATCTTTTGCGGCTTTGGAAGGGAAAAATCTTGGTCTATCAGATGTATGGTGCATCTATATCTTATCCTCCTCTCTCATGATCATATATCTGGCAACATATAAATCTGATGATCAACTGAAGCACAGGCAGGGAGAGAGTGCAGGTGCTGCACATTTAGCAATCAGTTGGCGGAACAGGATACATCTCACCAACACGAAGTTATTATCACATCCCACCCTCCGAGGCTCTGAACCAGTGAGCCGTGAGATGGCGGCAGCGTGACGTTCCCCGCCATGGATTCCTCCTGCGTGGCCTCGTCCCGACCGTCCGACTCCTCGTCCAGCGGCGGCGCACACGGGCCTGGTACCTTGCTAGCCTCTCTCCGGGCGAGCGATGTCAAGTCCCGCGCTGTTTCAGCCTTCCACTCTGTATTGTGCGCGCGCCACCACCACAGTGCTTGCATTTGTCACCTGTGCGTCAAAAATCCTTGGCAACTACCAACGGATGATGCAGGTCGGTTATCACCGGACTTGAAACCTGGTGGAGAGAGTCATGATGAAGCATTTCATCTCCTCTTTTAAGATTGCCGCGCGATACACTCCACTAGTCATGTCATAAGGTCTGGTTCCCCGAAACATTGCGAAGACATTCAGGTTACCTGTATGCAATCGTGGTAAGCTTACAATTATCAGCGACTATATCGGTGGTCGTTTTCTTTTTCTTTTTCTTTTATTTCAAGGGTTGAGAGAGAGATTTGCGTGATCGAGTAGGGTTAGCTGACTCCATGGCAGAGGGAAAATCTTGACCTGTCGGACGGCCCACAATGCACTGCTGGATCCGGGCCGGGATCGCCATCGGACCCACACCACGGGGAAGCAGTGCTACGTGTGAACCACGGAGGAAGTGTTCAACTGAGGACCTCCACCTCGACATTGGTGAAGCAGCAAAGCCATTTGGGATTGAATTTTTTTTTAAATAATCTATTTTTATGCGAAATTATAGTAATATATCCGTGCAAAAACTTTTTTATAGAAATAGGATCCAGTCACCGAACGGTCAGGCGACCACACCTGTCGCCGAAATGTTCAACGACTGCAGGTCTAGTCACCCGATCGGCCAGCGACTGCCACCTGAGCCCATTTTTTCGCAATTGGCCCCGACAACGCATGTGGGTAAATGACAACTGTTGTAGATAGCTGATATTTACCAAGTTTTATGTATATTCATATTTTCTGAAAAAAAAAACGATAGACAATGTTAGATGATTCATTTGTGATTTTCGTAGATTATGAATGGTAGAACATCTATAAGATTCGCAATAACAATTTGTGATCATCGTATGCTGTTGTAGTGAAAAAAAATTTTCTGAGGATGATTGAGACAGCAACGATTGGTAAGTACGAAAGTAAGTGATATTGTAAAGAATTTAATACGAAAAGACGATGACATGTAATGTTGTGAATTTAAATAGACTTCATAATAAACTGGGAATTCGAAAACACGGCGCACAGGGTTTGTTTACGTATGTAAGAAACAATATCATGCACGATGCAACAAAGCGAAGTACTATTTTCCTTCCTTACGAGCTTAGCGTTGAACTCCTCGGTGGCCTCTTTCGCCTTGGCCAGCATTTCCCTTTTTTTCTCGCACTCCCTCTCGTGAGCCTCGCGTGTCAGATCGAGGAGGCCGACTAGAGGGGGTGAATAATCGATTCTAAATGTTTCAATTAAATTCTATTTAAGCTATTGGATAAAACCAAGTATATAATGCGAAAGCTTAAATTAAATTGGTTTTAGCACAAACAAAGTTTAAATCAACTACGTTCACCGAAGTGCCCCAACAATCTAACTCTATGTCAAAGTTTTACAAATCTAGGATGACAAGCAATCAATTTAATTCTATGAAAATAAATTGCTTCAAAGTAAATTGAGGAACCTAAGATATTTCTCCAACTCATGAAAAATGTTAATCCACAAAACAATTGCCATCAATTACCAAACTTCACCATTAACACATAATAAAGGGACTAAATTCATCAATCTTTCTTTTTTGGTAATTCATGACAATCTCAATAAATAATAAGATAAATATTGTATTTACGAGTATACAACATGTACACAACGCTTGTATACTCTTATCTGCAAAACTTACTTATCTGGTTGTCATTAATCATCCAACTATTAATACATAATGGAGAAGTTAGAAGACAACCCAATTGCAAATGAGTGTATATAAACTACACAAGCTATATATACTCAAAGGATGTGCTTCAAAGTAAAGATCTTAAATATGTGTATTAAAGGAAATATGGATCAATACTTATGAAATCTCAAAATATAGAGTGAACTCCCCTTGAACCCTCCTTTGCAGCAGATAATGAAATATGGCTTTGTCCACTGGATCAATCCTCCCTATGAACGCTATGTTGTGAGGTACGTGAATACATTGTGGGAGCGAATCTTTGACTTGAAGGCGTGGATTGAAAGTCTCAAAGAGAAAATGAGAGCATAGTTTGTATAACAACTTTGGCTTGTTGCATGAGCACCTAGGATCGTTCACACGATCTCCAAGGCACATCTCTTGGGTGACTAGAGAACGAGCTATCCCAAATCTGGCTCTATTCTAGACGAGCACATCGAAATGATGCTTTCTATTGTCCATCACGTGCACTGTGTGCAACTGGCCCTTCTCTGTCTTCGCCTCCATATATGCCATAATCTGCAAGCAGTACGGTGTGTGTGGGTTGGTTGCATAAAGTGCAGCATTTGAATGTCTCTCTCTAAAATAGCTAATTGTGTTGTGCATAACATCTTCCACTATGGTGATGAGGGGCCGAGAGCGAAGGCCCCTGAGAATCCAGTTGTACACCTCAGCAAGGTTAGTCATCATTATGTTGAACCTTACGTCGTTTGTGTCGTGCAGTAGAGACCACTTATCCAATGGCTCGGCCTCGATCCACTATGAGAAGCACTTGATGTTCCGCGAGCTCCTTCTCCTCAAACCAGCTGCGTTAGGTTCAGCCATGGCTGTGAGGCATTTAGGTTGTGTTGCCCAGGCATGGTCGGCCCCTTGTTCCTCTCGTCGATGTGCTTCCTACTGTGCTCATCCAACAGTGCCCATAAAGTGTTAAATTTGTGTTTCTGGTTCTGCATAGCTAGCCTCTTTAACAGCTTCATCAATGGTTGCTTCGGGAACTGCTTGAAGAAGTTGGCCCCCCTAGGTGGTGAATGCACCATCTGTTTCTCATATCTGGCCAAAGGTATGGCTCCTTGGATCTTCCTAAAGTTTTTTTATGGCCTTCACTATCCCTACATGTTGATCATGGATTATGCAAACACCAGGACGAGCTCTGACAACTGCTACCCTCACATGTCGAAGGAACCACAACCAACTGTCGTAATTCTCACTTTCCACGAATACGATGGCCAAGGGTAGAATTTGGTTGTTGCCATCAACACCAATGGCCGTAAGGATCTGGCCCTTGTATTTGCCAGTTAAAAAGGTCCCGTCAACTGAGATCATGGGTAGTATATGCCTGAATGTCTCGATACACGCACCGAATGCTAAGAAGACCCTTTGCAACACAACAAAACCTAATGACATTATAGATGGCTTGTCCTTCAAAGCAGTGTACGTGCCCAAGTTCCTGTCCTGCAGCACCTGTAGCATACGAGGAAGATTGTTGTACGCCACCTTGAAAGATCCGAACCATTTTTCCAAAGCCTTCTGCTTCACACGCCACGCCTTCAAGTAGCTAATCTTGTACTTGAATTGGTCTCGATAGCCACCATGATATGTATGGCCTCCATGTCCTTCTTCTCCACTATCTCTCCATACATCAAATTAACTATGAAAGCGGACGTTATGTTATGATGCCTTGGCAAAACACAGTTGAGAATGCAGGAGTGCAGCTCGATCTTCAAGATAATCCAGTGAGTCTCATACTTTGGTCCTCATGCGTGCACCCTCTAAGGACAACCGGCCTACTCGCACTTCACAATATACTGCTCCTGGCTTGATTTGATGACTCAAAAAGTCTGTTGTATGGACAGGGCCCACAACTTAATGAAATCTTGCAACGATGCCTTGTCAGTATATATTGAGTGCAATTGAACCTCTGTGCCATGATACTCTCACGGTGATTTGTGCTCGTTATGCGCTGCAAAACCCTTAGCATCAAACATGTTCCATTCCTATGGGATAGGAGGTTCATCCTCATCAGAACTGTCATCATCATCCCCCTGTACAACTTCCTCTTCAGCCCAGGCCATCCGGTTATCCCTCTCCATTTGATGCACTATGTACTCCATATGCTCCTCTTCATTAGCTTGTCCTGTAGGCTCAGCACGCCATGCGCCTTCTTCCTCTCCTCCATCTACCACATCGGCCTCATCACGAGCAACTACCTCCGCAACCTCTCCGACACCGGCCTCCGGGTCCTCTTATTCACCAACATGCTGGGTGCCCGAGTTGCTCACACCACATGCATGATAGCCACTAGCAGGGCCTTGTACAGCTTCTATTAGGCATGCTTTACAAGCAGCACATACTCGTATTCATGGTGCCGACAGCCTTCTACAAAGTCCTTTCACATAGCAGTGTGCATCAATGGTTTCAGCTCCCATCAAATGTGCGTGGAAGACCGGCCCAAAGCCCTCGTATGATAATGTTGCACACCTCAGGGTCCAAAGAGAAGCTGCGAGTGAGCCATTACATCAAATCTGTGATTCGAGCATTCTCGTCGTTCGGTGTACCAGAGTGGCTTGCGTAAAACTGCTCAAGCCAACACCGTTTCGGACCTTCATAAACGGTGCCGACACCATAATACACTTTCAATGTAGTGGGTACGGGCATTGCTGGCGTCTGCCTGCAAATATTTTTAATGTTGCTACTCGTCAAATCGCATCGCATAATATAGAACTACTGCTATACTATAATTTACATTTCTATGACTGTTCGCCTATCATGAACTACTACAGTACTCTCATAACGTAATCCCTCCTCATTCGCACCGCCACCGCTCTCTATCCTCTGCTCCAATACGCATCAACTCCCTATCTGCTCCCACGCACACCGATGCCACTCTTCTCTCGCTGCTCGAGCTCTCTTGTATTGTAAATTATTAATAATAGGTTTCAACAATTTACATGATATAATGATTTAAATGCCTATATGTCAGTTCTAACGGTACACGTGCATTTTCAATGTACTAATGATATTACATTCATTCATAATAAATCATAAAAGTTAACTAATAATTTTTTGCATGAAGCAAACTATTTACTTCGTACAAAAATATTGACTAAATTTTCTATGACCACAAATTTGTACGGATGCTAATTTTGCATACAATATTTACTAATTTTTTTACATCTAGAATTTTTCACGGATGCTAAACCCTACAACTATAACTTTCTACGGATGTTAAATTTCTATAACTATATTGACTAAAATTTTAACAAATATAATATTTTCTAAATTTTCTGCAACTGTAATTTTCTACGGATGTTAATTTTCCATCTCTATGTCGACTAAATTTTTTATAACTATTTACTTCATAGCAAAGTTTTATAACTATAATTTTCTACGGATTGTAATTATACACTAAACAAACTATTTACTTCATACAAAAATATTACTAAAACATAAAAAAAATATTTACCTTATAGAAGTAGCAGAACCTCTCCTCTTCTTGTCCCTCTCCCTCTCCTCTCTTCTCTTATCTTCTCTTCTCTTCTCTTCTTTCTTTTTCTTCTCTCCTCACGCGCACATACACTGGAATCGGCCGCTCAGCCGAAGATTCGGCCGAGCAATCAAATATATATCGTGTCCAGTCACCGAACGGTTGAGCGACTGGACTCAGTAGTCGTCCAACGGTTGGGCAACAGCATTCAGTAGCCCTACCATTCGGCGACTGCAATTATATCGCCAAATGGCCCACCGACTGCTTTTATGTCGCGCGGCTGTTGGGTGGCAGGTTTCAGTCACCCAATAGTTGAGCGACTGGATCCTATTCCTGTAAAAAAATTTGTATAGGTATATTTCTGTAATTTTGAATAAAAATAGATTATTTAAAAAAAATTATTTGGGATTTGACCGTGCTGAGCTCCTGGCTAATGGCGTTTGTCAAAGTCAAAAGCTGTAGACTACTGCTGCTTCACCTTCACGCGGCTCTCGTGGTAAATTATAAAATCAAGACTAGAAAATGTGTACTAGTAAAAAAATGTGTAAGTGTCACGTGCTTAGTTCTATATTGGGCATATTTTTTTGGCTATGATTTATATCTTTTGGTCATAGTACGAGTGCTCGTGGGAGCCATCCAAAAGCTGATAAACCACTTCGAAAAGGCTATTCTAATACACGATTTCGAAACAGCTGTGAAGGAACCGTTCTGTTTATTTATGCAAGAGAAGTTATAAGCCATAGAGTGCTTGTGGGAACCAACCAAAAGCCGATAAGTCGCTTCTAAAAAACTATCCTAATACATCTCTTCAAAATAGCTGTGAAGAAACCGTTCTATTTATTTATGCAAGAAAAGTTATAAACCATAAACTGAAATACTACTCCTGTCTTCACTTATACTATTATGAGGTGGTGTTTTTTTTTTTTTGCTGTGATCTCACTTGATAATCGCTAGGAAATTGGGCGCCATTTAACCTTGGTCATCAAGAGTCGGTTTTGGATTATAATTTTCCTAATGACTTTACAGTTACAGGTCACCTAAAGCACGCACTAATTCACCTGATCCAAAGTAAATCACAAGTTTTACTACTGCTACCATTGTCAAACTCAACAAGACACTCCAAAGTAAATCACAAGTTTTACTACTGCTACCATTGTCAAACTCAACAAGACACTTCCAAAGAGACATCGCCACAGGCATGGTGACTCGCCTGGTGCCATTCCAGCATTGATCAACAATGCTTAGGATAAATGTTGGATTTTTTTTTGGGCTGGTCGTTTATAGCTTATGATTTAAATATTTAAATTTTATCAGTTCACGAGAGTTAGTACGTATAAAAAAAATAGTTGTATGCTATTTTGGACGGTACAGTTAAACTCAGTACACTTTTTATTACAATCTTTCTATTAACTCTGTCTTAAAAAAATATATCTTTTAAAAGTTAATTACTTTAGACAGTACGAGCATAATTTCGCTTTAAGCCAAAATAAACCCACCCAAAAAGCAGATAAAACAGAATTACTATGGGTCATATGTCTGATAGGACCTTACACACCCAAACGGCTCATCCATCACTACAGAAATTTGGACACTATTGGACCCATGGACACCCGAAATTCCATTTTTGGCCCCCAAATGAAAAAAATTCCAGATTTGGACCCCTCCTCACCGCGCGTTTAACGCCAGCGCGACACGTGTCCGGTGCGTGCGGTACCGCACCGCCGCGACCCGCTGCCACCGCGCCGCCGCGCGATCGCCTCCCTCACGCGCGATCGCCTCGCTTACCGCGCGGCAGTGCGGACGCGCGCCGGCGGCGCGGGCGGCGCGACGCGCGCTTCGGCGGGGCGGGCCTTTGGCGCTTCGGCGGGCACGCACGCGCTTCGGCGGGAGCGACGGCGAGCGCGGGCGCTTCGCGGGCGCGAAGCGCGAAGCGGCGCGCTTCGAGCGCGCGCGCGCGAGTCGCGCGCTTCGGCCGCGGTGGCGTGAAGTCGTGCGATCAGTACCGCACGATCGGACACGTGTCACGCTGGCGTTAAGCGCGCGTGAGGAGGGTCCAAATCTGGAATTTTTTCATTTGGGGCCAAAATGGAATTTAGGAGTCCATAGGGTCCAATAGTGTCCAAATTTCTCACTACACGCCAATCGAATATTCCCAATGCCCTTATCACGGATGCGAATTTTTATTCTACCAAAGTTCACACACACTCGTGCTCGATTGCATAGGAAGCTCAGTCCGCTGCCACTTTACTCCCATCCCAAAAACTCATCTAGGCTGCTTCCCCAAATTCATCGTCGGTGCGTGGGAACTGAGGAATCCACACCACCTACTCCGGCAAGCTCCACCTAGCCACACCATACGTTGCCGTTTGAGCCACCCACTGTCGAGCAACAACGTCAAGCTGCCAGTGGCGGACCCAGGATTTTTGGGATGGGGGTACGAAGTTAAAAATCTACAGAGTATATATATAAGATAGAGAATTTTGATACACAATATGTATATCTCATATAGTTTTTTTTCAGCCCTCCCCCACATAGATTTCAAATCGACAAATTTCTTCTTCTTCTTTGAATTCTCTACAACCTAAAAATATTGAACATTTGTTCAATTCACCATTGAAGAACAGCTGAACAGGAGAGTCCAAAAGTATTAAGTATAAATTGACATTGTAGAAATGTAGAATACCAACCTTGTATGCAGGGGCAGCATGGCCGTCGGGAGCGTCGCCGCCGGCCGTCGGGAGCGCCGCCGCCGTTGAAGTTGGAATAGGGGAGGAGCTGCCGCCGCCGCATGAGCCGCTGGCCGTGGGGACTTCTTCGCTCACCCAATGGCCGACCTTGTGTCCAGGCGGCATGGCCGTCGGAGCGCCGCCGCCGGCCGTTGAAGATGGAATAGGAGGAGCCGCCGCTGAAGCCGGCCATTGGGTGTGCGCTTTGGCGCTCGCGCCGCCGCCGTAGCCGTTCGCCGATCGCCGCGTCGCGGAGACGAGGAGGCGAGTGCGGCGGCAGCATGTGAGGTAAGCGCAGCGGCCGTGCAAGAAGATGGAGAGGAGGCGGCGTGAGCAAGGCAGAGCGGCGCGCGCGCCGCCGCCGATAGCCGTCGCCGTCGCCGCGTCGCCAGAGACGAGGAGGCGCCGAGGCGCGCGGCGCATGGTATGCGCGCGGCCGTGCAGCGAAAATGGAGAGGAGGCGGCGTGAGAGCAAGGCAGAGGCGGCATGACTCGTGAGAAGCGACCAGCGGCAGGAGTTAGGTTAGAAATCGGGAATGCCAATTGGGTCATTGGCTAGTGGGCTGAATTTGCTACATTACCTTCATTTCTAGTTTTTTTTCTTATATATATGAAATATATATTATATATAGTTGATTTTTTACAAAAAATTTTGGGGGTACAACTGTACCCCCATGTCCCATTATGGGTCCGCCCCTGCAAGCTGCTGTTGCGCAAGCACTCGCTCCTAATCTGAGGCGCCGCCAGCACATCGTGAAGCTCCCTCCATCACAGCACCATCACCCGGCAGCCACCAACACCACAAGCCGTCGATGTTATCCATTGCGCTGCTGTCACAGTACTCCCATCTTATCCAGGTCAGGGACGCTCGAACGCCCGATCCCCTTCTCTAGTATTGTTACACATACTATCTAAAGATATTGCATTGGAGCATACGATGGGAATATTTCTATCATATGTTTAGACGCTAGTAATACCCCAAATAAAAAACATTCAAAATCTAGAGACAGTCCTAGATCTCATTTATGCCCAATTCATATTGACTTCTGTTATTTGCTTCTACTTGAAGAAGTTAGAATCTAATATTAACACCTGGCATTCCGATGCGGTTTCCCCACTCCTTTCGCTCTGAAGATAAGGCAGAGGGTTACATGCGCATCATGCATCCACTTCTCTCGCTCATGTCTCGCACATGCATCTCTCCCTTACTTTCCTTACCATTCGAGCCAGCCTTCTAAAAGCCACTTCTTTCAACCAAAAGTCATCTGACGTAATTAAAAGCCATCAACTATAGCCAACATGAACATACTCCTCATTCGATTCACTTCAGTCTTGGAATTATAGAGCTAGATTCTTTTCTTTTTCACACTTATAGCTCATGCACCAACGCACTCAACCACCTGAAACTCATTCGGGTCCCTCACATAGCTTGAAATAGAGATGTGACAGCAGTAGGGGTGTTTTTTTTAAACTGAGGTTAATGGCTTTTGGCTGTAACTGATGGTTTTTGTCTATATATTCAACACGACAGCGGATGACGGAGACGCCGACGCGAATAACGTACATGGTTTGAGGCTTGAGAAAATTATTTAGAAAATCCACTTTAAAAGGTTGTCTCATTTCAATGTTTGTCCTTTTAACTTTCGGATAAACCTAAAGCAGCATACAAGATCTAAAAAGAAATAGGCCATTACTTGGCAATACCCAATGCTCTACATTGAACGAGGAAACGGGAAAAAATATTCAATTCAGGTTCAGATTCAGAATAACCATTCTACGTAGGAAAACCAATGCTTTATATATAAGCAAGATAGGGAGTTACCCTTTTTCTTATAGAAACATATGCAGTAGCCCGTTTTCTTTTCTCCCACTATCTAGTATTTCTACCTTGATCTGACTGTCCAAATTCTGATCAGACGGTACAAAGAACAATACAAAATCTTTGAAGGTGTAAAAAAATCCGACAAGGGCGCAAGCTACTACCGTTTCCTGCCCTTTAATTTCCTGCTGTTTCTTGGATAGAGTCGCGTTCTTTTACCCTTTTTAACTGAAGAAATGGAGGGTTCCAGTGTTTTCAGCGTAGTTAGAAACATGGTGCAATTTTTGAGTTAATTGTAAATTGCCGGTGACCTGGTGAGTCCGAAAGATAAGGTTTTGGCGCAGCGAATTGATAGTTTACGTACACGATGAGTTGGGGTGCATAGGGGATGCGTTACTGTAACAAGATTGCAGCTTTGACAGGAAAAATGGGTGGTGCAACGATTTATCTAGGATTGAAACAGCAGGGGGTCAGGGGCTCATGGCAATTCCAGTTTGGTACTTAATCCAGAACAAAGTGCGTGTTGTCGCCGGTGAAGAACTGAAGATTGTCTTGAGGCTGATGTTAATGTTAGACTTTGCTGGATAATGGGAAGCCTGAGCTTTCATGGGACTAATATGAAGGCCCAAGTAGAAGCTTGCAGTTGGTGTAGTCGGAATTGGTTGAGATGCACCATGGTGTAATACAATGAATCATCTGCGCTTTAGTATGTATGCTCTTAGTAATCTCTGACCAACAAAATGTTTGCGAAGGAAGCTGCCATTTGTTTAGTGTCATTATGACAAACGTTTGTTTGTTCCATCCTTTTCTTCCAAAATACTGACGAGATTTCCCGTTAACAAGCAGATATTGTTTTGAACATAGCTCTAGTTATTAGGAGATGAATTGTCGGCCCCTATAGCAGCCTAAGGAAAATCAATTGATTTGCGTAGAATCTGCATGTCATGAGTTGGTCGCTATTTCTTATGTAGCACTGGGCTGTCTCCATTCTCCAAGCATGCAACAAATCATTTTCAAGGCAGAGATTAGTGCAGTCTTATTTTCCATGTTTTTCTGTGATGATGATGATGATAGTTGTGAAACATTCTTCAGTAATTATGAATTGTTTCTGACATCTGTTATTTATGAAACCAGGGTCAGGAATTTTTTCCAGGAAACTAAAGAAATGCTGCTAAGTTTGTGGGATCTGCTGGAAACATATAGGACATAAGGGGGTATGTGCCCTAGCTCAAGGCAAAATCGCAGTGTATCAGATCATGGACGGCTTCCTGATGTTGTTACACAGGATAGGGAAAGGCTTCTTCAGAGGCTTAATAGTGTGGACTTATCAGGAAGAAGGTCCGCATAAACTCTTAGCATGTTCTTCCAGCAAGAATTTGAGCTATATTCAAGCAAAATCTCGGGCATGTTTTCCCATTGTTGCAGGCAAAAGACATCAACCTCAGAAACCATTTGGGCTGGAGCAACGCATCCTGCTGCCTTGGTGTCTCCACCTCTGCAGATAGCATGCTGGGTAGTCTAACCAGTTGCTTTCAGTCCAGCGTATCCATCGCTGCCTGCAAAATCCAGGAAAGCCCAGCGGAGTCCTTCAGCAATGCAGACAAGCACATGCCTATCGCACTATGTTCCGAACCCGTCCATAAGCTACAAGAACCAGCCTGTGAAGGACCTCTAGTGGAGTGTTCTATATGCCTGGAGAGATGTGGGGATGCAGATGGGCTCATCCAGCTGCGCTGCAAGCACGTCTTCCGCTCGGCTTGCCTGGAGCGATGGCTGCGGTCTTGCAGCGATTGCCCCTACTGCAGGGCCAGCGTGCTCCTAACAACAGAAGAATGAGAAATCGAGAATAACACCAGGTCCAATGTTACAGAACTCATCTTTGCCTTAACTATGTCACTGCTTACCTGTTCTTCTGGTGTTTTTCCTTACTGAATGAGGTGATGTACTGTGTCACTGTGTGCCGTGTGCGGCTTCAGCAATTAGCAGTTTATTATGTACCCTGTCTTCCTTACTGTTTGTTGCAATTGAATGCTGCTCTATGTAAATATCATGAGAGAAGAATTAATAAGCTCGCCACTGTTCCATGAAAGCTTTTGCTCTTCATGTTCCTCAATCTGCAGTGTGTAATGATCTTCTAGCACCAGCTTAGCTGAACATTGCAAGTTGTTCTGTCGCGCATCATTGTTGCTGTTCCATTTTGCATGTTATATCAGGAGAAATGGAATTCATCGACTTGCTATGTCACCCATACAATTTTTTTTAACTGACATCATAGAATCCATATAGTCAAACATTCTAAAGTTTGACTGTTAATATGTTTAAAAATATCTAGTTTTGTCACTAAAAATACTTTTATAATATTATAATTTTATTAATATATAATAAGATAAAGTTACAAATAGTAATGGCCATAGTCATGTTTCGTAAAATGTGGAAAATAAAAAATATTACTTAAAAAAGAACGGAGAGAGTAATAAAATATTAGCACCAAATAAACCATGCATTGTGAATATTGTATTCACATGGTACTTTAAGGCTACTATATAATTAGTTGGGTTTTATCCCAATTAATAAGCTGCTTTACATATATAGTTGTGAAAACAGTTTAATTTTATGACTTCATAATAATAATAAATACTAACATTGACAAACAAATTCCATATATTTTTATTACTACACTACATAGCCCGCATGACAGTTCGTACACTCTACCGCTCGAAAAACATGTAGCGTTTTTAGTATATCTATACTTAGTACGACAATATTGATGTGGCTTATTAACGTCACATATAGCTTCAAACTTTATAAGCAAAATGTCTCGTATAAGACACCCCATATTAGTTTTGAATCATTGAACTTAGAGTAATGATCGTGATAGCTGAAACAAATAGAGAATATGACAATTGATTTTTGAGTTAGAAACTTAAAAAAGTTCATAATAGCTAAATAAAATAAAGCACGAAAACTATCTCTTGGTTGCGTAGTAGAGTTGTGGATGTACAACTCAAACCTATTACGGTTCTAATCTTGGCGCTTCAGTAGGAATTTTATGAGGTTGCGTTGGGTTTTATCCCATTAATAAGCTGCTTTACATATATAGTTGTGAAAACAGTTTAATTTTATGACGTCATAATAATAACAAATACTAACATTGACAAACAAATTCCATATATTTTTATTACTACACTACATAGCCCGCATGACAGTTCGTATACTCTACCGCTCGAAAAACATGTAGCGTTTTTAGTATATCTATACTTAGTACGACAATATTGATGTGGCTTATTAACGTCACATATAGCTTCAAACTTTATAAGCAAAATGTCTCGTATAAGACACCCCATATTAGTTTTGAATTATTGAACTTAGAGTAATGATCGTGATAGCTGAAACAAATAGAGAATATGACAATTGATTTTTGAGTTAGAAACTAAAAAAGTTCATAATAGCTAAATAAAATAAAGCACGAAAACTATCTCTTGGTTGCGTAGTAGAGTTGTGGATGTACAATTCAAACCTATTACGGTTCTAATCTTGGCGCTTCAGTAGGAATTTTATGAGGTCGCGTCTCAGATTGCGTCTTTCTAGACTTATGCTAAGAGGACACACTCGCGTATGTGTAGTGGTGTGTGTACGTGTGTGAGCCTTTCTTGTAATAAAAAATAAAGCGCTTTCATACCATTCACATTGTGCAATATAGGCAGAGAAAAATAGGTATTGGGATGTCTGCAAAACCTGAAAGAAGGTATGAAATACAATTTGCATCTAATTCTCTCGAGCATTATCAAATTGTAATGATACCAACTTTAATTAGAATATATAGCAAGAAAGGGTATATACATTGTTTTCAAAAGTTTTGGGGGTGCCCGTGCATACCGGGCACCCCCTTGGCTCCACCCATTAATTATACGGTATTTATACAGGCACAGAAAACAAGATGTCTTGTGTGGCTTGACCCGTGATGACGGGGCAGGTTGACCCGTATGACGTGGTGACCATCTCGACTTGGGCCCCACTTGATGCGGATGCATTGATCGGTCTTCACCCGATCGTCCCACAGAAATGGCAACCGTCCATGTGTTCGCGAGGTCAAATCCGACGGTGGGTCGCCGCCACTGCCTTTTAGTGGAATTTGTCGAACTGTTCACACATATGATCTTGTTGCAATATTTATTTTCAATTTTAGTACGCTAGCATTTTTTGCAAAAAAAATGGACTTCTCCCTGAGCTTGAAAGGCGTGGCAAGCGACACGCTGTGGCGGCTCGGTAGGGGCTGACCTGCCATGCCCAAGCCTCCTGCCGCACACCACTTGACCTACCAAGCTAGGGGGCATGGCAGGGATACGAGTCACCTGCTGTGACTTTCAAGCTCAGGGAAGAGTCTATTTTTGCAAAAGAAATATGCTAGGAGATCAAAATTAAAAACAAACATTGCTACATTGTGAACAATTCAATCTTGCCCAGCTACCAACTACTGGTCTAGGAGAAGCATTGGGGAAAGCTTAGCTGATGCAGATACGCATATGTCTTATGCTTTTCAATTAAAAATATTATTTGACTAGAAAGAATTATTGAGCCACGTTAAATATTATCAGATGAATTTGTTTATTAATACATTGTCTTTTATTGATGAGAACAATATAATGCATGCCAATGCATTTAGATTTGAACCTTACAACAACTTTGGACCTGAGAGGGAGGAGAGGGAGGCCGGGGCCAAAGCACTGGAGGAGCACAAGCTACAAGCATAGAGAAGAAAGTTTGAGCATCAAGGAAGGAAGGAAGGGATAAAGGCCAAGAGACCAAGTTCCATGCAGCAGGGTACATGAAGCCGTGAGCCAAAGGCTGGTCCACCCGTGAGAACAAGTCATGACCAAGTTATAAGGAGATGGCCCTTGTGGCAAACACAAGACACCAGCCCAAGGCCAGCACATGAGGCCAAATCAAAGACAACCCACGTGACACGACCATGTATTGTTGTTTTGGTCGTACGAGCGAATTGGACAGAGAGTTATTTGAGTCCGAACTGCTATGGTATTAGAACAGATAATGAATACACATGAATTGTAACAAGGGGACTAGATAATGAATACACATAAATAGATTGTTTTGGTTTGCTTCTTGATGGCCGACGGTGTCAACGAGAAATTTCGGATTTCTTTGCTAATCGAGATCGTTCAACCTTTCCGTTAAGAATTGGGAGCACAATAGGGTTTCGCTTGGTGGTCGTGAAGTCCGGCGCATATGATCTTACGAATTAAAGAGTGTTCGTTCTTACATTAGCAACAAAGGATCGCTACGATTCGAGAGACTACACGTGAGTATCTTGATTCTACGATGAGAAGATCGGGCGACCATGTATCATTAGCTTTGGAGTGCTTGACAATAGGGGGAAGGCAAGAATCGATCGATCGAATTGGGTTGTTTGGTCCAAAGAAGTGAGCGAATTTGCGTGGTTTGGATGATAGGAAGGGGAATGCTTCAAACTTGCGGAGAAATTTCATGAAATTTTGAGTTGTAAGGGAGGAGAAAGGAACGATCTTGGTTAGGAATTTGAAATTGGAAGAGATAAGAGATAGGAGGAGCTCAAATCGATGGAGGGATTCACGATGCTGCGATGGTTGGCGCGACCGACGGAGAGGTGCCTGGGTCACGGCGGAGGCAGGATGGGTTGTTGTGGCACGCAGAGCTGAAGCCGCACGCATCCAGGGAGTACCCCATCTCCGTGGCTCAGGCCAACTCTAAGCTCCAGGATCACCAGGTGGTGACCTCGCCGGTGGCCACCTTCGTCGGAGTGTACGACAGCCACGGCGGCCCCAAGGCCTCACGGTTCCACTCCTCTCGCCTCTTCCCACACCTCCATAGTTCGTACTCCAAACTCCATTTACTTGCCTCAGTTAAACCACAATCTGTTCCTGTGTGAGATTGCTTAATTGTCCAATGTTACCAAGGATTTTTTGTTAGGTTTAGCTTATACTTCGAGTAATTTGCTGATTTGGATTAACTAAATCCTTGATGAAGTTTTTGCACTTGTTTGTCAAAGTAACCAGGTCACTGAGCTTGACCCAGTTCTCATGGATGGTTTCCTATTATGATGGACCATTTTGCAAGCTTGATTAGCTATTCACTCATTTAGACCCTTTGCTTAGGTTTTCTATTCTGATTGCCCCAAATGGTGAAGGACTCACTTACCTTTATTGATCAGAATATTTTTTGTGATTTACTCATTTTGACTAAGGCTGTGGTCTTAGTTCAATCAAGTTATCCGCTAACCATCAAGATGGCTAAACGGTTTTCTGCTCTGAATCTGTCGGACCCAAATCTAACCAATCCAGAATTCTTTGTGAAGCCACTGCACTATTCCCTAAATTAGTAAATAGCACTCACATAATACATCACTGAATTATTTCATGCATAATGTAAACCATATTATACATTAATATTATATTCATCAGAGTTTAAATAGACTGCATAAAGTCAAGTTTACAATAAGGACTAATCAGACCAAATAGATACATTACATAAATACGGAAGCGGAAGCAAAATAGGAGGGCGCATCTCGCCACAGACAAACGACTGGGGTAAGTTGTGTGCGATCAATATATACCAAAGGTTTAGATAATATTGGTGCATGCAAACACCAATTTAATAAACATGACTAGGTTAAGACATAGACTACTAGAAACTATCCTAATCTCCTCCCTCTTCTTCACCATCAACTCCTGGGGAGTCGTAGTATGTGTAATGTCCTTGGTCCATAGGTTCTAATGGATTTTGTGAGCGAGGATGAGCACAAGCAATAGGGCTCTGCGAGGCAACACACAGAATGTAATATTTATACATGCAAGTTTCAATAAGGTAGGCTCGGGTTCTTTTATTTACTAAAGGTAGTATTTTAAAACTATAATCATTAGAAATTCCTATGACTTAGCCTTTGATTAAATCACATTTTATTAAAGAGAGTAAAAGTGTGCAATATTTATAACCCAGCAGGTTCTATCCACCATATGCTAGTTTTTATTACTACGGTCACATCCACCCATACTCATCACTGGGTTACATTCACCCAGGGTAAATCAAAACTAGGGTTACATCCATCCAGTGAGTTTTCATCCCACCCACAAGGTTTTTAAAATAGAAACTAACTCAAGTTATCATACCCGCCCTTGACCGTGGGCACTGTTGTTCAAACAGTTTACACTCTGTAGAGACTATAAACTTATCTATAATAGATAATCAACTTGTTATATTTCACACATTTTCTCAGACGTGTGAATCAAGAAGATCACCATAAGTCTTTTATAATGCATCACCTAGTGTAAGCATAGGCGGAGCCACCTCCTAGTGACTCTGGGCGTGCCGGGCTTGCCAAATGAACAACCCCGTTGAGCTCCATTGAACTCACGCTGGTCTCCGCGCCTGACAATGAGTGGCTTTGCGAGGGCTCCCACTGCAGCCAACTTTGCCCAAGCTTCGGCCATTAGTTGGCCCACCACTGAGTGTAAGTTACACCTGTTAAGGTTTCATCTGAGTGAGATTACATCCACCACACTCAGACCCACTCTTATGCCACACGATGGCTTATACAAGCGACACAGTATGTGTCCGCGATGGCTTAAAACCAGTGACGCGACTCGTGGGCCACTCCAATGATGCAACACACACTAGTGAATGCAAATTGTGTAGTCAGGTCATGCCCATTATAGATTTGTGGTTGTCCTATTTTACATTGGGAGGACGTCACAGGATTCAGTCCTTAAAGCTATCTGAGCAGTACATGTAACAAATTATAATTTCTCGTGCTATATCCGTACCATCATACCATCTGTCCAAATATGGTTACATTAAGTTTTAGGGTTTTGAGAAGTACAAAACTAAGTTATCTCAAATATACAAGTCATTTCCCTCTAATGACTGCTCAAAACAAGTTTCATGATTAAAAAATGATGGCAGGGCAAATTAATGCCTTGGTACTTAAGCAAGACTGAGAGACCATGTGGTCTAAATCCCAAGTTGGTGATGAGTAATTGACATGTGGTTTGGTTAGAGTGAGTTTGGTTTGAGTGATTCATGTCTTTTGGCATTCGGCGAGTCGGGTTATGATTAGACAAATTTGACGCGTGGTAAATGCGTCCGGTTGGTCATTTGGGCCTTTTCTCGCTTGAGTAGGATTTGTTGGTACTAATCATGTTTATATGCTTTGTGCCGTGCTATGCGATGTGTTTTTATGCCGTGATGGCTGCGGGACGTCGAGTGGAGTCGTGGCGAGACACGGAGGATGGACTAAGCGCAGTGGCGGCGAGAGGTCGAATCGGGATGTGTCGAAGCGACGTGGACTCGAGGTGGTTGCGGCGTGCGAGACAAGGAACGCGAAGCTTCGGAAGGTGCAGCGAGGCGTTTGAAAGCGCGAGGCTGCAAAAGGAAGCGGGTTAGCGGGCAAAGCATGGAGGGGTAAAATGGGCAAAGCCAAGTGTAAACCCATCAAGGAATGCTATAAATAGGGGTGTATTTTCTGGTTGTTAGCAAGTCTTGGAGAGGGGTTTTAGGGATTTTGCTTTGTGCTTTAGTGGTTGAGAGAATGGGTGTATGAGATAGGGTTGTGTTCCTCCCAAGAACCATGTAGTTCTTGGTGTTCTTGAGGATTGAGAGAGAGAGATGAGCTGAACAACTATGTAATCATTCCTCTATTTTAATCATGTATGTCTCTGTATCGTGTTTATGATATCTTGTGTTTGAGATGTCTTGAGTAGGCTCTCCTTGTTTTGCTTTTGATTTCTGTGCTTGACTCTCTTTCTTACATAGTGAGATCAATATTTTATTGTCTTGTTTCAAGGTGTAGTTCTAGTATTTTCTTTTCAATGCCAACTTCATTTAATGCTTCTCTCGCAGGATGTGTTTGCCCATGTTTTCTTGATGTTATTTGAGTCCTTTTCTCTACATGATGGGATGGCTTTTAATCAGTACAAGATATCTTCTAGTCTGAACAACATTGCTTCTTGCCGCATGCTCTATTATTTTCTTCTGTTCGAGTGACTACCTTGCTGTACTTAGCAAATTTCCAAACAGTAAAGCTGATTATTTCTTTTGTGCGGCAAGTGGGCAGTCAGCAGCATTTGTTTCTTTGTACCTTCGGTCATCTGTTCCCAAGGCAGACCAAAGCTAATCAGTTTTGGGAGTACACCAGTGGACACTGTACTCAGTTGGTCTTTCTTCCTCTCGTGTACATCCATGAGTAAGAGACCAACTGGAACATGTCTTCTATTTTCAGTTTTTGATTATTTTTGTGCATTTGCTTTTTCCTGTCGGTGGTTTGGTCCTCTGGTCATTGTTCTGAGAAGCTTACTTTTTGTTTGATCCTTTTTGTTGGTTTCAGTCTAGGTCGAGTAATGTTCTGTCTATTTCTTTTAGACCTTTCTGTTATTTGTTAGGTGCTGTTAATTTTCTCTGCTGGTTCTCATCTCCAGTTTGGTTTTCGATAAATTTGTTGTTCGGCTCCTTGTTTCTCGGGGTGTTTTTTTTAAGGGCTCCATTCACCCCCCCCCCTCTGTCGCCATTTCGGTCCTACAATTGGTATCAGAGCCAGGTTAGCTCTTTTCAATAGATCTTAACCGGTCTCGAGAGCCATGGCGACGGACAAGTACTCGACCAAGCTGCCGATCTTCGATGGCATCGATTACCCTTTCTGGAAGAGCCGAATGGAAACTTATATTCAGGCCCAGGGGTATGCCATCTGGCGCAAGGTCAAGGTGCGATTTGTTGTTCCTGCCGATGAGAACATCAATGCCGGGAACATGGCTGATGTTGAGGCGAATGCAAAGGCAAGGAACATCATCATTCGGGCACGAGTCGTAGCGAGTTTGACCGCATCTCTCATCTCTCGTCGCCTTGATATCCGGGAGACCTCGATGCATACCATGAGGCACCACCCAGATTAAGGCGATGCAACGAGACGATTCAAGCGGGACTATAACAAGTTCGAGATGCTTGCGGTGAGTCTTTAGATGAGTGTTTTGCGCGTTTTCACAAGATCTTGAGCAATCTCCGGCGGTCGGTCTCACATACCCGACTTCGGACAATGCTCGTCGATGCTTGCTGCACTCGATTTGCGTGTTTGGGAGATGAAGGTGACTACCATCAAGGACACCACCGATTTATCGACTTTGGCGCTTGACGCGCTGTATTCGCGCCTCAAGACGCATGAGATTGACATTGTCTCTCTTAGAGCAGCTCGAGGATGAGCAACTGGCCCTCCTAGCTCGGAAGTTCTCTCATGCTTACAAGAGGAGGAGGGACGGAGAAAGGGAGGACCCGTGATTTGCTTGAGTGTGGTGGCCCCAACCACATTCGAGCAAGCGCCTAAGCCGGAGAAGGCAAGCGACTCTGGCGGTTCGGGCAAGAACGACTACACCGACAAGAACCGCAACAAGAAGCCTCCAGTCAATGCCCAAGGCAAGAAGGCGTTCGCAACCGGGAAGGCCAAGAAGCTCTTCCACGGCGTCCTCACCGCCGGCGACCTCGACCTCAGCGAGGTGGAGGGATGGAGCGACGACGGCGGGCGGGTGACCAAGTGCCCAAGGATGGCGGCGACGACTTCTCGGGATGTGCTTCATGGCCTCGAGGGCGAACTCGATGACAATGGTGTGTACTCAGACTCGGATGAGGTACTCCTTCTTATGACCAGCTTAATGATGCTTTTCTTAAGCTAGGTGGATTTCATGCTAGAGCTAGGTCTAGGTGTACCGAGTTAGAGAAGGAAGTCGATAGATATCACGGAGATTACTTCACTTAGATCTGCTCCCCCGTGATGATTGTGATACATGCTCTGCTTTCTTTGGGTGATATGGAGAAATTAAGGACCTCGCATGATAGTTTGTCCTCTGAGCTTGATATTGTTAAGGTGGAGAATGTTAGTGCTTGCCGAATTAGAGTTGAGTAGGATGGTCATTACTCTTCTTACTACGATGAGACTACTCCTCCCACCTCATGTGAGGATAAGGACATTCTTTGCTAGAGGACCTTATACCATGCTCCTTGATCTGCCCGAATCTTGTGAAAATTGCAATAACTTGAAGATGAACCTAAAGCAGGCGGATCATAAAATTGTTGAACTACAAGCCTCTCTTCTTGAGCCGATTGATTCTGCTTGAACTGTCCTAAGTTAGCTCACAACTTGAAGTGTCTCCAAACAGTTTCAAGATATGATTGATCATGATAGGAAGTTGGCTCAATATGCTTCTAAGGACCTGTTAGCTCACCATGCATTAATTGTAACAAACTAAAATCGACTTGATTGCATTAGATGAGAAATGTGTGAAGCTAACTAAGGACCTTCTAGAGAAGCCACCTTGTGCTTGTAATGTGATTGAGGAGAAGGGGAGAAGCCCGGGGCAAGGTTGAGGCGCTTAGCGGCGTGAACCAAGCGGCTAGCGATGGGACTGTCCCTTCGAGTCGGCTGTGCGTGCACAAGTCATTCTTCCCTCTGCTGTTGGTTCTTCATCTGCTACCTTACCTTCTGCTGTCTCTTCTTCCCCTTGCTCTTCTTGCACCTCTCTCTTTCGGGAGTGTCAGTATCTTATGAACACCCTCGAGAGATTTGTAGGCGGCAAGAAGAAGCTTAATCTTATTCTAGACCAATCCAAGATCTGCAAGTTCAATCGGGGTCTAGGATATGATTTCTATGAGGACATTAGGAAGCATTCCCTGCTATACTCGGACCCATAGTAGGTGGTGCGATCGAGCTCGAGCCCGGATCGATGAGGTCAAATTCAAATCAGCGGGCTTTGTCCAAGGGATCTCGGCGATAAGGTGAGTTCACCGCTACTTCGGCTCCTCGGCCGAAGCTCGCGCGTCTACTTCCACCTCTTCAAGGTGAGGTACCACCGCACCTTCAGCCGAAGGATGGACATTTGGTCGATCGATGCTTCAGCGCGCCAGATCGCGCAAAGAGATCGTGTTGCAGCTCTTAGGCGTATTCGTGGTCAGCCCGGACCTTGAGTGCACCTAAGACCAACACGAGGTCTAGGGTTGTGTCGGTGATGGGTTTGGGCAGCATCGAGGACTTGGTTTTTACGAGTCTTCGTTTTCGTCCTCATGCTGCTTCTAGTCGTGACCTCCACCGTCACGAGGGTAGATCTCGTTTCCCCATCGAGACGACTACCCGCGGCGTGATCACCGTTCTTGCGGTGCTCACTCGCTTTCCGTAGCGATCGGACCCGCAATGCGGCCAGTGTCCGCTCGCGGATCTTACGCTTCTTTGAGTCTCGGAGCGTAGGGTAGATAAGTCGGTCGTGTTTGACTACTTCATCGCTTTCGGCGTGTTGTTCGATATTGGGTGCCAAAATCACTCTTGATTTACCCGATCTTGAGACTTTACTCTCTGTTGACTCGAGTTCGCGGGTAGGGAAGGAGAAGGTTTGGCTTAGACTCGGTTGTTCTCGTCATATGACCGGAGACTCCGTTGGTTCTCCTCCTAGCCCGCGCTCGGTGATGAGACGATCACCTTCGGAGACGCCGTGCAGCGGGCGCGTCATCGCCAAAGGTACTGTGCGCATTAATGCTTCTTTTATTCTTAAGGATGTTGCCTTGGTTAGTAAGCTGCAGTACAATTTGCTTTCTGTCTCTCAGCTTACCGATGATGGTTTCGAGGTGAGCTTCAAGAAAAACAATTGCAAAATTCTTGATTCTTGGGTAGTCCGGTTTATGGATTTCGTTTTGGGAGGATCTTTCGTGCTGATTTTTCTGAGTCTTCTGGTGATCCTCTCAGGTGTTTAGTTGCTTCTGAGTCCCGCGACCTCTCCTTCTGGCATAGGAGACTTGGTCATATCGGATTTGACCATTTGATCCGAGTTAGCGGCCACGACCTCATTCGTGGTCTGCCGAAGCTCAAAATGGTCAAAGACCTTGTTTGTGCTCCATGCCGCACGGCAAGATGGTTGCCGCTTCTCATCCTCCGATCCGCGGTGACCATGACCGATGCACGGGACAGTGCTCCACATGGACACAGTTGGACCACTCTCGAGTCGGATCGGCGGGAGGGAAGTGGTATGTTCTTGTCGTGGTCGATGACTTGTCGAGGTATTCTTGGGTGTTTTCTTGGCCTCGAAGGATGAGATGTTTTCACATTTCCGAGGTCTTTTCAGAGGCTTTCTGAGCTCCCGGGTGCCTTACGAGCGATCCGCAGATGACAATGGCACGGAGTTCAAAATTCCTACTTTGAGAGTTTCGTGGTGAGGCAGTGTAGAGCATCAGTTCTCCTCTCCGCACATCCCACAAAAAATGGCGTCGTGGAGAGAAAGAACCGTACCAGTCGAGATGGCCGGGACGATGCTTGATGAGTACTCTACACCGCGAAGTTTTGGGTGAGGCTATAGCCACCGCGTGCCATGTCTCAAATCGAGTTTTCTTGGGCACACTTGCATCGCACTTCTTATGAGTTGAGATACGGCGAAAGCCCAGCGTCTCTCATTTTCGTGTGTTTGGTTGCAAGTGCTTTATTCAAGTCAGGAACCTAGATAAATTCGAGTCACGTTCTAGTGATGGGATCTTTCTAGGTTACTCGCCTTCTTCGCGGGCTTATAAGTGCAGGCGTGAGTCTAGCAAAATGGTAGAGACTGTGAGGTGACCTTTGACGAGGCCGTCAGGGACTAGGCCGATATCTCGAGTTCTTTAGAGCGATCGAGACCATCTTTGTGGATGATGAGGACGATGGAGACGACGGTTGTTTACGATCCAGCTCCTCATCCTCCCTTGAGATGCCTTCTTCCACGGTACCTCAAGGTGATCACCCTGCCTCTCGCTTCCTCCGAGCTAGTGGCTCTGTCCTGCCTCTTACGTACACAAGGTAGAGGCCACTTCTTCATCTCATCCTGGACCTCCCGACATATCCGTAAAAGGCATCCTTCCGAGCGGATGATTGGAGACCTGTTCGAGCGTGTTACCCTCTCAAAATCGGCTTATCTCAATTCTGTCTCCATTCTCGCTTTCATTGCCTCCTTTGAGCCCAGGATGTTTCTCATGCTCTTCCGATGACTCTTGGGTCAACGCCATGCATGAGGAGCTAGAAAATTTTGAGAGAAACAAGGTCCAGTCGCTTGTCGAGCCCCGCGAGTCACAATGTCATTGGGACTAAGTGGGTGTTCAAAACAAGCAGAGCGAGGATGGAGTGGTTATTCAAACAAGGCTAGACCGGTAGCTCGGGGTTCTCCCGGGTTGAGGGTGCAGATTTCGAGGAGACCTTTGCCCTGTGGCTCGACTTGAGGCCATTAGAATTCGCTTGCCTTTGCAGCTTCTAAGGGTTTCAAGCTATACCGCATGGACGTCAAGAGTGCCTTCCTTAATGGGTTCATTGAGGAAGAAGTCTATGTCGAACTGACCTCTGGTTTGAAAACCCCAAATACCCTAACCATGTCTTCAAGCTTTCCAAAGCGTTGTATGGACTTAAGCAGGCCCAGAGCTTGGTATGAGAGGCTTAAGTCCTACTTGTTGAGTCATGGTTTGAGATGGGTAGAGTAGACAAGACCTTGTTCATTCGCCGATATGGCAATGACCTTCTGCAAATCGGATCTATGTCGATGACATCATCTTTAGCGGCTCCTCGCATGCTCGTTTCCCGATTTTCGATGTCATGAGCTCGGAGTTTGAGATGAGCATGATGGGCGAGTTGAGCTTCTTCCTTGGCTTCCAAATTAGCGGACTCGGGAGGGTACCTTCTTGCATCAAGGCAAGTACACTCGAGACCTCTGAAGCGCCGATATGAGTGATGGTAAGCGGTGTCCACTCCGATGGCTACCTCGATTACACTCGACCCGAGCGAGGATGGCGAGCCGTTGATCGAAGGAGTATAGGGTATGATCGGCTCCTCTTGTACCTCACGCCTCGAGACCGGACATACACTTCTCCGTGTGTCTTTGTGCTCGATTTCGAGCTTCTCCTCGTGTATCTCACGCGAGCGGTGAAACGTATTCTTCGATACCTTGAGCTACCATTGACTATGGTATCGGTACTCTTCCTCTTCTTGTCTTTCCTTGAGAGCCTTCTCGGATGCAGACTTTCTTTGTTGTGAGGATAGATAGGAAGAGCACTTCCGCACTTGCCAATTCATTGGAACTTCTCTTGTCTCTTGGTCTTCTAGAAGCGATCGGTGTTACCTGATCCACCGCGGAGGCCGAGTACGTTGCTGCGCACCGATTCTTTGTAGTCAGTGCTTTGGATGGTCTCGACCCTGCGGGACTTTGGGTTAGATATCAACAGTGTTCCACTCTTTTGTGATAACACTTCTGCGATTAACATTGCTAAGAACCCAGTGCAACACTCTCGGACCAAGCACATCGATATCCGTTATCACTTCCTTAGAGACCATGTGGAGAAGGCGATATAGTGCTCCGTTTGTGAGAGTGACCACGGTTGGTGACATCTTCACCAAGCCATTGGATAGTTCGAGGTTTTCAGCTCTGCGGGGAGAGCTTGGGGTGGTTTGTCCTTATGGACTATAGTGAGGGGGAGCTTTGGGCGTTACTGCTTTATTATTTTGATTATGCTTCTATCTCATTTCTTTGCTTTGCACTTGGGTGCATTTGGGTTTAGTCCTTCCAGCATAGGTTAGAGTGCTTTTCTTACAGAGTTGCTTAGACTTCTTACTCTTATCTTGTGCTTCGAGATTAGTGCTTCTTATCTCACTAGGTCGAGCTCACTCACTTCTTGTAGGTTCTAGCGAGGTTGGGCCACCCTTGGGTAGGCAGTGCGTGTTTGCTCTCTAGTGTGTGATTTACTGGTCGGTGATAGTCCCGGAGTCATATGGGGTAGATGAGAGTCGATCGAGCCATAGTTGTCTCTATATCTTATCTATGCTTTAAGGACTGCCTGTTTGGTTTTATTTGCCAGCTTCTCGATTTTATTGCTTTGGTTCAGGGAGAGTTCATTTGGGAGCTTCTAGAGCTTAATATTGACTTAACTTGAACTAAAAGTTGCATCTCATGTTGAGGGGGAGTTGGATTTTATGCATTTTCAGCATTTAGCATTGTAATATAACTACATTGAGCCACATTTATTATCATGTTTTGACATGTTTACAATACTTTACACCTTGCCATGACTTGTGCTCTATTTGCTAGATTGATCATGACTTCATATGTGTAGACTAGCTTTTACCATGATAAGTTAATTAAAATTGCTCAACTAAAATTAAAACTTGTCATGCTAGCATTTGAGTTTAGTCTATCTTTAGCTATCCTTGTATGATTCATGCCATGTCAAATAGGCTGAGTTGAGTCTTGAATCTAGGTTGAATCTTAGATTGAGCTATTTTAGCATCTTGATACATCATGAGTTAGCACAATCTGTTAAAAAGCAAAAAGATCTCTTTTTATGTGCGAAAAAACTGATCTCACCAATTCTTTCTCATGAGACGGCTTGCCATTGCACTAGGCATGAACTCAGGGGGAGTTTTGGATGACCTAGACTATCTTCTTAAGCTTCTCGCTTGGAGTAGTCGCATAAGGCTTGAGATCTAGCACATGACAAAATTTCTGTTGGAAACAACCATATGCTTTAAAGGAAAATGTGTCAATTGTGCAAAATTTGCTTAATCATCTAAAAATGAAAAGTGCTTAAACAAATGATAAACTCTTGAGCTTGTAGCACTCTAATTGACTCAACGCTAGCTTCTTGTTTCCGCTTAGCTTATTGACATGGCTTGCATCATTCTTGGATATCTCTAGCTAGACTTTACTTATTTATGACTTGACTTGCTCTCAAATTGCACTAAATTTCATATTGTCATCCTTTTAGTTTAGCTAGCTTACATATGTTGGTTTGTCATGATCTAGATAGCATGTTTATGTGTTATGGCTTGGTGTAATATTTGTTGGTCATTTTGGATAATTCTCATGGCTCAAAATGCTTAGAATAATAAAACTTCAGCTATTTCATCCATATGCATGTCATTTTCTCTCTTTTGCATTCTTGATGCGTTTATTGCCAAAAGGGGGAGAATAGAGGAGAAAAAGCTAGTTTGGGAATCATCTTAGAGCTTTGGAGAACAATTTGCTCTTTCAGTTGTTGCTCTAGTGTTCCTTCTGTCGACATGGTCAGTAGCTCTTTTATCTTCTTTGGACCATGTTTGACTCTTTGTCATTTCAAACAAACTCAACGTTTTTGGGGTTTGTCAATATACTCATCAAGGGGAGATTGAGAGACCATGTGGTCTAAATCCCAAGTTGGTGATGAGTAATTGACATGTGGTTTGGTTAGAGTGAGTTTGGTTTGAGTGATTCATGTCTTTTGGCATTCGGCGAGTCGGGTTATGATTAGACAAATTTGACGCGTGGTCGCCGTCGGTTGGTCATTTGGGCCTTTTCTCGCTTGAGTAGGATTTGTTGGTACTAATCATGTTTATATGCTTTGTCTTGTGCTATGCGATGTGTTTTTATGCTGTGATGGCTGCGGGGCGTCGAGTGGAGTCGTGGCGAGACACGGAGGATCGACTAAGCGCAGTGGCGCTCGAGTCGAAACGATCGGGATGTGTCGAAGACAGCGTGGACTCGAGGTGGTTGCGGCGTGCGAGACAAGGAGCGGAAGCTTCGGAAGGTGCAGCGAGGCGTTTGGTAAAGCGCGAGGCTGCAAAAGGAAGCGGGTTAGCGGGCAAAGCATGGAGGGGTAAAATGGGCAAAGCCAAGTGTAAACCCATCAAGGAATGCTATAAATAGGGGTGTATTTTCTGGTTGTTAGCAAGTCTTGGAGAGGGGTTTTAGGGATTTTGCTTTGTGCTTTAGTGGTTGAGAGAATGGGTGTATGAGATAGGGTTGTGTTCCTCCCAAGAACCATGTAGTTCTTGGTGTTCTTGAGGATTGAGAGAGAGAGATGAGCTGAACAACTATGTAATCATTCCTCTATTTTAATCATGTATGTCTCTGTATCGTGTTTATGATATCTTGTGTTTGAGATGTCTTGAGTAGGCTCTCCTTGTTTTGCTTTTTGATTTCCTGTGCTTCAGCTCTCTTTCTTCTGCAGTGAGATCAATATTTTATTGTCTTGTTTCCAGGTGTAGTTCTAGTATTTTCTTTTCAATGCCAACTTCATTTAATGCTTCTCTCGCAGGATGTGTTTGCCCATGTTTTCTTGATGTTATTTGAGTCCTTTTCTCTACATGATGGGATGGCTTTTAATCAGTACAAGATATCTTCTAGTCTGAACAACATTGCTTCTTGCCGCATGCTCTATTATTTTCTTCTGTTCGAGTGACTACCTTGCTGTACTTAGCAAATTTCCAAACAGTAAAGCTGATTATTTCTTTTGTGCGGCAAGTGGGCAGTCAGCAGCATTTGTTTCTTTGTACCTTCGGTCATCTGTTCCCAAGGCAGACCAAAGCTAATCAGTTTTGGGAGTACACCAGTGGACACTGTACTCAGTTGGTCTTTCTTCCTCTCGTGTACATCCATGAGTAAGAGACCAACTGGAACATGTCTTCTATTTTCAGTTTTTGATTATTTTTGTGCATTTGCTTTTTCCTGTCGGTGGTTTGGTCCTCTGGTCATTGTTCTGAGAAGCTTACTTTTTGTTTGATCCTTTTTGTTGGTTTCAGTCTAGGTCGAGTAATGTTCTGTCTATTTCTTTTAGACCTTTCTGTTATTTGTTAGGTGCTGTTAATTTTCTCTGCTGGTTCTCATCTCCAGTTTGGTTTTCGATAAATTTGTTGTTCGGCTCCTTGTTTCTCGGGGTGTTTTTTTTAAGGGCTCCATTCACCCCCCCCCCCTCTGTCGCCATTTCGGTCCTACAAAGACTAGTATGACTTTTAAGTACGACTTATAGCTAGTAGAGTTACCATTAAGTTTCTGGGGTGACAAAAATTATGTGATTTAAGTGTTCAAGAGATAGTATAATAATATTACAATGTCAAGTGGCTAACCTTAAATTAACATACATTTACATAACAAATAATAACATGCAATTTGATAATTTAAATGAACATAAATTTGCATAAAATATAGATTTAATATGATCAAAGTATTGACTCACACGGCTCACAAGCGAGTTGGTCTTGAAATTCTTAAGTCGTCTTATCTGCAGCTCTTAGTGTCCTCGTACTCTACTTAGACGATCGCATCGGAAAGCAAATAAACACGTGAGAAAAATAAATAAATAAATAAATAAATAAATAAATACAAAAAAATTAAAATACAAATTGAACAATTCTACTGCCATTGGATAGTTCTTGAATTTAGACAAATTTAGAAACAAACTTCACTAAATTTGATGTTAAAATGAGTGAGCAGGCTCTCCAAAGTTCAAAATTGGATTGAATCCAAAAATTAATAGAGGATAGAGTCTCTCTCACTGATAGGTGGGGTCCACCAGATTTTATTTAATTTATGAATTATTTTTCTACTGAAAAATGATGCTAAGGCTGACAGACAAGTCCCACGGGATTTAAATTCATTTTTGATTTATTTTCTAAAGGAAAAAAGTGAGAAGTTGTGGTGGGACCCATATGATGTGGCCATATTACCAGGGCCCACTTGTCAGTGGCTTAAAGCCACTTAACCGGTTTTAAAAGGTTTAATAGCTGATGGGACCCACATGTCATAGAGACCAAGTTTAAATTAAACAGTGAGGGCTCGCGGGTTAGAGGGATTAACGAACGCTAATGATGGGCATTTGACTTAACTAATCACAGTTTAAACTTAATTACATGCTCTACGGTCTTCTCCTTCTCCCATCGAGAGGAGGCGAGGCTCGTCGCCAGTAAGAGAGAAGATGGCGGTCGAAGGGGAGAGCCAAATGGCTTTCTCGGCTCGGCCCGAACCTCTAAGCGAGGTGGAGCGGCTCAATTTGGAGCGTTGGCGGTTAGCGACGAGCTCAAGCGTCGGCGATGAACCAAAGCATGGCAATACGATGAGCTACGATGAGAAAATCCGATTAAGCAATAGAGGAGCACCACGGGATCAGGAAGAACTCACAGGAGGCAACAACGGTGCTCAAGGAGACGTGAAGTGGGATGTCGTCGGAGAGGATGATGGCGGAGAGGAGGAAGACGGCAACACTTGTTGGAGCGGATGAAGGAGGCTGGCGCTGCTCGAGTTGGCTTCGGGACTCCCACACGATGCTCTAGGTGGTAGGAATCGGCTAGGAAAGAGCTGGGTAACAAAGACGCTGGCGGTAGCGAGGAAAGAAGGGTGGGAGGTGCTCTAAGGTGAGGGAGGTGGTTAGAGGTTGATTGAAGTGAAGAGGCCGGCCGAGGGCTTTTATAGTTGGGGAAGAGAGGAGATGGCCGTTGGATGGCATTAGCGCCATGCGGAGGCCGAGGGTGGCATCGCTGGTGCACGGCGCGACACAGGAAGGGATGTGGAGTCGGCGTGTGGCGCGAAGAGGAGAGCTAAGGCAGGGGAAGGATGGCTTAGCCCGCAAATCGCACCATTGCGGTTATACGTAGGTGCGGTGGATGCGAGACGAGGCGTCATGTGCGGAGAAAGGAAAGGGGCATCGGGCGGCGGCGAGCTCTTGTGGAGGCATAGTGGCACACAGGAGGAGGTGGCACCAGACGTGTGCGCAGCGGGGCGGGAGCAGCGCCGCGGCGCAGCGTGGGTGCAAAGCGCGCTGCAGCGGTGTGGGCGAGGCAGTGGGGTGGTGGCGTGGGCCGTTCTAGGCCAGGCTAGGGGGCCAGGTGGGCTAGAGGAGATGTGCTGGGTCGGGCTTAGACCAGAACACAAGATAGGCTCGAAAGATTTTGAAATTCGACCGAAATTTGGAGTCTTGGCCGAATTGATTCGAATTTTGAATTCAACTTTTATTCAAGCACTTTCAAACTCCCAAAATGGGATGTTACAGAATCGGAGCAGAGTTTGCGTCCGAGCAAGGCGGCATGTCCACAGACGCAATCAAGAAGGCATTCCATGCTACAGAAGAGGAGTTCTTGCACCTAGTCAAGGGGTCATGGCTTAAACGGCCACAGATTGCCTCAGTTGGCTCATGCTGCCTCGTCGGAGAGATTGCTGATAACATTCTATATATCGCCAATTTAGGGGACTCGAGAGCTGTCCTTGGCTGTAGAGGACCTAATGGCCGGGAGGTAGTATTAGAGGCTATCCAATGACCACAATGTTGCCAAGGAGAAAGTAAGAAAGGAGCTTACCAAGCAGCATCATGATGATTCACATATGGTCGTCTACACCAGGGGAGTTTGGCGGATTAAGGGCATCATTCAGGTACCTATCATTAAATCCTATTAATTTGGATCCTTCTAGTATATGCCATGCTATTATCAATCATGTTTTACAACTACTATGTGACCCGGCTGCTACTACAAAGCTTCATTTCAGACGCTTTGGTCTCCAAAATTTGTTAGTAGTTATTTAACATGTCATGAACAAGCAAGACATGTTCTTAACGTGTATAAACCAGAGAGCCTCAAGAAGGCGATCTGGCCCCAGTCTCCTCCGACTCGAAAGTGTTTGCAGCTGTGGTATAAGGCTGAAGCTTAATGCTAATTTAGCAAATCTAGAGCACCGAGTCCATAAGATATTGCTCATTCTCTTTAAAGGGAATTCCACGACTCCTCACAGACCTCACTTGAGGAAATATTTTTCAGCTATTTATCATGGGAACTCATAATAGCTGCTTTAAAATCCGTCCTGAAATTGGTTGAGACGTCAAAGGTTCTAGCGAAATGGTATTGTATCTCATGTGCTAGCTTTATGTCATGATGCCCTGATTTGTCGCTCGGATAAAGGCAATGTTCCTGTTTCCTAGATAATAATCAGAGGTCGCTTTCATTTCGTGTTCAATGTACATGGATTCATCTGTTCTCAACATCATAACATAGATTTCGCTGTTCTTTTGTAAAGCACTCCTTGTATCCAATACGACCATAGGAATATATTCTGTTTGAAAAAGCCAGCCAGTAGAATTGCTTGTGTAGTGTGGCAAACCCGTATGCTAAAGCTATGGTCATGTAAAGTTTCTCCTTTTTGTATTTTCTAAAGCCTGACGTTAGTCCATGTAGGTGAATATTACATGATCTAAGAAAAGGATGCCACCGGTTGCTTGCACTCATAATCATCAGTATTTGCGTTATCATGTTCCTTAAAATATTTCAAGTAGTTCAACACAAACCTGCTTTCATGCATTGACAGTTATGAGCCACTATTTGGCCACCCATGGACATCATTTGTTTGATTCTTTCGCTCGGGTTTCCAGATCAACTGGGGATGTCTACCTGAAGAAGCCTGAATTTGCCAGAGACCCTATATTCCGGCAATGTGTCTGTCCTATTCCGTCGAAGCGGCCTGTCATGACAGCTGAACCATCGATCAAAGTACACCAGCTGAGGCAGCAAGACCTTTTCTTGATATTTGCATCAGATGATTTGTGGGAGCAGCTAACTGACAAAGTGGTGGTGGATATCGTCTTCAAGAATCCCAGAGCAGTAAGCCAGTTTACTTAACCTCGTCACTGAGAACCACTCTATGGAATTCCATGACGCAAAATCTGACGCACTTGTGTGAAAATGTGCTTAGGGAATAGCAAAACGACTGGTGAGAGCGGTACCATCTGAAGCTGCGAGGAAAACAGAGACGAGATACACTGACATAAAACGGATAAAAAGAGGGATCAGGCGACATTCCCATGATGATATCACATTTGTTGTGGTGTATCTTGACCGTCACAAACACGGTGCGCAACCGCAGTTAAGTAATGGCAACAGTTTCAGGCTCACCAATGCACCAGTGGACATCTTCTCCGACAGCTCAGATGAGGTGGAGCACCACTCCCTCAGGATGAATCTTACAAGTTACAATGGATGGAGCTGTGGGCTAGGGTTGTGTCTTCAGAGGGGGGGAAATAGTCAAAAGAAAAGGAACAAAAAAAACGAACTTTTCTTTTCAGTCACATAGATTGAGCCAAACACATCTTTTACCAAGAGATCCAAATATGATATGCATTGAGAGGTTTCAAGTTTTGCTTTCGTTTTGTACATAGTGGGTTTGCATAGGCTGTCCCAGCTAATGTCTCCTCTCTTAAGTTACTGTTTCTAGAGAGGAGTCTCATCGCAGCTGGAGATATTGTGGGTATCAATCATCAAAGATTGATTCTCCAAAAAGAAAGGGAAATCTAAAGATTGTTCTCGTCATCCTTTGCATGTGTAACAAGCTGGGAATCTTTCTTTATTTTATCCTGGAGCTGTGTTGAACACTGTGAATTGGTCTGAAGTGGGTTCAAGATTCCAAACACAAGATTGATTCGCTTTGTGTGGTAGTAGCATGGCTGCATGGGCTGCCTACCATCAGTTGTCCCAAAAGAAGCGCTTTCCAGCTTATCTGCCTGCAGGCATTGGTGTTCTCTTCTAGTTGTCCTGCCCGCTACTGCTGGAGTAGAGTGCTAGTCGTATTGTAATCTTTTGTGAAGTCCCAAGACCCAACGGTCATATCTAGAAGATGCAGCTTGAGTAAAATCTAATTTGAGAAATTTGAAGTGGGATGATTAAAATAAACTAAGAGTTTATCAGGGCACAGTAATGACAAACGATAATGATCATATTGGATTGGAAAAATGGCACACACAAGTTCAGCTATTGAACTAAATTTCCTGAAGAGCAGTATGAGCCAGATTCCATCTAAACATGCCTTTAGCCCAAAAAAATGGAACCAAAATTTACCATTTGCCAGTTTGGATAGAATAGGACTGGCCACCATCGGGATCCAAATAGAGGTGATTGAGACATTGAGACAATGTTAGAAATAATCTTGACTTTGAATCTAAGACGTAGTAGAGTGTGTAACTCAGGTTGAAATTGTGTCCAACTTGAAGTCGAATACGTATGCTAGTAGGAGAGTATTAGCCTATATATTGAGAAGATTTGTAACCAGTTAAATAAAAAGGGAAGCAAGTAAGAGAACAAAGAAATTCAGAAATTCTTCTGTATTCTCTCAGTTTATTTGCAGTGTGTGTGTTTTCTCTGGAATAAAGTTAACAATTAAGACAAGGAAAGCCATTTTCTGATTCCAGAATTGGCAGCACCTTAGATATCCTAGAGTAATTGTTCATTGAGGAAAACCTTTCCAAACATTCCAAGCAGACCCTAACAAGGCATGAGTAGTTTTCATGGCCTGGCCCTGGTCCATCTGACCATCCATCTCCAGAATCTAGCAGCTGCACACTACAACAATTGCCAACTGTAATCACATTACACCATCGAACACTGCACAGGACAAATTTCAAGACACTGCCAGCAAATCTGTGGGCTGGTTGGGTACTTGTTGCCCTCGCTACCCCCTATGGCTGTTCTTGTTCTTTCTTAGAACGGGAACTGTGGCTTATCCCCACGCAAATTAAGGTCTTGATCAGTGGTCACTCGATGTCTCTAATAAAAACATCACCAAGCAAATAAGCAGTAATTCAAGAATGATTTTAGTTCCTTTTTTTTTTTTGCTTTTGGCTTCTCCAGATGTTAAAAGTCCAAACGTCGAAACAGGACGGCCTCTTACAACGGATTCTCCAAACAAATTCTCAAGTCTAAAATCATGTACATCATCCATATTGATGTCTTTACCGTTCACTACTGTGTCAAAAAACATATACAAAAATTATTAGCCGCAACCAAAAAATCACCCCTCTATGATCGATGTAAAGCTGTAAACCTCCCTTGACCATAACAATAAGAATGCTCTACATACAAAATTTTCTTCACAATACCCGAAACTACAAGATTAGTTTTGGCTTCACCTTTTGGCTTTTATTTTCTAGTTTCTTAATTTCGTTTTTTCTGATTTTTTTAGCTTCTTTGCTTTTTCTTTTTTTTCACATATTCCTTTGAATTGTCCGTAATAAGATAATCTATTTTTTTAAATTTTTTAAATTTATTTAAACTCAAAAATCTATCAATAGCTACATTACAAAAAAAACCTCAAACAGTGAAACAAGCAAAAGCTACAGATTTAAGCCCAAATAAGCACACCCTAGCCATTGTCGCGCCTTGATAGGTGAGACCAGCTTGGCAAGCGACTCATTGGTTGTTTTTTCTTTTTAACTGTTTATATAAATGGTGCCATAGCTTTTTTTTCAAATTTAGTCTTGAACATTTAGAGCAACTCCAAGAGAAGAGCTAAATCATTTTCTAAAGGTAAATTTGGTTATTATTGAAGAAAAAACGTCTCCAATAAACTCTGTAAATGACTCTCCAAATTTAATACCTCTCCATCCCTCCTCCTTCGCTCTCTATTTTTGGATAGCCTACCCCACTCACCATCCAGCCTCTTGGCGCGATGCTTTCCTTCCATCATCTTTGCCCCATTCCAGCAGCGTCTGCGACCCACATGCACCCTCTAGTTTAGATAGCCTGTTGGAGTAGTCTTGTTTTTTTGGGTGAGATTCATTTTAGAGAATAGCTAAATCACTAAATTTGGATACTTCTTTTGGCTAATCTTTTGGAGTTGCTCTTATATTTATAAATCTAATCTCCTCTCCAAACTCAACCAGCAGTCACATATCGCCTACCGCCCTGTAAGAGCTCAATGGGTGCTATCGAGCCAGTGGAGCTCGGCAGCACGGGCTTGGCCCCCTGCACGGTAGCAAATTAGTGGCCGTAATTAACGCCAATTAAATATAATTAGTACTAATTAAAATATAGGTAGCACTAATTAAATCGTACAAAAGTAATGCTGCCGGCCGACATGCCGAGCTCAACAGGTACCCAAACACAGATGTCCGGAGACTAAATTTAAAATAAAAAAATAGATTCAATGCTGTTTATGTGAACAATTCTTTCCTTTCGGGTGGCATTCCTCTTGCAAAATATAACACACAAGGAAAAAAATCATTGCAAATCAATAGTAACAATAATAATGGAAAGGAGGCAGTAACAATGTGCTGCAGATGCAGATAATACAGAACACAGTGGCGTACAGGTCCGAGCAAAACTAGTAGGAAGCAGCAGCAGAAAGCCTTACACATATAAACTTCCCCGAAAGCTGAAACAATCGAGACGATTTTTTAAATTGAATTCTCCAAACAGTTCCTCGAATCCAAATCCACAGCCAGCTTCGACGTCTCCGTTACATGTATCCTCCAGTCCCTCAACTCTCGGCCTCTCTATACACAGCAGCAACGGTAGAATAATAACAGTGGCAGTACAGATGGCCCCACCCGTCATCCTCAGGCGGCTGTCAGACCAGGGCCTGGCCCACCGTCAGCGACAGCAGCAGGGTGAGCAGCGCCGAGCATCCTGTTGCCTCGTAGCTCCGCACCGCGTCGCTCTGCAAGATGGGCCCCACATCGCAGTCAGAGAAGGAGTGAAATTAAATTGCCCGCGTACGGAGAACCAAACGGCCAAGAGGAGGCAGTAGACCACCACTCGGGTGGCTCCACGTGTCCTCCTCGGCACAGAGGCTAAGGTGGGGGCCACGGCGCCCGCGCAATTATTTGCTCGCGCACCTAACGCGGCCGTACCCAAACGGCATTGCCGCGCGGGGCCCGCGAAGCATCGAGAGGGTGCCCCGCGCGCGGGTCCGGGTGGTCTTTTTGACCAGCCATGCGCTCGCTGGCGAGTGGGCCCTGGCGCCGCGCGCGTGGATCTTCGTGCGGGCGGGCGCGAGGCGGAGGCCATCAAATCCAGTTTAGCGCGTGGGGTTTGGAATCCGACGGCCCAGATTCATCTAATGCGTGTACGTGGAGTGGTAGTAGCAATGGTGTAGGAATCCGTACCGACATGTCGGCGGTGGAGGGCCGGGCCGGGGCGAGGCCGCCGGTGGCAGGCGACGACGCGGCGGCGAGGGGACCCGGCGGGGTGAGGTGCTTCTTCCTGGGCTTCTTGCTGGGCGCAGGCGCCGGGGTGTCGGCGGCCGGCGCGGGAGCGGGGCGGCGAGGACGGGCGCCGGCGCCGGCGCGAGGGCTGGAGGGGACAACGCCGGCGCGGGGCTAGTGCCGGGGAGAGCGCCGGCGCGGTCACCGGTGGGGGCAATGGGCGGGGCGCTGACGGGCGCGGGCGCCGGGAGGCAGCGCCGGCGCGGAGGCCGGGGGCGGTAATGCGGTTGGCGGGGGGCTGACCGGGGAGGGCGTGCGGGAGTAAATGTGGCCGGAGGGGTTGCCAGGGTGGGGGAGTGGGCGGCGGGGGAGGCGGCCGGGGAGGTGAGCTTGGTGCCGGAGTGGGAGGGGGACGCCGCTGGGGCGGTGGAGATGTGGTGGTTCTTGGACGAGGAGGAAGGGCCCGGGGCTGAGGTGGGGGAGTGGGCGGCGCCGGAGGGCGCGGCGGCTGGAGACTGGGAGGAGACCGCGGAGGCGGCGAGGAGGAGGAGGAGAAGAGGGAGGAGGCGAGCCATGGGAGGCGTGGTGGTGGTGGTAAAGCTTGGGTTTGTGTGTGAGCCGAGTGCGCAGAACTTAGAAGAGCGGAAAGCGAGCTCACTGAGCGCTACTAAGGAAAAAAGGACACTCGCGCTGGCCAGCTTGCGTGCTGAGTCACTTCTTCACTGGTGAGCAGCACTGAGCAAGTGACAGGCTCTGACTTCTGTGTGCGAGCATGGGAAAGGCTTTTGCTTTGGAAATATTTGATGATTTGCCCTATTTTTATGTAAGTTTGATAAAATATTCTGTGATGTCTCATTTACATGCGGGCTCAGGGTTCGTATGTAAGTGACACATCGCAGGGTATTTTATCAAATGTAATGTATGATGGGGCAAATCATCAAATCTCCCAGAAGAGGTGGATTAAGGGGAAGATTAAGGCCCCGCTCGGTTGAACTGAAAAGCTGGGGCTTATGACTGAAATTATACTGTAACGGCTAAAATTTTACTGTAAGGTGGCTTGTTTGGCATAATTAATTGTAAAAAATTAAAAATATAAAAAAAAAATATGCTAACTCATCACGGACAACGCAAACGAATATGGGAAAAAGAACCGGCAAAAAAGCTCAAAAAAACCAAAATTTCAGAAAAAAAAACAAAATTTATTTATAGTGAAAAATAAGCCAGAAGCTGAAACTGAAACGAGCGGGACCTAAGATAGTGCTCAGAAGCTGAAACTGAAACGAGCGGGACCTAAGATAGTGCTCATTTCAAATTTGCTGTGAGTTTTAGCATTTTGACACTGTTTGATGTTCTCTTACACTGTAGTTGTTATAGAAATTTTAACTTAATTAAATTTAAAAAAATAACAGGTTACATCATCACAAACAATAAAAAAATAAGGAAAAAATAAAACCAAAAAACTAAAAACAGAAAATGACGAAATTAAGAAATCAAAAGTTAAAGGCTGAAGCTCAAATAAGCACGGCTAAGTGTGTGGTATGCAATTATGCATGATGGTGATAGTTAATTAGCACATGATGGCCCAGTGATTCCTCACAAAAGAGATGCTAATAAGGTTCTACTTTGCCTTTAGCTTTTTCTACTTTTTCCCCCTCTTTGTGTGTCTTAAGTAGCAAGGAATGCCAAGATGCGCATGAAGTCATAGTAGAAAGGAGAGGGAAAAACAGTTGGCTGTTGGGCGTTGGAACGAACCGCACCACCAGCAGGCCTTTCTGGGCTAGGAGAACAGTGTAGCTTGTCCTACTATGGCCCATTAAGGATAAGCCTTTGTTAACCCAACGTGACCAAGTAACATCTTTACGATTTCGCCGTCCAAACTCCAAACTAAGCCCAAGACAATAAATGTAGATTATTTATTGATTTTCCTTCCACGCCTCTTGACCACATCCACACGAGTCTTTTTATCTTTTCGTCTTCTCTTATTTATTTTTCTGGTTTTTATTATCCTCTCTCTCTTTTGCCCCCCAATCAAAATTTGTAGCATTTCTATTACAACTTGCAAGTTAGAAATGTATTAGGTGGTGATCATTTGGGCTTATTTTTTGTGGTTTATGGCTGAAAAGTACTGTAGCTGGCTGAAAAAACACTGTAGATGACAGAGGCTTATTTAGTATAATTAAATTAAAAAATCAAAAAATATAAAAAAAAATATGTTAGCCCATTACGTATAATACAAACAAATACGGAAAAAAGAACCAGCAAAAAAGTTCAATAAAAAGCCAAAAGTTCAAAAAAAACGAAATTTATAAATAGTGAAAAATAAGCCGAAAGCTAACAACTGAAGCCAAAACGATCAAAGCCTTAAAACACACAAAAAAAAATTTGTGCCAGTGTTGGAATCTCACCAGCACACGCACTTTCTGAAAAAGGTATTGAGTAGTGCTTCATGTATCACCCTCTGTTCAGTTTTCTGAAAAGAAAATGCTTAAATCTGTTTGTTCCTTCATACGATCTTGTAATTGGCAATGGTATTCCTTCTCTGCAGTAATCTCTTCCTTCACTCTCTTCCCAGTGACGATTCCTCCAGGGGAGTGGAGCATCACTCATCTCAAAACTATCACAAACAGATGAACCGAACAGGATTAAAAAGAAAAAGAAATCCCCAAAACTTATCAAGATGTGTGCGTCCAGCCTCCAGCCCTGCACAGCCAGAGTACTGAATTACTACACTACTGATCAATAGCAAGCAAATATGCATTAATGCATGGCATCTTCTGCAAGAACAGTAGGAAAAGGAATTGATCTTTTGTATGGTAGACTACTAGTAGTTGCTGCATCGGATACTGCAGGTACAACGCTAGCTAGTGCTGTCCAGTTGCAGAAGAATCTGTTCTTGTTCCCACCGATTTCTCCCGTATTTGACCTGTTTTGTTGAGTTCCCAGCGTCACCACCCATTCCGCCTAAAGTGAACTTCTCGCCCATGCTTCGACACTCTCCCCCTGCTTCACAAGGTTTATACATCCAAAAACTCATCTGAAGGCTTGATGTTATACTTTGATATCTCTTTTTATACGTAGCAGCCTCGAGATTAGATTAGAGTTTATGATATATGTGTTAGATCTGCTTTAGGGATCTCCTAGGGTTAAGATCTAGCGGGTTCTTCTGTTCGTTCGGGTTCTTGAGATAAAACCGGGAGGGAGAGAGGGGTACCAACCGTGCGATGTAGAGGAGGAGGGGTTGGCCATCACGGGTTCGCTCGGTGAAGTCTACGCACGGGCAGCGACGGTCGGGGAAGAAGGTGGCGAGGCTCCACAGGCGCGGCATCTCCCGGCGGCGCGATCTCCTGGCGGTGGTCGTTCCGTCATTGGGCGCCTCTTAGATCGGATTAGGGTTTTGTCGGTGGGGATGGTGGCGGCACGGTGAACCTCGTCGTGCGTGCCGCCCGGGCCCCCACCTCTATTTATATGGCGCCGCGACAGGCCCACTGACCAATTGGGTGGCGCCCGATCGAGCGCGGTCAAGGGGTTGGCATTTGGCCGTTGGGCCAAATGCCTGAGATCACCCTAACATTCTCCCCCTTGATCTCAATCTACGCTTACTTTAATTACTTTTGACTTTACTCATTCCATCGTAGATTAGTGCATAGAACATGTCTCATCGTCACGGTCAATCGCCGATAGATTTAACAGCTACAATACACCTCTCTGTTCTGAAATAGTTACTTTAATCTTTTGGGCCATCTTTTAGTCCAGGAATCATAGGCTTTCCCTTAAACACATGCCGGTTATATGTTCTCTGAATACGTTGGATGGTAAGCCTTTAGTAAGCGGATCCGCTAACATCTTTGTGGTACTTATATGCTCAAGACTTATAATTTGATCACGAACTTTATCTTTCACAACATAGTACTTTATGTCAATGTGTTTGGCAGCACCACTTGACTTATTGTTGTGGGCATACATTACTACGGGTTCATTATCGCAGTACAACTTAAGTGGTCTATTGATGTCGTCAACCACTTTCAAACCGGGTATGAACTTCTTTAGCCAGTTCACATGCCCCGTAGCCTCATAACATGCTACAAACTCGGCATACATTGTGAACGATGTAGTGACGGTTTGCTTTAAGCTTTTCCACGATATAGCTCCTCCAAGAGTGAACACATATCCAGATGTAGACTTTCTATCATCTCCATAAAATCGAATCATATACCCCACTATATGGAGTGAATCGATCTTACGTATGTCATCATGAGGCATTTTGTTCCTTGCAAATAACGCAAGACTTTCTTTATCAATTTCAATGTTCTATTCGGTATTGCTCTGGAATCGCCAAATAACCAGTAACAACGCTAAGTCGGCGTGTGCATACTTGAGCATCTTGTAAGCTTCCGACAAGGTGAAGCATATGGAACAGTTTTCATTTGATCGATCTCATCTGGTTCTGGGCATTCAAAATCCCCATATCTATCGCCCTTGACTATAGGTGCAGGTGAAGGACTACATTTATGCATACCAAATTTCTTTAAGATTTTCTCTATGTATGTCTTTGCGATAGTCCCAATGTCCCTTTGTTTCTATCACGGTGAATTTGATCCTAGAACGAACGAAGCTTCACCAAGATCTTTCATATCAAAGTTTGAGGACAAAAACTTCTTTGTCTCGATGAGACTAACATCACTACTAGCTAGTAGGATATCATCCACATACAGGATTAGGAAGATAAACTTCCCATCTTTAAACTTTGCATAAACACAGTTGTCCTCTACATTCTCTTTAAACCCAAATTTTCTTATTGTACTGTCAAACTTCAAGTACCACTGTCTTAAAGCTTGCTTTAACCCATAAATCGATTTCTTTAGGCGGCATCCCATTCTTTCATTTCCTTCCACGACAAAATCCTTTGGTTGTGCCATGTAAACATTTTCCTCCAAATCCCCATTAAGAAATGTCGTCTTTACATCCATCTGATGTAACTCTAAATCATAATGTGCTACTAATGCCATTATGATTCTGAAGGAATCTTTACATGAGACTGGAGAAAAAGTCTTATTGTAATCAATCCCTTCTCTTTGCGTAAAGCCTTTTGCCACAAGTCACGCTTTGTATCTTTCTACATTCCCTTGGGACTCAAGCTTTGTCTTGTAGACCCATTTACTGACCTCTTGTTTGGCTCCTTTAGGAATAATTTCCAAGTCCCAGACTTTATTAGCCTTAATGGACTCCATTTCCTCTTCCATGGCCTCAAGCCATTTTGAAGAATTTTCGCTTCTCATGGCTTCTTCAAATGAGGTGGGATCATCCTCCATTTGAAATTCCTCTGTATAATAAATCGATAATCATCGAGAAATAGCCGATCTTCTTACTCTTTGAGACCTTCTGGGCCTCCTTATTTGGTACATCTTCTGTTTGAAATTCTTTGTTGCTCCCTCTCATCGTGGCAATAGGTTCTATAGGATCTGAAAAGCAGGTTCCTCATTATCATTCATTGTTGCCACGGGAGGAACAATAACAGTCTTTGGCACCACGGTGTCTTGCACCGTTGAGTGCAGCGACAGCAGTAGTGTGAAGAATGGCTCTTGAATCATCGAAGTGGCGCATACACCCGCTTCTCTTCAAGATCAATCTCACGAGCTACCATACTTCCTCTCATCATTTCATCCTCTAAGAAGACAGCGTGTCTCGTTTCTACAAACTTTGTATATCTGTCAGGCGGTAGAAGCGAAAACCTTTTGACTTTCGGGGTAGCCAATAAAATGGCAACTCATTGTTTTGGGATCAAGCTTCTCAAGGTTTGGGTTAAATACTTTAGCCTCAGCAGACTCCCCACACGTAAGTGGTTTAGTGAGGAACTCTTCACGTCCATAACTCAAATGCGGTGTTTTGGGCACCGACTTACTAGGCACTCTGTTGAGAATACGAATGGCGGTTTTCAACGCCTCCATCCATAAACTCAATGGCGGTGTGGAATAGCTCATCAATCTTCGCACCATATCCATCGAGTGCAGTTGCGTCTTTCAACTTCTCCATTTCTTTGAGGTTCGCCTGTAGAATCTTTGGGCCACTATGCCATTTTCTGTAAAACCTTGCAAAGGTCCAGGAACTTGTCCATATGGGGTATGTCGACTATAGTACTCCCCACGATCGGATCGGACTATCTTAATCTTTAAATTGTGTTGGTTTTCAACTTGACCTTAAATATCTTGAATTTATCCAAGGCTTCATTTCTTTCTTTGATTGGATAAATATATCCATAACGGAGTAATCATCCGTGAATGTTATGAGCGAGTCATATCCATCCACACTTTTCACGAAAAAGGACCACAAATGTGCGTGTGAATAATTTGTAGAACTCTGTGTTTCTTTTGGCGTCTTTCTTAATTTTCTTTACATATTTTCCTTTAATGCATTCTCTGCGTTGTTCTAAGTCGGAGAACTCTAATGGAGGAAGAATATCATTCTTAACTAGTCTTTCTATTCTCCCCTCGAAATATGGCCTAAGCAGCGATGCCATAATTTCGACGACTCATCGAGTTCTCTTTCGTTTCTGTTTACATTCGTGAGACGAGATTCAATCACTTTCTACACGCGACGTTCCCATTATCGCATACGACATTCACATCATCACATAATGATAACAAATAAAGCTCATTTTGTAAGATGGCAAGACCAACACATTCTTTATTAAACATTATTTCACACTTGCCATTTCCAAAATTACAATCATAACCATCATTGTCCAAATTTGAAACACTAATCAAATTCCTCTGTAAAGAGGGAACATAAAGGATATCTCTAAGTAAAAGAGTGAAGCCATTAGCTAGCTCTAATGAAAGATCGCCAACGGCTTCAACTTCAGCTTGGACTCCATTTGCGACTTTAATGCATCTTTCTTTTCTTTGCGTAGTCCTCGTCGAACGGAATCCCTGTAAAGAATTACCAACATGAACAGTTGCTCTGAGTCAATCCACCAAGTGGATTTCGAATATTGCACATCTGAGGATTCATTTATATAGGTAATAATGTTCTCACCTTTCTTTGCCATTATCATCTTTAAGTAATCGGAATGATTCTTCTTGTAGTGTCCCGTCTTCTTGCAGTGAAGACAACGATCTTTGTCTCTGACAAATTTATTCTGTTGAGGCCGATGGACGAGGGCTTTTCCCTTGTTCTTTGAGGAGAAGTTACTCTTGAAGTTCTTTTTCTTGTTGTCCTTCACATAGTTGATAGAACCACCATGTGAGGATTTAATTCTTTCCTCCTCTTGCACACACATAGCTATGCACTTTTCCAAGTTCCATTTCTCGGCTGCATATTGTAGTTGACAACAAAGTGTCAAACTCTTTCGACAGGAAGCAAAAATCAAATGAATAAGAAACTCATCCTTGAGAGCCAAATCCATTGATTTAAACTTGGATGCCAAGTTGCTCATCCTTAGTATGTGCTCTCTTATGCCATTGCCATTAGCAGTACCTTTACACAAGTCGCTTAATCATTGTGTAGCATAAGTCTTTAAAGAGCCGATGGCGACTCTTTATTTTATCAAGGTACTCTGTGACGGTGTCACACTCTGCGATTGAGCCCACAATTGCAGAGCTCAATTGTGTTCTTTATCACGACCATACATTTCTTGTTGGTGTGGTCCATTCTTATGCTCAAGGTCATAAGACATCTGTGAGGAGCATGATCCTCTGTCTTTTCTGCCAAGCGATATCATCCTCATTTGATCCCTCACCGGTGCCATAGGCTCAGTGGGACGTGCTGTAGTGAGAACCCAGTCCACCTCAGCCAAGATAAACGCTAAGTCTATCTTTTTCTTCCACTCTCCATAATTATATCCTTTGAGAGTGGGGATCTCTTTGATACAACTCATCAAGTTGTATCCTTTGAAAAATAGTTCAAATAAAGTGAGAGCGTAATGACAAAATTATATGCCTTATTTCCAACGTTGGTCAAAATTACGACATACAATTAAATCAATTTTATCTATACATTAAATCTACATCACCGTTGGGCAGAAATAGAAATAATGCATAAAATCGTCAATTAAAAATTATAATACTCTTATTATCAACGTTGGTGAAAAAAACAATATCATAAATCTCTGAAAATTATATCTATTTTCCAAAATTAAATTCTCCGTTGGTTCGAATTTAATAATGAAAAATCAATCAACATTAACTTTGCAGTGAAGCGTAATTATTCAAAAAATAATTCATCATACAGAAGCATTATTCTGTACACATTTAATCTCTGAAAAATTAACACGTTGGTGCAAAAAAATTACGAGATTTTGGATCAAATTTCATTGAAATTCATCAAAACAATGCTTCAAATTAATTAAACATCAATTTTCGGATTTACTCCCTCCGGTTTCCAAAAGGATGTCGTTTTGGACATGATTTCACATACCAAGGAGTGATTAATTAGGGTGTACGTTTCTGTTTTCCCCATATTAAATGGCATGAAGGAGCATCTCTCATCAATAATGTCTACTTGTTCAATGATTTACTAGCCCACGCTGTGCATGTAATGCAACCACGGTTCGAATCCCGAGTTGCCTAAATATTTTTGCATGGTGTTGTTTTTGCATGGCATCGTGGTTGGGGCACAGGGTGGACTTATTTTCCGTTGCGCTTTCCCTTTCGTATTTTAGTTCTTTGCGCGTGGCGGCCTTTGCATTGCGCAAAGTTTTATTGCGCCGTGGTCGGCCTTTGCGTTTTGCCGCTACCCAAATTTACTTTGGCGCTGTTGCGATCTGCGTTTCTGCTCAAAACTCCTTGTCTTCTCCTCTATTTAAACCTCAAATGGCTAGCACCTTTGTTGCAAGACACCCAACTAGTCTTCTTCTTGACTCTGCGGTGTTGCGGTCACCGGATGACGAGAGTCGACATTGTCGCGCCGCTCCTTCTCCTCCACAACGCCACTAGTCGACGCAGATCGAGCTCAACATCTTCACCACAGCACCTTCGGTCCATGGCGTCGAGGACCAGCGGTGAAGCAACACGGAAGGTGTCTTGGCGAGCAGCGATGCGGCGCGCGAGAGAGGACGAGCAAGGAGCGAAATGGCGCAGCAAGGACACGGTGGGAGCCTAACGGTGCAGCGGATTAAATGGAGCTGGAGGCGGCGGCATCGCGGCGCGCGCGAGCTCCAATAGCTGCATGCGTGGAGGCAAGCATACCCACTAATGCTTGCATGCATGCGGGGCATTTAGCCGGATCGGTCACAAAATGGTGAAACGACTTCCTTTTAGCTACTTTGCTTCCCACCCTCTGGCGACATCCTTTAGGAAGCCGGAGAATCGCATTCATCGACCAATTTGGCTCATTCGGCCGGCCCACGGCCCACGGCGACTGCTCGGCCACCGCGCCATGCGCGCTTTGCCTCGCCACGCCGCGCCGCTCGGCCGGCGCGCCGCCGCCTCCGCCAGCCCCATCCGCGCGCATGCCCAGTAGGCCTCACGCTGCTCGCGCCCCATCGGTGGTCGGATTCGCATCAAGCGACTCTCGCTCCTCGCGACGCGGCATCGCGCGCAACACAGGCTGGCCGCGAAACCTTCGCGCTTTGGGCCGACGCCGCCTCGCGCGAATCTCGGCCGTCCGATCGCCATCGGCGGTGGCGGCGTTCGCCCGATCAAAACCAGCGCGGCCGGACGCTCTAACGTAGTTCATTCCTCCTCTCCTCTCTCGCCTCGCGCCCAAAGCGGTCTCGGCAGCGGCGGCGGCGACTACGTCCGCGCCGCTGAGAAGGAGAAGAAAGGCGCGCGCCATGGGCCCTCTCGCCCGGCGTCTGCGCTCCCCAGAAGCGCGCCGCCGTCAGCGGCTCCGTGTCGGCGCCCCTCAGCGCAGCGCTCCGGATCATCCAGCGCATCGGCGGTGGCCGCCGCGTGCGCGCCGGCGAGCCAAGGCTCGGCCGATCTCCCTGCGCCGGCGGCGGCGGCGGCGAGTAAGCCCGGTCGTTTCTTTTCTAGGGTTAGGGTTAGGGTTAGCTCTTCCCTCTTTTCTTTCTTTTCTTTTCCCCATCTAAGATCTCGCCTAGGGTGCTCGATACCATTGTTAGATCCTTTAGGATCTCTAGGGTTTAGATCTGCGGGTTCTTACATTCGTTCGGGTTCTTGAGATAAAACCGAGAGAGAGAGAGTACCAACCATCCGATGTAGAGGAGGAGGGGTTGGCCATCACGTTCGCTCGGTGAAGTCTGCGCAGGCGGCGGCGGTCGGGGAAGAAGGTGGCGAGGCTCCGGCGGCGGCGTCTCCGGCGGCGGCGATCTCCTGGCGGTGGTCGTTCCGTCATTTGAGCGCCTCTTAGATCGGATTAGGGTTTTGTCGGTGGGGATGGTGGCGGCACGGTGAACCTCGTCGTGCGTGCGCCCGGCCCCACCTCTATTATATGGCGGCGCGACGAGGGCCTGACCAATTGGTGGCGCCCCGATCGGCGTGATCAAGGGTTGGCATTTGGCGTTGGGCCAAATGCTGAGATCACCTAACATTCTCCCTTGATCTCAATCTCGCTTACTTTAATTACTTTTGACTTTACTCATTCCATCGTAGATTAGTGCATAGAACATGTCTCATCGTCACGGTCAATCGCCGATAGATTTAACAGCTACAATACCTTAAGTACAACCTCAAAAAAAATACAAGAGATTGTCACTCTCGTAATCCTCTTGAATCTTTTAGGACTCTCAGATTCTTGCTATATACAAGAATCTAGTGTTAAAGAATAACTTAACATCTAATCATCTCATGCACTTCTACCTTTAGATGACGAATTTCTTTGCTTTGTTGCTTGAGTTCTTCATAATCATCCTCTAAAATAAAGCAAGAATCCTACTCTAAAAAATTAGGAAATCTAATTCTACTGAGATTCACCTAAAACTCTTTGCAGAACATGTGGTGGTGATCGGTTCGGCTGAAAAGCTCATGGCTTATGGCTGAAAACATTGTATTTGGTGAAAAAAGCATTTATGGTGTGAGGCTTATTTAGTATAATTAAATTTAAAAAATTTTAAAATATAAAAAATATGTTAGCCCGTTACGTATAATACAAACAAATACGGGAAAAAAAGAACCGGCAAAAAAGCTCAATAAAAAAGCCAAAAGTTCAGAAAAAGATGAAACTTATGAATAGTGAAAAATAAGTCAGAAGTCAGAAGCCGAAGCAGTCACCGTACTTAACACAAGCTTAGGAAAGGTGTGCTCTGCTGCCATACTTCCAGACTGTTTAATTATTTCTTTCATCAGCTCGTACCACCGATACCGAGAGAGGTATCAAATGTTAAGTCTCTGCCCTAGCTTGGTGCAACGCCACGACGGCTTCTTCTGCGTCTTCTCGCATGCCTTCTAGCTTCTTTTTATCTTTTAAAAATTGTTTTCAGTTTTTTATAATAATTAATTTTTAAATAGAATATATTTTTAAGATTGGTCTAAAAATTGACTGAAATATATACTGTAGCGACTTCATTTATATTGGCTAAAACCACACTTAAGTTTATGTTACTTTATATTTTTTTCTCATAAACTGCGTAAAATCATAGGTCGTCAAAAGTCATACGTTAAAACCAAAACAACCAAGCCCTGATAGCCTCTCAGACATTCCCGCTCTCTAAGACCAACCTTTCTGCATAACCTCCCTGAACTTTACAGCCAAATGCCTGCAGAACTCAGCTTCACTTTAACTCCATTACCATCTTTATTCTTTAACCCAGGGCATTTCTTGGGTTCGTTTCTGGCTTTTTTTTTTGGCTTAAGATTATTTAAGTCAGAAGTGATTTAAAATATACTAGCTTCTAATTTTAGCTTTTCTAGTTTTTCTTTTCCTTCCTTAATATTTTTATTGTCTGTGATCATATAATAATTTTTTATTATTTCATTATTTTTTAATTAAATAACTTAGAAAAATTAACATTCGCTGCGATATGATTTTAATAAAAACTAATAGCTAAAATTATAAATAAAGCTTAAACTTTTTAGAGTGAACTAATCTGAGCTCTCTCTGATAAGCTCAGATCATTCCGCACTAGTAGTAATCTATTTCTCTCCTCACCACCAACCCTTGGACTTTCAGATGCCATTGCATGGAATGGAATATATTACTGAACAAAGTACCTTGCAATTGCACTAGAGGAGTAAAGGTGGCAACTTTTCTGCATTGGCAACTTTTTCCACTCCTTTCTTGATGAAGACTTCGCTTTTAGCCACCAAGTGAAAAGACAGAGCAAACGCAGTGGCATTGCATTGCCCTTCCTCTCCTCCAGGATTGATTGGATTGATTGCTGTTTAAAGTTCTATGAGGGCTCTCCACGTAAATACGGACTTATAATTTATTTTACATTGTAGTTATATTTAATTTATTTTAAGTAATTAAATATAAAAAATTAAAAATTTTAAAAAATTAGCACGGATAATATGAAAGAATAAGAGAAAAAGAAAAAACCAGAAAAAAATATAAAAACATAAGCTATAAATCAAAGTCGAATCAGCGATTAGGCGAGTCTAAAGCGGCGGGCGGACCCAAAGAGGCAGTGAGGCACGGGCCGCCACTCAATTCGAGGAGTCAGTATATAACCCAAGATTTAATGCTAGTGCCCCCACTCAGCCCAACTAAAAGGCCCTCACTTATCTGTGATATAATGGATGTAGAGGCCCATTCGTATACTTGGTATACTTGGCTTTGTGGGTGTGCCCCCTCTCAGATTTTGTCCTGGGTCTGCCCCTGAAAACGGCTGTGTGTGTGGTGTGGCCCTCAAACTCCTCCAGAACACAGCAAACGGGTTCAGAAAAGCTGCCAAAAACATAGCTGGATTCATGCTTGTTTGATTGATTTTTCAGTCATGCATGGATCAAATCGGATTGGGAGATCTCCCCCCACATTTTTCTTCGGTTCTGGAGACGTAGGCTCGGTAAAAACCGTGTAGAAATGAAATGAAGCATCGATTAACGGCAACAATAATTTGATGTGCTTTTTTTCTCTTGCTGGTAAGGGGAGCACGGTGTTCTCGCCTGCTTTCTTATAGCAACCTTTCGTAGCCTTTTGGGCCTAGGAGGGTGGCTTTATTATCTGTAGACTATGAGGTGGCAATTTCATAATAATGACAAGTATTTGATTTTACTTTCGCTGTATTGTGATTGTTTGAATTTGATTTTGTGTCATTGAATCTCTGTTTTTGCTGTCAGAGTGGTGGCAGTCTAACAAGCCGTTGGCTAGTGGTTAGATCGGCCGATGATCTGATTAGCCATTGTATGGCGCCCTGACAGATGTGTGGTAGTATCGGTCCATAATTAGCGGTAGCTATTTTCCAAAGAGATCTACGTTGCGTTTCGTGAAGGAATTGACAATTGTCTAACCGGCCTAATCATGACGGTCTGACCAGCTTGGTGAGTATGATCAAACTAACCCTTGTGCTAAGTTGAGTTGGTTTTGGTTGTGAGTCATAACGATGTACATATAAATGTTAGTCATGGTATGTTCATATAAGTTTGTGTCCATGCAAGTGTGACTTATGGTGTGTCCATACATGTGACTTATTGCTGGAGTTAAGTACATATCATTTGTACTTAGATATATTGCTTGTTTTTTTATGTGCAGTTGCTTTGATGATTATTACGGCCAACGGCAAAACCGATGTTTGGTGGCCGTGGCGTGCCACATAAGTCTGGGTAGAGCATCATCTCAAGTAAACGAGCACGGAAAAAAGACAAAAATATGTTAGACCATGTGGATGGTCGTAAATAGAGAGATGATGAATAATTGACATTTGGTTTACTTTGGATTTTGCGTTTGTGAAAGACTTGGTCGTTTGCAATGGAAGACTTTTCCTCCAAGTGATTTTGTTCAGTTACGAGTGATTTCAATCTTCAGACTACGACCACAGACTTCAAACTTCAAACGTCCATAGACCATGGCATGAACACGGCTACGACTATGGCTGGCTTCGACTACGGCAATTTTCAACCACGTCCAGCTTTCGACCGTGACAGTTGTCGACCACGTCTACCTTATGACCATGGCAGCTATCGACCACGTCTGGCATACGACCACAGCAGCTTTCGACTACGGCTGGCTTCGACCACAACAATTTCGATAATGTCTGGCTTACGACCACAGTAGCTTTCGACCACGTCTGGCTTTGCGGTCGGTGGTCATAGGTGTGCGGAGTGCTTTCATGGTCATAGCTATAGTACTCGGTAGTCGTAACTTTACTGGCCGTACTTGATAGTCAAAGATTTTATTTGTCGATAGTCGAGAGCTTTGCGGTCATTGGCCGTAGGTTTTGCAGACTGCTTTGATGGTCGTAGCTACAGTACTCGATGGTCATAAATTTAGAAGTCTTATCGATACTCGTAGACTTCACAGTCTACTGTTCTGCAAGCTTCATGGTCGGTACTCGTAGACTTTCATAGTCGGTACGAGTGCTTCACTCTTGTGATTTTCGAGTACATCGAGTTCTCATATTGGACCAGTGGTTGACTGGTCGGTGTGTGGTGGTCAATGTCGTTATGTCCATGCAGTCCACCCTCGCCCGCTCCCTCGTCTCCACATTTGTCTGTAATACTATTGGGTTTTTATTTGTACTTCTTTGTATGATGTACGTTTGTTCAATGCATATCGATCTCTCTAGCTTAATGCACGCAACGCAGCGTTTGAACAATCCACTCAACAAATAGCAACCGCAACGACACATACACCATTCAGTTACATACTTTACAAGATTGAACATAACCACGAACTACACATGAGAATACTGTGCTACAAACTTCTCTGTGCGTGCCACTGGTAGAAAGTGCCTCACGGTACCCACATAGAGTGTTGCAGTGGGGGGGCGCCTCGGTCATGGCTGGTCGTCGTTATAGTGGCACGTACATATACAACTAGAGTTCGCACCGCAGCATATAGGATCATAGGAACTTTCTATGTTGACGACAGCCTTATTACCCCTCTCATGCTGCATCTGTTGCCGGAAGCCATCATTCTCCTCATTGAGACTGTCAATCTGTGCCTCCATCTCTAAGATTCGCTCCTACAATGTATCTATGTACCTCACAACATAGCGTTCATGGGGAGGATCAATCCAACGGACGAAATCACATTTCACCATCTACTAGAAAGGAGGGTTAACATGAAAGCTCTATTAGCAGTAAGAGAAAATAAACTATTGGCTAATTGTATCCCAGAGTGTGGGCATTGGAAAAAACATCGTCCGCCATTGAAATGGCCTCCGATGACCTGGACGATTCGTCCTCCCTATGTCTGCATTTTGGCCATACTGGTTGAGCCCGCTTATTTGAAATCAAGCAGTAGTTAGGGCCGAAGTTCTCCCTCCTTTCCAGGGGAAGATCTTTCTTTAGTGACCCCACTCCTACTATCCCCTCGGCTTCTACCAAGCTATGTTACGAAGCAAAACTCAGTTTAGGTGAGTGATTGAGAGAGCTCCATATTTGTAGCCGAGTGAAAAGAGAACCTGGTGCATTACCATTGGAAATTACGGACGCGTTGTTGACACGCAACACTACGGACGACGTGGGACAGCATAGTAAGAGGACATATGTGCGCACGAGGGAGTAGGCGAGGCGAGACGACATGGACAGGCAAATATTTGTGCAGATGAGGGAGTGAGCGAAGGGGGCTAGTATGGTCGAGCCAACATATGTCCGAAGGAGGGAGCAGGCAAGGGGCAGCACCAAGGGGGCGACATCCCTCCTCGCATATCGGTAATTACGGTTAAATTAACATAAATTAACATGCTAAATTTAGAGCATATAAAATTCTCAAAAAATTACACAATTAGGTCAACTGTGTCGGGAGGCTTCACATAAAATTTTGTAATTTTTAGAACTCGTTTGTTATATGTAACAATTCCTACAAATATCCAAATTATACAAATTTTTTAGCAACATTTAGAACGGATAAAATTATGAAAAAAAATTACACAATGTAGTACGTTATGTCAAGAGGCTATGCATAAATTTTGAAATTTGTTGAGCTCATTTGCTATATTTAAAATTTTGAACAATATAATATAAAATTACAAATTTAGACAGGTAATTAAGCCGGCTTAATCACCTGCTGTTTTGTGGGTAGATGGCAGGACACACCTACCGTTGGGTGGCCGAACAAGAGGCCACATTCCATCTGGTGGCCAAGTGATAGGCGCCTGCAGTACGGCGGCCGAAGGCAGGCGCCACGTGTCAACTGTCGGGTGCTGCCGCCTGGTCACTGAGTGTCAGAAGTGCTATTTTTGTCAATACCAGCCGCATACAACTATTTCTATGAATATGCGTTGAAAAGGCGCTATATATAGCAAAAATTTGCAAGAATTTGGATGAGTAGGGTAGATAGGCGAGTAGAGAGTACTTGTATATTTTTTTTTGTTTAACTTGGACATTGGTCTCTTTCTTCCCAAGGAGAACACACACAACCCTACCAATAAAACTATTCCTCACAGGAAGAAAGAGTACAAGGCCATAGGGCAGTAGCATGATGCCGAAGCTCCGGAGGAGATGTACAATGGTTTATCATTTAAGTTATTTCTAAATAAGTCCACATCATCTAGCAATTATGTAAAAGATAACAACTTCAACTGTTTGTCTTTTGGCACAAGAAACGATATCATTTTATAACATGTCCCAACAGTTGGCCAACAAGTCACCCTTCTTTCCATCTGTTTCTTTCCCTTCTTCCTCATCGAAACCACGCCTGACAGAGAGAGCAAGGCAACACCGCTACCTGCTTTCTCGCCATCGGCAAGTGGCAGATCTCTCGTCGTCGCCACCATATGCCCCATCCTCTCCCTGCTCCCTGCGCCTCTCCTCACCTACCTGCGCTTCCAGTCCCTCACTACATTCCTCCCGCAGCCGTCCACTGCTGGCGTCGGCGCCTTCCTTCCTCACCGCCACCGCTCTCCAACTCCCTCCTCCCTTACCACCATCTCTAAGCTCATCACCACCCACCTCAGAGATCGCCACCAAACATGTGGATCTGGTGAGATCTGACCTACTAATGGTCTGATTCAATGAGACCGGAGCCATGGTCACTGGATCTAGCTTGCCAGCGCCCGAATACAGTGAGGACATGGCCCTGATGATGTCGCCTTGGCCATCTACGTCTCACTTCGATGCCCTTCGCCACTGAGCGAGTCATCATCTTGGTTGCGCATCTAGGCTGCATCGTCATTTGGACCCACATACCGCATAGGGAGCGAATGACGTTACTCCAATTGCACGTTTGCTCGTCACTTCGGTCTAGATTCACGTGAAGCGGTTATTGTGTGAGGAAAGGACGACTTATCTTCTCTCTCCTTTTTCTCTCTCCACCTATGATTTTGCTGATGTGGAAGAGGCTGGCTATCGAGCTTAATGACCTATTGTTGAGCTTCTTTCGAAATTATCATTGTTCGATGTAAAATCATTTTATTTATCGTTTAAGTGGTTATTTCAAATTCGAGCTAACGAGTCACTATCAAGTCGAGCCTTATTAATCTTTTTTTACTCGAACTGAACCCATTTCAATTTTGAACTCAGTAGATACTTTAATCGAAGCAATTTTGATTCAAGCCCTATCGAATTTTTTTGCCAGTTTTGGAAGAGCTAACGGACTAATATAATACTATTAGAGATGTCCTAAGGATGGAGCGCAAAGAGAAGCACATGGGACCAGGGGACCATGCCATCGTATTAATGAATCATACTCCCCAACATACTGCAAACTAAAGGCGAATGCAAGCTGGGGGAAAAAAGGCTACATCGATGTTGCATTATAGCACTCACATTAACAATCAAGAGAGGGGGGGTGAGTGCAAAAAAAAAAGGTGAGGAAATCGTACTTTACACCGGATAATTAGTTTTACTTTGTATTTGTTTCACTTTGTATGAGGATTAACATATACTTTCACTTTCCACAAGAGTAGACAAAGGACAATTTACTCAAAAAAAAACAATCCATGATATTCATAGAAGTTTTGGCTTACATCAACTTCTGTAGAATACAATCACCTTCTCATGCTAAATAACAGAGGTGACGGGAAGGGAAAACAAGCTGACCCATGATACCCAAACAAAGAGCAACAACCATTCAGAGCTTCCATTTCCCCCAAAAAGTTAGTTTGACCAGACTATCACCAACCAAGGCACACTGGACTGCTAATCAGACGCGACGATGATGAAATCACTCTCAATTGCCGACGAAGAAACCCTTCTTCCTCGCTGGGCTACGATAATTAGTAATGCTATAAGAGAAAGAACAGCACCACCACCATGATCCTTATCATGCGGTTGGATGGAGGAGAACACCCCTAGTTCTTCCATAAGGCACTGACAAAAAAAGCCAGAAAGTTTCCAACAAGACTATCTACTACCATATCTCTGAATGAGATCAGAAAGGATTCTTCACACAAGGCCTCCTCAGGGATATGGAAGGAAGACCAAGTGAATGCCTTAAGCTTCCTATTTACAGAGGACATTTGGAATTGCAAAGCTCCAAATCCTCCTTCATCTCTTTCTTTCTACCCTACATTCATCAAAATGAGTCAGTAGCACCGCAAGAAGCAAGCATGAGCAGACTACAAATCACTTGCAATCTCGCTGCAGGGCTCCGCTCCACGCAACATTGTCATCTGCCTTCTCCAGCGCAGCAACCTTAGCACGATGGCATGGGAGAAGACCAACCTTGCTCTTCTCACCGTGCGGAAGTTCGACAGTCTCACTGATACATCCAGACTTGATATCAGTGGGTGGGATGAAGCAATCCATGGAGAGGCCAGGAACATTGAACGCAACCTCCTCGATGCTCCATGCCTCCTCCATGCGAGTCTTGGTGTGGCTCATGGCAACCTCTCCGAAGCGGAAAAGGGTCACAGCAGAGCGCCCAGAATGTGCAATCATTATTCCCTCCACTGGCCGGTAGTCCTCGATGAACGAACTGATGGTAGTCTCCCAGTAAACCGCATCCCCTCCGGCTGTGGACTGAATTCGGGTAAGGTGTGAATCCTCAAGATGGACAAGAAGCCCGGTCTTCTGGCTGAAATACCCAAAGAGAACATGCCGGATGATCTCCGCAAGGCCCTCGCTGCGCGCTCTTAGCGTCTCAGGATCTGCACACAGCTTCAGAATGAAGCAATCCTCCCCATTCACCTTCCTCTCGCCAATGCAGCGTGCGCCAGCAAACATGCTCGCCGTGGTCAAAGGATCCAGGCCCTAGAGAGACAAGGAACAAGGAATTTTTTTAGTCAAATTTATGCATCTAGCACTGTGGGTAGGGGTAATGGGACAACACGACCTACAGACATGGTGGTGAAACTGGTGCTGCCGTTATACCTGAAGTGCGCGGCGGAGAGAGCGGACAGGGCCCTTGGCAGAACGTGCGCCAAGCCATGGGGTGTGGCGCCAGACGAGCTTGCCGTTGCATCCGGCGTGCACCTTGCTCCCACCGACGGCCAGCTCAATGTACCACATCTCCGGGGCCATCTGCCACAGCACGAACCGGCCAGGCTCGGCGCAGCGCGCCGCCATGCGGTTCCTCACGACGCGGCCAGCCGTCTCAAACTCAGTAGCCACCATGCGCAACTTGCCCATGGCGTACGCATTTCGGACAGACGAGAGCAGCTTCTGCCCGCCGGAGGCAGCCAGATACTGCTGCAGAATGTACTGCGCCGACGAAGTCTCCTGCATAGAACACATCAAGACCTCACTGTTACACAGCTACAATGCTATACTCTAATGCTAAAGAACCGAAATTTACAGCAAACAGCTCATTTACCATGCAACTTTTAAGGATAATCTTTCTTTACCGAAAATTGTTCCTCAAAAAAAATACAGCAAATGGACATTTGTCTTTTAAAGCAATACGAGTTGTATAGCATAAAAGGCCATTTTTATACAGTGGTAATGTGTTCAGATGCCTACTTTGTAGCAAATGTATGGAGTCTTCTAAACACATCACATCAAGAACCCATTTTTACAGTGTTTCCTTCCCCTAACGAACCAACAAGTTTTCTGAAATCCCCTAAAAACACATATCAGAGAAAACATCGAGGAACGGTTTCGACAGCAAAATGGAAGCACTAATTCAAGAAGTTAGCTAAGAAAAACACTAATTCCAGCTGAAAAGGAGGGGCATTTAGCAGCCAAGAACTCAAATCTAGACATCATACCTACAAAAGGCACCAAATTTTCACTCTCAAATTTCACCAAAACACCGGATTGAACTCAATCTAGAGCAAGAACAAGCAAGCAAACAGCGAGCTCTCACAATGGGGGTGTCCTTGATGCTGAGGTGCGGGAGCGGCTCGGCGGCGCAGACATGCACGGGAGCGAGCGGCGCGCCCATGACCCCGAGGAGCAGCCTCAGGTCGTTCCGCCGCGCCGCGCTCCCTGCGCCGCCGGCGGCCGCCGCGCCTGCCGACGGAGCGCGCGCGAGCTGTCCGCGCACCCACCGGCCCCACCCCTCTCGCCGCGCGCGCGCACATTCGCCGGCCTCCGGATCCGGCCCCTCCATGAGCGGCGCGAGCATCTCCCCGCTCCCCGCGCACCGCAGCGCCGCAGCCACCTCAGCCGCAGCGGCCGCGGACCTCCGCCGCGCCCGCGCCGGCGACAGCCCGCGCGCCACCTCCTCCCGCAGCGCCGAAAAGAAGCCCTGCTTCTTGTCCATGGCAGGAAGGGACCTGTTCGCAAATACCGGAAATCCCAAGCCCGCCTAGACAAGCCTCAGGCCCCTGTGTTTGTGACAAAGAGAGGGGGGAGTGGAGCTGGGCGCGAATATATACGAAGCTGAGGGGGCTGGGTCGCAAAAGGCAGGGAGCAGAATGCAGCCGCCGACCGAGTGCGTGAGCCCCTGAGACTGAAGACTCCTGGGGCTTATAGGTTACCACTGAGCTGCTACTTCCAGTCACTGCATACGGTGAGGTTACCTCATTGTACCATTGGCTACTTGTTTTTGGGTTTTTGCTTTGGCATATTTTTTTCCTAGGACTGCAAATTCTTTTTCTGTGGTTTGAGATTATTGCAGGGCGACTCAGGGGTGCTTAAAATGATTTTTTTTAAGTGGTTTATGACTGAAAAGTACTATAGTTGATTGAAATTGCAGTATAGTTGATAGTGACTTATTTGGCATAATTAAATTTAAAAAATTAAAAATAGAAAAATAGGTTAGCCTATCACAGACAATACAAACAAATACGGGAAAAAAGAACCGATAAAAATCTAAAAAGCAAAAAAAATCAGAAAAAGAAGAAATTGTTGAATAGTGAAAAATAAGATAGAAGTCAGAAGCATAAGCCATTTTGAACGGGGTCTCAATAAAGGCCTCTATCGTTAGCATACATCCCTGTAAGATAAAATTTTAACATTTGTGTCCTCATTGATCCAACAAAAATGTTTCTATTGGGCCTAGAATTAGTTTAAAAAAAGTTGAAATTCAAGTTTAAAGTTATTTATACCTCTACTTAATTTTTATCCTGGGTCCGCTCCTGGTTTATTGTGATGCTATACTGTGGGCAGATTTTGTTTGAAATGATTGTTTTGGCTGATTTACTGTGGGCATATTTTGTTTGAAACGTTTGTTTTGGCGGATTGCGTTTGATTGGATGCGTGGAGCGCGTGAGCTGCAGGTGCGTATTGAGCAGGCTTGTTACTGCTGCAACGGAATGTTTTGTCGTCTATACGATAATTGATTGAACTTGAATTGCTTAGCCATATGGATTTTGTTCGGATAAGGCTGGAAAGATGACCAACATCCCGCTCTACACGGTTTCATTTTTTCTAGCTTTTGGCTCTTTTTTAGTTTTTAGTTTTTTATTCTTTTGTATTGTCTTAAAAATATAGTAGTGTTTTTCAAATTTTCTCTTTTTACTATTTTTTATTTTTTATTTAGAAAAGTTAACCGTCGCTATAGTGTATTTACCGCCAAAAAGTCAAAAAAAAGGCTATGGCTTACAGCCGTTTGGAGCACTGATCAACTCGGTTTCGGCTTCTGGTTTCTGGCTTATTTTTCACTATTCATAAGTTTCATCTTTTTCTGAACTTTTGGCTTTTTGTTGAGCTTTTTTGCCGGTTCTTTTTTTTCTCGTATTTGTTTGTATTATACGTAATGGGCTAACATATTTTTTATATTTTTAAATTTTTTTAAATTTAATTATGCTAAATAAGCCTCTGTCATTTCTGATGTTTTTTCACCAATTTCTGAGTGTTTTTACCATAAGTCATGGGCTTTTCAGCCGAACCGATCACCACCACATGTATGTGCGGCAGTATTATATTAGTTTACTATATGCACTCCATATAGACGAATATTCATGTGACGTCAAAGCAAAACACAGCACATTTCAATATACACGTAGCGTTGAAGTCTTCCGCAATGTTTGGCGGAGAAACAAAAGGTTTGTGTATAATCAACCCATGTAATGCAAAACCACAAGAACTATATTTAAATTTCCTTTGTAGTGGTAGAAGGTGATGCAAGGTTGGCTCACATGTCTCTCCCTCACGTGACAAACAGCAAGCAATCCTCGAGCTATGTCAATGAAAAACAAGAAAGAAAAAAGATAAAAATAAAAAATAAAAAAGAAGAAGAAGCCGTCTAGCCTAGGTCCCGCTCATTTCGACTTGAACCTCTGATTTTTAATTCATTTTTTACTATTTTTAAATTTCGCCTTTTTTGTCTTTCTCTAACTTTTTCGAGCCTTTTTGCCAATTCTTTTTTTCCTATTCCTTTGTGGCTAATCTATTTTAATTTTTAATTTGTTAAAATTTAGTTACGCCAAATAAACGTCCATTAATTACAGTGTAATTTCAGCCAGCTACAGTAAAATCTTAGCCATATGCCAACTTATTTTAACCCAACCGAACAGCACTAGCCACCAGCCAGCCCTGCCACCGTGGGCCCCACCGCTCCATGACGGTGCCGTTAGCGAAGCTTCCGGTGTCGGGACGGAAAAGCCAGCCGCCGTTACGCGCACGTGACACGCACCACCGCCACAGACCACACCCGGATCTTTTGCTCCCGCGCAGGCTAGCCACTCCTAAATCCTACCCCGACTTGCTTAGATTTTTGATTCAAAGCGCTTTAATTAATTAGCTTTAATGAGTGCTCCTAATTAGCTTTGCTCCTCCGTAGCCACTCAAAGCTAAAAGAGGCCAGAATACCAGATCGTGATCTTCCTTTTTCCTCTTTTCACGGAATTATGGTGTCTCACGAACGCGGATTTGCAGTGTGGAAGATCTCTACACCAGGTACATGAGCCGGTAAAGTCAAATTAAGCAGCTAATCGCTGTTACCTAATGCCATAGACAGCAGTTACGCACTGTAATAATGCATTAATCAATCACGATACGCAGGGATAAGCAGTGCACGTTGATTACTTGCCGCGGCTGATTCGTTTTGGCTGAAAATAAATAATAGCATCAAAAGAAGCGCTTCCTAAGAGGAGAGCGGACGATGAGAAAAGTAAAGGTGAGATATATGCGTGAGAGGAGTAGGATATATGATACGTTTGTAATCTCTGTTTTATCTTCGTAGCAAGACAATAACAAGAGAAATAAGAAGGTCGTTTGTAAAAAAATGAGTGTTTGCATTAGATTCTGGCAGTATAAACAGATCTGTAATGTGCATATTCAGTAAGGCAGTGATCGATTGGGTTTAAGCTTCGGGCTTCCAGCTTATTTTTCACTATTTATAAATTTCGTTTTTTCTGAACTTTTGGCTTTTTGTTTAGCTTTTTTGCCGGTTCTTTTTTTCCCGTATTTGTTTGTATTATATGTAATGTGCTAACATATTTTTTATATTTTTAAATTTTTTTAAATTTAATTATGTTAAATAAATCTCTGTCAGCTACAGTGCTTTTTCAGCTAACTACAGTATATTCAATCATAAGCCATGAGCTTTTAAGCCGTACTGATCACCACCTAAGTTACACGAGGGCAACTGATGGGGGCACGCTTCTCAGATGTTCACTCCCGACCGTTGGAGGACAACGTTTATATTTTTAGTGGCCTCGAAATGCGTGCTATAAATTTTAAATTTCGTCAAAATTGTCGCGGTTGCCGGCTGACAGGTAGGCCCAATTCAAGTGCGGTGGAATTCAGCCAACCCCGTCTACCAGTTGAAATTCTCCCAGTAATTTCTGTAAGATTACGTCCGTACATACTTGAAGATACATAATGATTCTCGTGGTGTTTGGCGTGAGTTGATTATGGATTTGATTATTTCGAGGTTTATTACTTAAGCCCCGTTCGGTTGGGCTGAAAAGCTATGGTTTATAGCTGAAATTTCACTGTAGCTGAAAATAACTTATTTGACGTAATTAAATTTTAAAAAAATTAAAAATAAAAAAATATGCTAGCTCATCACGGACAACACAAACGAATACGGGAAAACAAGAACCGGCAAGAAAGCTCAAAAAAACCAAAAACTCGTAAAAAGACAAAATTTATAAATAGTGAAAAATAAGTCAAAAGTCAGAAGTTAGAGCTGAAATGAGCGGGCCTAGCCAAGCGCGAGGACAATCTCCATCAAGGAGGTCGGCGAGCGTGCATGCAACATGGTTAATTAGCCCGTTTGGTCGGTGATGTTAACTAATCAGATAGCTAAGCTAGTAGGATGCCATTTGTTTGGGAAAATTAGGGTCTGGACTTCCATTAATTAGTAAGAGGTCAGTGTGCGTTAATCTCTAAATATGATCGGTTGATTAATTAATTTGATACAGTTGACCCTGGAAATTTAAAACTTGATACTCCCTAATAAGGTCAGTCTCAATGCAAGATTTCACCTTCCAGTTTCCAAGATATAAAACAAAACATGAAACAAGTCTTTCTCTCAGTGTATAGTTTCATTGCGCGGTTTCATAGGTTATTTTAGCCTTCTCATGGTCCCCTCTTCCTTCTCTTCTCCAATCGTAAGCACGCTCGCACGGGATGAAACCCAACAAGGCTCTCGGTGGGATTTCACACGATTACCAACGTTTTGGAAACAACGCTCAAAGGTTTCATGGGGATGAAACGTTTTCCTTCTCTCTCCTCCTAGTTTCATGCAAAAAGCTTCTTTTGATTGATGTGGCACCGTATTTAATGTGCATGAAACCCTCCATGAAACTTCATTGAGACTGGCCTAAGGACTCACAATGTATTTTTCATGTGCTAGTTTCTAGAATAATTTAAACTGTGTGGCCACGAGATTTGGGATATTAATAGAGAAAAGGTCAATGACAGAGCCACTACGAAATTAAATTAGCGGGCAATTCAATAGATAGGTAGTCACTGTAGTCCTTTCTTTAATTTCTTACATAATATTGCTTTCTACCTCCCCTCTCCAAGCAATTCAATCAAATCTCTCGTTGTCATTATTTTGTCAAATTAATTGGTTAATTGTTTACATGTCATCCACATGACTGCATATCATGCCAAAATTAACAAAAAAAAAGATCTGTAGAAAAAAAGAAAGAGAGAAACATAGACAATGATATACGGTGGTCCACGTATTTGTGCGCCTAGATTTATTTCGAAGTTTTTAGTATCAAATGATATAACTTAAATATTTAAGAATATATTAATGTATCTTGCAGGCTATTTAGGATTTTAATACATTATGAACATTGGAAATGATAACAGAAGTCTAGATTTATTTATAAGTTTTTAGTATCAAATATTGTAACTTAGATATTTAAGAATATGTTAATGTATCTTGTAGGTTATTTAGAATTTTAATACATCATAAATATTGAAAATGATAATAGAAACTTGAAAGAAAATACAACTTGAGAAATGTAATTGAAGTATAGACTTGATGGATTGAGATTCTTAAACAAATAAACACTTCATATGCATGGATTCTGTTTCTTCCTCCATTAGTTACTATTTGCCAAAATGAATGCATACACATGTACCTCTATTTAATTTAAAAGCAAAATGTTGATTATATGTGTGGCAATCTTATTAGTTTACATGGTATTAGAGTATATTGTCCACATATAAACTGATGCGCCATATCACGACCTATCTTGAACTTATAATCCTTGACACGTCGACTGCCCCACCGAACTATGTGTCTTCTATCTCTTTTCGCCATTACAACTTTTTTGCTTCAACCTCCAACAGCACGCCCAATTCTTGATCGATCCCTGTTAACTGTTACCCATTCCAATACAATATCTTAGCTGCTACCCATTCCAATACAATACTCCACCATATAGTTATTTTTCGCTTCTCTCAATTATTGCTTAATGATGACCGTTACAATATCAAGCATGTATAAATTTGCAACTATCGCTGATCTCTGCCGAGGACACCCATCATGCTCTCTCGGTTGACCCTAAGACTATCCCCTATGGCCGCGCTATCCGTACTTCGAGCTCTTTACTCATGTACTTTAGTACATCCGTGCTTCTATTTATATAGATACATGTATGATATATACGTGCTTGATGTCTCTCTTCTCTCATGTCGATCGCCCCTCTTCTTCAACATTGGCCACCTCAACCCTATGGCTTTCTTACTAATCACAGTAATCTCTCATCTTCACTGATATCGTTATGTCCGATTTAGTCACTTTATAATGATATGGAGAATCTTCTCGCCATCGTAGGTGACGTCATGCACCTTACCAGTGATGGCATGCTCCTAGCTACCTGATGATCCTATATCGTTATAGCTCATCTTCAATGCAAAAGCTTCATTTCCTTTCTATCAAACCTTCCCTATTATCAAGCTTATTTGGACACAGGATATTTCATCATTTGTTACTGTAAAGATGTGCACTTTAGAATTTGTCACTCCACGTCTCGCTGACATATGGGTCCGGGGGCCACATGTCAATGACATATTAGTGGCAAATCCTAAAAGAGCACATCTTTGATAGTGGCAAATGATCAATTCCCCCCTTTCGATATTGACTTTTTCAACAATGTTGACACTCACCACTTGTCATTATGGCCCTTGGCTCCTTTGACTCCGGTCTTTCTCTTCAATCACTTCGGCAAGTAGCACAATATTATCCTTGTCGAACGGCTAACGTGGATAGTATGACATTGTCCTCATCTCCCCTGCCATCACCTTGGCTCTTCTCTTCCAAGTGTATTAATGTCTTCTTCTTGGATAAATCGACATCACTGCACTCTTTTGTGGTCTCCTCCAACACCATTCGTGTTATCCTTATTATAACTTTTATTTTTTATTAAAAATTTCAATTCTTTTTATTAGAGTTCGCATACAAATCAAATTGCTAATTTTATTTAATTTATACTAAATTTTAGTTATTTATGGATTTTACTTTGCAATTGTATGAAAATAAAATTACAAATTTTATTTTGTTTTTACTAGAAATTTGAATTATTTTTTGTTGAAATTTGCCTACAAATACAATTGCTAGTTTTTGTTTAATTTTATTAGGAATTATAGTTATTAAGGGATTTCACTTTGGAATTCATATCAAAATCAAAATGCTAATTTTATTATATTTTTATACCAAATTTCAATTATTTTTTGTTGGAATTCATGTACAAATCCAATTGCTAATATTTGTTTACTTTTTAATCTAAATTATATTTATTTACAGATTTTACATAGGAATTCGTATGAAAACTAAATTACTAATTTTATTTAATTTATTCCAAATTTTAGTTATTTATGTATTTTATTTTGAAATTGTATGCAAATCAAGTTGCTAATTTTATTTTTTCTATTTCAAATTTCAATTTTTTTGGTTAGAATTCATACGCAAAGCCAATTTCTAATTTTTATTGGATTAACAGTTATTTGGATAGTTTAATTTATAATTCTGATTGTAATCAAATAGCTAATTTTATTTTGTTTTTATTTTGAATTTCAACTATTTTTTTGTTAGAATTCATATACAAATCCTATTGTTAATTTTTGTTTAATTTTTATTCTGAATCATTTTATTTATTTTCACTTAGGAATTTATATGAAAATCAAATTTCTGATTTTATTTTAATTTTTATTTCGAATTTTGGTTATTTTTTATTGCATTAGATATGGACTCTTTCTTTTAATCTAGACTATTACAATATAGACCCACCACGATCAACGGTGTGGATCTTTTTACTTCTACCTCCTGAGAGCAAACGTGATGGCTTCTTTTGCCTTTGCTTTAATAATATAATAGATTTATTTTCTCGTTAAAATCCAGATATTTTCATTGACACACTCGATCTAGTCCATGGTGTTTTTCTTATAATACATATCACATGCCATTTGGATGGTAATCGTTAACAAGGATTTGACTATAGCCTTATAATTTACAATTAAGGGAATTATAAATGAAGAAAACAACTCCTGTTATATGATTATATGATATCTGTGTGCTAGAACTTAGTTCTCTCGCACGATTTTATATTCCTTTATGCATTAATAAACAACTGAGGCTGCCTCAAATCTTACCCTATAAAAGCGCCAGAAATATTGACGCCCAACCATATACACAATCGCGCGGGACTTAACTAGTTTCACACGAAAATTAATTGGCATCAGCAATGACTGAACACACACAATGATTCATGTGGTCTTGTGGGTGTCTACTGTCCATGATCAACACCATTGATGGCCACCTGTATCAGATTTTGGTCGCCCTCACACCATTGATTACCAACAATGACACCGGGTGTAATGCTCAAGTATGTTGGGAAGCCACTATCAGCTAGCGCATGCATGGAGCAAACAATGATTAAGCTCTCTTGGCACGACAGATCCATTAACCCCACACACAAGTGTAACCTCCAAATTATATATATATATATATATATATATATATATATATATATATATATATATATATATATATATATATATATATATATATATATATATATATATATATATATATATATATATATATATATATATATATATATATATATATATATATATATATATATATGTATATATGTATATATAGGACGAGTGTTTCATGCACCTTTATGCCTAGGCACCCATATCAATACCGTTGATGTGCTTTGAGATTATAACGTTTAATGTGGGTATCTTCATATACCCATAAAAAGTATATTTGAGATGTCAAACTCAAAAAAATTAAATTCAACTTCAGTTTAATTAGTTTGAACTATTTTATGGTATATACTCATCAGTAGTCGCATTGAACTCAAAAGTAGTTCAAACTAGTTTGAACTGAGTTCAAAACTTACTTACCATAAATATATCAAGGTATAAAACATTTCCATACCCAAACTCAAAAAATTATCAATCATACACGCGTGTATCGGACGGTTCTTGATGTGGGTGCCTAGGCACCCAATTATTTATGTAATTTTCATATATATATATATATATATATATATATATATATATATATATATATATATATATATATATATATATATATATATATATATATATATATATATATATATATATATATATATATCATCATCATCATCATCAACAAAAAAAGTTATGGACCAACATCCAAATTGTATATTCATGGATGTATGGTAGACCATTTGTTAACATGCACAACTCCTGTATGTAGGTAGACCATATTGTGGGTAAGCACACTAGGTAAGGCCATGCATGTAGTGTCGCCATTCATACATCATAGCCATATATGTATGCATGCCTTGCCAAATTGCATGCATGGTCTATTGAATTATTTTCTTGTTGGTTGCTTCATGAGCAACCAACCATGCCTAGTCTCTGTTTCCGCTACTAGGTAGGGGTTTAGATGTATACTTGACATGCTCAATTGCCCATGCATATTTACTGAAGAGTACAAGTGCCAAGTACGTACAGAGAGAGAGGCCCCTACAAGAAACTATGGCTCATTTTTTTAGGCTTATGCTTAATCTTTAGCTTCTATTTCTACAGTAACTTATTATTAAACGGTACGTTTTGTAAGATGGTGTCTACAAGTAAATTGTAGTATAAACTGTACTAAGTTCAGTTGTACTGACCAAAATCACATGTAACTATTTTCCCCTATGTACTATCTCTCACAAATAAATTAAAATTCAAAAATCACAGCTATAAATCATAAATCTAAGCCCAAAAGAATCCACCCTATATCTTGCGTTGCTTGGTTCCTTCCCGGTGCATGGCACAACCATCAATGAAGCGGGCAAGAAATTAGGGCTATTTATTTTCCTACCGAACTAAACTGGTCAAACTATTAATCGGTATTTAGTATTCAGTACTGTAGGAAAGTTTTGTTGATTTTGGTGTTCAGTATATTTGGTATATAACATGGGACAAACCGAAAAGCGAAAATTTGAAAGACCCTCCTTGAACAACCCATGAAGAGGTGGTGATATTTTTAGCTCATTTCTCAGCCCATGCGCATTGCTTGTCAAATTTTGAAAGGCAATGCGTATTTGCTTATTACATGGTTGTCGATTGGTATTGTTCAATTATCAGTACTAGTATACAACTAGATTGTTTAGTAGGTAAATTCCTAGATTAGCTTTGTCATGGCAGAATGAAAGTTGCAGTACATACATGATTCTAAACCTCGACTAGAAGTTCATGTGATTGTTCTTCGTTATAGAAGCTCACGTATATTCAGTTACTCCACTAGTTTTTAACTTCTTATCACCTAAAAGTTGGTGTATCATATTGTAACTCCCAGATTTTTGCATCACATTTCCAACGCGGGAAAATGTGTAATTTTAAAACTTTTGATGCATTTTAGTGTTATTTGATTTTCCTAGAATTTATTTGAATCTTTATCGCATATTTAATTTCACCAAATCAATTAACAAACACAAACTTGGGTTAAAAGTCATGCAATTTAAAATCTACGTAAAATAAAAAAGTCATGCAATTTAAAATATAAGTAAAATAAAAATTCAAATATTAAAAGATGGTCCATAAATTAAATAGGAGATTTAAAATTCAACATAAATTGGCTTGAGACTTAATTGGAAATTTGGATTTGAGGAAGAATTGAATTTGAAATATATTAAATAGAATGGGAATTAGGGAAATAAAAAATTCCAAAATTTAAGTTGGCCGGCCACATTTTCTTCTCCCCTTCTTTCTTTCCCCTCGGCCCATCCCACTTGCCTCCCTCTCTTCCTTTTTTTCCTCCCTCCTTTCTTCATTCTTCCCCGGCCCAAGCCGCCTAGTTGCTCCCTTTCTCATGATAGCACCACAACATCAAGTTGCCCCCCGTGTCAGTTGCATGCCATGGACATCGCCCAGCTCCGCTCCATCACCACCACACCTATGTCATGACTTGCCACCATTTAGGCCACGTGGTGCGCACTTGCTCGCATCAAGTCCCAGCATCGCTCCGTGCGGAGCGCTATCGCCTTCACTTCGTGCCGTGCACCACCACCCGCTCCCTTTGTCATGTTGTAGAAGCACAACATCGTGTTGCCACGTGGGCCTATTTAAGCCCCTGCGTGCTACATTGCTCTTCCACTCTTGCTCTACCTCCCTTTCCCTTCTTCTCCCCGGCACAATGCCAAAGCTAAGCAGCACCCTGCCTCTCTTGTTTTGGCCATCGCACTGTCGAGCCATTTCAGCTGACTAGGTGAGCTGTTCATCCTTCTGTCACATCAATTGGTGCCCCGGGCCACCATTTTCTCACCCCTCCTCTAATTGGGTTTTCCTCCACAAGAGCTCGTCGTCAGCTTCATCTTCCCCCATTTCGGTTGAACCACCATCCGACCACCATTCCTTACAAGGTGCACCCCACTTCGATTCATCCGCCAAGAGCATCCCCATACCTCCCTTGACCTTCCCCACCCCTAATTTTGGCTCTCTCCTCCAGTTCACCGTTGTCATGAAGCTCAACACGCCGCCTTAGGCAATCATTGCCAGCATGCCTTGGTTCACTCCTGGCCCCATCTTCTGCTTCGGTGAGCTCCCCTCACCACCCTTGCATTCATGTGCATTTCATTTTCTCCCCTCCCCTCCGTAGCACCATCGCCTCCTTTCTTCCCAGCCTCTAGCAATTGTGCATAGTCACGCCACCGCTATAGACCATTGTTCCAACCGCTGTCACCGCGCCTAGGTTCACCATGATGCCAGCAATGCTGGCGGTGCCGCGGTTCTACCGCCCAGCGCGGTCTGATTGGCAACACACTGATGGTCTGATCGGCAATAAGCCAGCGGTCAAATCAGTTTGTCTGACAACAAACTTGACAACATACAAACATTGTAAAATTCAAATTTTCACTTTACAAACTTGATAATGGTTCAATACAACATTATTTTGGATCTTCTCACATGATCCCTCACGTGTCTCTTTGTTTCCACTGCTAGGTAGGGGTTTAAACATGACATGGCCATGCATTTATATAAATTTGTTACAGAACGTACATATATAGGGAGTAATGAAGGATTAACCTAACGGTTTAACCTTTTAGATGGGATGAAGATGAACTATCATCTATAATGACACTAATTACGAGTTGTCTTGACACATAGTACATCTTCTAAATAGATTTTGTTAAACAAGTTTTAGCGGCATCGTTTTGAAAAAGGGAATTTAGGGCTGCTTGGGAGAGCTCCACTGACTTCGATCCACGAAAACAGCTCCACTCCACGAAATTTTACCCAAACGCTCCAGGCTGGTGAAATCTAGATCCACCAAATCTCGGATCGAGGCCGGATCCATGGATTTCATGGAGCTCTCAAAGGTGCTCCACCGTGGAGTTCGGTGGTAATTACCACCAATGCCATCGTTACACACCCCATCCCACCAAAAGTGGCCATTCTAGGTGCAAACGGTCGTTAATCCCGACCGATCCGGCACCGAATCCGATTGGTACCGAATCCGGAGAAAAATATGGGTTAGGATATGGTAACAGCAATATCCGCTCAATCTGATCGTCTTCAAGTTTGATTTCATGTTAGTGCTACTATTTGACGTTTTATTTTCTTTTGCAATGGTAAAATAAAATCTTCCACATCAGCTATTAAGTAGTAACATCAAGTTTTTGACAGTACGTCCTCCTACTCCATTTGTCGTGATCGCATACATTCCTTACAAATGGGTTAATCCCGATCGATCCGCAGACCAATCCGATTGGTACCGAATCCGGAGAAAACATATGGGTTAGGATATGATAACAGCAATATCCGTCCAAATCCGACCCGTTTGCACCCCTAGGTCATTCCCACCAAAACCTCAATTTCAGATCCGAGGCTGGCATGCAAAGCCAAACACTCCATGGTGAGATCCTGCATCCACGGTGGAATCGCTCCATGGTGGAGCTGCTGCTCCAGATCCACGTTTTGAGTGGTGAAGCTCTCCCAAACAGGCCCTTAATTTTATTCTTCAGTGTGTTGTTAGGATCGGTCGCATTTAATGAATAATCTAGCCAGAGGTTAATTATTTAGTTCGTTTAATTACTCAAGTAGAAGTGCGGAGCGCACTGCACTGCGAGAGCTTCTATATGAACTGTTTTGTGTCCAGAATAATCATACAAAGGCATATATATATATATATATATATATATATATATATATATATATATATATATATATATATATATATATATATATATATATATATATACACACACATATATAGAGATAGGAAAAATATCTTTTACATCCGGATGTAATTACACCCATCTCTAATATACCACTTAAACGAACTTAAAATATTCCTTTATCACTTTAGGTATACTCGTATACTAATTATAAGATACTCCAATGTGAATCACACGAAAAAATTGCAAAGGAGACCATAGTTTTTAGCATATTTTGTAAATACTTTTATATACACATATAAAAAGGAGTATGTCTAAAAATGTACATATCACCTCTGAAAAATTATTCATACCACCTAGATAGTCTTAAATACACAAGTATACTACACGTACATACCCTCCACATTATGAGATACTCCCTACATTGTGAGATACAACATAGGGTGTAATTACACCCGGGAGTAGAAAAGAGACTATATATATATATATATATATATATATATATATATATATATATATATATATATATATATATATATATATATATATATATATATATATATATATATATATATATATATATATATATATGCAGGTTTAATTTATTTCACTCAGCAGATGCAAGTTTCTTGCAGGTACGGGATGTTACTGTAGAAGTGAGTTAGAAACTTAATTACTTGATCTGTACCTGCATGTGGTGGGTCTATTTTTTTCTTATTTAGACTAATGACTTTTAGGTTGTCTGTAAGACAGAGTGTGGAGTAATAGAAACTCGTGTACGTTTTCATCAATATAAATAAAATTATTATAATATATACTGCAATTAAATTGTAGACCTCGTCTTAAAAAATATTTTATTTAAAAACTAATTACTATAAAAAATTAAAGAATTGCTTTTAGAAGCTGAAACAATAAGACCTAACTACTATTACTGGTGCTTTGATTTTAACACGCTCGGCTGTTAATTTGTACCGGGGAAGTACCGTACGTCGTACCTTATATTAGCTATATATGTACCACCTAACACGACAAGGCTGAGCAAGTAGGGTTTGTATTTATTAATTAACTTCACCGACAACCTAGCTAGTTTTATTTGTCATGTTCATGCAACAAAATTATAAGTTCCAAACGTTTCACCATAATTGGTCAGTGTAAAGCTCAGTTGTTGAGTTAGCCAAAATTATAAGTTCCAAACGTTACACAATAATTTTTTACTTATCCTCTATAGCAAGCACTACCATATAATTCAATTTGGTTGTATATGATGGTTTTCGGTTTTTAACTAAAATAGCACTGTAGCGACTGATAACTTTTAATTAAAACACTCAATTAAAGAAAGATAAAAATTATTATATCTCCATAAACAATATAAAGGAAAAAGATAAAAACCCCACATTAAAAAATTCACATGTTCAAAACTACTTCTGGCTTCTATAAAGTAGAAACCATAAATCGTTTTGAGAGGGCATAAGTCTGCAGCATCCGGAGACTGTAGTGCTCGTCCTGGAAAAGAAAAACAGAGAGAAAAAGCTACAAATTCTTTTTTTGTTTTTGCAAGAAGAATAGTAAAATCTCAGTTATGGCTATAGCGAAATGAATAGCATCGCACACGCAGCTGGTAAATGCAAGTGGTTTCCATGCTTGATGGCTCATCACTTCGCACGGGCAGTCGCATCGTTGCTGCTACCATCGTCGACAATGTTCATTAATTTATCGTAAACACGTACGTGTACGTACGCTCGAGGGTTGTTCGACCAGTGCTAGCTTGTACCGGCACGTACTTAATTAATTGAATGCGTGTGCTTCCGATTGGTTAAAGATCTTGCACGCAAGGCCAGGATCGATGCAGCAGAGTAAGTCGGTGCTGAAAAATCTGGTTTATTTACTACTCCAACTAGTTTGTACAATTATTTACCTCTCAGAGTCAAAGATCGAAACAGCAGGCCAGGCCAGGCCAGTGCGTAGGACCTGAAAGAGCAGAGTTTCTTCGATAAATTTGTGTGTGTGTGTGTGTGGGGGCGAAGCCTCTTTTCTACTTTCAGATGTAATTATATCTTATATTGTATCTCATAACATAGGGAGTATCTCGCATAACGAAGAGTATGTACATGTAGTATACGAGTATTTAAGACCATATAGGTGGTATAAACAATTTTTCAAAGGTGGTATGCATATTTTTTCGACACTCCTTTTTATGTCCATATATAAAGGTATTTATAAAATACGCTAAAAACTATAGACTCTTTTGCAATTTTTTCGTGTGGTTCACATTGGAATATCTTATAACTAGTATATGAGTATATCTAAAGTGATAAAGGAGTATTTCAAATTTGTTTAGGTGGTATATTAGAGGTGGGTGTAATTACACAGGAGTAAAATATATTTTCATATATATATATATATATATATATATATATATATATATATATATATATATATATATATATATATATATATATATATATATATATATATATATATATATATATATATATATATATATATATATATATATATATATAAAATTAACGATGCTCCTTGGTGTCCAACACCATAGTCTAAAATAGATATATATCGTGTGTAAAATTTGTAACATTTCTGATGTCATACGCACACACACACTAAGTGTTATACTATACTCGAATATTTTTGGGGCTAAATCAGTTAAATTTACGACCTTTCGATCTTCGTAGAGATTCGCATCATCTTCACTCCGACATCTTCCTCCTTTCTCGACGACACCGTCTGCTTCACGCGCCGCCACCCCGTGGATTAAGGCTCGAGTTCATTGTTAGGATTGAGTTCACCCAAGCCCCGAGCTTAGAGGGAGGTCGGGCAGGAACTGACCTACGGTGGAGGCGGAGGTGACAGTGTGCAGCCGTGCTGGCGCCACCCCACTACCAAGGGAGTGTAAGATCGAGGAGACCAACTAAAGAGGGGTGAATAGTCACTTCTAAAAATTCTTTTCTTAATTAATTCTATTTAAGCTATTCGCTTAAAACTAAGTATATAATCCTTAGTCCTAGATAGTTATACATTTGCCTTGAGCATCCTCTTGAAACTTGATGACACACATCATCACTTCAAGTCCGGCTCATCGTCTTGACATGTATCAACACATGATGCATCCACTTCTTAAACTCCATCAACACATGATGAGTTTTCACTTGACTTGATGATCACCACATTATCATCTCTTTTTGGACATGCATTAACTCATGATGCATTTTCTTCTTAATGGCATTCAACACATGAAGCCATCTTCCATCTAGACTTAATGATATTGAACACATGAAGTTATCTCAAGTCATCCTCATTTGTAGAACTTAACTTATTTATCCAACTCATGGAAAATATTAGTCCACAAATTAATTGTCATCAATTACCAAACTTCACCATTTATATATAATGGAGGTACTAGATTCTACAATCTTTCCTTTTTGATAACTCATGACAATCTCAACAAATAATGAGATAAAGATTTTATCTGCTAGTATACAATATGTACACAACACTTGCATACTCTAAGATAAGTTTTAAGCGAAACTTACTTATCTGGTTATCATTAATTATCCAACCATTAACACATAATAGAGAAACTAGATGCCAACCCGATTACAAAATGAGTATGTATAAACTACACAAGCTATATATATACTCAAACGATGTGTTTCAAAGTAAAGATTCTAAATATGTATATTAAAGGAAACATAGATTAATACTTTTGAAACATCAAAATATAGAGTGAACTCCCCCTAAATGTGTGCATACAAATATATGTAATGATGACATATGTACATATTCATTTCGGATTATTTGTGGAGTTCAATCTATATTTTGGATCTAAGGAATGCACTAATATATAAGAATGTGATTTCGAATGTATACCTTTTTGATTTCACCTTTTCATCCAAATGAGACTAAGGGTCTGTTCTTTTTGGCTGCGGCTTGTGACTTTTGGGCTGTTTGTATGAGAGATTACAGAGTAACAGAAACTCACGTGCGGTTTTGGCCGATATAAATGAAGTCAATAAAGTATGTACTATAATTAACTAGTAGACCATATCTCAAAAAATACTCCATTTAAAAGCTAGTTACTGTAGAAAAACCGAAAAGCAGCTTTTAAAAACTGAAAAGAACAGGACCTATGCAATAATATGCTTAAACAAGCATATTAGTCTCACATATAGATTTGTCATTTAATCATATATTTGGATGTAAGGAATACAACAAGATTATAAGTAAGATATCGAATGCATATCTCAATGATTTAACCTTTTTCATCTATATGAAACTAAGTAATTTCATAATCAATAAATAAGATTAGTCTCACAAATGCATTATCATTATCACCAAATTCTTATAATAGTATTTGTCATTTTCACCAAAACCAACTTAAATGTTAAATGGAGCTTGATCTTTCAAGGAGGAGGGTAGTGGGTGGGTAGGCGACAGGTGCAACAAGTCGTGGAGTCCATTAGGTGGCGGAGAGTGACGTTGGCGGATCCGACGGTGTTAGCCGCCAGATATGTGGAAGAAGGGTGGAGCGGGGGCTTTGGCGTTGGATTCGGTCGGAGATGGAGAAGGTGGCTGAGGGGAAGAAGGAGAAAACGGGGGAGGGGAGGTGGTGGCGTGGCGGTCTCATGGCGCCGGGACGGCACGACAAGGAGACAGGTGGCACGGGAGGTGGCCATGGGATTAGGCTAGGATGGCTGGTGGCGGGGGATGGGATTAGGTTAGGAGGAAGAATATAAAGGAGCTGAGGATAGATTCAGGCCTTTGATTCTCAATCCAATAGTTCAAAATATTTGATTCATTTTAACCCTTAAAAACAATCAAATGCTCTATAGACAAACCCATATATTTATTAAACATCTGTAACAGATCCGTGTCCATTATATTTGCGGCTCACTAATCCGTCATCATGAAAGTGCACATATAACATGTTTATATATCAATGTTGCACCTACCTTACCGGAAAATAAACTGTGGATTTGATGTGCATCCAATGCATATATACTTGATCACCTGCTCTCTCTCTCTCTCTCTCCGCTCTCACTCTCATGGTCCCTTGTGGTACATGTGATTGAGAGAGATGTAACGTACGGGAGTTTGTTAGCACATGGTCCTGCATTCATGGATGCAGGGACCATCTAGAGAGTGAAAAGAGAGGTACGGGCACAGTCGCGCAATAGAGAAGAGAGAACATGCATAGTGTTGCAAATTCGTTGCACTCCTCTCTCTCTCTCTCTCTACCAACCGCCCCGGCGATGGATCGACTCTCTTGTCCTCTCTCAAAGACTCCGAGCTGTGATGTGTTGGACTGCTGCATCTGCATGCATCGATCTGCCAAAATATCTATATATCACTCTATTAATAGCTACTACGTACGTTCATGGACGGACGACGGATCACTAGCTAGCTCAAGGTGCCATTGACGTGAAGTACGTCGTGCATGGCGAACACCGACAAACCGAGCAGAAAACCTAGCTGTTGCATGTAACATGTATGCGTGATATGTATATAGGAGATTAATTGGTCGACCCGTATTTGTGTCATCGCCTGCACACGCATGATGATATGATTGCTATTTGATAACCCTGCTTGAATTGTCCTGTACGATTTTGTGTGCAATAAAATGGCTTCATTTTTATTGCAATACCACTGAATCGACGACAAAAAAAAATACGGAACCGCTGAAATACGAAATATGTAAATTAGCCGGTTTCAATTTCAGCATGGAACCAGGTTTTTCATTGAGTAAGCAAACTTATGTATCCCTTAATTTTCCATATAAATATGGGAGTGTCTATACAACATTAAAACAGTCAGATTTTAAGCTGTTAGATTTAGATCCAACGCCCTAGATCATTTTTTTGGAGGGTCATTTTTTGGAGGGCTTGATGAGTGGATCCGTTAGATGGAGATCTAACGTCCCAGATTAATCTAACTGTTATTCTCAAAACATAACGTCAGATAAAGAATACTCTATAAATATATATTAAAGTTGAAGATAGCAAGCTACATTGTCGGCCCTGCTAGGTTTGGCGGCATTCATGCATTTAGCTATGCCACGAATATAGAAGGGATGATTACAAGGACATGGTAATCAGAGAGAGAGAGAGAGAGATCAAACAATGGTCCCCTAAAAATTAGTTGGACCTCTTCAATGATCCATACGATTTGTCCTCAAGCTCCTCATCAAAATACATACATCGCTGCCCAAGCAGCGCTAGCCGGCCGGTCCACACTACTACTACATGGCTGGACCATGCATATATGTGCGTAGCTAGCTAGGGTTTGGCCGCACGAGAAGGTACAGATGTTGGCTGCTCCATGGCCCATGCATGGTCTTCATCCTAGCTAGGGTTTCTCTCTCTCTCTCTCTCTCTCTCTCTCTCTCTCTCTCTCTCTCTGTAGCTACGTACCAGTCGATCTCCAATTCGCCGGGGGTCCATATGGATGCAGTCCAACCATCGAGCTGGCCTCGCACGCACGGCACGATGCATGCACCCTGCACTGCATGCGAGTTGGTGTACGTGCGTGCGGATGGATCCCATTAATCCCATTCAATTCGGCTCGATCCATCGGCGTATGCATATCGCGAGAGACAAGGGTTTTGTCGTCCGCTTAATCTGGTGGAACGCACGCACGACCAGCGGATCGCTGTTCCTGTTCCTGATCAGTGACAACCTGCTTGGAGCTACTAGCTTGCTAGCATGCATGCATGCAATGTGGTTGGAATATCCCAGTAGATCTTTATCTTTACTAGTATAAAAGTGTGAGTTGGTGGTTGGTCCATTCTCTCTCCTCTCTTCTTAACCATCTGATTTGATCTGTACCATTCGTCTCTCTCCTCCTCTCTCTCTCAGGATACAACCCCCACCCCCTCCACTTACCCTATCTTCTCACACATTCTAGCCACCCTTCTCTCTCTATTGCTTGATCTCCAATATTTGATGTGTGAAGTTGGCCAGGCAGTAAACTCCATCTCATTATTTTTATGGCTACGTTATAACGTACGGATCTCTAACTAGTGTTTAAAAAAAGAAAGTGGCTCAATAGATGCCTATGGTAGCTGCCTAATTGCCGATTAAATTTTACTCACTTTATTGGAATCTATTTTTTTTTGTCTAAACAATGTTAACATGTATAGGTCGCCTTGCTCACTTGCATATATAGACTAGAAATTCCCAATAATTATTTTGTGTGTTCATATTATAACGGTGCATATCAGCTATAGTTCACTGTTTTTGTAATTCTGTTATCGCATCATCTTCTAAGACTAGCCATTTTTTTTACTGCGATAGTGGCTTTTGTGTATTGTTGCTCCGATTTGTTAAATGAAACAACCCAAATTTTCAAAAATTGAGAATTTCAATTTGAATTTGATTTCTTGAGCTTCTAGCCAATTCTCCTTCAAGCCACCCCATCCAAGCTCTAAGATTCGTGCACCTTGCCCCCGTGATCGGGATTTGGAGTCACTGTTTCACCGCTTGATTTTTTTCGACCGCCGCCGATATTTCGCCGCCGCCGGCTCTTCCCGAACCTCTTGCGCTCTCCCGCCTCTCTTGCAATCCTCTCCCGCCACTCTCGAGCAATCAAGACGCCAGACACCACCCCGCCACCTTCCCTTGGTTTCCACACGACACCACAAAGCCCAACCGCCGCCGCTAGGATATTTTGGTCGGCGCCACCCATTTGCCTCTCGGCCGACTCCGAGCCACGCCCGCACTTGTTGACCATTAGAACTCGCACCCAAAGCACCCATGTGCGCCCCCGCCGACCCTCCTCGAATCCCTCGATTCTAGCTGGATATAGTCGCCGCCATGGCCCTCTCATGGCGCCGAACCGACCAGCATTTATAAAGACCTCTACCCCCTTGAACCTCTCCTCACACCCCATGGAAGCTCCCGACCGCCAATTGACCTCCGCCTCCCCATCGCTCGCAATCGCCGAGACTCCTCTGGTGAGCTCAACTTCAATTCAACTTCTCCACCCATTAAAATCCAATTGCTCGCGTCTCAGCTCCTCCTTACTCCTGAAACACCCTCGACTTATCGCCCAAGCTTGTCGAGCCTCCTCTCTCGCCATCGGCTCTTGCCCGCCATGGGGCCTCGCCGTGGCTAGCCTTGCACGAACCTCCCCACCCAACAACCCTCCCACGAAGTTTGCCCTAATCCCATAGATGCTCAAGAGCCAATCCCACCGCCTATTTGACCCCGATTCATCCTACACCATTCAAAAACCAAGCCGGGTTCCTAGGCTCGCCGCCACAAGAACCGCCGCCTCCCGCCGCCGAAAACCTCAAAAATGGAACCTTGGTAACCCCACGAACCCGCACTAACCTCGGCTCGTGTCTCAAGGCCTCGTAGCGCCGGCCGCCGCCGCTCTCCTCTCGCCTGGTCGCGCTCGCCGGTGGGAAGAATAAGAGTGCAGCGGCATCGTTCATCCGACCCGTGCGGTTGAGCCCACCAACTAACTAAACCGACCGAGCCGCCAAACAGATCGACCGCATGAATAGTAAACCCAAAATCCAAAAATGCATATTTATACTCATTCAAACCGCTTGAGCCCACTAATCCATTTCTCAAGTCCATTTCACCATTTGAGCCTCCCAAAATCCTAAACCCATTTTATTTGGTTTTTCTTGAATTTTATTTATTTATTTTATTTCTTTATTCCTAGCTCATTTCCTTCGAGCGTGGAATTAAAGGTTATTTCTTTGCTTTATGCTTAGCACCGATGTTGAGGACCAACTAATCCAAGAAGAAGAAGCCCGGATCAAGCTCGAGATCAAGGAATTGAAGAATACGAAATAATCGAAATCGTAAATCCACAAGGCAAGTCACATGTTTTTGATCATGTTGAACCTATTTCCGTTAATTAATATTTATTCATATTTTCATTATGCTATTTATGCACCGTTATGTTATATACAAATATTGCATAAAATGACATGCTATTAGCTAATATCCCACCACCCAAAAAGCTCATTTAATTTGATGGTCATATTCACCTTGACAAAACCTAGTACTATTAAAAGTATTATTAATGTAATCATGTAGTCCAGAACTCAAGATACTTTTCTATTAAAAGTCTTGATAAGATGTGCTCTGAAAGCCATGAGTAGGCTAAGCCCATCCTAGAATGGGAGTTGTGTAGAATTGAGAGCAAAGGTCGTGGACGCTGGAATGTGGATGAATGTTGTTTAGTGAAGTGGGAAATTAAAACCTTATGCCAAGTGAATAACATGGTGATCGCCAACCACAAACGTTGACTTGTCAAACCCGGTTTAATAGCTGCTCAAACCGATTGAATCTCTAACGAGTACAACCATTGGTATGGAAACCAGAAACCATACCAACAACGTTAGATCCTTCCAGACGTAAAGATTCCCGGGTTTGAGTTGAGATCTAACTGCACCGGAAAGTCGGTATGGAAATGGTAAAACCATATTGACAACGATAAATTCCTCAGACGGGCAAAATATCTAGCCATGTTCAGATAATGTCCGCCGTGTCTGCAGACACCCGTCCGTGTTGAGTCTATCTGTAGAGCCTTCATGAAGAAATGAGCAATGAACAACCTTGTTCCCTTAACTCGCCGCGGGAGTTAAGAGACCTTGTGGGTAAAGTTGGGCAGCTCGCAGAGTCATTTATAAACGATTCGAATACACCGCATCGTGTTTAATGGGTGATTCCAATAAGCATGGCATAAGTAGATTTGGATTGATGTTGGGAATGTGGAAGTGTGAGTTAAATCAAGTGTAAAACCCCAATTACCTTATGAAGTTTATGAATTAATATTTCGTGTTTAAAAGAAAATGTTTACAAACAAAATTTGCATCCACATAAAATAATGAACTACATACCCCATTTCATGGCAATCTCCCGCATATAGTTAAATAGTATTCCCATGTGACTTGTTGAGTACGGTTGGTTGTACTCACGCTTGCTAAAATCATTAAACAGTAAAGTGCTTGTCAAGATAATGAAGGAGTTTCAAGACGATGCAATTCTCTAAATAGACGACGCGAGTGTTAGGGTTTATTCTACACTTAGGCCTCGCTCAGGAGTTTCTTTTGGTAATGTATCTTTGGGCTGAACGCCTTTATGTAAAACTTGGTCGCTAAGCCTTACTTTTGTAATAAAGCTTGATTTTATGCTTAAGCATGCTTTGACAATGGTGCGCATTCTTTTACAAAGACTGCAAATGAATGGTCTGGTCGGGCCATGAGGTTAACCTAACGCTCCCAGAAATGGGGGTTGTTACAGAATGGTATCAGAGCTAGTTTGCTTGACTGTAGGATAAAACCTAAGTGATACTAAGAATGTTTACAAAATTTTAATTCAAAAATATCAAAAGAGTTTACATAAAATATAAGTATTACTGCTGTCTTTACTCTCCTAAATGCTATCTCATCTATCCTAGAATTTTTATTTAGTTCGATTTTGTTTTTGAAAATGGATTTACATCTATCCTTATCTAACCCCAAAGTATACGCTGTGTAGTTGTGTAGATCACGATAAAATAGAAGTGACCCTTTAGTAGAAGTTTCTTTTGTGTAACACGAGCTGTAATGTGTATCTCATATGTATGGTATGTGTTCAGCTTGTAAAGATAAATAAAAACTATGTTGTTTGCTATCTCATAATTTGTTTGCAATTAATAATCTAATATCTTACCTTTTTCAAAATTCTCTCTCCTTTAATTCGTCTTTAACTCATCTTATCCGATCTACTCTTACCTTTGATTCTAGATCCTTACTCACCTATCTGATATTATTAAAAACCGCTGCAGAATCAACTCCAAAACCCAAGCAGTTAAGATGGTAGGAAATGGATCTCATGGCCAAGGTAGCCCGCAAGCAGAAGAAGCTAATCCGAATGGCGCAGCAGAAGCACGACCGGCCCATAACCCACAGCCCAGTTTGACTGACATACTAACAAGGGTGGAACAAAACCAATCCCAAGCTGAACAAAATCAAAAGACGATGATGGAGGTACTAGCCAAAGTCTTGGAACAGACGACAACCCGAGAAGCAACAATGACAGAAATACTGACAACAATCATGTCAGGATTTACTACCAACAATGAAGGAGCACAAATCACGTCTAAGTGGTCAGACTTTCGGAAGACAAAACCTCCGACCTTCTCATCCTCTCCAGACCCAATAGAAGCAGATGATTGGATCCGAGACATCGAAAGGAAGTTAGATACTGTGCAGTGTATGGATAAAGAGAAAACTTTGTATGCATCTCATCAACTGCAAGGACCAGCTGCTGCATGGTGGATGAACTATCAAGTCATGCGTGAAAATCAAGAGATATCATGGAAGGAATTTAAAGAATCATTTCACCAAGCTCATGTTCCCACTGGAGTAGTAGAAGCAAAGCGACGAGAATTTCTCGCACTCAAGCAAGGAAAACGAACAGTAATGGAATACCTTCACCAATTTAATCAACTAGCTCGCTATGCCCCAGACGATGTCAAGAATGAAGCAAAGAAGATGGAAAGATTTAGAGAAGGGTTGCAGATATCTTTAAAACATCATATCTCAGCGATGGACTTTAAAGATTTATCTAGTATGGTGAATAAATTAATTATGTCTGAAGAAACAAGAAATGAATTAAGGAAGGCCCGAAAAAGACAGAGAGAACAGGAAGCATTAGCATCAAAAACATCCAAAAGGAGAATATTGTCACCTCGAACCAGACCACAAAATCAACAAGTAACAACTACATCAAGACCCCAGTACATTGCCATACCAAAATCACAGTCCACAGCAGTACGGTGCTATACTTGTGGAGGAAGTCATTACCAACGAAATTGCCCACACAAGACGGACATGTGTCACCACTGCAGACAGTTAGGTCATTTTAGAGGACAATGTCCAAAGCAAGGATTGCCTTCTGAAGTGGCAAAAATACAAGTTAGAAGTCAAGCTCAATCAGTCACACCTGCACCACAAACTAGAGCATCAAAAGGCTACTTAAAAAGGAAACCAAGGACACTTCAAGAGACAATAAACCATATATCAGACACAACAGCAATAGGAGACGCTTGGGTAAGTTCGCCTGAAACCCTCGCCAGCTTTAATTTACTCTGAAGTTGTACATTGTTTCTTTGACCTCTATTGGAGAAAAGAGTATCGTACAAAAAAAATCCTAAGCACCCTCCTGAAAACAGTAGAAACTTCACCTTGGATATACTACCCGGGACATGACAGAGACAGTTAAGTAGAGGAAATGCCAGACTTCACAAGAGTTTGATGACAAGATAATACAACGGATAAAATAGCTTGGGAGTAAAGAATTGCTTATGCAGCGAAAATTTCCAACCATTCCCTGAATCTCGAGGACGAGATTCTTTTTAAGGGGGGTAGGTTGAAACAACCCAAATTTTCAAAAATTGAGAATTTCAATTTGAATTTGATTTCTTGAGCTTCTCTAGCCAATTCTCCTTCAAGCCACCCCATCCAAGCTCTAAGATTCGTGCAGCCTTGCCCCCAGGATCGAAGGATTTGGAGTCACTGTTCACCGTTTGATTTTTTTTCGACCGTCGCTCGATATTTCTGCCGCCGTCGGCTCTTCTCGAACCCTCTTGCGCTCTCCCGCCCTCTCTTGCAATCCTCTCCCCTGCCAGCTCTCAGAGCAATCAAGACGCCGTACACCACCCCCTGCCACCTTCCCTTGGTCGGCACGACACGGCAAAGCCCAAACCGCCGCTGCCGCTAGGATATTTTGGTCGGCGCCCACCCATTTGCCTCTCGACCGACCTGAGCCACGCCCGCACTTGTTGACCATTAGAACTTCGCACCCAAAGCACCCATGTGCGTCCCCTGCCGACCCTCCTCGAATCCCCTCGATTCTAGCTGGATATAGCCGCCGCCATGGCCCCTCTCATGGCGCCGAACCGACCCGAGCATTTATAAAGACCTCGGACCCCCTTGAACCTCTCCTCACACCCCATGGAAGCTCCCTGACCGCCCAATTGACCTCCCGTCTCCCCCACTGCCTGCAATCGCCGAGACTCCTCTAGGTGAGCTCAACTTCAATTCAACTTCTCCAGCCCATTAAAATCCAATTGCTCACGTCTACACCTCCTCCTTACTCCCAGAAACACCCTCGACTTATCGCCCAAGCTTGTCGAGCCCTCCTCTTCTCGGCCATCGAAGCTCGCCGCCCGGCCATGGGGCCTCGCCGTGGCTAGCCTTGCACGAACCTCCCCAGCCCGAACAACCCCTCCCACGAGTTTGCCCTAATCCCATAGATGCTCAAGAGCCAATCCCACCGCCTATTTGACCCCCGATTCATCCTACACCATTCAAAAACCAAGCCGGGTTCCTAGGCTCGCCGCCGGCAACCGCTGCCTCCCCGGCCGTCGGAAACCTCAAAAATGGAACCTTGGTAACCCCACGAACCCGTACCTAACCTCGGCTCGCGTCTCAAGGCCCTGTAGCGCCGCCGATCGCCGCCGCTTCCCTCCTCGCTCGGTCGCGTTGCTCGGCTGGGAAGAATACAGCCAAGCGGCACTGTTCATCCGACCCGGTGCGGTTGAGCCCAGCCAACTAACTAAACCGACCGAGCCGCTCAAACAGTACCGGACCGCATGAATAGTAAACCCGAAAATCCAAAAATGCATATTTATACTCATTCAAACCGTTTCGAGCCCACGAATCCATTTCTCAAGTCCATTTCACCATTTGAGCCTCCCAAAAATCCTAAACCCATTTTATTTGGTTTTTCTTGAATTTTATTTATTTATTTTATTTCTTTATTCCTAGCTCATTTCCTTCGAGCGTGGAATTAAAGGTTATTTCTTTGCTTTGCGCTAGCACCCGATGTTGAGGACCAACTAATCCAAGAAGAAGAAGCCCTGGATCAAGCTCGAGATCAAGGAATTGAAGAATACGAAATAATCGAAATCGTAAATCCACAAGGCAAGTCACATGTTTTTGATCATGTTGAACCTATTTCCCGTTAATTAATATTTATTCATATTTTCATTATGCTATTTATGCACCGTTATGTTATATACAAATATTGCATAAAATGACATGCTATTAGCTAATATCCCACCACCCAAAAAGCCCTGTTTAATTTGATGGTCATATTCACCTTGACAAAACCTAGTACTATTAAAAGTATTATTAATGTAATCATGTAGTCCAGGAACTCAGCATACTTTTTCTATTAAAAGTCTTGATAAGATGTGTCGGAAAGCCATGAGTAGGCTAAGCCCATCCTAGAATGGGAGTTGTGTAGAATTGAGAGCAGTGTCGTGGACGCTGGAATGTGGATGAATGTTGTTTAGTGAAAAGGGGAAATTAAAAACCTTATGCCAAGTGAATAACATGGTGATCGCTCAACCACAAACGTTGACTTGTCAAACCTGGTTTAATAGCTGCTCAAACCGATTGAATCTCTAACGGAGTACAACCAGTTGGTATGGAAACGGTAAAACCATACTGAACAACGTTAGATCCTTTCGGATCGTAAAGATTCCCGGTTTGAGTTGAGATCTAACTGCAATTGAAAGTCGGTATGGAAATGGTAAAACCATATTGGACAACGATAAATTCCTCAGATCGCAAAATATCTAGCCATGTCGGTAGATAATGTCCGTCGTGTCGTGCACACCCAGTCCGTGTTGGAGTCTATCTGTAGAGCCTTCATGAAGAAATGAGCAGATGAACAACCTTGTTCCCTTAACTCGTCGGGAGTTAAGAGACCTTGTGGGTAAAGTTGGGCAGCTCTGCAGAGTCATTTATAAACAGTATTCGAATACACCGTACTGTGTTTAATGGGTGATTCCAATAAGCATGGCATAAGTAGATTTGGATTGATGTTGGGAATGTGGAAGTGTGAGTTAAATCAAGTGTAAAACCCCCCCAATTACCTTATGAAGTTTATGAATTAATATTTCGTGTTTAAAAGAAAAATGTTTACAAACAAAATTTGCATCCACATAAAATAATGAACCACATACCCCATTTCATGGCAATCTCCTGCATATAGTTAAATAGTATTCCCCATGTGACTTGTTGAGTACGGTTGGTTGTACTCACGCTTGCTAAAATCATTAAACAGAAAGTGCTTGTCAAGATAATGAAGGAGTTTCTGAAGACGATGCAGAATTCTACGAAATAGACGCCGCCGAGTGTTAGGGTTTATTCTACACTTAGGCCTGCCTGTGGAGTTTCTTTTGGTAATGTATCTTTGGGCTGAACGCCCCTTTATGTAAAACTTGGCTGCTAAGTCTTACTTTTGTAATAAAGCTTGATTTTATGCTTAAGCATGCTTTGACAATGGTGCGCATTCTTTTACAGTATTCGCAGCTGAACAGTCCTGGTCAGTTGCGAGGTTAACCTAACGCTCCCAGAAATGGGGGTTGTTACATTAAATGTATAACATAAAGCAAGCCATGCATGTCACTCAGTACAGTATGCATGGCAGCCAGCAAGGCATGCCTGCTGGCTGTGTAAATGGTCAGTACTACGTACGTGCACGGTTCGCCTCAACAGTGTATGAATTCATGCAACAACAGTGTACATGAACTGAAGCGCCGTGGTGACAACAAAGCTGTTTTAATTCAGAACACACTTTGGCGACCGCCGACTGATCAAATCTATGCAGCAAAAAAAGAAGAAGAAAAAAGCTAAGCCAGGCACTGTGCAATATGCGGTCATGCATGCACTGAATCGTACCACTATATGTAGTGTAGTGTATGCTAGCTACTGTGCACGTACGATCAACCGATTCAGTATTCACACGGGCAACGCTATGTTTAAAGTGAGCACACGTAGTACTGAAGTCATGTCATGCACGCATGATGTATCATGGACTATACGGAGCTAGCGATCGCCCATCCTATATATTGATCGAAACAACTGTTTCGGGGTCGCGACATTAACAGTGCATGCGAGCACATCATCACCACTACTTCAGAAAAGATTATTATAGACAGTTCAAAAATATCATCACAAGCAGTTTCGTAAACCGTCTGAGTTTATAGGTCAATAATGATATGAGGTCATTACCGACGGTTTTTGAACCGCTTGTGATAAATACTATCACATATGGTTATAAACTAATAACCGTCTGTGATAGTTGACTATCACATATGATTTATATATGAAACCGTCGGTGATGGGAGGTATCACAGACGGTTTGTCCTAAGGAACCGTCTGTGATATTATTTTGTATTGCTAAACATATTTCTGTTTATTAGCTAGTATCAAAAAATGCTAGCCAATAAATACAAATAGATAGGAAAAGGAATGTCCACCGTCTTCATGAAGAATAATTCCCTTTGGCTTTCCAACAATTTGTTAGAAAAGATTCTAATAAAATTTTATGCATTGGACTTCCATTTAACTTTGCCACAAGTCGATAGCATATAAATAACCATCAGAAGTGCAAATTTCTTTCTTTCCTACTTCTACTTCATTTTAAAGTTCTTACCTCCAAACCTCTTAAGTCTGAGTATAGGTAAGATGGTAGAAAAGATACATTCCACTGAACAAATTGACTTTTCAACCACCTTCTGACCACCGTCGAAATGGTAGAATCCATGGACCATGATTTCAAGATGGTTGAAAAGTCAATTTAGTCTATGGATTGAAGTCTTCAAGAAATTAGAAAAGAAAAAAAATCTAGAAGCACCAAGATTTACATGACCGAAATCCTAGCTAGACATACATCAATTTCATAATTTCCTATCCAAACATCAATGAAGAGAGGGGAGGGGATCGGATGGGATGGGAGATATCACCGGCAATGAATGAGAGGTGGCGGTACAATCACTATTGTGTCACGACGGTGTGCACAAGACACTCTTTATGATACTTACAATAAGAGTGTCTTACGCGATAAACTGTGGCATCACAACTGGAGATGGAAGAGCTCACAGCGGTACTTGGCGTCGTCGATGGGACAGGACGCTTTGATTTGGGGGAGGAAGCACAAATAAGGAGTGAATGAACTAGGAGCTAGTAGCAAGAAATGTCTCCATCAGGGAGAGGGGGGAGTAATAAGGGGCGAGAGGTGGGAGGAGACCGATGTCTGCCGTTCGATACAGAGAGAATGGATGGGTGAGATCGAAATCCTAGGAAAGATACCACGGACGGTGATGTGGCATTATCACAGACGGTTATGATTAAAAACCATCTGCGATGTATACCGTCCATGATAATCATTTATCACAAACGGTTCTAACTATCACTAGTAATGTACACGGTCACGTTTTAAAAATCATTTGTAATAATTGCAACACTAATAGTTCTCTAGAATCATGAGATATCCAGTATAGTTTTTTTTAGTAGTGCACATACATACTTGTGGTTACAGTACCACGACGGCGCGCGCGTACGTACCGTATGTTTTGTGAGAGAGAGAGAGAGAGAGAGAGAGAGAGAGAGAGAGAGAGAGACAGCTCAGGTGTGTGCACTTATGAAAAGAGTGGCGCCATGCATGCACGCACGTTCGCTCATGTGGGCATGTTTCTAAGATCGAAGCCGCTGCACTGTTCATCCCCTGCCCTTTTTCCTTCCTTCTCCCTGCGCTTTCCCCCCCTCTCATGGTGCTTGGAACGGAAGCAAGTTGAAAGGGAAAGAAAAGTGGTACTGGCTTGGTACTACTGCATTACTCAGATGTTGAATTAAATGGAGTGGCGACTTTTGATCGGTCGATCCGTGCGTTCTTGCGTGCATGGTTGATGCAGGCAGGCACCCAGCATAGCAGCTGGCTGGGGATAGATTAATTGTACTTGAAAAAGGTTACAAGCTGTGGTAGTGCCCGGTGCTGTTTCGGCCTGAAGGAGCTGTAGAGGCTGTTCTTTATGGTTGTAACTTATAATTTTTAGTTAAAATGTTTGAATTTTAGTTATTTATGAGAGATATTATGAAGAGACAGATATTTACTTGTGATTTTAGATGGTACAGATGTCGGGTTTTTAACGTGTACTATAATTAACTTGTAAACCCCGTCTTAAAAAATACTCCGTTCAAAAGTTAGTTACTGTAGTAAAAGCCAAAAGCAAGTTTCAAAAGTAGAAAAGAACAGGCTCATAGGCCTCTTTCAAAACAGCTTCTGGTTTCTGGTTGCTAATGGTTTTCAGAAGTTAGAAGCTATTTTGAACATGTTGGTTTCTTAATATGGTTTTTTTCTTTTTTACATTATCTGTGGAGATATAATATTTTTTTATTTTTCTTTAATTGAATATTTTAACTAAAAGCTAACAACCGCTACGTGTCTATTTCAGGTAACAGTCACAGCCAAAAGTCATCTATAAAAATCGTTTTAAACGGGGTTAGAACTGGATGAGGAGCTAGAGGATCGAAAGGGAAGCCTGCCGTGACGTACGTGCGTGCATGATCGCCCGGGATCGATCGATCGATCGTTCTCGGTCAGTGAAACAGGGTGATGAACTGATGATGAAAGGGGTTTACCGGATTCGTTTAATAGGATCCATCGATTTTTACTGCATGCCATTGGCAGGGAGCAATCCTAGTTAATCATTCTTCTGGTTGGTCGGGTGGGTGTCGATGAAGAGTGCGAGTGAAGCTATAGCTAAGTAGCCATATATTGGCATATGATCGAGTGGACGTAGGAAAGAAGCCAAGGATAACTGTAATTCCACTGTAGTTAATTAGTACAACTGCAGTTAATTAGTAGTACATGGATTCCGGGGAAAATGATAACTGTAGTTAATTAGCATTGGGAGACACATGCATGCAGTACTGGTGTTCGATTGAAACCATGCTGAAAGTCGACAAGAACAAATTAGTGCAGTCTGGTGACCACATAGATCATGGCACAAGCAAATATGATGCCGGATGCGACAGGGAAGGTCAAATGACAAGGTAAAAGGCAAGCACTGTAGCTGGTAAAAAGCAAATTATTTCGAGCAACTCCTACTGCACGCATATGCAGAGTCTAAGGAACAGGACAAGCAGACGTGTACCCTCCTGGCTAGCTAAGCTAGCTACCCAACTTCAGTCCCTCGAACAGGCATCAATGCATGCTTGAGGCGATGATCGATTGCTTGAGAAGTATGCGTGCTGCATACATGTCTACATGTACATGCTTGTCAGTATTGTAGGAGTACGTACGTCGATCGATAGGATTATGTACGTACATGCTTGAGAAGTACGTTGATTGGACGTACAGACAGCTAGGGTTGGTAAATTAGAGGCCTAGCATGCATGAAACAATCAAGTATAGGCCACGTTTTTTTGGTCAATTGGCCTTTATCTTTTTTACTTTTGGCTCTTAGCACTGATATTTTGAGTTTATGCTTTATGTCTTTTCTCGAATAACTAAATAGGATGATTTCTCTGTCGTTTTTTAAAATGACTTATCAGAATAGCTTTTTTTAAAAAATAACTTATCAGTTTCTATGAAAATCAAAATAAATAGGACAGTTTTTTGAAGTGGATTTTCTAAACGACTTTTCGAGCCTAAAACTATATGTGTCATTTACTATCGTATAAAAAAAATACATATAAAAGCCATCAGCCATAGCCAAAAACTATCAGCTGCAATCTAAAACAACGATCTTGTTCATTTTAGATTTTTAGCTGGCTTTTAGCTTTAAATGTTTTTCAGTAATTACTATTTATTAAACTAATAAATTATAATAAAACATCATAAACTGCAGTACAAAAGAACGGCCCAGCGTCGCCATAATAGTTCGTGGAAGTAACCTGAGCAAACTGCATTGTGCGAGCCTTCTGAAAGCCCAACAAGCCCAACCCTTCCGGCTCGGCTTCCGCTCCAGCCCAAGCGTGTCCGCCGGATCGCATCCCTTCCGCTCGGCTTGGCTCCCGCATCCGCCGCCGCGCGCCAACTCTCCAAGTACGAGACCTCGGCCGGCGGCCTCCTGCTCGGCTGCTCCCGCCGTGTCGCTCCGCAGCCGAGTTCCCCCGGCGCTGCTCAAGGACGTCAACCGCGTCGGCGCCTGCTTCGGCCTCCTCCACGCGGTCTCCAGCATCATATGAACATATGCGCTGCATCTGCATTGCTCCTCGTCTGTCCTTGACAGCACCAGGTTGATTAGGACATATCGTTGTCTTGAATTCTTTAGCTGTTGGGGATTGGTGCCTGGCAGTGTAGGCTGGTCGCAGAGAACAACTGAACAAGCGCAACATAGTTTGGGACGTACATACGCACGACTGCTCAATTCTACAGGTTTACAGAGCAGAAAAGACCAGGCTCTCTGCAACTGACAAGAGTGACTGCTGATTTTCCACATTGTTCATCAAAATATCAGGACGGAAGTGTATAATGGAGGCACACCACATCGGTGAGGTTTGCATGATGATAATTCCGATATGAGCATCCTCAGTGTGCAGATAGAAATGGTCCCATGTACAGACGAAAAATACATTGCTTTCTTTCACTCCCAGTGTTCTCTCTCTCTCTCTCTCTCTCTCTCTCTCTCTCTCTCTCTCTATGCTTAGTTCGTTGACGAAAAGCAGAGCAATTCAACAACAGCAGACTATTTGTAGTCAGTTGCCACAACTAGTCTTATGGTATCTTTCAAAGGGGGTTATCCATGTTGGAAAACCTGAGGCTATGCCTGCAAGCCTGGTCTATTAGTGGATACCCTTCTACTTAATCTATAAATAGAGGATTTCAATCATTATAAAGTTATACTTGTGAAGAAGAGAGCAATAAAGAAATATAGGAGTTCTCCTCCTATCTATCTGTGTTTAATTTATTATTTTTCATCACTTGTGTTTAACTCATCTCGCTTGCATAGGGGAAATCGCTCGGACTGAACTCGCCAGCGACAGTTCCTCAACAATCCTCACAAAAGACCACTTATGCAGAAGAAATTGGAAGATGAAAGAGAAGGGGTGCAGCTTATGTTCTAATACAGAGACCATTGAACATTTGTTCTTTAAATGCCGTCTTGCTAGATTTGTTTGGAAGGTGATTTCAGCTTCTTTGGTTTTCCCCCCACCTTCTAGCATCTCTGAGATGTTTGGATCATGGACTGTTGCAGAGGTTTGGGAAGCCGTTGAAGCTTATGGTCTGCGTTGGTATTGCTGCCCTATGTCGGTCAATTTGGAAAATTAGAAACTCACCATGTTTTGATAACAAATGGCCAAATAATCAGGTAGTTTTTCTCATGGCCACTGGCCCCGTTTGTGGGATTTGCTTCAGAAGCAGGACAAGGGTGGTTGGGTATCTCGGCACCATGGCGCAGGTCGCAAGTGAAGTCTTCCGAGCAGCGCAGGGATGGAGTCGGATGGCAGGACGACTTTGCTGAGAAAAACCTGAATGCTGTAGTCAGATCCTTTGGTCTGTTGCTTACGCGTGGCTAGCGTCTGTTTGCTTCTTCAGTTGTTCTTGGCAGTCTCGGATGTTGCTCTTTATTTTTTGTTCTGAACTCGATTATGGTCTGTAATGGTTGTTGACTGTGCTTATCTGTTTTCTCATGGAAGACAGAGGCCGGAGATGTAATGGCAGTTATCTCCGTAGTCTAAAAGAAAGTTGCCACAACTAGGGCTAGAAAAGCTGTAATCTTCTTCTGTTCTTTTCGAAAAATCTGCATCGGTGGGAAAAAAAATCTCCATTGGTGGAGCATCCTCCAATGCTGATTCACAAATTGCCAGCCACGCGAAAGCTCCAACAATTCGACGACCTCCTGCTCCTCCCGCCATATCGCTCCTGCTCGGCGGCGACGCCGCCGGAGGCGTAGAGATCCTGCTTCCACCTCTGGAAGGGCCCTCATCTCTCCACCGCGCCGCTGACGGAGCAGGAGCGGTACCATCGACGAATTGCCGTCGCTCTCGTCTCGTGGGAGCCAATATTCTGCGCGGACGATCGCGAAGCAGTACCTCCCCCGACGCGGGACTCAGATATTTTCTCTTAACAACCATATAAATTTTTGACCATTACATTAGAGTAATCAAAAGACCTTTATTTTTTAAGAGAAAATTTTTTTCAAGCAGGAGGAGGCAGAATTCAAGGAGGGAGGAGAATTCATGGCCATTGAATCTTTAATCTAACAATTCTAAATCTGGATGATAGTTAGAAAGAAAATATCCGGATGATGTTTAAAAAAACCTTTTTGTCTATTCCAATTTCCCCATGACAGATTCGACAACAAATTAACGTCAGGACCACAGTAAAACATGGAGGCATACATCATGTCAGGTTTGGGTGATCACATTCAGATATATCATGTGCATCACAGTGTACAGATAGAAATGGTGTCATGTACAAATGAAAAATACATTGATTTCTTCCACTGTGTTTTTCTTCCTCTATGCTTAGTTCATTGACAACAGAGTTAGAAAAGAGAAGAATGCAAAGCTGTTCAACAACATCAGCTATTCATTTGTATGTTTTGCTTCCCGACGCAGTCAGGGTGTTTCAAAAAAAAATTTGAAATGAAGGCAACAGCAGTTGCAATTCTTCTCAACAACTAGACCTTTGTGATACTGTACAGTGAGGTCTCCAATCTCCAGTCCCCTGCAAAGTGTGCCGGGTATTCTCTACACGTTTTGAGACGTTATGATTGTGTAAAAGAGCAAAATTGGTTATCTTTGTCATGTCTAGCTCTTGCGTATCGCTGAGATGATCCGGTCGGACAGCTCGGTTCCCCGCAGGATGAGATACAGTACAAATGAAGCATAAACAAGTACTGCCATGCAGAGAATTGATCCAGACAATGGACCTCGTATTTCAGAAGAGAAGAAATCAAACAAGAGATAGCCGTTGATCATGATCAGTAGTGTGGCTACTGTCCAGGTTACAGCCTGCATAAAAATGCCAGGAATACCCGTCAGCCTTAAACGTCAATAACGCCAAATCAAAGCAACAAAGTCGCTAGAACAATACTGCTCAATTGATCAGATTACAAGCTCGTGGAGATGCTGATTCAGTATATATTTTGTTTAATCACAGGGTAAAGAAATCTGCCCTGCAGTATTACTGACTCTGAATGTAGTGGTGTGGAGATTTCTTTGTTACAGCATGCGGTGACAGCAGCTTTGCCGCAGCAAAGTCTGCAATCATGAACCAGCGAGAAAACAACTAGGATTTTTTTTCTGAATGGAACACCAACTGTAATTATTGCATTTATTTTACATGCTAGCATTTTTTCTTTTCTTAACAGCGTCTAGGATACGTGACCTGCACACAAATAATCTTGAAACATATCCCTCATTGGCATCAATATCCATGAGTTTGCAGTTCTGGACAATATTTAATTAGTAGATGATACTATCAACTGAAGATTTGACCAAACAAAGGGTGCAGAATACTGCAAAAACAGGACAAGAATTAAATCTGGGGTGAACAATGACTTACTTGTGTGTTAGGACCTATTTTAAATACTCCCATGACTTGCTCCCTGGATACCAAGGTTATCAGTGGAATCAATGCAAAAGGGATCTGAATTGATTGAAGCACATTGAGCCACTCATTTAGAACATCCAGTGCAGAATCAGATGCATTGAAGAACAGAGCAACAATTATAGTTGGCACAATTGCAAAGCTTCGGGTGATCAGTGCCCTGATCCATTTTTTCAATCGCAAATTCAGAAATCCACCCATTATAAACTGTCCAGCATAAGTTCCTGTTACAGTACTACTCTGTCCGGCCGCTAATAGCCCAATTCCCCAAATGTAGAGGATAGGGAAAAATCCTCCACCAAACTTATCTTGTAGATACTGCCCAGCGTTCTCGAGGCCAATATTGCCGGCTTCTTTAGTACCATAGAACCCTTTCGCGAAAACAGTTGTGACAAAGAGATTTATCATGAAGGATACAACCAATGCGATGGTTGACTCTATTGAATAGTATCTCAACGCCTCGCGTACTTGGTATTCCTTGTTTGGGTCTATTTTTCTCGACTGCACAAGCGCTGAATGGAGGAATACATTGTGGGGCATGATAACACAGCCAACAATCCCAACTGCTTGTCTTATTGTCCTAGAGCTCAATTTTGGAACCAAAATACCTATTGACAAAATTATGTATGATCAATGGATAAGAGTAAGACAACTTGCAGCATCAAAAGCTGATCAGTGAGATCCTTACCGATTAACAGGTCCTTCCCACTGGGCTTGGTATCAGTGAACATCCATGCAAAGGAGATGGCCATCGTTGCAATTAGAAATGCAAATACGGCTTCTAGCTTCCTCACCCCATAGTTTTCAAGAGAAAGAAAAATGAAGCTGACAAAAAGCAACATCTGGGTTAGGTGATGATCCAAACAATGATAACTACATAGCTTTCATGCCTTTGACTATTAATGAACATACCAAAGGCACTTCATTGAACATGTAGAGTACTTAAGTATAGTGATGTTAGCACCTTCCAGGTGCAACGAACAAGGCAGAAATTCACACAGACAACATCAGTTTTATTAATATTCTAAACAAATTAGTTTTTAATTGTGTTTGTGACCATCTGGACAAAAGTTCATGCCATATTACAAGCAAAGCAAGGATCATCGAGAAAACTCTGGAACAAGACTTTTAAAAATCCTAACATCGCAACCAGTGGCGGAGCCAGGATTTAGGGCCTGTTTGGTTGGTGCCTAAGCTTGTCATGTCTAAACTTAGGCAATGTGTGGCTGCCACAAAAAGTGTGGCTAACAAAATCGAAGCCACACTTGTGTCAAAGTTTGGCAAGAAACTGAGTCTATGACGTGTGGGGCCGGGTGCTAAGAAAGTGTGGCATGCCACAGTTACGTCAGTGAACCAAACAGCTACCTAAAAACTGTGGCACGCCTAACTTGTGGCTAGGCAACTTCTGGTCATGAACCAAACAGGCCCTTAGTTACGCCCCGAGCTTAGTGGTGGAATGATCTAGGCTATTTAGGCTGGACCATAAAAATATTACCCCGACTGGACTGAATTTACCCGGGCTGTACACTAGATATTTTCCACACCCCGGGCTGAAGCCTACCCTGCCCGGGGTGTGGATCCGCCCACAGCATCTCCAATTTTTATCAAAATTGCATAAGAATTAAGCAGTGACTAAGGAACATGCATTTGGACACCAGGTAGCTAATGTTATGAATATTATATGTATATTTATGAGGCCCAAAGAGCAATATATATAGGAAGTACAAGGGGATATACAGATAAATATGTCATATACAGATAAGGAAATCAAGACATATAAGAAAATGAATAATAATCATATTCTATTCTTAACACCCCCCTCCAACTCATGGTGGTTCACACATATTGAGTTTGGAGAGAAAATACAAATGTTGTGCTCTAGTTTGGGACTTCATAAAGAAATCAGCAAGCTGTAACTCTGATAGCACAAACCGTAGAGCAAGTACTCCCTCCTACACCTGTGAGCGAGTGTATAAAGCATCCACTCCAATCTGTTTTGTGAGCTCATGCCTCACTGGATCACGAGCAATACTGATAGCACTTGTACTATCAGACATACGTGTCGTAATCCCCTCACAGGTACACCAAAGTCTGCAAGTAGCCACCTCAACCAAGTAATCTCTGCTGTCACTTCTACCATAATCTCAACTCAGTCTCTGCACTCGAACGGGGAACTGCGGTCTGCTTCTTTATCTTCCAGGCAATCAAAGAGGAACCAAGAAAAACACAGTAAGCAGAAAAAGAACGACGATCAGAAGGATTACTAGTCCAGATCGCATCAAAGTACGCCTAAAGCTGTAGTGAGGTGGAGCTAAGGAAAAACAAGCCACGAAAGATTGTCCCATGCAAGTAGCGAAGAACACGAAGGAGGTGACTGTAGTGAAGATGAGTAGAATTAGCCATGAACTTACTCAACATATGAACAACATAAGCAATATCAGGGCGAGTGCTTACAAAATATACTAGACTCCCGACAAGATGGCGATAACCAGTAGGATCCTCAAGAAGATAACCATCAGTAGCATGAAGCTGAAGGGAGCGCTCCATAGAAGTCTCCGTGCGAAGGCCACTGACTGCATCGATCAAGAAGATTCTGAACATACTTCTGCTGGGAGACATAGTAACCCTCAAGCGTGGAAGAAACCTCAATCCCAAGAAAGTACGTAAGCAAACCAAGATCAGTCATCATAAACTACTCACTGAGATGCTTCTTCGCGTATGTGATGAATGAGGAATCATCACCAGTAATGAGTATATCATTCACATATAGAAGAACTAATGTTCTACCTCGAGGTAAGACATGGACAAAGAGCAAGATCGTGGGCACTGACAGTGAAACCGACCGCGGTAATCACTGAGGTGAAACGCGCAAACTAGGCACGAGGGACCTATTTGAGGTCATAAAGAGCATGACGAAGACGACAAATATGGCCATCTGGAACATAATACCCAGGTGGTGGCTACATGTAAACCTCCTCATGCAAAACACAATTAAGAAATGCATTCTTAACATCTAACTGAGAGATAGACCACCAGCGAATAGAAGCAACCACAATAAGAGTGCGAACAGTGGTCATATGGGCAATAGGGGCAAACGACTCATCGTAATCACGACCATACTCCCGCTGGAAGCCACGAGCCACCAGACGAGCCTTGTAGCGCTCAATAGTACCAGCAGACCAGGTCTTAATCTTGTACACCCACTTGCACGTGATAGGACGAGCATGCACAAGTGTCGGTACAATATCCCAAGTCTCCGTTCATCTAAGAGCATCAAGCTCCTCTGCCATAGCAAGCTGCCACTTAGAATGAAAAGCAACCTCACGATAATAGCTAGGCTCAATGACATAGAGAGCATGAGCGGTCGAAGTAAAACAAGACAATTAGGAGGTCGAAGGGATGTCCAGTCACAAAGGCCGTAATGAGGAGCATCATCAGAGGAACCAGACATGGTTGTCGGCAAAATACCAGAAGATTAGTCTGGTGAAGGGCGAGGATGTCTGGAGTAGTGCACCTTAGAGAAACGAGACGGTGGTGCTGCAGGAGCAAGAGGCGGTGCTGCAGAAGGCAACACAGGAGGTGAAGGTACAGAAGGAACCACTGATGACAGGCTAGAGAAAGGATGTGAAAGAGGTACGATAGATCGCAAGAATCTGACCACGATTAGACATAGGGTAAAGCCAAGTGAAACAGGAATAATCATCAATGAAAATTACATACAATTTATGTCCGCCTTTTGAGATAATAGGCGCAGGTCCCTATACATCTGAATGAACTAAGTCAAAAGGACGAGAAGACATGGACTCACTAGAATAATAAGGAAGTTGTAGCTACTTGCCCAGCTTACAACCCTGCCAAACATTAACGTGTCAACAGTAAAACATTCAAGAACACCCTAACAAACTGATGAAGAAAGACATGACCCACACAGATGTCTTAAACGATGATGCTACTGCGCAAAAGCTCCAGAGGTGGTGGTGGTAGTGGCGGTAGAGGCAGGCGTACCAGGAACAACCGAAGTGGACGGAAGGTGGAGGCGATCGAGACTGTAGAGACCCTGACGATCCCTACGGCGCCGGCCGGTCCCAACTACCGTCCTTTGTCTGTCGATCCTAGACAAAATAGGTGTGAGTCAAAAACAACCCTACAACCAAGATCAGTGAGTTGTCCCACCGAAAAAGCTGCATGGTAAACTGGGGAACATGAGAAACAGCTGGAATAGAAAAGACAGTGGACAAAAGAATGCCCTGACAGACAAGGAAGTACAGTTAGCTGTCTGAACAGAGATAGGAAAATCAGGAGATCCTACTAAAGTGAGAGATGTGGAGTCCGGTGTCATGTGAAAAGAGGCACAAGAATCTAGAACCCAAGAGGTACCTGGAGGAGACATCTAAGCTAAACTGGCAGAACCCGCTGAGTTGTGAGAGAGCTGCTGAAGTAGAGCCTAACAGAGCTGCTGAACAGTCACCTTTCTGAGCAGAAACTAATGAGTTGGTCTATCCTCCTGTGAAGGGCCTCCCTACCCCCTCTTTGATCGCCCACCCTCACATGCCTTGTTCCGCTTTTTCCGCACCACACAACTCTGGTAGTCGTGCCCGAAATTCTTGCAGTAGTTGTACTGAACTCCAGTTGATGTAAAAACAGAAGCGGAGACATGCACCTAGGGAGAGACCATAGTCAAAGCAGATATCATTGTCGTAGTCGAAGAAGAGGCAACAAGCACAGTCGAAACAGACTGTGCTGCTAACTCAAGACAAATCTCTTCAACCCGAAGCGTCAAAAGGGCCTCTGTAATGGTCGGCCGTGGAGAGCGACTCAGCAGCTGAGCTTTGACAGGCTCAAACTCTGGGCGAAGGCGGCAGACGAAGTCATAAAGGCGAAGGCAATCATGATTTGCCTTCTACACTTTGTGACACTCCTGACAAAGTGCAGAGGTCAGTTCATCTAGCTGGCACCAGAGACTTGCCAGGGCCCAAAGGAAGTCATCAACAGAAGAATCTCCCTGGCGAAGCGTCTCCAACTCATACTGAAGCAAAAAGAACTGAGCATCACTGCTCTACTAGTATCGCTCACGCAAGTACTCCCAGATCCATCGAGTAGACCATAGACCAACAATATCTAGCTGGATGGAGTCGTCGACGCTGACCACCAGGATGGCACGAATACGGGCCTCATCAGCACACTAGTGCTCGAAAGCGTTAATGGCATACTGAAAAGCCTCATCAGCGGCGTCAGTAGCATCAGCAGCAGCTTTGTCTCCTTCTTGGCAGCCTCATCTGCTGCAGGAGGTGCAGAAGTAGACTGCCTAGGAGGAGCCTGAACCGGCGATGGCGAAGAAGGGCATGCACCAGTGACATGTCCCTAAAGGCGGAGATCATCAAGTGTGATCTCCATGAGAGAAGACCATAACCTGTAGTTTATTCCATGGAGCTTTGTTCATGAGAATGGCGTCGAAGCAGATGGAATAGAAGCCATCGGTAGGCGGTGCTGGATGGCACAGCGACCAAGGCAACAAAATCTAACAGAAGGGGCTGGATTGCACGGCGGTTAGATCAGCGTTATGTTTTTTCTTTTTTCCATTTTTTTCGCTAATACAAAACTAAACGCCGCTCGGCCGCTCGGCTGAAACAAACAGTCGACTTGCTCGGGCGTCGCTGAGCCAACTAGCGGGCGGACAGCAGAGCGGGTAGCCGGTGAAGCGGCGGCCAGCGGCTCAGGGGCCGTCAGCAAAGCGGCGGCTGGCAGCGATCGAGCGGGTACCGTCAGATCAGGTGGAGACGACGGCGGCGCCCCGAGAGGTGGCGACGATGGATCGGCCGACTGGCGGCGGTGCGGTCGAAGCGGTAGCGCCGATCGGTGAGACGACGGCGTGCTTCGGGTGATCGGATGGAGACGGCGGCGGCCGGAGATGGTGGCGGCGGCGATGGATCGGCCGAATCTAGCGAGCGGCGCCAGATCGAGCGAGCTAGCGCGGATCTCGGTGAGACGACGGCAGCAGGCTTCGAGCGGTGGTAGCGGCGGCGGCGGCCGGCGGCGAGGCGGCGGCGGCGGCTCGAGCGGCGGCGGCCGGGCGAGGTGGCACGAGCAAAGGCGCGGCTCAAAGTGAGGTGGCTCAGCGGCGGCAATGGCCTAGGCGACGGCGGCGGCGGCCTAGCTCTGATACCATGTTATGAACATTGTATCTATATTCATGAGGTCCAAAGGACAATATACATAGGGAGTACAAGGGGGTATACAGAGAAATATGTCATATACGGATAAGGAAACCAAGGTATATAAGGAAACGAATAACAATCATATTCTATCCTTAACAGCTAACATCTAAATCTTGTGAAATTCATTGTGCAGAAGGCCAGCACAAAACTTCATATTACACTCCCTGAGGACAAACCAAAAAAATCATACAGGCCTCTCCTGCCAAAATTTTCCAGGAGAAAAGTAGAACGATGATTTGGAGAACAGAATCTAACACGAAAAACTGAAGTAAAGTTGGCAGAAAACATCACATCATTAAGTAATCAGTAGTCAACTCAGAAATTATGAAAATCTGAATATTTTGTAGTATAAGTTCAATATTTATCCATGATTGAAAGCTGAAAACTAGAATTTCGCATTGTCACTAACCACCACTGTTCTTGTAAGTTTCTAGAAAGAAACTGGGGTGTCCGTGAACCATGCTTTGAATTTTTTTTTTTACGTATAAAAAAAGTGATAACCAAACACCGGAGGCCAGAATTAAATGACATGACAAATTTGTCTGATCTTTTCACCTTACCGGTTCAGAAAATTCCAATTTCTCTAGTACGTTTGTACAAAATGAATCTGATTTCAAACCTAAAACTTGTACTCAGACCTTTTTGTGAACTCTTATGTCAAAGCAGGTAAACTATCTGCAGCCTTTCTATCCCATACGGCACCATGAATTAAAAGTGGATCGTATTTTTTAGAATCAATTGTCACTTATTCACTGCTAGTGCTAGTACAACGTCAACTCAAAAATCAAACATTCCTCCAGATTGAGACCTAAACATGTCGAGTTCTCAAAACAACTATGAAACCATGTCAACAAAAACAATAACTAACTGAGATCTTACACCTACACCAACACCAAAACCTCACCCAGATCCTCCTAATGGTCCAATATCCCAGTTGAAATAGTCAGTACCAACTAGAAACAACTAAGCCTAAAAGCTGTAATCTTTTATCTTTTCCTTTCTTTTGATAAATTTCAATTGCTGGAGACATCTCCAAGCTGATTTTTAAAAAAATTCTAATCTTACTAACTTGTTATTCAGCGCCCCCGCAATCACAATCACACCAATTGATGCCAGCCACGCGAAAGCTCCAAAATTTCGAGAACTGGAACCGAACAAGACATTAACCAAACCAAAATTCCGGACTCACCAATCCAAGGCGGTGATGACGACGCCGGCCCAGAGCGGCAGGTAGCCCCTGCTGAGGATCTTGATGGCGATGGCGCTGCCTATGACCTCCTGGATGTCAGCGCCGACCATGGCGAGCTCAGCCATGAGCCAGAGCGCGCGGCGCGCCCAGTCGGGGTACTCGTCGCGGCAGAGCTCGGCGAGGTGCCGGCCCGTGGCGACCCCAAGGCGAGCGGCGAGGAGCTGCACCAGGAGGCCCATAGCCGTGGCCCACATGAGCAGCCACAGCAGCGTGTCCCCGGCGGCGGCACCGGCCTGGAGGTCGCCCTCGAGGTTGCCCGGGTCCAGGAACGCGATGCTCATCAGGAACCCGGGCCCCGTGAACAGCCAGAGCTTCCGCCACGAGAAGGGCGGGACCGCCGCGGAGGAGGAGAGAACAGCCTCCAAGTCGACGTCGGCGTCGGGGTCGTCCGAGATGGACACGATGACCTTCTCGGCCGCCTCGTACGCGCGCTCCTCGAGGTCCTCCTCGTCGACGTCATAGTCACGAGGCGCGGAGGCGGGGAGGAGGGCGCGCGTCTCCTCATCGGCTCTGGCCGCGGCGGCAGGGGCGGGGGCGGCGCCGTGCCCGGCGTCTCCGGCGCCGGCTTGGGTGGGCATCGAGATGCGTCACGACGAGTAGACGGGGAGGTGCGGCCTTCTCAAGGCAAATGGTCAGCACGTGCCCGCGGCCTCTTCTGCGGATGCTTTGTGACTCGTAACAGTCTCATCTCTTTTGGGGCCTAATATTAGATGCGTTTTTCTCCGCAGCAACTCATGACTTATAGCTACTGATTATAGTTTTTGGGGCTTAATATTAGGTGTGTTTTTTCGACAGCAGCTTATAATTTATGGCTGTTATTTATAGTTTTTTATCATAGCGTGAGCGTTTATGTAAATAAATCTAATACCGATAAGCCGCTTTAAAAAAAACTATCCTAATAAATCACTTCGAAACGATGACAAAGAAATTGTCATATTTGTATATTTAGAAAAAATCATATACTATAAATAGAAAAGAACTTGATCATTATATACAGAGGTTAGAGTGTTGGCGTTGGTGATTGTCACTCATCCTTGTCCCTTTTATAGTAGAATTTATCTTACTTCCAAAATTTATATATAGGGGGTGATCGGTTCGGCTAAAAAGCTCATAACTTATGGCTGAAAACACTGTAGCTGGCTGAAAAAAGCACTGTAGCTGACAGAGGCTTATTTAACATAATTAAATTTAAAAAAATTTAAAAAAATAAAAAATATGTTAGCCCATTACGTATAATACAAACAAATATGGGAAAAAAGAACCGGCAAAAAAACTCAACAAAAAGCTAAAAATTCAGAAAAAGACGAAACTTATGAATAGTGACAAATAAGCCCGCAGCACTGTAGTTGCAGCCATGTTGATCGCTGCCATAGCCGGCTGCTGCTGCGAGCAACTTATTCAATTTTATAAATATGCGTTAATCCTAGATTGCACTCGCTTGAAATGTCTATGAAGGAATAGTAATAGTAGTGAAAACTGGTATTACTAGCAACTAGCAAGCAAAGGACGAGCCGCAATCTTGGAAACCAACATAAAAAATAGTCCCGGATGGGGATAGCCTCCACAGAGAATCCCACTGTTAAGCTGTATCTTTATGGAAAAAGAAATACTAATTGGCGCTTTCTATGCGTTAATGGATTATTAGCCGTCACTCCTAAGAAAACAGAGGGGCCAAAATATTAGGATTCTGTTGACAGTACCTAATCTGACGGGGAGAGGTAGTTTGGGATGAAGCCACAGAGTATTAGGATTCTGTTGACAAAACCTAATCGTTTTGCATCGCTGCATGGCCTAATTTAGTAGGAGTAGGGATACAAATGGAGCGGATATTTTTCGACTGTCCGTCTATCCGTTTTAATTTAGAAATAATTTAGAGTAAATTTTTGGATATCCGAAGGTTTTATCGAATACGAAAACGGAGTTGGATATTTTTTGTCGGATACGGAAACGGAGTCGGAAAAAGCATTATCCGACAGATATGGAACTATCCAGGTATTTTTCGGATAGTTACCGGATACGGAAACGGAGTCGAATCCCTAACCTCTCCGGATATCGGATACCAGATACGAAGGCCTTGTGGAATTATTTGCTAAATATAATGAAGTTAAATGAACTAGTAATGTACTTGAGTACTTGGCTATAGGCAATTCGTACTTTTGAACCATGTGACATGTAGCTAGTTAGCTACTACTTTTTTAACTATCCTCTATCATTTACTTGCTACTTTGCTAGCTAGAATTTACTAGTTACTTAGGCCCTGTTTGGATCCCTCCATCTAAAGTTTAGTTACTAAAGTTTAGGTCTAAAGTCTCCAAACAGGTGGTCTAAAGTTAGATCTAAACTTTAGCTAACCCCTAAAAAACACTTTAGATCATTAGACCATAAAACTGAGCTAAAGTGGTCTAAAGTTTCGATTTATCCCGGCTCCCACACGCAAAAGACGGTTTTGCCCCCGTGAAAAATCTTCCTCCCACGAAAAAAAGTCTCTACGGGCCCGGACTCCCGACGCCCCCGCACCAAAAAAATCCACACGGGCGGCAACTTCCTTACTTCCCCCGCCGAACCCGCCGCCACCCGTGATAACATCGCTAACGCGTTGTTTGCTAGGCGAGAGTGATGTAGATAAAAAAAGTAGCACGGAATCATGTCTCCAAAATTTTATGTATTATTTCAACTATATTTTCTTTGGATTACAGTCGGTCCGCATGTGGATGAACTTTTTTATTGACCTATCTGTTGTACCAAGTTTAAATTATTTATTTATCAATACCAATTGGGTTGATTATTATTTTAGCAAGCAAACAACGGCTCAAAAATCTCAGGGGTACAAAAGTCCATTTATTGGACCAGAACTAAACTTTAGTCTATGATCCAAACAGCTCTGTGGTCTAAAGTTTAGTGGCTAAAGTTTAGTTATCTAAAGTTTAGTCCTGGACTTTAGCCAACTAAACTTTAGACCTCAGAATCCAAACAGGGCCTTAACTTGTCCCTGTTACCATTTGAAATTTGCTTTTGCGCATTGTCCGATTAAATATTCGTGACCGAAACTAACAGTCTTCGGAGCAGCATGTATTCGCTCCGTATTCATGACCGAAAATATCCGCATTCGTATTCGTATCCGGTACTATCCGTATCCGACTCTGGCTCTGAAAAAATATGGAAAAGGATATGGGATAATCAATATCCGTCCGTATCCGCTCCATTTGCACCCCTAAGTAGGAGCAACCATGAGCCCCTAGTCGCCTGTAGAATCGTAGCTATACACGTAGGGGTGGTAATTGTGCCAGTTTATCTGTATACCCATGGGTAAATACCCTAATGGAGCCGGGTATGGGATATTTTCTTTACCCAGGGTATGAAAATAGGGAGAATACTCTACCCATCGGGTAAACGGGCACGAGTATGGGTAAACTCCGCCTGTACCCGCTCCACCCGTTTACCCACGATATAAATTGACAGGTGGCGTGGCCATAGTAATATCTCTAATTGCTATTGATTGTTATAAACTTTTGCATATCTCTAATTGCTATTGATTGTTATAAACTTTTTTTATAGCTATTATATTTCCTAGCAGCAGTTGTTGCTTATATGTACCTATCATTAGTTCAACTCTTAGATGATGACTCTCAGTTCACGGGTAAACAGGCATGCCCACGGGCAACAGGTATGGGCGAGGTTCTTCACCCGTTGTCCTTCGCGGGTATGCTGTGGGCGTAAATCGAGGTCGCAGATACGGGTATGTACGAGCACTACCCGTACCCGCCGCCCCCGATTGCCATCCCTATATACGCGTGGCAACAGTAGATTGTTCCAACAAATCAATCTCTTCCACACTGTGCTCCAGTCAGATTTTTTAAGAAAAAAAGCTTTTTAATCATTTTACACACAATAAACTTGTTTTTCTTGTTTATAAAAAGAACCAACAATTGTTGGGCCACTGCGCGACTGGATGGCCTAGCGACTGGGTTATTTTTTAAAAGAAAAACATGTTTGTTTATGTAAAACGATTAAAAGGCTAGTTTTTAAAAAATATGGCTAGAGTACAGTGTGTCGCATAGTGGCCCAGTGACCCGATGATGTGTGCCACTAATCGCGGTACGGGAGAGTGACTAAGTGGTGTCTGTTGACACGTGGCCGAACTAGCAGGTGGTCACACAATGAAAGGACGACTTTGTGCCACGTCGCACAGTCACACTTTTGATGCACGACAGGTACAATCAATTGCATCATCGACACGCGATTGAAGCCGTGCACGCACTAGTCTGGTGATGGTTTCACGACTAAGGGCTGATGTAAAGGGCCAAAATTCGGCCGAAATCTCATTTTAATTCGAGAAAAAGAGAAGAGATGGAGAGGAGAGAAGAAGAGAAGAAAGGAGAGAGAGAGGAGGAGACTCCTCTCGTCTTCGTGCACGTATTCACTTATTTTACAGTTAGTTTTTGTTACTCGTGTAATATCTTAATCATTTTGATGAAAATATGCTAGGTTAGCAATAATGAATATAGATTAGTGATAGAATCATGGTTGATAGTTGTAGATCCCATGTTTTAGTGGTAGAGAAATTGCTTTGTTAATTTCGTCCAAACTAACAGGCTGAGGCTAGAGCCACTTTGATAATTTAATTTAGAGCTTGTTTAGAACGAGTAATTCTTCCAAGATTGTTTTATAGAAAACGGTTCAATTCCTAAAGGAGTCATGAAAAAAAAATCTCATGTTCCAAACAGGGCATTGAGTTTATTTGATAAATCGAACACCATATTCCTTCGAATATTCCTCAAAGTAAGGTCTCGCTTAAAACATAAGGATTTTACACGAAACAAGTACAATTCTCGCAATAAATCAGAAAAAAATTCCGACGTTTCCAAACACATCCTGAGTGCGTAGAACTTGCTAATTGGTTTTGACCCTTTTTTTTTGGATGAATCGTACGGCCATATCACGGAGATCTACCCCTGCCCTGTTGTCGAATCACATATGTCCATCTTTCTTATCCTGTGTTTCTTATCCTATCTTTCTTATGGAATACGGAGTTCGAGACGGACGGCTGGGGTGCAACGAAGGGGCAGTGAGCATCATGTGCTTGCCCAAAAGCCAATGGCACCCGGCAAGAGAACGGAGACGCTACTACGTACATGATCTACATATTTTTTCGATTTTTAGCACCTATGGCGCGTGTTGAACCTATATTTATAAAAGTAGCTATATATATACATAAAAACAACAAAAATAGTAATTCTGCCACCCGGTCACCGAACGACAGCGTCCTATAGTTCACACGTAGACTACTAGAACCCGACCATCGTACGGCAGGCGTCTGCCACCTGGCCACCGCGTGGTCACACACCTGCCTAAATTAGTATTTTATATATAATATTTTTTGAATTTTCAAATATAACAAATAAGTTTAAAAAATTATAAAATTTTATGTGAAACTTTTTGACACAACATACTTTATTATTTAATTTTTGACAATTTTATTTGCTCTAAATATTGCTTGAAAATTCATACGATTATGATATTTATAGGAGTTGTTACATATAGTAAATGAGCCCTCAAAATTACGAAAATTTATGTGCAGCCTCCCAACATAGTCAACCTAATTATGTAATTTTTTGGGAATTTATGTACTCTAAATTTGCTATATTAATTCATGTTAATTTAATCATAATTAGTGATATGCGATACTCATTTCATGATTAAATTAATATGAATTAATGTATTAAATCCAGAGCACCTAAAATTCCTAAAAAATTACAAAATTAGTTCTACCATGTCAGAATGCGACACATAAAATGTTATAATTTTTTGAGCTCGTTTGCTATATATAATAACTCCTATAAATATCATAATCGTATGAATTTTTTAGCAATATTCAGAGTAGATAAAATTATTAAAAAATTACATAATGAATTATGTTATGTCAGGAGATTGCACATAAAATTTTATAATTATTTGAGCCTATTTTCTATATTAAGATATTTGAAGAAATATGATATATAAATACTAATTTAGGTAGGTAATTAAGCCAGGTAATTAGCTTGTTTAATTATCTGTTGTATGATAGAGGGGCGGTAGGCCACCTGCGGCATGGTGGCTACGCGGCAGGTGCGTGGCCTCATGGTGGCCGGGCTCTAGTAGTCTATGTGTTAGCTGCAGGGCACTGTCGCTCGGTCGGTAAAAGTGACATTTTTGTCATTCTCACGCTCATATGACTATTTTTGCAAATACAGCTGCAAAATACACTATATATGCCAAAAGACCATGCGACAGAAGTGTTATCTTTGTTATTCTCGTGCTCGTATGGTTTTTTTTTGTAAATACAGGTGCAAAACACATTATATATGCCAAAAACTCTGTATTTTTAGCAAAGCAAAGCGTGTAGACATGCATATGTCGATCGTTCCATCCCATGGGTGCATCAGGTTAGGTTGCCTGGTTGGTTTGTAGCAAAAGGTAGAATCTCCATGAGTAGACGGTAATTGTAGCTCGAAGATTGTAACGCTACCCCTGTTTAATCGATGACAAAATCTCGCTTTCCCCTTGGAAAAAAATGATAGTTGTAGCTTTCTCCTTGGAAGTGTGCTTGCAAAAGTACGATGGCAACAGTTGGCGGGTTTTGAGCTGGGACACGGGCATGGAAAAGGAAGGGCTGGCTTGTCCCTGTCGAAGCTAGGAGGAACCAAATCCCATCTCATTTCCCAAATCACTATCAGGCCCTGATCAACTCGGATTCGGTTTCTGACTTCTGGCTTATTTTTCTCTATTCATAAGTTTTATCTTTTTCTGAACTTTTGGCTTTTTGTTGAGCTTTTTTACCGGTTCTTTTTTTCCCTGTATTTATTTGTATTATACGTAATGGGCTAACATATTTTTTATATTTTTTAAATTTTTTTAAATTTAATTATACTAAATAAGCCTCTGTCGCATTCTGATCTTTTTTCATCGATTCTGATGTTTTCAGCCATAAGTCATGAGCTTTTCAGCCGAACCGATCACCATAAGAATTATACAAAAACATAGGCACAGTCGCTAGTAGGAATCATGCAAGAGCATAATCACCTGTCCTGTGCCTCGGTTTTTCGGCCAGGCAATCAAACAGGTGAAGGAACTTTCTTACAGCTGGTTGCTAGCTGAATTGGTAATTAAGCTTATGACTTTAGCCCTCGATCACATTCTGTCGAGCAAACCCGAAAAATGGACTAGAACTTCTGTGCGTACACTTGCAAGTATCAGAGACACATCAGGTATGTTTCAAGGTTCATGAACCTTGCGAGGTTGGATAATCTAACCAAAGTCTATGTTTATCGATGGCGCGTTGACAAACCAAGCTAGGACCTGCGTCCGACGAATAACCAGCTATCCTCTTCTACTGGTTTGACCCGGCAATCAAGTGGCCATCACAAAAGCTATGCTGAACCAATCCGACTTAAATGCTTAGTCAATCGTGTTTGTCACGATGTTTTCTTTTCTTATGGGAGAGTGGCCGGATGACGTGTAGCGCTGCAGTTAGGTCTTAGATGAAGACCAAGCGTACAAGGTGCCAACATAGATGGTGATCGATTGGACTGATTTAAAAAATTAAAAAAAACGGGTTAGTCTAGAACGTATAATGCAAAAAAAAAAACGAGAAAACAAGAACCTGTAAAAAGCTAAAAAAATCCGAAAAGTCAGAATAAGACAAAATTTAGGAATAGTAAAAAATAAGCCAAAAGCCAGAAGCTAAGTCCAAACGAGCGGGGCTTGCTCCAATAAAAAAAAGCTTAAGGGGGCATTGGGATTGGCTTTTGGTGATGGTTTTTAGCTATGGCTTATGATGCGTATGTTCTTTTTTTGTTTCGATTTATGGCTTTTGGTTGTGACTTATAGCTGTGGCTTATGCCTTTTGGGTTGTTCGTGAGAGAGTACGGAGTAACAGAAACCCGTGTGCGGTTTTAGCCGATTACAGTGTGTATTACCATCAACTTGTAAACTTCGTTTTGAAAAAGCACTCCATTTGAAAGTTAGTTGCTGTAGAAAAGCTGAAAAGCATATTTTAGAAGCTGAAAAGAAGATGCTCGGTTTTTGACTGAAAATGAAGTAGTGACTGAAAGAGGTGGCTTTTAAAAAGAGAGAGCGAACAGTGCAAAAAGTGAGGGAGATACGTGCGTGTGATGGGAACGAGAGGAGTAGGATCGATGATGCACTTATGACCCATACCGTCAGGCCTCGCCGAGTGCGTTCGCTTGGTAATGCTAAATATCCGTTTCCACAAAGGAGACATCAGGACATTGTTGCCGGATGCCAAGCATTCGTGCATAAGCTCCGAGCAGTGCGTTGGCCACCGTGGTTTTGACCGGTGAGTATGGAGAAATTCGATGGGTCTTAGAATCCCACCGACTTCCTTCAGATTTACATGACTACGGTTCGGGCAGCAGGAGAAAGCGAGCATGTCATAGCCAACTACCTTCCAACAGTGCTCGAAGGATCTACTCGATCCTGGTTGCTCAACCAGCCTTTTGAGTCGATCTACTCATGGCAGCACCTCTATGACCTTCTGATGGCCAACTTCCACGGTACATACAATCGCCCTGGGAAGGAGGACGACCTGCATTGAATGTGCCAAGGCAGCGACGAGACCTTACGACAACTCATCCGGTGTTTTAGCCAGGTTCGAAACTCAATTCCGGAGGTCTCTGACACTTTTGTTATTAGGGCATTCAGACAGAGGACATCGCCCCGAACCCTCCAACCACCATCATCGAGCTCTTCGAGATGGCCGATCGGTATGCGACAGCTGCTGAAGTAGTTGAATGGACCAGAACCATTGACCAGGCTGGCCACCGTTCCAAGGAGCAAGATGATGGCAGTCAGAAGAAGGAGAAGGCCAAGAAACCCGGAGACAAGGTCAAGAGCCACATGCCTCGCACCAAAGTGTCGAAGGAGGTCTTGGCTATAGGCGATAAGGAGCCACGTAACTCCAAACAATACTCCAACCGGGGCAAAGGCAAGGTATCTACGAGGAAGAAAAACAAAACTAGATGGTGCCCTCTTCATAAGAAAGATGGGCACGATCTTCACAATTGCCGAGTCTTCCTCCGGAGACTCAAGGATTACTATTCTGGCAAGGGTCCGCTTCCAACAATTGAGGAGTTGGGGCAATCAAGTGGTTGAAAGCACTCGGACGAGGATGAGGACATGCCATGCCAGGATCTAAAGCATAATATCGAGCACATATATGGAGGTTCGTCCACATAGGAGTCCAAGTGATAGTATAAGACCGTCGAGCGTGAGGTAAACTCTATTGACCCTTCCCTTGTCAATAATTTGCTTAAATGGATAGAATTCACCATCTCTTTTGAGAAGGGTGATTGTCTAATCCCCTCGACTTGACCTGGTTGGTTCCCGATCGTGGTCGAGCTCACCATCAACAACTAACGAGTGAATCGTGTGTTGATTGATGGTGGTAGTTCTTTAAATATTTTATTTGTTAGTGATCTGGATGAGATGCAAATTCCACGTACCAGAATAAAGTCTGTGCGATATTCATTTCATAGAATTGTACCGGGTTCTTCAACCAAGCCGATTGGCCAGGTTTCTCTACCTGTTATGTTTGGTTCTCCGGGCAACTTCATGATAGAAAAACTCTCCTTTGACGTGGTCAACTTCGACTCGGAATATAATTCTTTACTCGGACAACCAACTCTGGCACGATTTACGATAGTTGTTCATTATGCATATCAATATCTTAAGTTGCTAGGTCCCAAAGGAGTCATCATAGTCTGTTGTGATAAGAAGATGGCATTGACGTGTGATCGCAAGTCCCTTGAGATGGTTGGATAGTTACCAACTCGAGAAGTCACCAAGATATGGCCTTTGAGCAAGCACTCGAAGACTAAAGCTGCACCAATGCCGAACGAAGAAGTCAAAAAAGTCTCTTTGGACCTAGAGGAACCTTCAAAGATAGTTCACATCGGGGTTACTTTTGACCCTACATAGGAAGACGCCCTCATTGCTTTCCTCCGGGCAAACACAGATGTATTCATGTGGCAATCATCTGACATGTCTGGGGTCCCCAGGGAAGTGATAGAGCACAGGCTAGCTCTACGGCCTGATAAAAAGCCCGTAAAACAAAAATTATGGAGATTTGCACCAGATCGATGAGAAGCTACCAAGTCGGAACTAGACAAGCTACTAAAAGCAGGCTTCATAAGAGAGTTGATCACTCAGAGTGGTTGGTTAATTCTGTAATGGTAAAAAAGTCTAACGGTAAGTGGCGTATGTGTATAGACTATACTGATTTAAATAAAGCTTGTCCTAAAAATGACTTTTCGCTTCCTCGTATTGATCAATTGATATATTCTACTGCTAGTTGTGAAATGTTAAGCTTTCTAGATGCATACTCTGGTTATCACCAGATCAGTTTGTCTTCAGAAGATGAAGAGAAAACCACGTTTATCACTCCGTTTGGAGTATTTTGCTATGTCAAAATGCCATTTGGTTAGAAAAATGTTGGTCCAACTTTTCAGCGTTTGATGCAATTAACCTTCATACATCAAATGAGCAAAAACTTAGAAGCCTATGTCGATGATGTAGTCATAAAAAGTATCAAACAGTTTAATCATATTCAGACCTGCGAGAGACCTTCGACAATCTGAGAAAGCATTGCTTGAAACTCAATCCTGAAAAGTGTGTGTTCGGAGTTTCCTCCGGAAAACTACTCGGATTCCTTGTTCGGCAAAAGGTATCAAAGCAAATCCTGAAAAGATCAAGGCCATCGAACAGATGCGCCCTCTGACCACGAAGAAAGAGGTCCAAAAACTCAGTGGGTGCATGGTGGTTTTAAGTCATTTCATCGCACGACTAGGAGAAAAAGACCTTCCTTTGTTCAAGCTTTTGAGAAAACATGAGGGTTTCAAGTGGTCGAAAGAGGCCAATTACGCTTTCAAATATGTCAAGAGATACCTTACGAGTGCTCATATCCTACTTTATCTGAAAACAGGAGAGCCACTCTTAGTATATCTATCCGCCACGCCACAGGCAGTAAGTGCTGTACTGGTTGTAGAGCGTGAGTGCATTCAAAGACCAGTGTACTATGTAAATGAAGTTTTACGTGGTCCTAAGAAGTTCTACCCTTAGGTCCAAAAACATCTCTATGTCCTCCTCATGGCTTCGAGGAAGTCGAGGCATTATCTTCAGGCGCACAAGATAATTGTTATGTCTGAGTTTTCTTTAGGAGAGATCCTCCAGAATAAGGAAACAGTGGAGCGTATAGCAAAATAGTTAGTCGAACTTGGGGATTTTAACCTCCATTTTGCATCCCGAAAGGCCATTAAATCTCAAACCTTTGCAGACTTTATCACTAAATGGACAAACCCTGAACCTGTCCATGATCCCCAACAGTACGATTCCCACGACTTATGGATGATGTACTTTAATGGGTCGCTTACATTAAATGGCTCGAGTGCTGGGGTGGTCCTGAAATTCCCTGTGGGAGAGACCTTAAAGTATGTCATCCAATTGCTCTTTCTAGCAACTAACAATGTCACTGAGTATGAAGGTTTATTGGCTAGCATACAAGCCGCTAATGCGCTCGGGATTCAATGACTACTCGTGAGAGGAGACTCTCAACTAGTCGTGAATCAAGTTGGAAAAAATTATCAATGCTCGAGTACGATTATGTCTCAGTACTTGTTATAAGTACGAAAGCTTGAAAAGTATTTTTTTTGGTTTCGAGTTATAGTATATCCCTTGGAAGGATAACTTTCTCATAAACCAATTGACTCGGATAGCTTCTTTCCGATCACAAGTACCGCCAAGGGTCTTTTTGGAACAGCTCTAGAAGCCGTCTCTGGTCGAGGCGCCAGAGACAACCCCTAATGAGACAGTCTCTCTAGAGTACGAAGAGACGAGGATGGCTGCCATCTACGACTACCTTCAGAAGGGTTCAATACCCGATGATGATCCCATAACAGATCGTCTTGTCCGCAAGCGAGGATGTATACCTTGGTCGATTGAGTACTCTATGAAAAGGATACTCAAGGAGTTCTCATGTGATCTATATCATAGAAAGAAGGATTAAAACTCCTTCATGACATACACGGGGATATCTGTGGAGCACATGCTTCCTATAGAATGTTGGTCGGTAAGGCTTTTTGACAAAGTTTCAATTGGCCAACAGTCCTCAACGACGCTAGAGAGCTGGTGAAAAAAGTGTACAATGCTAGTTTCATAGCCAGCAAATACACCAACCAGCTCAGACTCTTCAAACGATTCCTTTGTCTTGCCTTTTGCAACCTGGGGTCTTGACATCCTAGGGCTGTTCTCAAGAGTGTCAGGGGCTTTGAGTTCCTCTTCGTAGCTATTGATACATTTACGAAGTGGATTGAAGTGAAACCAATAACTGGGATAACAATGGAAGCCACAAAAAGGTTCTTGATGAAAAGTGTAATTACCAAAGTTGGAGTCCCAAGTCGGATAATTATAGACAATGGTAAGCAATTTTCGAGTGTAAAATTCTAAGAATTTTGTGACAAATTAGGCATGAAATTATGTTTCACTTCAATTGCCTATCCTCAGAGTAACGGGGCAGTTAAGCGTGCAAATGACCAAATAATGCAAGGAAATAAAACTCGAGTCTTCAACCAGTTAGTAAAGCGCTCAGGGGTTTCAGTTCAAGAATTGCCTTTAATATTATGGGCGATTCGCACAACTTCGAGTTGGACGATAGGTGAAACTCTTTTTTCCTAGTTTTTGGGGCTAAAGCCATGCTTCCTCCAGAACTAAAGATCCGGTCCACAAGAGTCGAGAACTTTACTGACTCTAACCAAGAACAGCTTCGAGTGGATGACATCAACCTGCTCAAAGAAAAGAGGAATCAAGTCTTAATCTATTCAGCAATCTATCAATAGGCCATTCGTAAATACTACGATCGTAAGGTCCAGCCCCGCAGCCTTACTGTAGACGACTTGGTATTGAGGAAAATCTAATCCCGGTCTAATCGGAATAATATTTCTCCCAAGTGGAAAGGTCCTTACATCATGATCGAAGTCACACGCCCTGGCTCTGTGAACAAATAAAATGGTAGTCGATAAAGAGTACTCAGAAAATGTAACCTGGTTATAAATACGAGTACTAGTATCACTTACTATTCTCGTAGTCCCAGGTCAGATCCGAGACTTCCGAGTACATCCACATAGGATGTGCTCGACACTTCAAAGGACTAATACGACATGTGATGAAGTCCTTCACCACATGCCAGCTCGTAAGCCTTTTGTCTTTTGTCCCTCATCTCCTTAATGGCTGAGATGCACAGGCTATTCTTGTGATGTCTTTGGAGGCTGAGTTCCAAAGACTGTTCTTCTCGGTGGCCTTTCCGACGAAGGAGAGACTATCTTCATTAGTTGTCTCCCAGTAGAACCACCTCTTCTTACATCCCAGCCATGAAGATTGCGTAAACATGGGGATGTAAAGTTCCATCTTGCCATCATGGAGCTTCAATCCACAATTCCCAGCAATCCTCGCCTATCAGCTCATCTCATAAAAGAACAGGAAGAGCTCGAGATCTACTGGGATACCCAAATACTCCTCACATAGGTATACAAAGATGGTGAGCGTTGTGATTGAATTGGGTACCAAGTTCACTAGTTCAACCCCAAAATACTCGAGAATAGCTGTCAAAAAGGAATGAGCAGGGAGATGAAGGCCACGCTCACAGTACGCCTGGAACACCAGAATCTCTTTGATTTATCCGGTTGGCCAGCGTTGCTCAGTGGCTTCGATCCATCTGATAAATAGCCACGGTGGGATCTTCTTTGTAGTCTCTAATGCCTTTTATCTTGGTATGATTCATCTCTGATTCAGCCCAGATTGATGAAAACTTCGTCATTCTTAAGGGTGATTAGAAGGGTTCTGTGCAAGATTGAGGAAGATTATGGAGATTGATTGGAGGCAGAGAGCTCAAACAAACTGGAGCAAATAGGGAAAGTGAAAAACCAAACCAAAGATTACCCCCGGTAAGTTTTTATAGCCAATGCATATATTACTTCTCTCGGGAATTGAACGTTTGCTTTGGGAACCAATTCGACGGACATGTCGAGGGAAATCGATTGCATTCCCACTGTTTGATGTCTATCTGTCTTCACAACTCAAGCAAAATTACCAAATCTACCAAGCCAATTCCTGGTCGATAAGAGTCGAGAAAGGTTTTGCTTTCAACCACATCTTTATCTACGACATCGCTTGCTCGAATAAGTTACTTTCACTTGAAGTTGGGGGCTAGATGACGAGAATAGAATAATTCTAAAATTATTACGTCATTATATTCCTTTAATATACCCCTTATTAGTAGGGGAGAAGTCCCTCAGGATACTCGTAAGTCTTACTGTGACTACTCTGTATGGTCATAAGTCTTTCTACAACCACGTAGTCGTAAATCTTACTGTGACTACCCCCTTGGTTGTAAGCCATTCTACAACCACGTAGTCGTAAGTCTTACTACGACTATCCCCTTAGTCGTAAGTCCTTCTACGATCAAATAGTCATAAGTCTTACTGCGACTACCTCTTTGGTCGTAAGTATTTTTACGATTACGTAGTCGTAAGTCTTACTGCAACTACCTCCCTGGTCGTAAGTTCTTCTACGACCATGTAGTCTTAAGTTGACTTGTGACCACCTTATGGTCCCGAACCTTCTTACGACCAACCTATCTCTGACTAACTTGTCTATGACGAGTAACTGCATCATTAGGTTGCATGATAAGGCAGTTAGAACGTGAGTTTATCCAATAACCGCATATGATCTCTTTCTGATAACAACCGCTACACGGAGAATGGCCTTATACGTCTATCTGACAGTAATTTCCGTCAGGCGGTTATCATCCAAAGCGTTGAGGCATCTTCCAACACGGGACAACTGCCGCTACTTCGCTGGCTATATAAAGGTTAACGTCAAAGAAAGAGTGAAGGCATTCGGATCAAAGGAGAAGATAGTGCTAGCCATTCGCATAATTCTCTGTTGTAATTGCTCTTTCTAGTTATTAGCAATCGCACATGACGTAGGGTTATTATTATCTCAAGAGAAGATTTGAATCTGTATAAAATTTCCACATCCTTAATCTGCATAAGTATACACTGAGCCTTTTAAGAGTTTTTAATATAAATAAATCATAAATAAGATTGATATTTAAACGCCGACGGGTAGGTATACGGCATGAGTACTCGACTGGCGCACGTACACGGTACACCAGATGAAAATACGGGACGGTCCAGGCGATCCACGCGAGACCACACGTGGGAAGGCTCACTTGTGTCCACGTGTTACGATCCGAGGGGGCCCGCACGGCAGAGACACCAGTGTGGCAGTTGTCGGGGTCCAGCTAAGCCCACCACCAACCAAACACCAAACCCCACAAGGGGAAAACAAACCGATAAAAAAATCAAAGAAAAGAAAAAATCTCACCGCGGCGGCGGCCACGCCACATGCCGATCTCCACGGCCTCCGTCGCGTGCGCCGCCGCGGGTCTCCTCCTCCGTCTCGGATAGGGCCTCCACGTTCCTCCCGCGACTTGATTTAATGGCGGTAGGGGCGGCGGCGTCGTCCGCCGGCCGACCCGGGCACAGGCGGCGAGGTCCCGATCCGGTTCGCCGTTCGGTTATTTTTGATTGGGCCAGGTGAAGCCACCCGCAATCCGACTAGTAACGGCCCAATCTGGGCAAAGCCGCGAAGGGCATCCGGCATTATCTATTTACGGATTTACCTCCGCCTGCGATTCGCCACAGCCCACAGGGACGCATGCGCATCGTCGCATCCGCCTGCAGCCTGCTCGACAAAACGACCCGCCAGAATCCTCTTCCCCCAATCGCTCGCCGCCTCCGCATGTAGCCTGCTCGCCGCCTCCGTCCACTCGACTCGCCAGATCCGGAGATCTCCATTCCCCAATCGCACGCCGTGTCGCCGCCTCTGCCTGCTCGTAAGTCGCCTCCGCCAGATCCAAAAGATCCCCGTTCCCCAATCCCGGCAATCCGATCTCGCCATTAATGGAGGAGAAGAGGAAGAGCCCGATTTCTTCGATTCCCAACAAATTCGTCTTTGATTTCTTCTCTTTGCAACGGCTCTATCTTCTCTTTGTATACACCGGCCGCCGGCGTGGTCATTCGCATCCCCAGATCCCCTATTCAGCTATTCCCCTATTCGGCCATCGGCCATCGCATACTGCATACAACATACAACATACCCCTCTAGAGGAAGCTCCGCGGTCGGCGGTCCGCAGACTCCGCATCTCCGCGGCAGCGCGGCGTGCCGGGCCTGCCGGCATCCACCTCCACAGTCTATTCTTCGTCACTGACTCACTTCGACCCGACGGGACGACCGGTTCATCAAGACTGAGACATCAACTAGCTCAACTAAAATCGTGAGCTGCTCAAGGACTCAAGGTGACTAGTGACACGATTTTTGATTTCCCACTATGGTCTACATATGTCATATGTTCATTCAATCAGTTTGCCAATTGCAAAGATGATGCAATCTATTCATTCAGTCAGTTTGCAATGATGATGCAATCTACATTCTAATGTTTTGCACTTTTGCTGGATGCCTGGATAGCTTACTTTGGTTTTGCGTGTTCTTCGAGGTAGAATTGTAGAAATTGGATTGGAGAAGCCGAGTAGCCGAGAAGGCCAAACCGCCACCAAAGGGCAAAGGCGCAGCTCAGGCCGTAGGGCATTAGCATTTGGCAATTGGCATAGCTACAACCTACAGCAGCACTGCAGCAGGGCCAGAGGGCCGGCTAGACGCCTGGTGTGGTAAGATGTTGATACTATTGTCAATGACTTTGCATCTAGAAATGTTAGAAGAAATTGCTTTATATGACTTTGTATGTTGTGGTGTACTAAGCAATCCGAGACTCCCGAGTACATCCACATAGGATGTGCTCGACGCTTCAAAGGACTAATACGGCATGTGATGAAATCCTTCACCACATGACAACTCGTAAGCCTTTTGTCCCTCAGCTCCTTAATGGCTGAGATGCAGGGACTATTCTTGTGAAGTCTTTGGAGATTGAGTTCCAAAGACTGTTCTTCTCGGCGGCCTTCCCGATGAAGGAGAGGCTGTCTTCACTAGCTGTCTCTCTGTAGAACCACCTCTTCTTCCATCCTAGCCATGAAGATTGAGTAAACAAGGGGATATAAAGCCGTCTTGCCATCATGGAGCTTCAATCCACAATTCCAAGAATCCCACTTTGTCGGCTCATCTCATAAAAGAATAGGAAGAGCTCGAGATCTCTTGGTATACCCAAATACTCCCACATGGGTATCTGAAGACGAGCATTGTGATTGAATTGGGTACTAGGGTGTAAAAAAGCTCGAGGCTCGTGAGTGCTCGAGCTTGGCTCGCTCTAGACTCGATTGAGCTTGATTCAATTCCAAGCGAGCAGTCGAGCTTCTTCTTAAGCTCGCGAGCTTTAACGAGCCGAGCTCGAATAGCTCATGAGCTTAAGATTTTTACTTCCCATCCCCATTCCCACCCTCCTCGGCTCCCTCCGCGCATCCCGCCATCTCCTCTCAAATCCGCCAGAGCGCAGGCCCCCACCCTCGCGCCTCGTCGCGCCCACGCCGCCGCTCCCCCCCGTCCGTGCCCCCTCGTCGCCCACGAGCCTCTCCCCGTCCCCTCCTCTCCTCTCGCCGCCGCGGCTGCCCCGTCCCCTCCCGCCCGCCCCACCCCGCGCGCCCCTCCTCACACCGCGCGCCCTCCTCTCCTCCTCGCCCCCGCGCCCCCTCTCCCGCCCCGTCCCCTTCCTCCCCCCGCGCCCGGTCCCCTTCCTCGCCCCGCCGCCATTCCTCAACCCCGCCGCCGCCCCTCGTCCTCGCGCCCTCCTCTCCCCGCCGCGCGCCTTCCTCGTCCCTCCGCCCCTACTCGCCCCGCGCCCTCGCCTCGCCGCCTGCCCCTCCTCACCGCGCGCCTCTCTCTCTCGCCTCTCGCGGCCCCCTCTCCGCCCCGTCCCTTCCTCTCCCCCCCGGTCCCTTCCTCGCCCCGCGCCGCCCTCAACTCGGCCCGCCGCGCTCCTCGTCCCCCGCGCCTCTTCTCCCCGCCGCGCGCCTCCCCTCCCCGGTGCCTCCTCTCCGCCGGCGCGCCCGTCCGGCCGTCCTGCTGCCTCGGCGCCTCGGCCACCGCGTGGTGAAGGTTCTCGGCCGTCCCGGCGCCACCGCCACCTCCTGCAGTACTCCTCGCGAGCCTACATGCGGCTCGAGCTCGGCTCGAGTTTTGTCCGAGCCGAGCTCGAGCCTAGCTTAAGCTCGATGTTAATTTCAGCTCGCTCGAGCTCGGCTCGAGTTTCTACTGAGCTCGAGCTTGCTAGGTCAAGCTCGCTCGAGCTCGGCTCGTTCTGACCTCTATTGGGTACCATGTTCACCAGTTCAACCCCAAAATACTCGAGAACAACTGTAAAAAAGGAATGAACAGGGAGACGAAGGCCATTACCATATTCTAACCCATATTTTTTTTCTCCGGATTCGGTACCAATCGGATCACATGCAATCGGATTTGGTCTTTGGATCGGTCGGGATTAACCGACTGCTTGCACCTACTTGTTTGTAAGGAATGCATGCAGTACAACAAATGGAGTAGGAGAACGTACTGTCAAGAACTTGATGTTACTACTTAATAGCTAATGTGGAAGATTTTATTTTACCATTGCAAAAGAAAATGAAACGCCAAATAGTAGCACTAACACGAAATCAAACTTGAAGGCGTATCGGATTCGGACGGATATTCTTTATTACCATATCCTAACCCATATTTTTCTTGGTTGGTACCAATCGGATTCGGTCTTGGATCGGTCGGGATTAACCCGACCGTTTGCACCCCTATTCGGATCAAAGGAGAAGATAGTGCTAGCCATTCGCATAATTCTCTGGTGTAATTGCTCTTTCTAGTAATTAGCAATCGCACATGACGTATGGTTATTATCTCAAGAGAAGATTCGAATCTGTATAAAATTTCCATGTCTCTAATCTGCATATGTATACATCGAGCCTTTTAAGAGTTTTTAAATATAAATAAATTATAAATAAAATTGATATTTAAACGCCGACAGGTAGGTATGCGGCACGAGTACTCGACTGGCGCACGGTACACCAGATAAAAATACGGGACGGTCCCGGCGATCCACGCGAGACCACACGTGGGAAGGCTCGCTCGTGTCCACGTGTTACAATCCGCGGGGCCCGCATGGCAGAGACACCAGCGTGGGGCGTGGCAGCTGTGCGGGTCCAGCTAAGGCCACCGCCAACCAAACACCAAACCCCACAAGGGGAAAATAAACCGAGAAAACAATTGAATAAAAGAAAAAAAAATCTCGCCGCCGGCGACGGCCACGCCACATGCCGATCTCCGCCGTCCTCCGTGCGCCGCCGCACGGGGTCTCCTCCTCCGTCTCGGGACAGGGCCTTCGCGTTCCTCCCCCGGCGACTTCGGTTGTGGCGGTAGGGGCGGCGGGCGGCGTCCGGCGCAGGAGGCTCGCGGTGGTGGCGGCCTCCGCGGCGTCGCCCAACGAGCTCCACGCGCGGGGGAGGCCCTTCTACGGGTCCTCCGAGGTGAGCATAGCTGCTCCTCCAAGGGGCGGAGTGTTTATTCGTTCACGCTGATAAAAATCTGCGCCTATCTACGAGTAATATACTAATCTGTATGCAAAGAAGGCCCTGGAAGATTAGGCATCGCAAAGTAGTGAACTCTTAATTGAGCACACGGTATGCTGCGTTAATTGGCGTGGGGAGTGATGGGGAGATTTGTATTGTAATTCTGTTGCTTTATCCTGTAAATGCGCTCATGTTGTGAGTTAACAAGGAGTAGTTGTTACTAATGTCGATTTGCGATGGAAAGGAGCGAGTCTTTCAGTAGCGCCGTGCTGGGTTTGGAGAACTTTTGTGCCAGTTTTTGTGGGATTTTTTATACTAGTTACTGCTTAGCTTGGCCAAATGTTTGTTTGAGAGAAGCAAACATCTTCAGTAATGACAGGGTATGCTTTTCTCCTGAAACATAGCTTTCATGTTAATCCACTGTATTGATTGTAGTTGAATCTGGATGGTCAAAAGAAGTCACATTTAAGCGTGATCACCTTTTGCAATTGTGTGCATATTAAAGTAACAGACAACTTGATGTGGAATCTAGGCCAATGCATTAAGATAAAGAATGATGTGAGGTGGACTGGAGAAGCCCGCCACTAGTGTTAGCTTTCTGTACCATAGCTCTTGTCTGTATTATCTACATGTAGGAAATAGAAATGCTATGCCACTGCACTGCGGCCAGCGTGCTTCACTTTGATTTATATATGTGATATACTGATATGTCAAAGCATGTTTTGAGGGTGTGAATTGTGAAGTCCAAATCTTTTTGCATAACTTCTTTGCCCACGAGATTCTAGTATACAAAGTCTGAAACTTTTTTTTACTGTATGCACAACCTTGTCTTGTCTACTTGGACATCTGTCATGCACTGGGGAAAAAACCGGTGGTTACTGGCCGGTAACCGGAAAAACCGGTGGGAACCGGGAGAAAAAAAACCGTCCGAATTTTTCAAATTGAAATTTAAATTTGTGACTGCATAATACACTTTCTAGGTTGGTTTAGGCCTTTTTTTTGTGCTAGGTTATGTATTGTATGAGCTAAATATGCTTAAGTTACCGTACTCCCATGTCCGAGCATTTTTTAGACAAACTAGCTTAGCTAGTACATGCTGATTGGAATATGCCCATCAAACATACACTTAGGATCACTTGCTTGTTACTTCATTAAATACTTTCTACCCATAACCGGTTTTCTCTTGCTTTTCCCGGTTTTCGTAGCGGTTTTTTCATTTTTTTCTACCGGTTTTTCCGTGGTAACCATTTCGGTTTCCGGTTTTAAAACAGCCCAAATTCAAATTTCAATATTCGAAATTCATCCGGTTTTTCCGGTTACCGGCCGCCAGGCGGGTTTTGCTCCGGTACCGAGATTTCTATCCCTGTGCATGCATAATCTGTAAATCTTGCTTGAACTCACATCAGACAGCACCACTTATATTCAACTTTCCTCGGTAGCTAATAGTTATTCTTCCTTGCTTTTCACCTGTTATTAAGACTGCAATTTTTCATAATTTTGAAAAGGGCAGATAAAAATAAGTTGCTAACCACCTGCTTGACACTCATCTAACATAAATCTGATTCTTCAGAACTTCAGCTTGAAACACTGGCTTGCTTGATGGCAATCAACTTCCTTTCATGTCATAATTCTTGTTATCTCATTGTTACCTTAACTATAAGGAAACACCATTTGGTAGTTGTTACAGTGAGATGCAACGTTTTGTTTTACTCACTCAACTTCAATGCTACGAAGAAAGTCTTATTCTATTTTTAATCTTGCAGGAGCTGCGTGAACTCATGAGGAAAAATTCTTCCCTGCAAATGCAACAGTTTGCTGGAGAGGAAAAAAAATGAGTTGCTGGACTACTTGAGATCGCTATCACCTGAGAAGGTTTGTTCTGTCTCCAACCTTTTCCATTCCAGTAGCAATATATTTTCTCTCGTTTCTACTCAGTGCTTCTTCGTGGACACTTAGGTAAATTAATCAACAATAGCAAATAAAGCTAGATGAAGTTTCCAGGTTTCCTGGGTGCCATTTTTGTTTTTGTTTTTTGTTTTTTTTTGCTACTAACTAGTTTGGACAGGTGGTTAAACTCTCGGAGCCTTCCTGCCCTGGTGTGCATGAAACTATTCAATCCGTGGTACATGGTCTGCTAGTAACTCTCTCCCCCAAAATGCATACAAAGGCCCCTCCGCCATCAGAACCCCTGATATCTATTCCTCGGGATCATCTCGCACGTCTCTTATTCTGGTAATACGAGTGGATCGATAATGTTCCTTACCTGTGCTTCCTATTAATACGTCAGAGGCTCAGAGCACTTTGATCATCTGAGTTCGCAATGGTTGTTCAGGTGCATGCTGCTGGGCCATTACATCCGAGGCCTGGAGTGCCAGCTCGAGCTGTCGCAGCTCCCGGCAGCCTCTAATGATGTGCGGTTGTAACTTCCCCTGGTGACAACGGTCATGCTTGGTGAGGCTTTTGCCGGTCCATCGAGATTCGTCTGCACGAGAGAATGGAAACGCTCTGGCATCCGCGGCCCGATCCAATGTCGAGGCAGCTCTGCAGCATCCGCTATCGGATGTATGAAGAAGAGAAGGGGATGTTCAGGGTTCATGCATCGCACTCGCCAGCTCCTGATGCCGTCGCTGCAAAGCTCCCAGCTCGAACGGTTGCCTGCGGAGCGCGAGTGCCTGTGAAGGTGGTGAGTGCTCGTCGTACATCGGTCCTGTTCTTTTCAGCTTCTAAAAGCTGTTTTTCAGTATTTTTACAGTAACTAATTTTTAAACGGAGTATCTTTTCAAAATAGGGTTGGTTAATTGTAGTATATACTGTACTGACTTTATTTATATCTGCAAAAATCGCACATGAGTTTTTGTTACTCTGTAATATCTCGCACGAATAGCCTAAAAACCGCAGAAAAAAGAACGGGCCCATCGTTTCTTGGTGATTTTTTTAGCTTTTCCTGTGGACTGTGTTATTGCATGTAAGCCGTGGCGTCATTTCTTCAGTGATGAGGTTGTAGTAGTAACCGACCTCTGGCACACTGTGATCTGAAAAGTTTGGCCACTGCATGTGTGCATCTTGTATACTTGAACTGCATCGGCCAAAGGCTCTTGTTTGCAACCTGTGCCACCCTCAGTGCCGCACTGTGCGCTGGCGTGTGGTGCGGAAGCCGTGTTTCGACCATGGAACGCGGATTCCAGCGAAAGCCGCCTTTAACAGTAGTAGATTGGGAGGTGCATCCTCGAGAGGGCTTGCGGATGTGCGCTCCGCGCTGGAATTCCCAGGGCCCACTAACCCTACAGTGACGCGCCGCCAAATTTACGGATTTTTTTGAAAGAAAAATTACCGCCCGCCTCTTACCACCTCGGCTCCAAATCCAAAATTCCCCAAAGCCATATAAAAACCCTGGCTGCAATCGAATCAGAAGAGAGCAGAGCAGAAGCAAAACAACTGCGGCTTCTTGTCGGCTAGGTTTTTTTTTTTTCAGACTTATTATTTATGGTTTTTAGTTTTTACTACAGTTACTAGGTTTTAAATAGTACGTCTTTTAAAATAGGGTCTACAAGTTGATTGTAGTAGATATTGTATCGATTTCAGTTATATCAACCAAAATCTTATGTGACTGTTGTTATATCGGATAAAATCTTATGTGATTATCTCTTTTTTATACTCTCTCGCAAATAACTAAAATTCAAAAGCTATAAATTAAAAACTTTAATCCACGCAAAAAAAAAACGCCTCCTCTTCTTCCCTCTCCATTCGAATTCGCGTTTCGGCGGCGGCCTTCCCTCCCATTCCAATACTCTTTTCTACTTTTTAACCACCTCCGCCCCGCTCTCCCCCAAATCCAAATCCACTCCGGGGAGTCCGAGCCTTCGTCTCCCTCCGCCGCCGATGGCCGACAAGGAGAACGCTGCCCCTGCCGCCGTGGCGGGGCCCCGGCTCACCCGAGCAGCGGCAAAGCGCGCGGCAGCCGCCGCCGCTTCCGGCGCAGCGAAGCGGAAGCGGGTGGCGCTTAGAGACCTCCCCACCCTCTCCAACGCCGTCATCCTCCGCCCGTCCTCCCACCCCATCAAGCCCTCCAAGCCCGCCACGGATGAGGAGGCCCATAAGCCCACCGCCGCCGCCGAGGAGCCCGTCGACAGCAGCAGCTCCGCGTCCGTGTCCACCTCGCCCCCCGGCGGCGACCCCCAGCTCTGCGGGGCCTACGCCTCCGACATCTACACCTACCTCCGCTCCATGGAGGTACGTACTCTTCGATTCTTTCCTCACCTTGTAGTATCGGTAGTGGTTGATTCGTTTGTGTTAGGTTCGGGATCGAGCGATCTGATGATGGGTTCCTTCGGATGGGCGGTTGTGGGTGTAGGTGGAGGCGCGGCGCCGGCCGGCGGCGGACTACATCGAGGCGGTGCAGGTGGACGTGACGGCCAACATGCGCGCCATCCTTGTCGACTGGCTCGTGGAGGTCGCCGAGGAGTACAAGCTCCTCGCCGACACGCTCTACCTCACCGTCTCCTACCTCGATCGCTTCCTCTCCGCCAACCCGCTCGGACGCAACAAGCTGCAGCTCCTCGGCGTCGCCGCAATGCTCATTGCCGCGTAAGCGCGGCCATCCCCCACCGCTCGCTTTGCTGCTGTTTTCGGAATTGAAATGGCTTCACCAAGGGTTTAGAATTGGGGGTTTTAATCGGGTTGGTTTGGGTGCTCGCAGGAAGTACGAGGAGATCAACCCTCCGCACGTGGAGGACTTCTGCTACATCACCGACAACACCTACACCAGGCAGGAGGTTGTCAAGATGGAGAGCGACATACTCAAGCTCCTCAAGTTCGAGATGGGCAATCCTACCATCAAGACGTTCCTGAGGTGGCACAATGACGCAAAAGCTCATCATCTTCTGTCAATCCTTTCATTTGGGGTGGATCTGTAGCTAAAAGAATCTTTGTTCTATTCCTTTGTTTCGCTAATTTCAGGCGGTTCACAAGATCTGGCCAAGAGGACAGAAAGGTGACCATTAATCCTTAAAATTCGTCGTATTTCAACCATTTAATTCTTGCTCTATTGCTTCCTACGTGCATTGATGTCTTGACGTTATTCTTGCGGTACTTTCTGCAGCACCCCGGCTTGAAATTGGAGTTCCTGGGGAGTTATCTTGCTGAGCTGAGTCTGCTGGACTACCGCTGTCTCAGGTTCTTGCCATCGGTGGTTGCTGCTTCAGTGGTGTTTCTTGCTAGGTTGAGCATTGATCCAGACACCAATCCTTGGGTAAGAGCTAAGAAGTAACATTCTCGAAGTCTGAAATGTTGCTATGGATGTTTCGATTTCTCAAGGCTAAAACTATCCTGTATGTTTATGTGGTTGTAGAGCAAGAAGATGCAGAAACTGACAGGCTACAAGGTGTCCGAACTGAAGGATTGCATCACAGCCATACATGACTTGCAGCTCAATAGAAAGGGTTCATCCTTAACAGCAATTCGAGACAAGTACAAGCAGCACAGGGTATGCACACCTCCTACAGTCATGTAATCTTCCTCAATTATTGTCATGATGGTAGTTTTGGTCTAACTCTTTAATCATTTGGAACAGTTCAAGTGTGTATCAACTTTGCTCCCTCCCGTTGAGATCCCTGCATCATACTTCCAAGACTTTGTAGAGTAGCTGTTCTTGGACTGTGCTACTGTAAAGCTAATCACTCTGAGCTCTCCTTGAGCTCCTGGGTGTAAGGGAGAATTACAGTTGCAGAGCAGGTTCTCAGTCAAGTTAAGGGTACTTGAAGCTGTTTAGATGCTGAGGGTTTTAAGCCTAAGCAGGAGCTTTTGAAGTTCATTTAGGAGTTAGTCAATCACTAGTAGGAGACCAGGGATTCTCTTGTTTTGTAGAATTGTACTTCTGTATTATATCTTATAACATGGTGCCTTGGTCTGTTGGGCCACAAATTTGTAATGTTTGATATGCTGATCCATTGCCTTTGTTGATTCCTTTTTTTATCAGTCAATACACTTACAGTACCTACTTTTCTACTAACGGGTAGAATTAGAAATGGGCCTAAATAACATAGCTTGCGTGAATAATTATACTCGATATGATGTTTGTCTTGTGTTATTCAACGTGATCATCTTGATTGCTTATTAGTGTAACGTTCTTTGTTGAACCAAAATCCTAGAGGTCTGGACCATTGCTAATGAATGATCAACACATTTACATAATGTGTATGGTGGGAGCTTCTGAATGACTATGGTTAGAAATTTGATGGCGCTCTAAATTTACTTGCATGGAGATATTTGAAACATGAAGACTGAGCAATATGCAAACTAGATACTGATGTCATATGGATGTTTGTTGGTTCTATCTGGCCTGTAGCACATAATTATCTGCTTACTGTAATTTAGTATTGAACTGTTGATTATTGGGATAATGTGATATATATGTCTGCTAGTTAGTCCAATTGTCTAAATGAACAGATGGATTTTCGACAATATAATCTTGAACAGTCTGTTGACTGGATGCCTCAAAATATGGTTGCTATGGACTTAATAAAATTGGCATAGTTTGCTTTGGACCTTTGTCTTAGCAACTGTGCTGTGGAGACTGGAGAGATTTCAGCAACTCAGTTGTCAATTGCCACTTATTTCTTTGTGTAATTGTATATGAAGCTTTGGACATGCTTTTCATTAGCCAAATGCATCTGGATTTTGGACTAACAATAGCCACTGTGCAATACTTGCAAGACATCTTAATTCTTCTTTGAAGGCAACTAATGCAGCTGAGCTAACTTCCTGCTTTGTTCTTGCTCTGTTATAAATGGTGACATGTGACTATGATGCCACTTTGTTATAAACCGTGACTGCTAATATTATGCAAAATAGTGCACCCTAAAGTAATTCAGATGCCATATTTATTGTGATAAATTTGCTACATAACTTAAGTAAGATGAACTTTGCTATTGTGTGCTGCTCTTTCCAACTTCAGGTTTCTCCGCTTAATTTGCACCCTTTTCTTTCAGAGCTTTTCTTAGCTATGTGTTATTTTGATCTGCATGGGAATTAATATTATCTCTGTCCAATTATTATACTCTCATGCGTGCTTGATTAACAAAAACAAAAGGTGACAAAATATGCAATATGACTGGTAAGATATGATATATGCTGCTTGTTAGGAAGTGCAGAATCAAATAATCCATGGATTCCTTCACACTGAAGTCAACTAGACTATAAATATGATCATTCTAAGTTTCTAGCTACAAAAAAATCGCAGTAATTCCACCATGGATTAAAAAAAACAATAGTATGTACAAAGTTCAGTACCACCATATGATTTTCATGTGCTGGTGAGCTGAACCTGACGGATCACTTCTTATACCAATTTATTCAGAAGGACAAACTTCAGGAGGAACTGATGTACTGGTCAAAGTTGGTGCAACCTATCAAAGCCTGAGATTCAAGTCTATCTTACTTTGTCCCGATGGTTGGTCTGAAGGTTGTGTTGTCAATCTGAAGCTTCCCGGCCATGTCGAATTCGGCACCTCCTCGCAGGCGATCGTCGCCCAGGTCATGCCACCTTCATGAAATCTTGCTGCCGTCCTGATCTGTGCTTGTTGGCTTGACTTCTGAATCACCGAGCTCGGGTTTACTCTCAGGGACTGCGCGAAGGCGGCGTGCGCTTCGAGGGGCAGCCCCATCACCATCCTCTGCGCATGGTAGGAGCGCTTCGCGGCGCTGCGCTCCCGCTTGTGGGCGTTCTGATGGCCGCCCAGCGCCTGTGAGCTGAAGAACTTCCTCATGCAGAAGTTACATGAGAAAACCTTGTGTGGGGCAGAAGGCTTGGGCTCAGACTCCGAGCGGTTTGCTGCCGCTTCCGGCGATCCATTGGCGCCCAGCGTGAGGTTCAGCCATGTCGCGCCGTCGTCTTGCTCGCCGGTAAGCTGCTCTGAGCTCTCCTTGTTCACTGATGCCTCGTCTGTTTGCTCCATCTCCTATTCATGAAAAAGCGTTTCTTGGTTCTTGCTCTAGGTTTGCTTGCAGCTCATGTATGGCTCATCTCTCCTAGTTTGCAGATTCCTTTATAAAGGAGGACGAGGTAAGGAAGGTTCAGGGAATTTTTTTGGGTAATATTTGGGGCTTGTGGAAGTTCTTTGTGAGGAATCAGTGGGTAATTAAAGAGCTTTGTCTGGAGCTAGTGGATATCTATATTTAGGTGCTTCTCTCTTCTTCCCTACCTGGCCAATGCATATATTGTAGTTGTGCTACGTATCCCAGGGGCAAGGCAACGCGTTCTCCTTTCATCTTTTCCTGTACTTGCTATAGTGATTTGATGTTTAGGTTCACACCATATGTAGAACTTGTTGCTATTCTTTTTCTAAAAGAAAACAAGAAATTTCCATGACAAGCATTCTTCCATTTGTAATTATGCCTCACACAGGTGCCATTTGACTATTCGCCCCGGGAGGGGGGGGGGGGGGGGCGATTTTCCATTAACAAAGTCATGAGTCTTGTTATAATTGTGGTTGAGTATAATCAGGAAAACCCACAGTTTCAGGCTCTAGAATGGCGATTAGGTTAGGCCATAAGAAGCATCCTATAATCTTGTCTTATCCATTGCTGTTGAACATTGTGTGATAGATAGTTGATACTGTTGTAACAGTAATTCACAAATCGTTTTATTCCCCCTATCTATAGCTACCTTTTCTGCGAACTAACTACTTGCACTAAAAGTATGATGGTTAGGTCAGAACTCACAATAAGCAATGTCAGTAGGCGCCAACAGCTATACTACTGATTCATCACTATTCTTTTCTTAATAGTGCTGAAAAAAAAACATATATCCTTCTTGTATTTCTCTTATCAACATTGTAACTGTCTTATCTGAAAAGTGAGAACTAACAACTAAAGTTAGAACGGTGAGGCCAATACTATTGTTTTATGCACCGTGTTATCCTTTTAAGAGCCAATAATTGAGTCATATACTATCGAACTATTGTGGCCATACGATGTTTATTGTTAGGCATCACATTTCTTTGCTTTAGTGGGAGACTGTTGCTGTCACAAGTGCACTGAAACAGGACCACCTGTACTTTTTAGGTAGTCTTTTATGGGAAGACGGGATCTGAGTTCTTGCCTTCCTGCTTTCCCTTTAATTGTGCTTAGTGTGACGATGATGTTAGCATTGTGGTGCTTTATTGGGATGGATGGCACCGTTCCTATTGAATCTTGCTGATATCTTTTACCTTTAGTTTATAAATAATAATGACTTATAAAGAGCTATACGGAGAGAAACTCACGTAGAATTTTAACTAATATAGATAAAGTCACTACAGTGTATATTACTATTGACTAATAGACCTTATCTTGAAATAACACTCCGTATAAAAGCTATATACTATAAAAAAACATTTACTATAAAAATAAGTTTTAGAAATTAATATAAATATGACCATTTGATCAGGATAGAAAAAGAGAGGCACCTACCTTCCTTCCACATAGTTAACCATATCTGCGGGAGGCAGTACCAGCATGCGTCGCTCAGTGAGGTATGCAGATCTGTGTGCAATTTCCAAGCACAACGTATCAGGGACCCATTGGTATTCTTTTGTCTGTCCGATCTCCTTCCGTTCCATTTGATCGTTGCCTGGGGGAGGTCCTACTCTTTGTTCCTGATCAGTGCTTTTCTCTGGCCTAAACAGGAACACATCATCTGTTTGCGCTGTTGCTCATGTATTTGACGCTGTAGACATTTTTTTCATTTCACGCTGTAGCTATTTTTTCTTTAAATTTAGCTATCAAATACCTGTTTTTGCAAAAAAAATAGCCTGGTTCCTAAGCTCAGAAGACGTGGTAGCCGACACCTATTACCTACCGTTCCTGGAGAGCTCGGTAGGAGCCGACGGGGGTGGCAAGCGGAGCGAGCGTGGCAACATGTGATATGGGGTCGTCCGATCTTCTCGATGTAGAATAAGATACTCACCTATAACCTCTCGAGTCGTAGTGATTTTTCGTTGCCAATGTAAGAATGAACATTCTTTAATTTGTGAGAATATACGCGCCGAACTTCACGACCACCAAGCGAAATTCTATTGTGTTATCAATTCCCAACGGAAAGGTCGAATAATCTGGATTGTCAACATACTCCTAATTTCTCTTCAAGACGGTATATATATTTGTTATCCATACTTCTCTAATTTAGCACATCATAAATATCTGAAGATGTAGTAAATGAAAAGAATAACACATATGCATGGTATATGTATGAATCAATTATTGTGTTATTGTTGTTGTTGTGCATAAACCAATCAATAGTACAATAGCAACCATAAGATGTATACATTGCGATTTTATCTTTCACATCATTCTCCCTTCCATGAGTAAAGGTCGTCCTCGACTTTTCTAAATACAAAATAAGATATTAAAAGGAAAAACCCGATCAAGCCGTTCAAATATGGGGGATATAATTTTTAGTGCCTTTCATGCTTCAACTGCGCTACTCTGATTACTTGTACATGATTATATATCAAAGGGTAAACAAGTAGGCTTAAGAAATATCTTAAAACAACAAGCACTATTGTTGAAACTCAACTCATGACATGGCACAAAAGATTGTTTATCCAAAACATACAATTTCAATTTAGCAAACTTATTATATGTAATGCATATTCAATAAACATAGAATTTATCATCTACACCATAATCTCCAATCAAATTGAACTTATATGTGTAGATATAGATACAACTAATGATTTTAAACATCATATTTCAGCAAAGTTCTCAATCACACTAGATAGTTCTTTAAGACCATCGAACATGATATAACACAAAAAACACTAGGAGATATTCGAGTAAGAATTTTCTTTCGATTGAACACGAGTTCTCACAATTACTCACCATTTTATAATTAAATTCAACACCAATATTGTTACCTTTATCGCTCTTCTCAGTTTATGTAGATGTTGTAGGTATTAAATTATCATGATGTAACAACAAGACAGCAAGTACTTTATCCCCACCCACGGTTATCTTCTTATCTTTTGCTTCCAATGGTAATTTCAAAATAAACCTCACTTTGTCTATTTGCTACTTCTCTCTTTTCTTTGGTGTATCTATCTCACACTCAATTTGGATACTCTCAACCTCACATATGGTGGAATCACACAACTCACTCTTTTTAATACTCTTACTCAATTTGACTATGTGACTCTCATCCTTATATGGGCCTTGATACATCTCAAGTGTTGTATTTGGCATCGGCGCAATACTAAATATCTCCTTGATCAAAAGGAAAGTCCTATGCTCGGTCATCTTATCACATGTCACACTAGTAGATGCCTAAGCACTGAGGTATGGACATGGATGGAACCGTAGTGTATGCCTCTCCATAAGTCTCTTTTCCTCCTCAATAGCACAATTCACAAGATCGTGCACACTGCTAAAATATTTATGTTGAAGTACAACAGCGATCTTAGAATTCAAGGCTCCTTTAAAGTATGCCTTCTCTTTTAATGTACTAGTGATACCGGCACGACACAATGCATCTTGTAGCTCAAAATAATAATCTTGAATAATATTACTCTTTTGTGTGATACCCTCTAGATGGTTAGTAATTCCCGTGCATAATATGCTGGCACAAACTTACTCATCATGAATGTCTTCAAATTTGACCAAGATTTAATGAATTATTTTTCAAATAATTGTTGCCAACAACTATAAGCATAGTTTTGAAATTCTCTCCTGGCACACATCACCTCTTGGGCTTTGGAAAGCTTCTAAAATCTAAATATTTTCTTCATTCGCTATTCCCACTCAAGATACTTCTCTGCATCATCACCACTATAGAAAGGAACAAAACTACCTTCTTCTTGTTGTAGACGAAGTGCTCGCATAATATCATTCACGATGTTTTTATGTAACATCATTTGTTGATTGAGCTCACTGCGGAGATCCTACTTATCCGCCTTGAGTTGTCCCTCCATTGCAGTTTCTTGTTGCTATGTGCTTTTCAATGCCTGATATTGAAAGCGAGTCACTAAGGTATTAAAGTCAACATCATGCTTCTCACCATAGTTATCTTATCTACTTGACATGGTTAGTTGTGCAAAAGAAAATACAAAGCAATAATAAGGTATATAGATGATTAGTATAAATCACTTAATCTCACTCTTTTCTCTCACAAGTAAAGTTCTCACCTTTTCGAAGTGAATTAAGGTCAATAAAAACTTACACTTGGTAGAAACTACAATATCAAATGATGATCAAATGAATTTAAGAATGTTCAGAATTGCACAACAATGGATATTTAGTGGATCTTAGTATAGAAATGTATATCCTAGCAATCTGAAATTTTTAATGTTGTAAAGTTAAGTAATAATTCAAACTAGAATATTTTGCGTAAGTGCTAATCCAATAGGTTTAAGTGAAGTATATAAATGCACACGCAAATATCAATGTGACTCAATGCAAACAAAGAAATGAGCTAAATAGAGGCAGTCCGAAATTAAAAATTAAATAGCTCGTTTTGCACTAAGTAGTAGGAGAGACGCTAGCCAATTACAATATATGTATTTAAGGGCACAAGATTGCTCAAAGAAATTAAATACACAATCTGAATTTATGGACTAAGGTTAACTCACCCAAATTATGCTCAAGCCATGGTTTTTTAAATTCGGCTACCTCTTTTTTTTCTTTTTTTACGCAAAGGCCGAACTAGGGTTCAGTTGTCCCTTGATTTTACGCAAGTCTGAAAGTTCAGCAATGTATAAATAATTCTAGAGCAACCCTAAAGCAATCATCAAGGACTAGTCTCAAAGACGAAGGATATAAGTGAAGTTCGATAGTAGCAATGCTTTTGGCTGGTCTTAGTTGGCAAAGGGCAAAGGAAAAACAAAAAACAGCCACCAACTCCTACTCTGTTTTTCCAGAGATGCAATGGTGATATTCCAACTAGAAACAGAAGGCCATTTGGGTCGGTTTTATTTGATGGAACCGAACACAACTCAAGTAAGCACTCGGACCAATCACAGCTCAAATCGGCGACCAACTAATCAATGGTTTTTTGGTGCATTAGCACTGAGGTTTCCAATCGGCCGAGACACTAGTTTGAAGATTAACTTTGATTAGGATTATAATATTGCAAGCACTCGGTTGATACTTCTTCCCAAAAGAATTGGCCAACCAGATCCACGTGATGTCCAACCCAGGTGAATCAACACAATAGATACTTGCGCTAGCAACCTAACAGCACTTGGCAAGTGTTGGTGAATTGGCCAAACTCATAGCAAAAACAATGACGGCAGATGTGTTCCCAATTGAATTGTTTCAACTGGACAGCAAAGAGTTTTTTTGTGAGTGCTAATTGAGAGATTCAACTAGCAAAAATTTTATAAGGTTTATAGTGGACACAATGATTAAGCTACGCGAAGAAACATGACAATCATCACTTAAATAAAGGTTCTAATGGACAAAAACTTAACAAAACTCATAGGAAATAACAACTGCAAAAATTAGGGTTTGGAATTTTTTTATGTTGCATTTTTTCGGTTTATGCACTCTAGGTATAAAGAACAATAAATAGAAATCAATCTGATCTAGGGATAAATAATACTACTGAGTCAACTGTGCCCTGATACCAAGATGATATGGGGTCGCCCAATCTTCTCAATGTATGATCAAGATACTCACATATAGCTTCTCAAATCGTAGTGATCCTCCGTTACCAATGCAAGAACGAACACTCTTTAATTCGTGAGAACACACGCGTTGGACTTCATGATCACCAAGTGAAGCCTTATCGCGCTCCCAATTTCCAGCGGAAAGGTTGAACGATTTTGATTGTCAACATACTCCCAATTTCCCCTCAAGATGGTTCATCCATCATGGAAGAACAAAACAATCTATTATTTTAATCTATTATCAAAAATATCTGGTATCATGTCTCGTCCCCAGAATACAAGAAGGACACAGGTATTTATGGCGCCTTCCCCATAGGGTGCGCACGGGCTTGGCCTAGGGCCGGTTGAATCTGGTTCGGCCAAGACCCATCTCCCTTACTATTTTGGTCTAGGAAACCGAAATCGACCATGTCTGAATCGGACTCAATCCCTAGCACAACTCAGATTCTTGATTAAATAAAACGAGATACATGATTGAGTCAAGCGACATGCAGGACGTGGAATTAGTCATGTGTTGGGCTTCAGTTATACTCCTATTGACGTGCGCTTCCTTCATGTCTATGTGGGATTTTCCCTGGTGTATTCAATTCAGTTGGCATGATTTCTTCCCTTGGTTCATGCTGCATGCAACTTCTCATGTATGAACTATGAACTTCTAGTCAACACGTCAACAGCATGCATACATGTTTCGTTAGCTTTGACAGCAAGCAGGCGTATTGACTTTTGTTGGAGCATTCCTAGTCATGTGTGCTCTCTTGCTGCTTGTGCCGTCCTTCTAAATGCACCTTTACTTTAGGCTTGTACAGATCGAATATAGGTCAGTATATAATTACATAACATAGTAGTACCTCTGTATTTCCAAGTATAATAGTACCTCTATATTTTCAAGTATAACAATTAAAGACCCAATTAAATTAGAGATCACCTGATAATATTTAATGTAACTCAATAATTTGTTTCAGTTAAATAATATGTTTAACTGAAAAACGTAAGACATATGCCTATCCGTATTAGCAAGCGGGCACAGGTGCTCTGGCTTGGCTACATGGTAGGCGCCTCTGAAACCACCCTTGTTCGGTAAGGCGCTGATGATCAACCCTTGCTCGGCATGTGGCTATAGGATCAAGGATAACTGACTAGTAGGGATGAATAGGAGTTTTTAAATTGTTTTGGCTAAATTATATTTTTTTAACAAATATGAATTTAAACAAAAACCTTTTGCACAAGTAAAACCTAAATACTCTAGGTTTCACTAAGATACCACAAGTAATGTCAATATTAGATACACTTCTAGCTACACAATTCAATTCAATATAAGTGCTAGAAATATAAATGCGAAAAGTAAATGCAAGAAAATAAACCGCAACAGAGACATGCGATATTTTTCCTGTGGTATCAAAGACTTGCTGGTTTTCACTAGTCTACATTGACTCGTTGAGGTAAGCCCAAACAGATTGGATCAGCTCCATAAATTAAGCCTCAAACACTTCAAGTCCACTAAGATTGCTCTTTCTCTAATCTGAAAATGGCGAGCACCACACCACTCACAACGGTGTCAGGTCTCTTCACAAGTTTCTTTGAAGAGATTACAGTATAACTTCCTCCAAGTCATCTAGCTGTCGGCAACTAGCCAGAGTAATAAATCATATCGCTTGTTTGAAGGTTTTCAAATACCACAAAGATCAATTAATAATACAATGCACTTGAATGATCTCAACTATCTCAACATATGATGAAATGGAGCAAATGAGTAGTAGAGAATGCACATGGGGCTAGTGTGGGCCCACACACGGACGGAGCGTACTGTGTAGCAGGTGCGGGGGTGCTGAGGCGGATCTTAGTCGATTGTCATATTCCGTCAAGAGACGTATCGTTATTTATGCATGTTTTCTTGTTAGATATGGAGTTCATTGCAATTCCGGTTATTGTGGGTATTATTGACGGTATCTATGTGAGATTAATCACTGGCGATTTTTCAACGATCCGTCATCTACTACGGGTTACTGCGGCAAGATCCGCACTTATAGAGTTTAAGGTGGAGTTGCATATTTTCAATACAATTTGGGCTAAATTTGATCGAGGAGACTTAAAAAAAAAGGACAACTGATTCACGGTTTGATAACACCTTGATGGTAGCTAATATTCTCTGAAATTTCTTATTCATTAGTGAAGATTATGCTCTAAATATGAGTTCGAGATAAAGGATTTAAAGTGTAAAAATGAGTTAATTATCTGCATAGATACTGCAATGTTTGGTATTGCAGATGCAATATATTCTAGTTGTTACAGCTCAATATGAGGGGTCTATTACAGAAATTGTTTTGGCTTCATTGACAACACAAGAGTTAATTTCATCTAGATGTTATTCTACATGAGCAGTTTTCAACTATGTTATAGAATTAAGTAACTTTTACAGTTGGCAGTTTGATGTATGTAATAATTACACGTGCAAGTTGCTCTTCAATGAGTATTATTTGCCTAGTTGTGTATTCTAGGTAGAGCATGTAAAAGTCTATAAGATGAGTTCTTCACTATAGTTATCCAACGTCACATGAGAAGTATATGGAGAAGACTGATTTAGTCTTACTCATTGATTAGTCCGATAGACTTTCAACACACAAGAATCATTGATGATGAAGTATGCTTTGAGGAGATTTGATTTGTTTTGGCTACAGGAGCGAAATCACCTCAAGTTGAAGATTGTTGAGTGTGATCCGAATTCATCTCAAGGTGAAGATTGTTAAAGTATGATACAAATTTATATACGCGTCCAAGTGGATATATACGCTGATCTCTTCTCGATTTCATAATCTCTTAGGATTTTTGTTCCCTTGCCTATATATGTGTTGTAGTTGCATGTTTGAGATACATCGAAGTTTCTAGTGCTTGTAATCTCTCCTCATGTAGTGAATTTCGTGTTCGTGCGTCCGTGATTTTTCGTAAGGATTTTCCACATGAAATCTGTTTCTCCCATTCTTTCAATCCTCACTTTTGCGGTATCTTCACAAAGCTTTGACGAGCAGAACAGTGGGTGAGTCTAATGAAGATATGCTTCATTTGGAACTTCAAATGCCCAGGAAGATTAAGGCATTTGTAAGGCTAATATGGAAGAATGATACGTTGCTGAAAGATCCACCGAATCACAAGGCTAATGTTAACCATCAGACCATTCTCTGAATCAGCGTCCAAATGTCAACCATCAGAAGCATTCCTTAATCTCTCGAAAATAGGGTTTTGCTGATATTGGGAACTGAAGTCCAGGATGACCCACTGAACATGCATCATGCCTGCCTGGTGTTGTAGAGAATTTATCTTTGTTGTGCAACTTGATTGTTGATCCCACCGCCTTCTTTTTCAGACAAACATTCTGCAAAAGTGTTTCTGTCCTGCATGATTGATTGGGTAATTTCTCCTCGGTTTGTATTTTTCACTGCATAGAGGATTGCAGAGTAGAGAATTCAGTAAGCAACAAAATTTGTTGGTGTCCTATCAACTGTTTTGTCCATCACTGAAATGGATTTTACACTCTTGTAAATTGTGCTCAAGCAGTGTACCATCTAAAGCAATCTTGCTGTAAGTATTCTACCCTTTACAATCATTTCAGCAGACTGAACAATCCAAATCCAATTTTAGTTTTCTTCAGAAGCCGTGTGTTCTGTCCATCATGTTGAAGCAGAGAACATACTCTTGACAAACTCCCGGGGTCGGCAGATAGCGGCCAACGGCGTCGCCATCGGCATCGTCAGCCCGCCACCTTCGGCCATGTTGACGGGACGGCACCTCCTTCGCCGATATCCCCCTCGAAGCACTGCACGAGCGCAGCCGGTGTCGAGCCGACAATGCTTATCGCCAGCCCCTCCCCTGGGCACCGCCTCCGGCCGAGCCCGCGTCCAAGAACCTCTCCAGCGGCCTGAACTCCCCGGCGCGTCCCAGACATCGGCTTCCCGGTGGATCGCCCATGCGTTCACGAGGATCATCGTGCCGCGCCGGACGCGGAAGCCGCCCACCGTGCAGTCCTCCATGGCCTCGTGCGCCGGGATGACCGGGCCGACGGGGCAGAGCCAGAGGGTCTCCTTGACGACGCATTGCACGCAGGGGAGGTTCGTGATGTCCGACTCCTCCACCAGCCCTGCTGTGCCGACGATGGCGTCTATCTTGGCCCTCGCCTTCTTCATTGGTTCCGGGTGCGTCAGCAGCAGCGCCATCGCCCACTCGGTGGTCAGCGCCGACGTGTCGGTTCGGTGCCGGCGGAGAGCAGTACCTGAATGCCAGCATGTTCATTGCAACCATGTTATCATAGGCCAGAACACACGTTGGTTGTAACGCTATTAGCAGAAGAGACTACTCAGTACTCACCAAGACAAGGCCCTTGACGACGGTGTCAGCGCAGTACTCGGCATCGGTTTCTTGCAGCGCCAAGAGCACGTCGATGACGCTCTTCTTCTCGGTGTCTAGGCCGCTGGCGTTGCGCCTTCGCAGGTGGTCGTTGACGAGGCCGCCGGCGAAAGCATCACGCCTCGCCAGCGCCGACTCGACGCCGCGGAGACGGTCGACCCACCGCAGCGACGGGAAGAAGTCCCCGACGATGGGCGCGCCGCTCACCGTGAAGGTCCATTGCGACGGCTTGCTAGCTGTGACTGCGACCAATGTCGAGAAGGCAAGCAAAGGCAAGAGCGCAACTGAGCCTTCCGGACGTAATACCGGCCAACGTCCGGCACGAACATTACGGCCACAGTGATAAACATTTCTATATTAAATATCTTTTCTAAAGTATATAACTTTCAAACAGGATATCTTTTCCAGATAGAATTTACTAGTCGAAGTATACACTGTAGTAACTTTATTTATATCGATCAAAATCATATTGGTCATATAGGGTATGTTCTTTTTGGCTGGAGCTTATGGCTTTTGGCTGCAGCTTGTGGCTTTTGGCCTGTTTGTGTGAGAGATTACAGAGAAACAGAAACTTACATACGGCTTTTGTTGATATAAATAAAGTCGGTAAAGTATGTACTACAATTAACTAGTAGATCCTATTTTGAAAAGATACTCTATTTAAAAGCTAGTTACTGTAGAAAAGCCGAAAATCAGCTTTTAGAAGCTGAAAAGAATAGGGCCGTAAGCGAGTGTTTCTCTCTATAAATTTTTCTACAAACTATTATTATTCATAAGATAAAGCCAATATAAATGGGTCCAATCTATCTATCTAGCAGTAATCTCGCAAATTAAGCTGGTGGATTTTTGTTTCTCCCCTATGTGGCTATGTCTCCTGGAGCATGCGAACAAAAAAAAAAACAGACTTGGAGTACAAGGAGTATGCACGGCAACGCTTCACCCAGTATTGGCAGACAAAGCCTGGATTCTGGAATACTGTGACCCAACTTCAAATCTTAGGGAGGGACCTGGTTGATCCGGCTTACGCTTCTACGAGAAACCAACATTCAAACGGTTCAATTTCCGCAGGAACACCATGCAGTTATCACATGGCATTTTCATTGAGTACGAGGTTGACAGATGACATTTCAATAAGTTTGCCAATAAATTTTGGATCAAAGCGTTATTAGTGGTGACCAACAAGTTCAAACTCCGGGTGCCATCTGTTGGTTAGCGTTGGTGAGAATTCCACAAGAAAAGCGTCGTTTTCGAAGAGTATCAGTACTATAGGAAAGCTCATCATAGATAATTTAAAAATATCACAATAGACGATTTCACGAATCATCTATGTTTATAGGTCAGTAATACTCTAAGGGTATTACATACAGTTTTTGAACCATTTGTGATAACAGTTATTACAAACGGTTCTTACTATGAACCATATGTGATAGTCTATTATCACAAACGGTTCTAGTTAAGAACTGTCTGTGATTGTGTTCTCGCGATATCATAAATAGGTCTCCATCAATTTATCAACATTTTCTAATTGAGGCTATAAAATAGTGCAATCAGAGAAGGCAGATGAACCAAAGCAGGTCTATTTATGATTGACGCCATGTCTTTGATGGCTCGTGATTGTAGGCCGTGGTCGTAAGCCATGGTGGTATGCCATGGTCATAGGCGTGCAGTCGTATGCGCCTAGTCTGTTAACAGCCATGTGGGTCACTTCAGCATGCAATAAAACATGAATTTCAGCAAGGGTTGAAACCCTAACCATCTATCAATCATCACAAGAACTAATTAAGCACCAACAATTAATTTTCACACGCACAAAGCATCAATATGTACATGGCCGAAACTTTAGCTATCCAACAATTTCGTAATTTCATATCCAAGCATCAAGGAAGAGAGGGGGAGGGGTGGAGGATATATCACCGGCGATGAAGGAGAAGCCGACGGTGGCAGCTTCACCGTGTTGTAGTGAACCGTGACATCACAACTAGAGGCGTAAGAGCTTAGGGAGGTAGTCGGTGTCGTTGGGGGAGCTAGCTAGGCGGTGCTTCAGTTTAGAGTATTTGGGGGAGATGTGTGGGTAGCATATATAAGGGCATTTTGGGTAGTGGAATCGATCAATAGTTGAGAGGTCGCAACGTCGCTTCAGTTTGAAAGTTTGAATAAAGGAGCAGCAAAATTGGGTGATGAAATATCACAGACGGTTTTAATACAAACCGTCTGTGAAAAGATAATATCACAGACAGTTCTTTTTAATAACCGTCTGTGATATTTCACAGACGGTTCAAACCATCAACATGAACCGTCTGTGATATGATCTTTTCACAAACGGTTTTTAGTACTGCTAGTAATACAGACGGTAGCTAAACTAAAACCGTCTGTGATTGTATTTAATATTGACGATTTTGGTCAACCGTCTGTAATGATGCGTCTAGTATTAGCCTTTTTGTAATAGTGTATATATATACCGGCTAGTTGCGATGACAAGTACTCCTTTTTTGACTTTTTATGGTATTTAAGGTGTGACTTTAACGGCTACTTTTATAATTTTATATTAAGATATACTAATAAAATCATAATATTATAAAAGTTTTTTTTATGATAAATCCAACAATGTAATTTTTGTATAGCCAATCTAAATTATTTTAAAATTAGTAACAGTTAAATTTTAGAAAGTTTGATGGTAAGACTTAGTACTGGTAGTTAACGCTCGCAAAAGGGAAATGTAGTAAGCTAAAGAATCGAGGTGATACACACTCGATCTTGCAGCAACACACTTAGGGCATGTTCTTTTCCTTCGAAGCTGGCGGCTTTTGGCTTTTGTTACAGTATCTAACTTTCAAACGGAGTATTTTCTCAAGATGGAGTCTACAAGTTAAACAATCTACACGTTAAAAACCCAACATCTGTACCAGCCAAAATCGCAAGTGAGTATCTGTCTCTCCGTAATCTGTACCGTAAACAGCCAAAATTCAAAAATTTCAGCCAAAGGCCATAAGTCGTAGCCCAAACAAGCCCTTAATATTTTTCTAAAGTCTTTTGAGCACGGACTCCATCTCTTGACGAGGTCGGCACATGGCCACGAGAGGCACGACCATGGGCATGGTGAGCCCCGACCCCTCGCTCATGTCCACCACCTCCTCCCCCACCCTCCCCCACTCGAAGCACTGCACCATGACCCCCAGCACCACCCCCATCGTCCTCATGGCGAGCCTCGCCGGCACTTCCGCCGCCCCATCCCGAACGGCATCATCCACTGTCCCCGCCGGCTTTCCCACCTCGAACCTCTCGGCGTGAACCTCTCGGGTCCTCCCATGCGGTGGGGTCACGCTGCATGGAGTACACATCGACCGGCACCATCGTCCCCACGCGCGCGCCGCGGCCGGCGACCACGCGATCGCGCGACGCCTCGTGCGGGGCGAGTGCGGCGATAGGGCACACCGGGCGTCTCGGTGATGACGCGCGCGGTAGGGGAGGCCGGCGAGTCGGACTCTTGGAGCGGCGGGGCGTGCCCACGACGGAGTCGATCTCGCCGCCGCCTTCTTGGCGCCGCCGGGTTGTTGAGTAGGAGAGCCATCGCCCGCTCGATCGTGCTCGATGGCGTGTCGATCCGACTGCGGCGGGCTCGTGCAAATTAACACATTTTGCAAAAGATTAGTGTGCATATTGGTTAGTAGTCGGAAATACATTACATTTTTTTGCATACGTATAAAGCTAAACTAAACATCCAAAAATTTTCAAAATTTTCCCGTACAATACGTAGAAAAAATACTTCTTTTAGATCATAGTGGTTAGTACCCTGTTATTTTTTTTACTATATATGTATGTGTGAGAGACTCATACAACCAATAACTTCATCTTTTTAGAAAAAATATATCTATTTAGAATATCCCCAATAGTAACATCTTAACTATATCTATTTAGGATATCTTCAATAGTGACATCTTAATTGTCTCTTACCTATATTAAATAAGTAAAATCTTATGTGGAGCAGAAAATGTGAGGAGAAAAAACGTGATGTCTTTTATACAAGTGACGATTTGAGCCCGTAAACTAACATAAATAATGAGAGAGTGTGAGACAAGAAGTTATAGTGAAGAAATATAAAATAGTTAGAGAAATATTTTACTATTGGAGAAATTGTCTGTAGTACTATTTTTAGACGAGATAAAAATTTTAGAGATAATCTTAGATGACAGATTATTATATATGCCCTTAGTAGAATTATCTTTACGGCTTAGCAAGGCAGGTGTTATTGGATCAAATCTCGAAAATTTATCGATAAACCCAGCTGGTATGGTGGTGGAGCTCAAAACTCTACGGACACACGAATATACCCGGTTGTACCAGCCACCAATTAGCAGGCAGACAGTAACTTATGTGATTTCTTTGAGTCAGTCAACTAGAGATTTGAAATGATTATTGATCTTTGTAAAATATTTGCTAAAAGTGACAGCTAGCGACGTGTAGATCATTGCCAATTGCCATAGGCATTTACCTAATCAATTAATACTGAATTATTGTCACTAGCAAATTGCCAGTGTGGTACACATAAGATTGTTCTCATTAACAAATGTAAAAATACGACTCTAAATCAACGGCTGCACTGTCTAATGTCGTAGTAGCACTCGATCTAAAAATAAAAAGTCATGCGAGCTACTGCCACATCAGTACTACGACTCAAACCATTTATAAACTTGTACTAGATGTCACCGTACTTAAAAAAACACTGAATTATTGTCACTAATAAATTAGCTGATGCTACATCGCCAGTGCTGTACACATCGGCCTCATTTCGCGGTGATTAGATGCATGCATGCATGCGCCACACCTACGCGCCGTCCGATTCTAAATCAACGGCTGGTAGTACGCTCGCGCATGTGCACAGCCGCTTCGTGTCGATGTAGTCGGTGCAAGCGCAACCACCGCGTGATGCATGGATATTGCTGGCGTATTCACTCACCAGGCAGACGGTGCGGATGACCACGTCGTCGTACGACTCCGGCGATAGCTCCTGCTGCCGGAGCAGGTCGCCGATCACCGTCCTCGGCGTCGTCTCCTCGGCGACGCCGTCGTGGCGGTGGAGGCGCCTGTACTCGTCGACGAGGCTCTGGCCAAAGTCGTGCCGCTCCTTGCCGAGGCCGGCGAGCCTCCTCCTCACCCTCCCGAAGTCCAGCAGCCGCAGCACCGGCAGGAAGTCGTGCCTGTTCGCCGCCCCGGCCGCCGCGAACCCCGCCTCCGACATCGCCTTGAACCGGAGCACCTCGTCCTCTGACATGCGCTTGCCGGCGACCATGGCCATGATCACGTTGACCACGAACTCGAACGCCGTCAACTTCAGGCTGACCGCGCCGGGCCCGGTGCGCCAGAGCTTCCGCGCCATGGCGCACGCCTCGGCGTCTCGCGCGGCGGCCGTCGACGAGAGGCGGTGTGCGCAGAGCGCTTGCACGGTGACGATGCGGCGGAGGTGGCGCCAGAGCGGGCCGTAGCTTGCGGTGACGATGGCTGGGCAGTCATCGGTGAGCTGCCGCAGCGACGCGAGCCCCGGGCGGTCAGCGAGCGCGACGTCGTGGACGGTGAAGCACTCGTCGGCGACGGCCGGGGAGGAGACGAGGAGCACAGGCCTGGCGCCGAACCGGAGGAGGAGGAGGCCGGCGCCGTCGCGGCCGCCGTAGCGGGCGGCGAGCGCGGCGAGGGAGCGGTGCAGCGGCTTCTTGAGGAGGTGGAGGTGGCCGACGATGGGGAGGGCGGGCGGGCTTGGGATACTCTTGCCATGGCCATGGCCATTAGGGTTCTTGCGAGGTGAAGTAGAGGAGAGCAAGTGTAAGAGTAGGCATGCGAAGAGGAGGAGGAGAAGAGAGGCTAAGAGAAACGGTTGTGAGATCTCCATGGGTTAGGTGTATGCTTCGCATGGAGCTCACAATGTCTTGGACTCTTGGTGTTTATGTAGGGTTTTCTAACCATGGACCATGCATGGTTGATGGTTCATGGTGCATGGATTGCTGACCATTGACTTTAAGAGATGGGATCTGTGTGTATCTAAATAATCAAGGTCATGGGGTTGATTATACATTAGTCGTCCATTAGCCATTTGAGATTCAGCAAGATCCGGATTGATTAAAAAAAAAGAGAGTACAATGGCAAGATAGTCAACTTAATTTGGCGCACTAATTCTATGTGTGCGTATCATTGCTTGCTTGTGTGTAACAAGCAATATGTTAATGACTTTGTGAGTATAGTTATGTAATCATTTTGGTTAGGTTGTGACTTTGTGAGTATAGTTATGTAATCATCCGGATATTTTTTCTAATTATTATCTAAATTTATGATATTTGGATTAGAGATCAAGAGGTCCCTTATTTTTAAAGGAGGGAGATTTTTTTCATGGGGGATGGTAGAATTCAAGGGGAGGGGGAGAATTCATGGACATTGGATCTCTAATTCAATGATCCTAAATTTAGATGGTAGTTAGAAAGAAATATCCGGATGACGTTTAACAAAACCCTTAAAACTATAAGGCACTGCATTTTCGAAAGTATGTTGAATTAAAGCCTGAAAGTACTATTTGGATTCCATAAGTAAGTCAAAATTTCTTCCATCAGATCAACATTCAGCAACAGAAGCACACGTATCTTTAAGTATACCTAATTATTAGAAAATTCGACCTACTTCACGGAAAAAATTAAAGGCGCATGGTATAGTTGCTCACTAGCCTCATAGGCGCGGCGCCACGCCGCTCCAGTCACCGTGTATACCGAAGTAAAAGAGGCGATAATTCGTGAGGAGTTTTTTAAAAAAATCGAGGGCACATGCGTATTTTCAAAAAAGTCAAAGGTCTTTTTCGTAAAAAATTGAGGACCTGTACGTAACTAAATGAGGACCCGTACGTAATTTAGAAAACCGCGGGGCGCTATCCTGCAAAGTATACAAAATTTCGGTGAAGTGGAGGGGTGTTTTCAAAAAAGTGTTTTAAAAAGCGGCGAGGATCTTTTCGCGAGGATCAATGATCTTTCGTAATTTCGGAAAACGCGAGGATTTTTCGCAAAAACGGGCACCGACCTTACGAAGATTCGGTGCGCCACGCCACGCCGAGCGCGGCGCGACGTGGCGCGCTCCTCCACGCGGACATTCCCCCGCTCATAATAGGGGGAGTATATCCGTCAAATAATTTTTATTTTTTATTTATCGAGCCCTCAATCTAAACCGTATGTTTTTGTTGAACCCACAATATAAACCGCCAATCACGATTTGCTTGACAAAATCACACACATCGTGTTGATTTGTGATCCAAATTCTATACTTTAGGCCGGCTTACGGGCGGAGCGTAGCGGAGGCCGTCGCCGAGGCTTAGGGCGGAGCGGGCGAGTCTGGCGGCCCATGTGCAAGGCCCGTGCACCGGGGGCGCTGGGAGTGCGGGGGCTTGGTATGGATTCTAGTCGAATTAGGGTTTCCTGTTATATATATTCCACGTAGCGCGTTTGGGATATGAGATTAGAGTTGTAAATCCCGGCATTGTAACCTCACCCGATATAGTGAAGATTGTTCTTGGTTGGCGCCGTGGTTTTTTCTCTCGCATTGGGAGGGTTTTCCACGTTAAAATCTCGTGTCTCTCTGCGATTGATCTTGTTTACTTGTCGTTCCTCCGCCGTCGCGTGTAACAAGTGGTATCGAGCCTAGGTCTTTCGGATCGGGCATCGCGATGGCGTCGGTGAAGTTTGATCTCCGCTACTCGACTACAAGGCGAGATTCTCGTGTGGCAAGTGAAGATGAGGCGATACTCGCCCAATCACGAGATCTGGATGAGGCCCTAGATTGCTTCGGGAAGAAGGAGAAGGATCAATGGACTCCACGAGGAGAAGCGTAAAGATCGTAAGGCTCTTTCGCTCATTCAACTTCATCTTTCTAATGATATTTTGCAAGAAGTGCTGCGGTGAAAACTGCTGCGAGAACTTTGGGTGGCGGAATCGATCGCATGTCAAAAGATCTCACCGTAAGATGCACATGAAGATGAAGTTGTTCTCGCACAAGTTGCGGGAGGGAGGATCGGTGTTGAACCACATATCGGTCTTTAAGGAGATCGTGGCGATCTGTTATCCATGGAGGTAAAATTTGATGATGAGGATTTAGGTCTTACATTTACTATGCTCCTTGCCTAGTTCACATTCAAATTTCCGTGACACCATATTGTTAAGCCGTGATGAACTAACCTAGCGGAGGTTTATGAGGCGCTCGAGTAAGGAGAAGATGAAAGGTATGGTGCGGGGTGAGTCGTCGTCCTTCAAGGCGGCGTTGCGAGTCCGTGGCGATCCGGCGAAGTCCTATGATAACAACAATCGCGACAAGAGCCGGCATGGTAGAGGGCGTTCAAAGTCCAAGGATAAGAAGTTACGCAAGTCTGCAAGAAAGCGAACCACTTCATCGAGGATTGCTATAAGTTAAAGAATAAGGAGAAGAGGAATGCTGCACACCAACAGAAAAAATAAATCGAAGGTAATGCCTCTGTTGTCTCGGTCTTGATAGTAATGATTACGGAGATTGTCTTGTCGTATTTGCGGTTGTGTTCTTTGGTCATGATGGATGGTTACTCGATTCGGCATGTTCGTTTCATATCTGCATTAACAGAGAATGGTTTAGTTCTTATAAGCTTTGTGCGAGTGGAGATGTCGTTCGCATGGGAGATGACAACCCATGTGAGATCGTGGGCATTGGATCTGTTCGGATCGGGACACATGATGGCATGGTTCGCACATTTGGACAATGTGCGACATATACCAAGGATGGCAAGAAATCTCATCTCCTCAAGACACTCGATGATGAAGGGTACAAGTACTCGCTTGGTGGAGTTTTAAAGGTATCAAGAGGTTCTCTCGTTTACATGATTGGTGATATGAATTCGCCAAGTTATATGTGCTTAGAGGAAGTGCATTGCGTGTTTCGCCACGGTACTCTCTCTCTCGATAATAATACTAACCTCGGCATAGCGTCTTGGACACATGAGTGAACTTGGTATGGCGGAATTGATGAAGAGGAACTCTTTGGATGGCTGCACTCGAGTAAGATGAACCTCGTGAGCCTTGCATTTTTGGTAAGCACAAGAGGGTAAAGTTCAATGCCTCGGTACATCGCTCCAAAGGTATACTTGAGTATGTACATGCTGATTTGTGGGGGCCTTCTCGTAAGACCTCGTATGGTGGTGCAAATTATATGCTTACTATCATTGATGATTACTCTAGAAGAGTGTGGCCTTATTTTACGAAAGGTAAAGATGATACATTTCTTTGCTTTTAGAGATTGGAAAGTAATGATAGAAAGGCAAGCCGAGAAGGAGGTAAGTCGCGCCGTCTTGATAATGGTGGTGAATTTTGCTCGCATGAGTTTAATGATTATTGCGGGAAGGAAGGCATTGTGAGGCATCACACCATCCCGCACACTCCGCGCGAATGGTGTGGTGGCGCATGAACAGAACCATCATATCGAAGGCTCGTTGCATGCTGTCCAACGCAAAGATGAGCAAGCGTTTTTGGCGAGGCCGCCAACACCGCATGCTATTTGATCAACAGTCGCCTTCTATTCCACTCAATAAGAAAACTCCCATTGAGGTATGATGCAGTACACTGCTGATTATTCACAGTGAAAGTTTTTGGTTGCTGCTTATGCTCATGTTGATAATGGAAAATTGGAGCCTAGAGCTATTAAGTGTCTGCTTTCTTGGTTATGGTTCTAGAGTAAAAGGATATAAGCTATGGAATCTGATACAAGAAAAACTTTCATGAGCGAAGTGTTGTTTTTAATGAATCGTGATGTTTAATGACAGTTTACCCATAGATATTGTACGAGCGAGATCGATGATGAGCGTGCGAATATGAGCGTGCGGGTGGAGCACGTGGATGATCGGGGAGATGAATTTATTGATGATACTATTGATCTTTGTTCAGCACTTATCTCTGTTTTGCGACAAGGCGATCGACCTATTGCACTTCGCGAGAGAAAAGAGGAGTTGTGCTCCTCGATCCCGATTAATTGAAGAGTGTAATTTGATTCATTATGCTCTTAGTTGTGCTTTGAGCAATGGAGAACACTCATGAGCGATTCACGTACTGCTGAAGCCATTGTTTACGGAGATCATGAGAAGTGGATCTCAGCTATGCAGAAGAGATCACGATCCACGGAGAAAAATGGCACATGGGGCGTGGTGCGCTTGCCTAAAAATAAGAAGACCGTGCGTTGCAAATGGATCTTCAAGAGGAAGGAGGGCCTATCTCCTAGTGAGCCTCCAAGATTTAAGGCAAGGTTAGTAGCTAAAGGTTTTAGTCGATTAGGTGTTGATTACAATGATGTGTTCTCCCGGTTGTGAAGCATAGCTCAATCCGTACATTCTTTAGTATTGTTGCTATCGTGATCTTGAGCTTGAGCGACTAGATGTGAAGACGACATTTTTGCATGGAGATCTTGAGGAGGAGATATACATGGACCACCGAGAAGGGTTCATAGTGCACAGTAAGGAGGATCATGTTTGCAAATTGAAGAAGTCCTTATATGGTTTGAAACAGTCTCCTCGTCGATGGTATAAGAAGTTTGATTCATTTATGTTATCAAATAACTTTAAAAGATCTGATTATGATAGTTGTGTCTACATTAAATTTGTTGATGGATCACCTATATACTTCTTTTTATATGTTGATGATATCTGATTCTTGCCAAGAGCAAGAAAGAAATCACTACATTGAAGTCTCGATTGAGCGATGCATTTGAGATGAAGGATCTTGGTGCTGCTAAGAAAATTCTAGGTATGGAAATTACTAGAGACCGTGCTTACGGTTTATTGTTTCTTAGTCAACAAAATTATATTCGAAAGTGCTTCATCGTTTCAACATGCATGATTCAAAGCACGTGAGTACTCCCATTGCACCTCACTTTAAATTGTCGACTTCACAATGTCCTAGCACCGATGAGGAGGTTGAGTACATGTCGAGTTACGTATGCTAGTCTTTGTAGGGTCTTTGATGTATGCCATGGTTTGCTCTCGTCCAGTTTATCTTATGCTATGAGTTTAGTCGGTAGATATATGGCTAATCTGGTAAAGAGCATTGGAAGGCCGTTCGATGGATTTTCGGTACATGCGAGGCACATCGAATGCTTGTTTGAAGTTTGGCGGGACTGAAAAAGAACTCGTTGGCTATGTTGATTCAGATTATCTTTGGTGATTTGGATAAGCGTAGGTCGCTCACGAGTTATGTATTTACCATTGGAGGTTGTCTTTGTGAGTGGAAGGCACATTTGCGAGGATGTTGTTGCGTTGTCCACCAGGCGAGCGAATATGGCTATGTGTGAAGCAAGTAAAGAGTCGGTTTGGTGAAAGGTTTGTTTCTTGAGCTTCTTTGGAGTTGATTCTTGCATTAATCTGTTTTGTGACATCAGTGCAATTTATCTCACTAAAGATCGGATGTTTCATGAGAGGACAAAGCACATTGAGATTAAATATAACTATGTCGAGATATTGTTGCAAAGGGTAAGCTAAAGGTATGCAAGATTAGCACTCATGAAAATCCTGGCGATATGTTGACAAAGCCAGTTCTGTTGCTAAGTTTGAGCTTTGCTCAAGCTTAGTTAGTATCTGACTTAGCCCAAGAGGTGTGTGGCGCGAAAGTATTTCTTTCTTTGTTGTGTTGGGGTGAAGGATTGGTTTATGCTACGGAAGGAATTTGTCTCAAGGTGGAGTATGTTGATTTGTGATCCAAATTCTATACTTTAGGCCGGCTTACGGGCGGAGCGTAGCGAGGCCCGTCGCGGAGGCTTAGGGCGGAGCGGAGCGGAGTCTGGCAACCATTGTGCAAGGCCGTGCACCCGGGGGCGCTGGGGAGTGCGGGGGCTTGGTATGGATTCTAGTCGAATTAGGGTTTCCTGTTATATATATTCCTGTAAGCGCCGTTTGGGATATGAGATTAGAGTTGTAAATCCCGGCATTGTAACCTCACCCGATATAGTGAAGATTGTTCTTTGGTGGCGCGTGGTTTTTCCTCTCGCATTGGGAGGGTTTTCCACGTTAAAATCTCGTGTCTCTCTGCGATTGATCTTGTTTACTTCGTCGTTCCTCCGCCGTCGCGTGTAACACATCGAACATATGTATACACTGCACCACGGTATTTCGTGTTACCAGTGTTCCCATTCTCAAAAAAATGGTTCAAATGATCACGAGAAACTCTGAAAAAATGCATAGATAGCGTCGATATAATCTACCATGCCACAAAATTTCAAATCTACATCAAGAAAGAAAAAAAAAGACAAATTCTACTGAAAAGAAATCCAAAATAAAAAAGATAAAGACACTATTCACTGAAATCTGTTTTCTTGTTTCTTGACATATAGATTGAATTTTGATTTTAAATTTTGTAGCATGATAGATTAAACTGTGTAGCATGATAGATCGACCTCAACAGGTGGATCGCGTCCAGTTGATTTGATTTGATTCTGATCAGTCATCAGTCGATCTGCAACGGAGGATTTTGATTTGATTCTGATCAAGTCCAGTGGATCGCGTCCAGAACAGAGGAAATGATTTGATTCTGATCAGTCATCAGGCGGCGACGGCGAGTGATGTGCACTGAATCACCGATCGATTTGGCGTTTTGGCGTGCATGAAAGCATATCCATATGATATGCAGCAGAAAAGTGGCGAACAGAGCAGCACGTCCCACATAATTTGCTCGTTTTTTCCACATCAAAATCACTGATCTGAAGGTTCGTTCGGTTTCTCCTAAAAATTAAAGGGGCTTGACGGCATCGGTTTTTTTTTTTCTTTAAATGGTTTGACTTGGCTCGGCTTCCTCAATGAAGCTAAAGAAAAGGGGCTGCAGCTTTCTCCGTACACAATGGCATTTTTTTATATGCAAATGTTTAGACCCTTTCCCATGCATCCGCTCTTAGAAGATGTAAAATCCACCGCCTCTGAACAAATCCTTAGCACGCAATTGCTCAATTAGGGTATGGATATTGGTATCGTTCGATTCATTTCCGAGCTGCAAAACATTATATCTCGATAATGCAAAGGAAAAAAAGCAAAAGAGAGAGAGAAAGAAAAAACTATGTTAAGAAGCCAACGTATTCTAAACAGCTTTTGGCTTCTAAAACTAGAAGCTATTTGTGGGCCAGTTTTTTTGGCTTCGGCTTATAATTTTTTGCTACACCTTATGGCTTTTGGCTGCTCGCAAGAGAGAATACGACGAGAGAGAGAGAGAGAGGGAGAGAGGGAGACTCGCGTGTGATTTTGGCCGATATAAATGAAGTCATTCAAGTGTCTATTACAATCAATTTGTAGACCCCGCCTTATAAAGATACTCCATTTAAAAGCTAGTTACTGTATAAAAGCTAATTACTATAAAAAAGCGGCTTCTAGAAGACTAGGACTCCCAATGTTTCCCATTCCAATCCCCCTTACGACTCACCCGTCCTCAGACTGAAACCAAAGCTGGGGATGTCGACAAGCCCGAGTTGATCTACATAATCCATACTCTTTTCACCCCTAAAAGGCATGCTCCTACCGTGGTTGTAGTCCGGTTGGTTGGTTCATGCATCTTGCTGTTTGTACTGTAGTTTTAGTTGGGCAAAAGATGCACTCCATAATACCCAACATGCCCTGCAACTCCCTATTAAATTCATGAATTATCTCCGAGAAATGCTTTGGGCTTACATGTGTCTTATATATTCTATTGATGCCTACTTGCCTAAGTGTATGCCTCGAACATGTCATAATGCACACCTACTCACTGCATCTACTATAGGGTGAATCTATAGCTTTCTTAGTGACAACATTGTGGCTTCGACTAATTGGACCGAAGTGAACACGCTATGACACTGACTGTGCAGACCCAAATGACCATACCATACCACCTTTTCAGACTGACTTGATGACAAGCACCAACTTTTCTCAGTGATTTGACAACTTGTCATATTCTGTAGCCAAAGATACCTTCTTGCGGATGTGAATGTACTTGATTTCACCATAATTTACTCTCTTAACACTACACCCCAACCTTCTATAAAACCAACACCTAAATCATATTAATGGCAGATGTTGGATGCTCACCAAGAAAGGAACTAACGAACCCTCGATGGCCAAAGTGTTGTTGCAATGTTCTAACTATCTACACCAAAGTCCATGACACCTTTCTCTTTGCTCGCTTTGTCTTCCGGTGCACGTATAACAAGGTTAGTCTTCTGCCCACATAACAAGGGAGCATGTTTCATCTTTGGATGACCAGTTTTTGGCTTATCTGAGCGGTGTCGGCGTCTGTAAGGCTGCATGCGAAAACAAAGCGATGCTTAGATCATAGGTGATAAATCGACTTGCCCTGAAATGAAAAAAAATCAAGCGGAAAATACGTGTCCTACTTCTTTTTGACAGAAATAAATACGTATTCTACTAGCACTACCATCTTGTCGATGATCGAGTCGCTGATCTTATAAAATAATATAAGAATGATGATTGAATTTTTTAGGAAAGAATGAGGATGTTCTTTATTACTATAAACTTGTCACATGATGTCTTTACAAAGGCATGAAACTAACCCTAATCTCCATATTCTTTCCACTGGTTGGAAGAATAACTTGCATAATCTACTTGGCTCTGAATTTTTCATCCTTCTTCATCAACCCTTAAATACCATTGAAGGGATGACAGTTATTCATCTAGAGAGACACCTCATGGAACTAGCTCGTCAGATTGAGGAGGTAGTTGCTGTCAGAGAGAGGACGCTTGATCGTCAATTGTTGTTAGTGGGAGACGAACAAGGGGAACGACTGCATAGCGGTTGTTTGTCGAAAGACTTAAGATCGAAGCATCGTGCTGTTTTAGGTTGATAAAAGCACATGTTCTATCCATCGTATGGAAGAAATCTCTAACTAGGGTACTCGGGCAGCAGCATCTAGAGGCTTATGACTATGGAGGTCTTTCATCCTTAATCAAATATTAAAACCATATTAAGGATTTATTCAATCCTCATCACTTCTAAAGGCCCTGCTCAAAAGTGCTGTGACTTTTGGTTTTTATCTAAAATGATATCGCAGTGGCTGCTAGTTTTTATGAGGTATTCAATTAAAAAAATGAAAATAGAAAACACTGCTATATCTCCATAGATAATATAAAGAAAAATCATATTAAAAAACAACATATTCTAAATAGTTTTTGGCTTCTAAAATCACAAGCTAGAAGGTAACGACCCAAAAATACACACGTATATTATATTGCTCGCATATACGTCACCAAAACCAGGGCCACACGTCCCTTTCTGCGTAGCCATCGCGTCACACCCCCGGGGGCACGTGCACCCACTGACACCTCGGGCCCACGCCTTAACATCTCAACCTTTACCAGCCTTCGTATGCACGCTCTTGTAATTAGAGCTGGGAGTTGAGCCGTGTTACGCCGGCACGGCCCGGGCCTATCGTGCTTCGTGTCGTTTCGTGTCGTGCTGGTTTGGCTTAGTCATCTTACTATGTCGTGCCGTACCGTACCAGCAATCGGGCTGTGCCAGCCCAAATCCAGCTCGAAGTAACTATACACAACGAAGTCGTCGGCGACGATGGTGGCGACGGTCGTCATCTTCCTTTCTCTCGTACTCACCTTGTTAAAATCTAGTTGAAATTGAATTAGTTGTATAAAAACATGGGCACATAATGACGTAAATATTTCGGGAAAAACAAATTTTTTTGATATTTTAAAAATACAATGTTACTGCCTCGTTAAAAACCTTACGCCCCAAAGTGGGGTTCCCCGAGTAAGGAAGAAAGTACAGTAACAATATATGTATATACTAACTATAACAACATGCGTACATAGTATCTACTCATCAATATTTAGGTCGTTCATGCGTTCGAAGTCAGCATACGCCTGTACGATTTCAGGATCCTCCAGTTGATACTGTTGCCGCTCTTTGGCTAATTCCCAGTCTTTGGCGTATGTGATTACCTCCACCATCCTGGGCATAAGGGATGATCTCCTTTCTTGGGAGTTGGGAGGCAGCTGCTGGGAGCCTGGGTTGGAGGTGGCGGCGTGGAGTCTCCGGCTGTGGAGCAGGCAAAGGTGCAGAGGCCGACTCTAGCGGAGGCTGCGTTGCGACCTCACCCCCTCCGTCAACTCCTGATGCTGCTCTCAGCTCCGGCTGCCCCGCTCCTCCTCCTGCGGCCGTCGTCCACTTGTTCGGGTTCTGGTGACCGATATACGTCCTTCCGCTCTACTCCCTCTCTCTGCTCTGTGATGGCCTGATGAGTTGTGATTGTGGGAAATCTGGGGATTCGACGGGAGGGAGGAGGCAAGGTGGAGACCGAGGCGGCCTAGCTGCTGGCGTCGGCATGCCCACCATGCCACTCGTGCCCATCGTGCTCCCCGTGCCGTGCCGGCCCAAACACGACATGATTCGCCGTGCCGTGCCATGCCGCCCAGTGAGCCGGGTTTCTAGGCTTGGCCCGGCCCAACATTTGTACCATACTGGCACAACCCACCACATGTTGGGCTGGGCTGTGCTGGGCCGTGCCGGGCCCACCTCGCAGCTCTACCCGTAATGGTACAAAAGTACACGTGAAACCTTACCTGCTTCTTCTCCCACTGATCACCGGGCCCCACCGCGCCCGAGGAAGGTTCCAGCCTCCGGTGCTGCCCCTTCCGGAATCTTCGGGAAGGCTCCACCGCCGTAGCCGGCCGGCGCTATGATCGTGTCGGCGCTAGCGACGGCGGTGGGCATCAACCTGGGCCTCACCGTGCTCCTAGCCGCCGCCTACTCGCTCCTCCGCAGCCTCCCCGCGCTGCGCCGCTGCCCCTACGCGCCGCTCGAGCCCTGGCTCGCCGCCGCGTGGCGCCGCTCCGAGGACGACATCAACGCCGCCGCGGGGCTCGACGGCGTCGTCTTCGTCCGCATCTTCGTCTTCAGGTCTCCCTACTCCGGACCCCCTCCCCCCACTCATAAAAATACACTTTGCTGATTTGCTCCAGTTGTCTCACTGACATGTGGGTCCTGGACCCACATGTCAGTGAGACATCACTGGGGCAAATCAGCAAAGCCACTCAAGAGTGGGGGCAAATGAGCAATTATTCCCTTCTCCACTCTTGTGCCCGTTTCCTTCGGTTGGTTTGCTGAATTGGGCGTGCTGTGGGGGCTGTGGGATGGTGCAGCATTAGGGTTTTCGCGGCGGCCGCCTTGGTGGGCGTCGGGGTGCTGATGCCGGTGAACTTCCTGGGGGACCAGCTGCGGTTGATCGACTTCTCCGATCTGCCCAACAAGTCCGTCGACCTCTTCAGCGTCTCCAACGTCCAGGACGGGTCCAACAAGTGAGCAATTTTGAACTCTATGATGCTTAGTTTAGTAATTCAGTGCAATTTTTGGGGGTTTTACAGGGTTTTGATTAGTGTCTCAAGGTGAATTGAACTGGTTAATTAGCTCCCTGCTATTTCCTGTTTAGTTCAGTTTTGTAACTAAGGTTATTTATGTGATCTGTTTGGTGTTAGGAGGGTAAGAGTCTGTTTGCGTGCTCTGTTTGGTGTTTGGAGGGTAATTCTCTTGGTCCTGTTGTTTTTAATTTCATGGAAAGCTTTATTGTGCAGTTGTGCTAGTGCTTGTTGAGGCGTGAGCAGAAGCTTATTTTTCAGCTTAGGTTGCTCAAATTGATAAGAAGTTTGCTTTTGTGAAGATTTGTCTACTGTCGATAAGACTGACCGTCAATCTCCATTATTCCCTGTACTACGAAATTATTTTGTGCTTTCATCGTATTAAATGGCTAATGTAATAAAAATCAGGATTCAGGAAGCTATTTCAGACATCTCCTGCTTTATCATAGCAAAAGAATGTTTGTAAGATGTAGACTGAGAAAACATGTTGTGGTTCTGTTAAAAAAGAGGAAAAATAAAAAAAAATGTCATCAGTACTTAGAATTTGATGCGGATGATATGGAACAGTTCCAATCATGGGGCCTGCACGTCGTGGCATTCTCCATGGCTTCATGCTGATGCAAATCATTTGGCTGGAGTATGAGTTGATATCTGTATTGGAAATTATCTTTCTTGTTGAGCTAGCAATGCATACTCATTACCTGTGGTAATGTGGTTGACAGATTGTGGCTTCACTTTTCTGCTGTGTATGTCATAACTGGAGTTGCATGCTACCTACTTTATTATGTAAGTAATTTAACATTTTTGCTTCTTTTGGGTTACCTACTTTCTATATGTGCTAGATGCTTTGCATGTATCTTTTAATTCATCGTCTTCTTTTAATTAATGCATGCTCATTGGATCTGACATCCGTTTCTTACATTCTTGTTTGTAAAGTTCCCCTTTGGTTTTTTACTGGTTTCACATAGTTTCTATGTTGTCTCTTTGCTGGAATACAAATGTATTGCTGGCAAGAGGCTCGAGTATTTTATGAGTTCAGAGCCACTACCTCAGCATTTCACAGTTCTGGTTCGAGCTACCCCTATAACTGATGGTGGTTCTGTGAGTGATGCTGTTGATAAGTTTTTGAAAGAGTATCATTCATACACCTACTTGTCACACACTGTTGTTCATCAAACTGGCAAACTTCGCTGCCTTCTTGTAAGATATAATTCCTTTTGTATTGCTTGATTATGAACAGATACACATGCTTCATCAATGATTCTAACAAAACACTCATATGGTTGTCTATTGATTAATTGCTTGCATTACATATGGGTCGTTGTGCAATATATAGCATGGGGTTTGTAAGACCTGCATTTTGTTCCAGTTATTATCAACATCTGCCTTCTGAATTTACTTCATAGTCTTTGAATTTGTTACAACTATAGCAACACAGCATATCTTAAATTGCTATTGTGTTTGCAACATGATATCCATAATCTACTTTATATGCAATATTTGTATTGGTCAAATTGCTTAGACATAATTCATCACAAGCTTACTGTACACATACTGTTCTTACTTCCTACAACCAGCTGAAATATATTATTTTACCTCAAAGCGGTATATTGGATGGCATGTATGGTCGCTGAAGTGTTCTCTAGATCCATGCTCTCACAAATACATAAAGTAATTACTAATTATATACATGCCAAGAGAGTGAAAGAGGAAAATAAATTCATGCCGCGAAATTGTTGTCAGTTACACTAATTACATAAATCGTCTGTTATCCTCATTTGAGGTATCATCCTTTCACCTTTTTAGCATAATTTATTTTCACGGGAAGAAAAAAATCAGAATGCTCATCTCTGCTGGATGCATCTGAAAGTAATGGTAGACTAGTTTTTTTTTGCTTTTCTACCTGGAAAACTCTTACCATCCGCTTTCTATATGGAGATAAATTTCATAAGGAATACTTCATTCTAACTTGCTGAACTTATTTTCCCATTTCACTTCTTTTGATAGTCTGTTCGATTCCTGTCCAGACTGATGCTGAGAATATCTGCAGAAAGCTTACCAACTTAAAATCTGTATGGCGTCCTTCTGAAGGCCCTACAAGAAAATTTCTGGGATTATTTGGCAGAAATGATCATCTTGGGAAATATCATAAAAGGCGGGCAGACCTAGACGAAAATGTTAGAATGGAACAATCAGATGCTACTAGGAGCAGACAGGTGCAGGTTTCCTTTTTTTTTTGTCTCGGTCAAGTTAATTATGATGTGTTGATATGTTTATCTATACTTATTGCTCAACTTTTCCCCAGTTGATCTTTGGTTCTGACACATGGAATGCAAACACAAACATTTTGATTTATCTTATCTATATTTATTGCTTCATATCTCTTCAGGAAATTCTGGCTGCTTTTGTTTCATTCAAATCTCGATATGGTGCTGCAAATGCAATTTTCATTAGGCAGTCAGACAATCCAATTGAGTGGCAAACAGAGCATGCTCCCAATCCTCATGATGTTTATTGGCCTTTCTTTTCTACATCATTCATGGAAAGATGGATATCCAAGTTCATAGTGTCTGTAGCTTCAACTCTCCTGATAATCATCTTTCTCGGTTTCTCCTAGTTTTGGCATTTGTTCAAGGACTCACCTATATGGAACAACTAGAGACATGGTTGCCTTCCCTGAGAACATACTGGAAATGTTAGTTTTTGATCATGAATTGATATTTATATTTTCATTGATCCTGTATTTTGTTAATTTTAAAGGACCTCGTCATTACTTTTGAAGTTGCTCAGCGTACAGTAGTCAAGCACTCAAGCATGTGTTCAGATGCTGAATTAGTGATACTAGTGCTAGCTAGTCCATCATGTTGGTTGTACTTAGAATGACCTAGCGAACTGACCTTTATTTTATTTTGCCCTTGCAGAGCTGTTGTCAGTCAAGTGGTTACAGGATATCTTCCCAGTGTCATTCTTCACTTTCTTTCCTCTTATGTGCCCTCGATAATAAAGCTATTTTCAACCATGCAAGGATTTGTTTCTGTTAGTGGGATTGAGAGAAGTGCTTGCAACAAAATGCTTTGGTTTACAATATGGAGTGTGTTCTTTGCAAATGTTCTTACTGTCTCAGTCTTAGGTCAACTCGAGATATTCCTTGATCCAAAGGAAATACCATCAAGACTTGCAATTGTTGTACCAGCACAGGTAGAGCATGTGCTTCTTGATTGCCTTCATGATATAGTTTAGTATGTACATGACAGGTAGTGTTCTTCTAGAAAGTTATCACAAGTTGCTTTTGGGAACACATTCTGCCTTCTAAGCTTCATATGGCATTGACAGTTTCTTTCCTATGGACATGATATACTTAAATTGACAGACATACAAGGGTTTCCTTTGTTTCTTCAATTAATAGCCTTAGTAGTTAGTAACAGGCATGCAACTTTAGCCATTGCAAATACTCTCTGTTTTGTAGACATCCGTCTCCTGTGGGTACTTAGTGTAAAACCTGCTTCCTTAAACTATTAGTAGTTGTGCAGTATGGTATTAGTCTCAAGTGTAACTGTGCATTGCTAAGCTATCCTTGGTTTTATGTTTGTTCTACAGGCCTCTTTTTTTATTGCATACGTGGTTGTTAAGGGTTTTAGAGATATAATAGAATCAGCATATTCCTCTGTAATATCTCTTTGTTTTCCTTATATATATTGCCCATTAGGCCTCTTCAATATATGCACAATATTCATAACATGGTATCAGAGTTTAGGTTGAAACCCTAACCTCAATCTACTTCCGTTGTTGTTGCTGCCCTTGGGAGGATCGATCTCCTCTCCCGGGGGCGGCCATCTTGTTGGGTGGCCACCTCTTTCGGCCGCCGTGCATGCGCTGTTCGCCGGCCGTACACCACCAGATCGTCGTCGGGCCGTCGCTGGACCGCCGTCGGATCCTGCCTCTTCCGCCCGGATCCTACGACACCTCCGCCTCCTCGAGCTTCGCAAGGATGCCGTTGATCAGGATCGCCTAGCCGCAAACACGTCATCACGTTCGCCCGTGCTCACGCGCGCCTCTGCGCAGCGTTGCCGTCTGGATCTGGCGCCTCCGGCGCGCGGCCGGCCAACCGTCGGATCCGGCGCCTCGGGCGGTCCGAGCGCCGGTGCCCTCGTCGACTTCATCGCCACCTCCTGCGGCTCGGGCGCGGAATCTCACGGCGGCGCTGGCTCCTCACTTCCCATGCGGTGCCGTCGGATCCGGGCTTCCCGCGGCGGATCCCGCCGCTAGGCTCTTCTTCGCCACCGGATCTGGGCTCCCCGCGCTGAATCCCACCGCCTGGCTCTTCTCGCCGCCGCTGTGGTTCTCACGCTCCACCTCCTCTACCTCCGCGCCGGGGCCAGGGGGCCGCTCGCCAGCGCCGGTGTCTTAGGGGCAGATAACGACAGCTCGGTCTGCGGGCAAGTCCAGTCGGTCTCCTTCCGCTCGGATCCCGCAACAACTGCTGCACTGGAGGAGGCCCTGGAGCTCTACTAGTCTGAGCTGCATGCCTACGAGTGATGGCAGGAGGCCGAGACTCGTGCTACCGCCATCCTGGTGGGTAATATGACTGTGGCCATCTCCATGGATGTAGCGGAGCGGCCGATGACATAACTTATATGGTAGCGCCTCCGAACTCACTATTTGCAGACGAGTGATGCTATGTATTTTTCACTTTTTCAGTTGTACACCAGGCGCACTCTCTTCAACAGCTTGATGCCACTGTCGATGACTTCTACTAGCAGACGTCTGTGGTGTGGCGTCAGCTTGACTTTTGAGGGCCGGATGTCTACCACACCTACCCCTGCTATGTGCGGCTTTGCTTACCAGGAGACTCACCATCTCTACGAGTTCTTGACGTGTCTCCGACCTGAGTTCGAGACTGTGCGGGCTCAGCTCCTGGCTTGCCACCCACGCCCGAGCTTAGTGAAGGTTCTCACGGCTGTGCGTGCTGAGGAGGCTCGTCACCATGGCACGGTTTAGCTGTAGGTTGTCTTGTGCCTTGGCGACTGCCACTTCGCTGTTTCTTGGCAAAGCCGTGATCTCTCCTCACTCTCAATGCACCAGTAGCTGCTGCTTCTACTCCGGATCTCCACTGTACATACTGCCAGCGTGATGGCCACAGGTATTAGGACTGCTACAAGGGGGAGGAGGGACCACCATCGTTGGGGGTGGACGTCCCTCAAAGGGCTCTGGCGGTTCCTCCCACTCGAGCTAGCGCCTCTCGCCAGGGCTCATTCGGTGATGCTGCACATCAGCTCCTCTCACTCCTCTAATGTCTTGGTGTTGGCTCGTCCTCAGGCTCTTCGGGATCGACTTGTTTGACTCTTGCTTCTCAGTAGTCTTCCACGCCTTCGCCTCCGCCTTCCTCTATCGTTAGGTATTCTATCTCCATGGATCTTGGACCCTGGTGCTTCCTTTCACATGACACCAGATTCCATTCACCTTACCTTGTTGCATCCTACGGTTTTCTCTTCCACTGTTCAGATTGCAGATGGTACCTCTCTTTCTGTTGCAGGTTGAGACACCCTTTCTACTTTCTCTTTTCATGTTCCTACAGTCTCACATGTTCCTCAACTTAATATGCAACTTATGTCGGTTGGTCAGACATTGATCATGACTGTCGTGTTGTTCTTAAGTCTGACTCTTGTTTTGTCCAAGACTGTCGCACGGGGACTCTGCTTGGTACTGACCGTCGACACTGTGACTCACAGTGTCTTTGGGAGCTCAACTGGCTCCATCTGCCTTTCGCTGTCTCCCCCAGCCAGTCAGCCCCTGCCACTACCTCTGCCCTGTCAGTGTCCTCCACTACCTCCACTTGATGGCACTATCGTCCTGGTCATCTCTACAGATCGCGTCTATCGGCACTAGTTGGTCGTGGTGTTCTTGGGTCTGTTTCTAGGGACACGTCATTACATTGTATGGGTTGCAAGCTTGGCAAGCAGCTGCAGCTCCCCTATCCCTCTAGTGATTCTACTTCTGCTCATTCTTTTGATCTTGTACACTAAGATGTTTGAGGCCCAGCTCCCTTCGTTTCGAAAAGGGGTCATTGATATTATGTGATACTTATTGATGATTATTCTCACCATACTTGAATCTACTTTATGTCCTCTCGCAGTCAAGTTCTCTCTATTTACCAGATGTTCACTGCCATGGTTCGCACTCAATTCGATTTGACCATTTGTGTGTTTTGTTCCGACTCTGCTGGTGAGTATCTTTCTGCTGCTTTGTGTCATTTTCTCGCTAAGAAGGGTACTCTTCCCCAATATTCTTGCCGTGGGGCTCATGCTCAGAATGGTGTCTCTGAGCGTAAGCATTGTCACTTGAGACCGCTCATGCTCTCATGCTTGCCTCCTCTTTCCCCCCTCACTTCTAGGCTGAGGCTGTTTCCACTGCTGGTTTTCTCATCAACATGTAGCCTTTCATTGCCCTTCAGGGTTCCACTCCTATTGAGCGTCTCTACGGTCGAGCCCTAGAGTATGGTCACCTTTGCAGTTTCGACTGTGTTTGTTTCGTCCTTTTTCCATCTCGTGAGAGCACCAAGCTGACTGCTCAGTCCGTTGAGTGTGTTTTCCTTAGCTGCAGTCTTGAGCATAAGGCTTATCGTTGCTATGACCCCGTTGCTCACAGGATGAGGATTTCCCGGGATGTCACCTATGACGAGTCCCGACCTTACTACCCTTGTTCCCCCATGGTCAAGTTAGATTCTCTTGTTGAGTCGATCTCTTTTCTGACTTTTCCTGACTCACTGCCTTCCACTCCTGTTTTGCCTCCTCCTTCGCCTCCCTCACCTCTGGCTACACCTCTTCCACCTCTGTCGGAGTCTACTTTATGTTCTGTTGTTGAGATTCTACCTTTTCCTCTGCACTATTCTCGTTGTCCTCAGCCTACTCCAGTTGAGCCTCCGTCTTTGCTGGGTTTTGTTCCCAACTCTTCTTCTCCGTCCCTACTGGGTCCTGCTCTACCCTCTCCTAGATATGATCTTCGTGATCACCACACTGTCAGGCCACCTAAGCGCCGGTTTGTAGGCTGCGCCTCTTCCGAGCTTTGACCCTCTGCGAGGTCTTTGTTTACCACAGTGGCAGCTCGTGATGTCTGAGGAGATTGCTGCCTTGGAGCGTACTGGTAATTGGGATCTTGTGCCCCTACCTACGCGTCACCCCCATCACGTGCAAGTGGGTGTAAAATATCAAGACTCGCTTGGATGGTTCTCTTGAGCGCTATAAGGCTCGTCTTTTAGTGCGTGGTTTTCAGTAGGAGCATGGTCGTGACTATAATGAGACTTTCGCTCCTATTGCTCACATGACCACAGATCGCACACTACTTGCTATGGCCTCTGTTCGACAGTGGTCTATCTCTCAGTTGGATGTTAAGAATGCTTTTCTCAATGGTGGGCTGCGTGAGGTCTACATGCAGCTGCCCCTGGGTATTCTGTCCTTGAGGATATAGTTTGTCGCCTTCATCGCTCTCTATGGGCTCAAATAAGCCCCTTGTGCTTGGTTTGACCGCTTCTCTTCTGCTGTCACTGCTGTCGGCTTCTCTGCTAGTGATCACGACCTTGCCCTCTTTGTCCACACCTCTTCTTGGGGTTGGACACTCCTTCTCTATGCAGATGACATGATCATTACTGACGATGACTCTCAGTATATTGTCTTTGTGAAGAAGCATCTCGGTAAGCAGTTCTTGATGTCTAATTTGGGTCTTCTTTGTTACTTCTTTGAGATTGAGATCACTTTTACGCCCAAGGGCTACTATCTCTCTCAGGAGCGTTACATTCAGGATATCCTTACTCGCGTTTGTTTCACTGATTAGCGTGTGGTGGATACTCCTATGGAGCTTGGTGCTCACTTTCGGCCTACCGATGGCGGGCCTATTGAGGATCCCACTTGCTACCGTCATATTGTTGGGAGCCTTGTCTACCTTGGCATCACTCACTCTGACATCTCTCACTTAGTTCACATCCTGTTAGTTCATCTCTACTCCTACTTAGCTCCATTATAGTCACCTTTGTGTTCTGCGATATTTTCGCGGGACTATCACTCGTCGCTTTTCTTTCCTCACTCCAGTTCTTTGCATCAGGCGTACACTGATACGACCTAGACTAGCGATCATTCTGATCGCCTATCTCTTTCTGCCTATTGTGTTTTTCTTGGTTCCTCCTTGATTGTCTGGAAGACTAAGAAACAGACTGTCATTTCTCGTTTGAGCGCTGAGGCTGAGTCAAAAGCCATGGCGTCGTTGACAACTGAGATCACCTGGCTTTGGTGGCTACTTGAGGATTTCGGTGTTTCCACTACTGCACTGACTCCTCTCTTCTCAGACAGTACTGGCGCGATCAGCATTACTCGAGATATCGTGAAGCATGAGCTCACCAAGCATATTGGGGTAGATACTTTATACATGCGATCGCATGTGCAAGACTAAGTCATTGCTCTTTAGTATGTACCTTCGGAGGTTTAGCTATCAGATTTTTTCACTAAGGCACAGGCTAGAGCTCAGTATAGCTTCTACTTCTCCAAACTCAGTGTTGTTAATCCACCATAAATTTATTAGGGTGTGGGGGTGTTAGACATGTAAATAGTCTAGGGTCTAGGGGGTTATTTGCATATTTACCTATACATTTGTATTGGCCGGTGGCATCTTTGGGAATACATGCTTCATTTCAACAAGTATGTCTTTTTTTTCCTTAAGAGATGACATCAGTGTATCAAATGTCCTGGTTATGCCAGTTCTGAGAAGTGATTACACTAGGAGTTATTTGACGATGTTGAAATTACTAAACAAAAGACTCATATTCTACAAGTGGATTTCTGTTTGCCGGATAAATGTGTCAGACTGGAAAACCAGTGCTTCAACTCAAATGCTCTTTTTCTAATGTAGTTAGTCAGGTAGTGTTATTACTATATACATGTTATAGAAATACTTCAGCTCTCACTCTAGCTTTTTCAACTAGATAGTGTAATTTTGCATGTGTTTAAGTTTATTATTCATCAGTTTAGCGTTGTACAATTCTTAACTTTGCATAGTACAAATGAAGCTTTTTAATGTATATTCACCCAATTATGATACTGGTGGAAGATTTTGGCCTATCGTGCACAATGCAACAATGTTTTCTCTGGTTCTGATGCATATAATTGCGATTGGAGTATTTGGGCTAAAGAAACTTCCTCTCGCATCAAATTTGCTGGTGCCTCTTCCAGTGCTGACACTTCTGTTCAATGAATACTGCCGGAACCGTTTTATCCTATCTTCAAAGCATATTCTACCGAGGTACTAATTTTGTAGTTTTGCTTTTTGTTCAGGCATAGCATGCACTCTGTATGCATCTGTTTACCAACGCTCATGACTCATGAGTGTTCGATCATTCTTATTGTTTATCTGCCACTTCTATGGCATGTGATGTGTCATCATTTTCACTTTTTGTACCTGTGGTCTTTGATAAAGAAAGAGAGAAGAACAGAGCAAACCAGAGATGGCAGAATTCTTCAGCAATCTTGTAACAGCATACTGTGACCCAGCACTGAAACCTCTCCAGCGCTCCTCAAACTCGGATGAACGGAATACACCGCTCTTGTCTTCCGTTTAGATCCAGACTAGTCATAGGTGGCATCCTGACTCCCAGGGTGTGAATTTTGATTTGGTTTTGATGATCAGATACATAACAGTACAGGTGTGCTCCTTGTGTTAAAACTGGAAAGCAGGATTTTAGACATACGTCGCTGTATTGTCGTTTGCTGTGCGTTTTTTCTTACGAGGAGTTTGTTGTGCATATTTGTACATCATATTTCGTGCTCACTTTTTAGAGATGGATAATGCATTGCTCCTCCAATGTTAGGTTGGTAATGCAAACCTCTTGTTTGTTGTGTTGTACCTTCAAAATTTTCAGGTTCTTTTCTTAATAAAAAATTTAACTGCTTGTATTTGTGGATGTTGTTTTGTTTCATAGTATGCAGTATATGAGATTCTTTGCCACTTGGAGAATGCGATAAGGATACGCGGCTTTATCTCTATTTTCAGTAAAGTTCTTACCATTTCTTTGGCCGTCTATCTATCACCATATGAACTTTTGACGTCAAAATTTGAGTATTCTAAATACAAAAAGTTGCAAACCGTGTGGAATCGATTGACCATGGTGTGATTACCCAACTATATGCTTAGATCATTTGACAAGTTCATACTCTACAGTCACTGACCTTGAAAATGTCTTGCCATCCTAAAAGTTGACCGTTTCAACTTAATTAATATTCCAAGTTCAAAATAAAAGTATTCCTTTATGGTTCCTTTTTTGTTTATGGTTCTCAAAATTTAACCTAACAAAGATTTGCTTGCATCAGTTAAGCATATATGTGATCATAACCGATGTCAAAATGCCCCACCAACAAAAAAAAAACAGACAAATCGAAGACCAGCAAGATAATGTATTATTCACTTTAAAGGACTGTGTTTGATAGCCACTTGGAGAGAAAACAACGGTGGTATTATGCTAATCTATCTAAGCATGCATGCTACGTGTTGTAGTGGGGTGTAAGCCATCCTTAACAACATTCTTGTGCCATTTGGCTCGCGTTGTCTGTTCACAGGAAATGTAGAACATTTCTGATCCTAATGTGGTAAGTAAAAATCGTTGTCAATATAAGCCATAGCAACATTATTGCGCCATTTGTCTTCCTTGTTCATAGGAAGTGTGTACTAGATCCTAATCTATTTATTTATATGGAAGAGTGCAGAATTCCTAATGCATCATGACATGCTGTTGATATTTTGCTCCTGGCAAGCTGTATGGACGAATATTCATGTCCAGTTGATACCTCTATTAGTACTTAATTACTTGCTTTGCTCTAGGTCACTGTCATTTACTCATAAAAACTTGTGGACATATGCTCACATATTCTTGGTCACACGGTATGCATGAAAAGGCATTGTGATGTAAACATAATGATACCTAAATGGAGTGTAGGGTATTAGAGGTCCTTTTCTAATTTCTATGTTCTTGACCAAGATCCATGGAACTCCCAATTTGCAATTGCTAGCTTAATTGACCTTGTCACACCATAAGATCACTTGCTAGACTTGACCAGGACTGAAAAGATCGGCAGTTGAAAAGGATGATGAGAAGCTAGGTCAAGCAGCCAAGAACAGCAATATGAACACAAATATTTGTTCTCTCAACCATCAACCTTGCAAGGAAGAGCTACTGGTTGGAGCATGTAAGAATGAACATGGTGTAGGATCAAACCCTAACTGTGTTAAGAAATAATCAGGGTAATGTGTAACCATGTAGTTAGTAAAACTCGAACCGTGCTACATGCCACGACAACATTGCCAAATCTTTACGACCCTGTTTGAAACGCAGGAAGTTTACATGAATTTCACTTCGATGGGGATCGAAAAAAATTCACATGTTCCGAACGGACCTACCTATACAAAATTCGCATGAACCATAGATACACTACATGTGACCCAGTGGCGAAGCTAGAAAAAAATGGAGAGCGGGCTCAAAGCGTACCGGTGGTGAGAAATGTCGACGAAGTCGTACTCATCGGAAACATCGTAGTGTCCAAACAAAATAAATTGAAATAAAATCAAAAATTATAAAATAGGTACTGAGACGTATATTATGAATATAAATGAAATTAGGAATTTGAACCACTTAATTCAGAGTTTGGACGGTGAAGAACAGGTCATTTGAAGGTTCGTCGGAGGAGAAAATACATAAAAAGATAAAGGAGAGAATATTCCTTTTTTTAGCTGAAAAATTAAAAAAACGACGTTGACAAGTGGGCCATTTATGTAAGTGACTAAGAGAGGGAAGCAAAGTAAGGGCAGAGTCGCCGGTTAGGGGTAGCATGGGAGGTGGGGGTAAATGGCAAAACGGATTGAAGGGGTCCCAGGGAGGTGGCGGCGTGGGCAATGATGTACGATGGTGGCACATGTGGCAGTCGGGGTGGCGGCATGGTGCGGGCAGGCGTAGGTGGACGGCGGTGCTCTGGCGACGTCAGGTGGAGGGCGGCGCGAGCATAGCTAGGGCTCGTGGAGTGCTCCGGTGCAGCCGGTGGGTTTGGGAAATGGCCAGAGAGGGGGGGGGGAGGGTGATGGTGGTTGGCAGCGGAAATGGAGGTGGCGCCAGTGGTGGCTCTCCACGGCAAGGCATTGAATTGAGGCATAAAACAAGTAGTGAAGGTGGTGAAGATGATTTGGGTGCGAGAAATTTAAAAATGGCTCATCGGACACGACGAAATCGACGACGAGGAGCAAATTCTGCCAATTTTGAGGAAAACTTGATTCCTGATAATTGGTTACACGAAAATCAAATTAACTTGGATGATGAGTTGCTTAGATACTAGAACACGAGATGATGCGAACCGTTTCGTCAAAAACTCATCGGAGAGGGAGGTTGCAACGGTGGAGCACGGTGGCAACACAGTCGGGCGCACGAGCGACATGCGAGGGGTTGGGGGTTCCTGCCACTGGAGGGTAGGTTAGAGTCTGATGAAACCCCGTGGCTCCGCCATTGATGTGACTGAAACATCAAGGGCATATGCTAGAAAGATACTTTTGCAATTTATTTTTTTTACAGTAGAATAGAGCTGCAAGCTTTCGCTGAAAGGAGGACATGGAAAGGGGCATTGGAGACACCGTCTCCGTCATGCATGACAAACGCGAACAGACGCGAAGAAGAACAATTAACATTCGGTTTAACCTGGGGTAGGGTTTCACCTTCGCCGCAGCTCTTGGCTGCAAGCATTACCCCCATAAGTACAGTTCAACATGCCTCGGGAATCGTGATATCAAAATTTGTTTGCACGCCTACGTCTCTTTGTGTATTTGTTAATTAGTATCCTGGCTGAAATCACGTGTACGTAGAATCGGTCGTGCGTACCAATCATGCAAGCTAGAGAATGAAGATAATATTTGCAAAAAGTAAATCTGATGAGTTTATTCCAAATTCATATTTTTATTCGTTTTTCAGGAGTGAGGATAACTGGTTATCCTAACTATCTGAAGACTTCATCGACAAAGAAATTTTTTAGGAACAAAATGGCGAAAAATCAAGAAACAACCAACCGAACACGTGATCGTCGGTGGAAATAGAACTGTGATCCCAGCAAAAAAAAAAAAATCTAAGTGCAAACAATATCGGTAGGAATAACTGACGGTTGGCTCGCATTTCATTTGTTAATTAACCAAATGTTCTATACATACTAAAGCTTGTTCACAATTAGCCTCGCTTGGTAAGATTGTTTCTTGCTATGTCAGTGAGTGTGAAACATTAACAACAATGAACTTTCTAGTAGCACAAAGTGAAATCATCGTCTCCCCCTTTAGCCTTTCCATTGACGTCGCAGTCCAAGTTGTGTGCATTGCCAGTAATAAAATGGTGCAAGTTGAATGTACAATACAACAACACACTACTAGCTTTTGGTTGATCAATTCAAGCTCATAATTCACCAAATATAATATGAGCTATGCTTAGATCATTCTAAAAAGGTCTCTACCTAATTAGCACGTAAGGCATGAGCTAATCGCCAAAAGGTTATATCTGGATGTCGCCGACCTGGTCAAATGCAGTGCATATATGAAGAACTGGGCAGGGTCCCTTACCTGCCTTTTTCCTTTGCTCGTCTAGTTAATTACTCTGGTGAAAATGACAAACATCAAATTCATCCGTGGAAAATGATCTACATCGTAATCAATATGTACTTTCTGTAACATTTGTTTTGCAATATAATGCTAGTTGTAGTCGTAGTGTCGAGTATGTGTGCCCCATGTAGTGACCTAGCTTAATTGTCTGTTCCTCTTTTCTTTTATGCGTGATGTGTCCATAGGTTTTCCTTTGTTTGTGATAGACGGATCATCTTGATTTGTAACATAAAATAAGAACCACCACAAAACTTACTCTTTTACAGCTTACTTCGCTGCAAGATGTTAGGATCTCCAATTAGTGCAGGATCCCAAGATCCTATGGGTCAGGCTCCAGATTCTTGCGAGAATTGAAATATTTTAAATAAGAGAATTTTTACAGTATATTAAACTGGTAGTTGAAATATGGTAGTAGAAATAAAATTTGACCGTTGATTTATGAGGATGTTATAGAGTTTTGTTTTTCAACTTGATTTTTTAGAGGGTAGTAGAAAGTACGCAATACTTTGGAGTATTTTGATCCTGTGTTCAGCTTATTATACTGTCATGGCGCTTTGGGTCGGGCTGGGGCAGGTGACGACAGTGGCACAGCTGGTCGGGGCGGATGCCGGCGGGCTCATCTGCATGATCATGCAGGCGACGATGACGATGACGGCCCGCCGGAACAAGGAGTGCAAGGAGCTCGCGCACCGCGTCTTCATGATCGCCGAGCTACTGCCTCACCTCCAAGATCCGGAGGTGATGCGACATAAGGAGGTCCAAAGTCCAAGAACCCCGCATCACTGACATCGTGGTGCGTGAGCATCATGGAGGAGATTGCTGCCTGTGCTGACGCCAGCGCTTGACTCGTGGTATTGGCGTTGGTGTAGGCTAACACTTGCCATTGAGTACACGATCACGGCTGGCTTGAACGGACTTAGCTGGCTCACGCCACACGTCGTGACAATTTTACATCCTTTTGAGATTTTACTACTTATAGTGTAATGGTAGTATAACTAAATTTTAACTAATCTGAACCATTAGATTGTAAAGATTAGATGGTTCATATTCATTTTAAAGTACTGTAAAAGAACTCTTAAATAAAAGTCATACAAAATTCTCATGTTCCAATACCTGTTCTTGTCCATATCCTATGAAATTAGGTATAACATCTAACACACTGTTCCAAATCTTATAGGCGATTTCGAAGTTACAATCTTACTACTAATCTAAATGATCCCGCCAAAGGATGTCAATTCTAACAACCTTGCTTCTCCCCAATCCGTGAAAACCATAAGAATTTTAGCATAGTAATGTAAGTGTATAAATATTACACTAGTACAATCTCATGTATGTCATATCCACCTGTCAATGACTAGGCCAACACAACTGCACCCTCATCCTTCGCTAAGCAAATTCCACTTCCCTCAGTAAAGATTATCGAAGAAGAACACGAATGAATTAACTAAGTATCCTGTCTCTCTCACTAGATTACCTTGTCTCCCTCCATGATCCATATGATGAACACCAAAACTAAACAATACCAATCCATCATCAACCACAACAAAACATATCAGATTATGCACATATACATACTAATAAATAATTAATACACAAATGAGCTAGATAGCACAACACAATCAACAAAAGAGCCTCCCCATCACTCGTCTCCACACTTATATATACTCGTCATCTCCCCTCGCCTTCGAACTCCACACCAAGCTGAGCTCCATGCCTCCATCCATGGCGAGGAAGCGCAAGGCCTCCGATGAGATCAACTCCAATGAGGTCCCCAACCCGGCGCCGCTGCCAGCGCTGTTAGCGTCGACGAACGCGTGGACGTCTGATAGCATGGCCACGGTGGTGGCGGCGCAGCAGCAGCGGGGGAGGAAGCGGTTCGTCGGCGTGCGGCAGCGGCCGTCGGGGCGGTGGGTGGCGGAGATCAAGGACACCATCCAGAAGATCCGCGTGTGGCTCGGCACCTTCGACACCGCCGAGGAGGCCGCGCGCGCCTACGACGAGGCCGCCTGCCTCCTCCGTGGCGCCAACACGCGCACCAACTTCTGGCCGCACCCCTCGCCTGCTGTCACCGCCGCTCAGCCGGCGTTAGCGGCGGTGGCGCCGGCGCCGGCGCCGGCGCTGCCGTCCAAGGTCACCAACCTCCTCCTCCTCCGCCTCAAGAACCGCAACCAGCAGCTCCTCAACGCCACTTCGGCGCCGCAAGAAGCTACGCTGCTGCAAAATCAGCAGCAACTGCAGAGGCAGTGGCCGTCGTGCCAAGAATCGCACGGCCATGGCCATGACGAGCAGTGCAGCTTCCAAGTCGACGACTTCTTGAGCTACGACTACGAGTGCAAGAACTACCAAGAAATGGAGGACGAGGAGGAGGAAGAAGAGGAGGAGCTGGACTTTCAGTTCATGGACGCGCACGCCTCGTCGGCGCCGGCGGGAGGCGAGGGCGGGCTCTGCTCACCGTTCGACGTGGTGGCGGCGGAGATCGGTCCCACCGCTGTGGAGGCTGACGACGGCGAGCCGGCAACGGCGGTGCAGGAGGTGATGAGGAGGATGGACTACGAGAGGAAGATCTCCGCGTCGCTCTACGCGCTCAGCGGCGTATCCGAGTGCCTCAGGATGCGCCTCGGCGGCACCGCCGCCGTGCGGGAGCAGCTCTCCGGCCTGAGGAGGCGTGCCGGAAGAAGCAGCAAGAAGTGGTGGTGCAACAGCAGCAGCAAGAACAGGAAGGAGAACCGGCTGCTGCTGCTGCAGTAGAGGATGGCAAGGCAGGTCAAGAGGAGTGCTCATCAGGCAGCAGCAATGGCCTGTCCGAGGTGGCGAGCTCATCGTCCGAGGCGAGCAACGGCGACGGCGACGTGCTGCTGTGGAGCTCCCTGGACTTGGCTCCCATCTGTTTCATGGCATAGTTTGATCAGCTTGTGGTTGAGTTCATCATAGCAGCTAGTTTGTGTGTGTGTGTGTGTGTCATTTGTTACATGGCAAAGATGAGAAGCCCTGGTCATAACTTGCTTACCAATTTGTTTTGCTCAACAGCATAATAAGTTTAGTTATCATCTCATATACATCAGAAATTATAGAAGCTCAAATGCTTGACGTGCTGGTTCATGATTTTGATTGCCCCTCTATTCAATTGAGTTGTCCATCAAGTGTGAGGAACAATCCATGTGAATTGAGCTATTGTTTGCATTCATGAAAAACCGGAGTGGACGATCCACTGACTATTTGACAAATGGAGCCACTGAACTCCTTGCATGCACCTGAGCCAATCGGTCAGTCATTGACAAAATTGCACGAGGAATTTTCAAGCAGCGTGTAGTTCATGTACAAACTCATTTTCAGAAAGAAGTACATGAAGAAACTTTAATTAGCAACCCAAAATACAGTTAGTGCAATTCAGCAGAATAGAATGGCCCATGATCACCATTTCATCACAGCTTTATTGCCAACAGGAATAGTTTCATATCGTTGATCTGTTTTCTGTACAACGGTACACACACATGTATTAGTAATCCCGAACAGCTCAAAGCCAAAACTATGCAGATGCAGCAAACAGAACCCCGTACTCCAGTCTCAGAATCGCTACATGTGAAACTCTATGTTAGTGTTTTCATACTGTTAAAAAAAGACACCTTGGTTTGTCAATCTTTAGTTGCTGATAAAATTGGGCGAACCGCCTCCGTGAAATCTTCATGAAACCTCTGCTCTGAAAACCTTTGAGCACGCTTTCGTGCTGCTGCTGCCATTTCTTGCCTCTCTGGCTCTGGCATCCTCAAGACCTTGACAATTGCCTCGGCGTATTCCTCCTCCTCACAGGCTAGAAATCCTGTCTGATGGCCATCCTCATCTAGCACAATATCCATCATTGGCCCTGCGGATTTATGGGCTGCAGAAAGTAGGGAGTATTATGTCCCGATGATTAATGTATATATCAAGGTTATGACATAAGTCTTCTTGGTTGGTGACCTCAGAAAATCCAACTTCTGGATGACTAGCGCCAAGTGCTTTGGTTCATGGCTTTAGAAATCCATCTTGCCTCTTAACTTTTTACCCCAAAATGTTGCAATGTGGAATGCACTTAAATCTGGATTTGTTGTTCAGAGCAAACAAAAAAAAATGCAATGTTCTTAAAGAATTGCAATTTGCAAACTCTTGAACTAGACACCTATCCTGTCTACACTATCAAACCATGCTGAGCATCCCTGGGGAAAATAAGTTGAGGCCATCAACAGAAGAGATCAATAGGGGATTCAGGCAGTTACTTACCAATTGGAATAGCACCAGCTGCCATGTACTCAACAACACTAATTCCAAAATGCTCATCAGTCATTGAATGGAGCCCAGCAATGGCACCGCCTAGAAGCTGTACCAAGTCCCTGTTACATCCATGAATAAATCTGTTAATTACTAGAAGAACTTGCATGGTGAGAAGTTCTTAGGAGTAGTTTGAATGCAAACCTGTAAGAGATATCATTGTGGAACTCCACAAGCTCATCTACGTGTAGTTCCGTGGAGCTGTCCCTAAGCTTTTGCAATCTTTCAAGATCCTCTTTATGCCGGCAACTACCGACAAATTGGAGCTTTGGCTTGGGAAGGTCCGGATCTAGCCTTTGAAGAGCAAGTGCAAATGCCTCCAGCTGAAGACCATGGGCCTGGGGAGAGCAGAGAGCAAAAAGGGTACATTGTACTCTGGCGAGTGAATGGTACCTTGTACTAGAATTTGATGCAATAGTAAGTTGGCATACCTTTTCTGGACGGAACTGTGCAACTGATATAAGAATAGGAGGTGTTGTTTGTCTTTTCAGGGGAAGCATCTGTATTATTCAACAAATGTTTCTGATGAGAACTAACCAAATCATCTTCATTTGATTAAATAATAGTCTATCATGGAAAAGAATGCAGCAGTAATTTTAATCAATTCCATGTTTCCATAATGTGATCACATGACCACTTTATTGGGATTGCAGAGAAGAATATAGGAACATACATGGTTGGAATCAGGACAAACCTGCAGGACAGAAGTATCGCATGGAGGGTATACCCTCTTAGTACGCTCTGGGATCTTCCAAATATTTACAATATGGGATCTTGTCCATGAGGAATTTACCATCACAAGATGTGCACATGAACCCACCAATCCATATAACCAACTGAATATGGTATAGTAGAGGATTTTGCATCGGGACAGCCAAATGCTACAGCCAAAAGAGTACCCAGTTAGTCTTCATGGTTGATACCATTATACAAGTGCACGCAAAAAAACCCTCGATCGATCACATATATAGCAAGAAAGACAGGTAAAAAACTGATGTACATCTATAGCATCTGCAAAGCACTTTTAGGTTGCCACAATCAAATTGAGTTAACTGATAGTAATTAAATGTTAAAGAAGATGTGTGCAAAAAAAATTATTAATCCATTATTGCATAATCCTATTAATCCAGATTATATCTTAAGAGGGAAGAGACATGTGTTAAGAAAGAACATAGGATAGATTAAGATACAAACAGGCATGATTAGCTAACACATTTTTGGCCAGTCTTTTATCATGTAGGGTAAGATTTTGATTTCCCAGATACAAGAATGCACCATGGTTTACTGAATTACACATATTGGTAGTCCAATAAGAAGAATTGAAGCTAAGCACTCTGTGTAGAGCATACCTTTCAGTGATACGAGAGTTGTTATTATACATAGAACTGCGCTGCTTAACACGTTCAACCATATCAGAACTGATTGTCGGATAATGAGTGTAGCAGATGACCTTGCAACCAAATAGCTGAGCCAGTGGATATGTAAAAGCATAGCCACTTGTATCAAAGTAAAACTGTGGGGCAAATTTAGTAAGAGCCTCCCATGCAAGATAAACAGAGCCAAGACTTTGCCCAATCATTGTGAAGTGGGCATACGTGCTTGCTTCGATCCACTTTCTCTTATTCAAGTGAACGACCTGAAAATGCAACCCAAACAATTTTATACTAGTGCCACTATGTCAAATCTGTTAAAAACTGAATTCTTTCATTTTTGTCTGAAATACAATGGGCAAGTGCAATAGTATGCACCGGCGATGTGCTCATATGAACTACAAAAGGTAGCGTGCATTTCTGTCATTTCAGGAAGTTAATAAAAGCTGCACTCTGTTTATACTGAGCAAACATTGGAACATGCTCTAAATACCACTACAAGGCACAGCACTCAATTTGCATCTCAATTTATAAAGGAAAACTTCAGATACAACAGCCTTTTCTAACTAGAATTCAGCATCATTATTGTTTCTTTTTTACTATCATTCTAGCAGTCTAGCCTATAAATCACCAAGGATTCTGACTAGAAAGACAAACACACTTTTCCCATGAGCAGTGTCCACCTAAAGCTACCATCTAGCACGGTCCAATTTTTAATATAAAATGGATGGTATAATAGACTAACTACAATTATCAATAAAAATTGAAGCCCAACCAAATTCAATAAACTCAAACAAATCGTATCACATTCTTTGTTTTAGAAACGGGAATAACAGAACAAGCTCTAGGAAACCATGGGTCATACTTACTAAGCAAACCAATAAGACCTTCCTCAAAGATACAATCTAAATTAAAACTAGCTTCTAGCTAGCCATTATTTATTATCCAGAAAAGCAGCTACCAATCTAAGACTGGCTGAGGTAATTTGGGAAAGAACAACAGCTATAAGCCCAAAAGAAATCAAAATTCACATTTTACCCAGTAAGGAATCACTACGCGGTATTATCCTAACTAATAGAACCCTAATTCAACTCAATACGCAGCGAGTAAAACATTGTTTTTGGTTAATTCTGGTACAGTAACTCCATTAGCACCTTGTCTGAATCGAAACTATCACGAAAGAAACAGTCCACACTTTTATTTTTCAATCCCAGGCAGATGCTCTTATTTCCACAAAATCCAAGCGTATTGACAAGTAGTTTAGATCAAAATTAACAACAAACAAAGCAAGCAAGACAGATCCATCATTTGAACTAAATTAAACCAAGTGTGCCGGAACCAAAAAAGCTAGGACCGCCAAGATCCAATTTTACACTAAAAAAGTAAAAAGCACGTCCGTTTGCCCCCCTGATCGACCGGGCCGTACCTGCGGCGAGCGGAGGAGACGGACACCGAACCGGTCGAGGGCGCGGGCGGCGAGGCCATCGGGCGAGGCGTCGGCGTCGCCGGTGAAGACGACGCAGGGGAGGCCGGGGCAGAGCTCCTGCACAGCGCGCACCGCGCACCAGAGCACGCGCTCCCCGCCGCCGCCGTCATTTGTGTATGGGTGGAAGAACCCTGCCGCGGAGGTGGGCGCGGGGCGGCGCAGGAGGCGCCGGAGGGAGAGGGCGAGGAGGGTGAGGAGGCTGGCCAAGATCGCCATGGATGCGATGCGAGGCAACTCTCGTAGGGTTCGAGAAGGGTGGGCGGCTTTGGGTTTTGGGTATTTGGCGGGCGTAGGCCCATGGGCGGGTTTATGGGCCCGAGCGAATTGGGATCCACTGCAACAAAAAAAAAGGGGTCAATATATGATTATTATGCCAATTGTATGTGAAGTGCATATGTGTAGTCACTCTCTTATTCTTTTTTGAGAGATTTTTTCTATCTTGATTCTGCAAAACTAGTTTGGAGTAATACCAATGACAAATCATACAGAATCATTAAACATATAAATGAAAAAGTGAAAGACCATGTAAGAAGATTCAATGTTTTATTGTGATGAACTATTGTTATTTTGAAGAAGTGAAAATTTGAAATTTATAGATTTTTCTAAACAGCTCACAGAAAATGGATAATTTTGAGAAATATGAGTCATAGGACGATTTGGTTTGATATAGATTAGTGCATATGTGTTGCATGATACATGTTACAGCTAATGCGGGTCAAGTTGCGAAGAACTTGTACCCAAAAATGATTTCTTGGTCTTTGGATTTGCAGAGTTGCTTGGAGTCAATTATGGTCAACGACGAGGATTGAAGCTATGCTCATGGAGAAGCCGATGCCCAGATTGATCAAGGATATCGGGTGAGATGCATGAGCTCAAGCGTGGCTCAAGAAAGGCAGAAAATGTTGAAAGGTTGTTCGGGCGATGAGTTGCATCATTTGACTTGATCGGTCCAAGTGAGACGTGATTCAATGAAACTGAAATGGTAGAGACTTACAATGTGCGGTAAGCCAATAATGCACCTATACGTGGCGAGTATAGTAATTGCTTGTAATGGAAGATGAAGACCAGGTAAAAAAAAGGGTATTTTGGTAAGTTAACCAAAATACTGAAAACTATTTTGGATCAAAACAACGATGCTCAAGTGGCTCTTGGGAGAGCGATTAGGTCAAGGTGAAGCTGAGAAGATCAATTTAGATCAAGGCTAAGGACTTAGTAAATTCGGGTTTATTTGCTTTAAAAAACCTGCATAAGTGTTGTGTGTGAGTTAAAATCCGTGTGTGTGGAGTTATCGGGTTTCTCACATATGTGCTAAGTGGACATTATCCACTGATGATTAGATGGGGCTGGTTAGCCTATCTATTTAACAGGTTAGGATGGAGACTTACTAGTTAACCATCCGATTATCTTCTCATTGTGTTTATGAGTTCTAGGGTTAGAGTTTGAGAGAAGTTGAGTGCTGTAGTGTGCTCTCTTGTCCTCCAGGTGAAGTGGTTGTAAAACCTTCATCTTCAAGTAGCAATATATCATGGTGTCCAGGCCGAACATACAATTTAGCATGTGTCTGTATGCTTGATTTCAGGCTTTCCCTCGTGCTTACATCGTTAAGCAGTGCGTCGCATCTTTATGTACTTTTAGGACACTCTTGACTTTAGACCCTAGTACTCTTCTAATTTTAGACTTCCCCTCGTGCCTTACATCATCAAGCACATTGACATTACATATCATTTTCTTAGAGACCATGCAGAGAAGGGTGATGTTGTACTTCACTTTGTAGAGTTGAAGCAGCAGATGATGGATATTTTCGCTAAGACTCTTGATTCTTTTTGTTTTGCTTTTTGGCAGGGAGAGTTGGGGTTATTAGTCCTTTCAACCTATTGCGAGGGGGGAGTTTGACTCTTTTGCATCTGTTGTATTATATTGCATATTTAATTTCAACAACTTGTATTATGATATAACTACATGGAGCTTTGAGTACTATCTTTGTATGACATGATATCTTACTTTACATCCTACCATGTCTTATGCTAGTTTGTTAGATTTATCATGTCTTTCTATGGGTAGCTTAGTTTTTGCCATGCTAGCTCTTTTAAATGTAAGAAGCTTGAACTTAATTATGTCTTGTTAGATCTTATGACTAGTTTTGCTCCAGTGATTCTCTTATGATTTATGCCATGTCAAATAGGCTAAGTTGAGTCTTGAACCTAAATTGAGCTATACTTGTTCTTTATTAAACTATGAGTTTATTAAAGCTCTTTAGATTTGAGCTTTGCTCATTGTTTTTGAACTAAAAATGAGAAATAAAAAATGATCTCTTTTTTGTAAAAAAAAAACTGATATCTCCAATTCTTTCTCATGAGACGATTTGCTATTGCACTAGGTATGAATTTAGGGAGCATTTTGGATGACCAAACCACTCTGATGAGGATATAATAATCCTTAACTTATTTTTTATTTATAAATAATATTATTACGTTATTATACTTCTTAAGTATACCCCTTATATTCGTAAGGGAGAGACCTAACCAGATGGTCGTAAGTCTTTCCATGACTGCTCTGTAGTTGTAACTTGTAAGCCTTTACATGGTCGCTTCATGATCGTAAGTCTTTCTACGAACATGACATAGTCATAAGTCATTCTACGACCACCTTGTGGTAACTCTTCTGCGACTAGCCTGACTTTCGACCAGCTTGTCTACGACAACCTGCTACGTTGTGGGTCTGTTTGACACAGCAGTTAGGCCCTGTTCTTTTCAGCTTTTAAAAGCTGCTTTTCGGCTTTTCTACAGTAACTAGCTTTTAAACGGAGTATCTTTTCAAGATAGGATCTACTAGTTAATTGTAATACATACTGTGCCGACTTCATTTATATCAGTAAAAACCGCACGTGAATTTCTATTACTCTGTAATCTCTCGCACAAACAACTCAAAAGCCATAAGTCGCAGCCAAAAGCCATAAGCTTCAGCCAAAAAAACATGCCCTTAATATACACAGTTGTTCTTTAGAATAACTGCACATAACTTTCCCCTGCCCTTAGCGATAACCACCTGACGGTGAAGGGGGTTTCACGTCGCTGAAAATAACTTCCACAAGACAGTTTCTCATTTGAAACATTAAGGCGTCTCTTGACATGGAGCAACTGCCACCACTTCGTACGCTATATAAGGGCTAATGTCAGTGAGAAAAAAGGAGACAAGCAATAGAGAATCAAGAAGTACAAAACATTTTGCATTAGTCTCTTTCTCTTGATTATAATCAGTATACACAATATAGTCATACAAGAGTAGAGTCATTATTCTCTCTAGAGAAGACCCAAACCTGTATAAAATTCTTGTGTCTTTCTCTATGTGACCATAGCCAGGAGATCCCCTGAACCAAATAATCATATGTAAGATCGATCAAGGCAATTTATGTCACTTCACGTACGCGCCTCTCGATCAAGCATGCACTACGCTATTTATATGTCCGTATACATAATCAGGTCAGGATCGAGGGCGCGCTCAGAGCGCGCTGCAGTCGGCGGTCTGGAAGGAGAGCTGGCCTCTGCCGAGGTCGTACAGCAGGTGCATGTTCTGCTGCTGGAAGTTGCCGATGAGGCTCATGTCGCCACCGTTGCCGATCACCATGCACGCCGTGGACTTGTCGACGGGAGCCCAGTAGTTTTCCGGCGGCAACGCCATGTCCGCGCCGCCGCCGAAGTGGAGCACCAGGGGCGGCACCAGCTTGTCCACGTCGTCCCGCGCCACGCACAGTTCCAGCTCGGTGTCATCCGGCGGCTTCACGAGGCTGCGGTTCAGCTGCCTGGTCAGCTCCTTGCTCAGCGCCTGGTACGCGTCGTCCACGAGGGACGTGAACGGGCTGCCGGAGTCGATGATGACGCCGCCCACCCAAAACCCGCGGTCGACCTGCTGGAGGTCGAACACCTTGCTCGGGATCGGCAGCTTCGTCTTGCGCACGGTTATCCCCACTAGGGGGAGGTAGTAGAACGTGTTGTAGGGGTAGTCCTTAGGGCTCTTCACGAACCGCATGGACAATACGGGGCCGCCGCCACCGCTCAAGCTCGCCGAGGCGCCGACGAACAGGTGGCTGGAGGCACCGTTGTTGTGGAAGTAGGGGTGAGGCAGTAGGAAAACTTGTTGGCGCCAATCTGGGAGACCAGCGACAGGCGGCCGCGGCCCAGACCGATGAGGCCGGACGCGCCGTGGAGGACGCCCTGCCTGAGCCCCGTGAAGCCCACGCACCCGAAGGCGAGCTTCGCCGTGCCGGACTGGAACGTGAAGACCTCGGTGCCGAGGGATCCGATGATGTCCCCGGCGGCGTAGCTGGTCAGGAACGTGCAGCTGCCGTCCAAGGCGCAGAGGTGCACGTTGTTCGCCATGCACAGCATGTCCATGCACGGCACGGGCGCGAAGCTGCCCGACCTCGACAGGTTGTAGTACGGTAGGTCCTGCTTGGCGCAGGTTCTCCGGAGGCAGGTCGTGCACTGCGTCCAGATGAGGTCGCTGCCGGTGTCGATGAGGGCCTCCGCGCGCTGCGGCGGGTCGCCGATGAGGTACTCGGCGATGTACTGGCGGATCGCCCAGTGGACGGGAGCGCTCACGTTGCCGCCCGCCGCCTTCATGGAGGCCAGGCGCTGCCGTGTGATGGCGACGGCGCGCCGCACGCGCTCCGCCGTGGTGTAGCTCCCCTTGTCGTCGACGTGTGTGAGCTTCATGTGGAGCCCTGCACTGCTACATGTAACTAGGGTAGCACTGGAGCACAAGAGCACGAGCAAAAACATGAGAGTTCGCGCCATTCTCCTTTCTTGAGACCTTATCCGCTAGTATACAAGCCAGGAGATATATGCTAGTACATATATACGATCAGATGTTATCGAACTTGTGGGTGAGGATAACTGGTGGCAACGGCCAACGGACCAACAGTTGTCAAGTAGACTTACAGCTTAACTGTCAAGACGCTGACGACTTGTGTTGTTCTTCTGGCTTATCGGTACATGGTCCAGCAAACAAATTTGGACTTTGATGACAATAAGCTAGGTGATTTATCTCCCAAAATTAATCAGCCCATGCTCCACTCCAATGTTGGTAGTGGCTAGAGCAACTCCAGCAGTGATGGCCTCAAATCGGGCCTCTATTTTTATTTGAGGGCTCCTCCTATTTTTGAGGCCTAGTTTTTGCATCTACTCCAACAAAGCACCCCTAAATCTAAGCCCTCAAATCCATTCCACTACACAATCGACACATGGGACCCACTCAAATCCGATCTTGACCTCCAACTTGTTCCTGGCCTTCCTGCCGTCGCTCCGTCCGCCGTGGTCATCGACCCTCCCGGCTGCAAGCTTGACGTCGCGAACTCCGCAAAGACGCGCCCATGCCGCGCCAGAGTACGCGCCAGCGCCCAAAGACGAGCACCATCGCCGCCACCCGCCTCGATCGCTCGCCTTTGTCGCGGCGGGAAACATCGCCGCGCGGAGGCGGGCGGGTCGGCGGCGGCGTCGTCGATGTAGGTGAAGGCGATGATGGTCTTGCCCTTGGAGGGCTGGTCGGGGGAGGGAGGGAGATGATGACCACGTCGTGGAGCTGCGGCGGCTCCGGCGCCACCAGGGGCGGCGGTGGCATCTCCGGCGAGATCGCAGCGGCGCTCTGGGAGGTCAGAGGCGGCGGAGAGGGCAAGCCATGGAAGGGAGCGAGGACGGAATGGGAAACTGGCCAAGGGACCAAATGGATTTGCTTCAGGTTGGTGGTTTTGGTGTGCGAAACTGCGGGAAGTTTCACCGAGCGGGAAAAAACCCGAAGGATGAGAGCCAGGAGAGGGCCCCTAGGAATGAGGGCTTGGAGACCTCATTTGAGAGGCCTCCTATTTTTGAGAGTCAAATAAGGGCCCTGTTGGAGCTGAGTTTTTTTGCTCTGGCTCTCAAATTTGAGTTTGAGAGGCTAAGTAGGGGCCCTGCTGGAGTTGCTCTTAGAGGTGGGAAACAGTAACGAATAATCTGTTTTATCCGATATTCGTATCCGATAAAATACGAATGTAGTAAGTAAAATGCATATTCGAAAATATTCGTATTCGAGAATATTTGTATCCGTATTTGAGAATATTCGTATTCGTATTCATATTTGAGAATATTTGTATTTGAATTTGAGACTATTTGATTCGTATTCGATCCGTTTCCTATGCCTTTCGTATTCGATCCGTTTCCTATGCCTATCGTTGATAACCGGTCAAAAACCAGTGAAAAACTGACAAAATCGCTAGGAATTTGTTCTACCGAGATTTGTTATAGAAGTTGTAGGAGGAGATTCGTATTCAACTGAATTACGTACATATTCAATTCGAATTTGTATCTGTTACGACATTCGATTCATATTCGTATTCGAGAATATTCGAATATTCAAATTCGTATTTGTATTCATTTTTAAAAAAATATAGATTCGTATTTGTATTTGAGACTATTATCCGATCCGTTTCTATCCCTAGTAGTGGCATATTCTCCACCGTCAAGGTTTGCCAGCTTAGGATTTTGGGGTTCACTGGTTGCCATCCAACTTAGGGTGATTTATTGGAAATAATCTTAACTTAGGGTTTAAAATGAGTTTAAGACGCATGAGAGTCCGTCTTTATATGTAACTTAAGTTGAAGTTGTGACAAACACGAAGTCTGAGTACATATGTTAGTATGAGAGTATTAGCCTATATAATGAAAATGCTTTGTAACCAATTTTGTAAGAGCAAGTAAGGGAATAAAGAAATTCAGACTCTACCGTGTTCTCTTCGTTTATTTACAATATATAAGTTTTTTTTACGGAGACAAAATTAATAATTAGTATTAGAGCCGGACGAATTTTCGATTGAGAAGAAAAACAGAGCGTTGGGTCTCTCCGCCCTCTCGGTCCTGACGCGTCCTGGGTCCCGTCAGGCCATCAATTACGACCAGCTTATGTGATGCAGACGAGACGGACTGGACACGCTTGGCGCACAGGAGCTGCACAATGCACTCGCCGTAGGGGCTGCCGTCTCGTCCCGTTGTCGTTCCTTGCGTCAGGAGAAGCGAGAAGAAAGCAGAGCAGGTCGTGGGGACGCCAAGCTGGCCGGAGAGGGGAACTTGGTTGAATGCCTCAAATAGTCAAGACTACGGTTGCCGAGAGGAAAGCAGAGCAATCGGCGAGAAGGAGCAACACAAGAGAGTTGACGTTTTCTGGTGCAAGACGTCAGGAAAGGTGGCGTACAGCGACAGGACAGAGAAGAGTAAAAAAGAAGCCGATCGAGTCACTGCGGTCCTCGACAACGCCACGCGTGGAGGAATTTTCGGCTATTTTGGACCTGCTGCACAGGAATACCTCATTTATTAGGGTCTGTTTGGATGGACTAGAACTAGTTGTTAGTAGGACTAGTTGTTAGCTGACTAGTAGTTAACTGGCTAAAGATTAACTCAGTACTGTTTGGATCCAAGGACTAATAAGTGCTACTATCTCAGTGTAAAGTCTGTTATAGCTCTATGCATGGTGCTCTGGGAGGGTTGACGTGGGTATCAACATCTTTTTTCCATCCGGCTGATCCTTTAGCCCTCATTAGCTGGGTTTGATGGACTAGTTGGCTAACAACTAGTTGAGGCTTTGGCTAAACTTTAGCCCACCTATTAGCCCTTCTGTTTGGATCCTTAAGAGCTAAAGTTTAGCAACTAGTTGTTAGCCTAAAAGATCCGAACATGACCTTAGTCTCCACGCGTCTGTGGCCGTGGTGCGTAAGTACGAGGATAGGTTGCGCGGCCTAGGGAATCCACACCATTGGGAGCCAATTGCAGAATTTGCGTGGGGCCATCTGCTCCGCGTGGAGTGCAACGACTGTTTCCCATCGAAACCGAGAGCGAGGAAGCTTCTGTGATTTTGCTTCTGAACTTGACGCTAGTTCCCCACGCAGAGTTTTCGCCAATTCTGAGCGCCAGAAAAGAACAGCAAGTCGTCACACACGCTGACTTCGCGTCTTTGCCCTACCTATAATTTTTCCCTGGATCCGCCATGGATCCGCCACTGATAGCATGTCCACATCAGCCATTACAACTGGTGAATTATTGAATATGTGCGGACGCTGGCTGCAAGCGTGTAAGTCGACGTGCAACACACATACACGCGTAAGCAGGCAACATCCTGATCGATGGTAATGTTGATGTTGGAAGTCTACTTGGCAAGTCAACTGTTCGTCCGTTACCAGTTAGCGTATACATTTCTTACCCGAACCAAGTACCAAAATACATGTATGTATGTATATACGTTACCATCGGTTCTATTACCCGTAGCGCCGCCGCTCGTCGGCCGGCTGACGCACCCGAGGCCCGCTCGAGCTCATGCACGAAGAGCCTGCGCCGCCAGCTGTTGCCGCCCCGCTCCTACTGAGCCACCGCTCGGGCAGGCCGCCAGTACGCACGAAACGCCAGCTGCAGTGGCCTCGCTCGAAGCCGAAGCCACCCGCTCCAATGGGCCCGCCGGTCAGCCGCCAGCCACGCCGCGCGGGCTCACCTCGCCTCGGCCTACAGCCGCCCGCGCCCAACCGTCGCTTGCCTTTCCTCGGCCTGTAGCCGCCCACGCCCGACTGCCGCTCAACTCGCCTCGACCTGCAGCCGCCCGCGCCTGGCCGTCGCTCACCTTGCCTCGACCTGTAGCCGATCCGCGCCCACTCGCGCCCGCGCTAGCCTCGCCTCGGCCGCCGGCTTGCAGCCCGACCGAGTGGCCGCTTGGGCCATGGCGCCGCCGCCACCAAGGGAGATGAGGGGCAGGGAAACCCTACCCCCGTGTGTTATAGTGGCTGGACGGGTCGAATGGGCCACATGGGCCGGTCGGCCGAAGGAAATAAAACGGGCTGAGGGCCTGGCCGAACGGAGCGCCGACAATTTTTCAGAAAGCCCCCGAAAACTTTGAGAATTACCGAAGAGCCCTTAAAATTTGCATATGGGTCCCGATTTTTGCAGAAAGGCATTTGTAATTCCAAAAATTACGAATAGGTCCTCAGATTTATGAACGGGTCCTAAATTTTGCAGAAAACCCCTCAAAAATTAGGAAATTACGCTAAAATTTTTTCTGAACTGAAAATTTGCGTAGAGATCCTCAGAAATTGTAGAATTCACTGAAAATTCATATTCTAGCATAAAAGGGCCTCAGGAATCCGAATTTTGAATTATTTTTAACATTTGAAGCATATTTATTTATGCCATTATTATTTTTTGTATTTTATGTATTTATTTACTATTTTGGTTAATCGTAATTGTTTAAAATTGCTTTTAATCACTGAAATTAGCAGTAAATTTTATGGAACATTCATAGAAAATTATGGAACATTACGATAATCTTTTGTACTGTTTATTTACCTGTAGTAAATTATTCCGTGCATGTTTACCGGTAGTAAACTTATTTATTCCTTTCATACACATGTAGATCGCTGGCATTACGAACCGGAAGTTCGAGCAGCTGGCCCAGCTTGGCCAAAACTATCTGATGTGGGCTTCCGATGTTGAGATTGTGCTTGGAGCTAAGAAGCTCCGCGCGGCTATTGGGTTGGCAGACCGCATGATGCCCAACCCAGTCTTGAGAAGAATGATCAGACACTTCATTTTCTCAGGCGCCACCTCTACCTCTCTCTCAAGAATGAGTACATGGTAGAGAAGATGGCGCTAGCACTCTGGACCGCACTCAAGAAGCGGTTTGAGAGTCTAAAATACACCATTCTTCCTCAAGCAGAGCAAGAGTGGATCAGACTGAGGTTTGCTGACTTCAAGACGGTCGGGGAGTACAATTCCGCTTTGCACAGGATTTGTACTAATCTTCAACTTTGTGACAAGCTGATCACAGACGAGCAGAAGATTGAGAAGACCCTATCTACCTTCCATCCCAATGCAGTACAATCCGCATGCAACTATCGTCAAGACGGCTATGAGGAGTATACCGAATTGATTGATATGATGCAGGTTGCGGAGGTTCAGGACGAACTTCTCCGCAAGAATCACGTCACTCAGCCATCGGGGAGCTCCGCTGGCCGTGAGGTCAATGCCAGGAGCTACAAGGTGCGAAAGCCATTGATGAAGAGAAGGGGGAGGAAGGGTAAGGCCGCTGCCCAGAAAGGCAAGTCAGATGCTCTGAGGGATAAAAAGATAAGCAAGGAAAAGCAGAGTGGCAAGACCTATGGCCAGCAGGACCAAGGTTGCTACAAGTGTGGCAAGTGGGGGCATTGGTCGCGGATCTGTAAGGAGCTGCAATGTGTCATTGATGCCTTCCAAGCTCAGAAGAAGAAGGATGGCAAAGGGCAGCCTGAAGCCCACTTTGCATCGATTGAGGGGAGAGTTACGGCGGTGTCGCATTGATGGAAGTTGAGACCATCCTGGCAGCAGCACCCCCTTTCGACTTAGAGGCAGCCACTGCCATGATTTCTCTCGAAGAGCAGATCACTCGCGAGAAAATAGCTGAAGAAGTCTATGATTTTCTAGTAGATTCAGTTTGATTTTCTAGTAGACAGTTTAATTGTCATTTATTTTGTGTGAAAAGACAAGTTAGAGCTTGCATGGACGGTACTTTAGCATTTGTTTTCTCATGATGGTTGGATGATTTTGAATAATTCATTCATTTATTCAGTTTATAATGGCATGATATGTTTTGATATTGAAGTATTTTATTTATGTGTTGATTGCCTTCTAATACATGTTAGTAAAGCACCTTATATTAGAACGCGTGTGGCGCCCTATGGAGGAAGTGTGCTTAGCCGACAGTGGCACAACGAATACCATCTTAAGAGAGGTAAAGTATTTTCAGTCGATTCGTAAGAATGCTGGCAGCCTTACGACAATCGCCGAAAGAGATGCATGTATAATTGGTTCAGCAAGAGCCACAATTGTACTCCAAATGGGCACAACTTTGGTCATTGAAGAAGCCTTGTTGTACCCAGAATCGACTAGAACTCTCCTAAGTTTTAAGGATATTCGCGCCAATGGTTTCCACGTTGAGATTGAAGAAGAGTACGGTAAGGAATACCTTCTCATTACGAAGCGCGAAGAGAATGAAAAAAGGGTATTAGAAAAACTTCCTTCACTAGAAACTGGGCTATATTATACCAACATCAAGGCACCTGCAGCCTACACTGTCCTGAAGACAATATTTAGAAGCTCTGAACTTTTCTATCTCTAGCATGACATATTAGGCGACCCAGGTCTTAGAATGATGAGAAATATAATCAACAATTCCCAAGGGCATAATATTAATGTAAAGAATTTTTCGAATCACGAAGATTTTGTGTGCCCTGCATGTGCCACCGGGAAATTAATTACTAGACCCTCCACTCTGAAAGTGAAAGATGAAATCTCTGCATTCCTGGAACGCATCCAGGGAGACATCTGCGGTCGCATTCAACCTCTTTCAGGGCTTTTTAAGTATTTCATGGTGCTCATTGATGCTTCCTCGAAATGGTTGTATGTAGGTCTATTGTCCACAAGAAACCATGTTTTCACAAAGCTGATCTCGCCGATCATTCACATCAGAAATATATTCCCTAATCATCACATAAAGTCCATCAGAATGGACAACGCCGGAAAATTTACTTTAAAGGCATTTGATGATTATTGCATGGCGATGGGGATTGCAGTTGAGCATTCGGTACCGCATGTCCATACCCAGAATGGTTTGGTAGAGGTATTAACCAAGACAATTAAATTTATTGCGCGACCCCTTTTACAGAATTGTAATTTGCATGCTACATGTTGGGGACACACAGTCCTATATACAGTGAATCTCACTAACTTTAGACCATCGGCCTACAACATCCATTCACCTATGTAACTAGCGCAATGGTCACCACTGAAAATTTTTCATCTCAGGAGGTTTGGATGCAGGGTTTATGTACCTATACCCCTCCACAGCGTACTGCATTGGGCCCTCTCCGTAAGATTGGAATATACATTGGTTATGAGACTGCATCCGTAATCAAGTACTTGGAACCCATGACGGGAGATTTGCATACCGCCCGCTTCGCTGATTGCATTTTTGATGAGGATAATTTCCCAACCTTAGGTGGAGGAAATCAACCCCTTGATGAAAAATATCGGAAAATTACGTGGCAAGCCATAGGAATCCATACACATAACCCGCGCACTAGTGAAGCAGATAAAGAGGTCGAGAAAATCATTGACTTGCAAGCATTAGCAAACCAGCTGCCTAATCACTTTAGTAATTTGAAGAGCGTGACTAAGTCGCATGTGCCTGCACACAATGCACCGGAGAGGGTTGAAATACCAAAAACAGCAGAAGGTATCTCTAATCCCGTCTAGAGGCCTCAGAATAAAAGGACGAGAATTCCGGCTCCTCGAATCCCAAGTAACCGAGGACGCCTAGCGAAGAAGGATAAGAAGGACTTATCATAGCCGATCACTGAAGTCCCCCAGAATGAGAAGGGGAGCCAGTTGAGACCTGGCACAAGTATGACACCTTCAGAAAAGGGCATACCGGATCTGAATATCGCCATGGAAGAAGAAATCGACATGGATGTGTGCGCACACATCGGAGCTAAAAAACTAAAGAGACTTGCCACCGCAATTGGAAGAAGCGATGTGCAAGGAGAAGCTCCAGAAGAAGCAATCACTCTAGAAGAAGCAACTCATGAAGAAATAGCTATAAATTATGTGCACACGGGAGAGTTTATGAATAGGACAACAACCAATATTGATATCTACTTTGCAAAGAAGATTACCACAATCATCGATCTTGATCCTGAGCCTGCATCGCTCGCTGAATGTAAGAAAAGATCAGATTGGGAAGATTGGAAGAAGGCAATAGAAACTGAATTACTATTTCTGAACAAAAGAGAGATGTTTGGGCCCGTATGCCACACACCTGCCCATTGTACCCTGTAGGGCATAAGTGGGTATTTGTTCAAACGAGAAATAAAAGAAACGAAGTAGTGAGATACAAAGCAAGGCTGGTAGCACAAAGTTTCACTCAATGTCCAAGAGTTGATTATGAAGAAACCTACTCTCCAGTCATGAGTGGAATTACCTTTAGATATTTGATCTCAATGGCAGTGAACTTGAATTTAGAAATGAAATTGATGGATGTGGTAACTGCATACCTTTATGGAAACTTGGATTCGAAGATTTATATGAAGGTCCCTGAAGGAATTCCTCTCCCGAACCAAGACAGAGTAAATAGAAATTTGTACAGTGTGAAGCTCAGAAAGTTCCTGTACGGACTAAAGCAATCTGACAGAATGTGGTATAATCGCTTAACCGACTTTCTCTGCAAGAAAGGCTACACGAACAATGAAGATTGTCTCTATGTGTTTATACGCGATCCCATAATGGATTTTGTATAATCTCAGTGTATGTAGATAATCTGAATATCATCGGGACAATGGAAGACATAAAAGAAGCAAGCTCCTACCTGGAGTCAGAATTTGAAATGAAAGATTTGGGTAAGACCAAATTTTGCTTAGGCCTGCAGTTTGAGCATGTCCCTGAAGGAATATTAGTATATCAGTCGGCCTACACATAGAAAGTGTTAGAAAGGTTTGGCTTTGAGAAGGCATACCCATCGAAAGTACCGATGATCGGGAGGTCCTTACAGCAAGAAAAAGATCCTCTCCGACCTAGGGAAGAGGGGGAGGAAGTCCTGGGACCGGAATTCCCATACTTGAGTGCAGTAGGAGCACTTATGTATTAAGCAAACTGCACTAGACCAGACATTGCATTTGCCGTGAACCTGTTAGCAAGGTACAGTGCAGAACCTACCAAAAGGTATTGGCAGGGCATAAAGGACATCTTCCGATACCTTTAAGGAAGCAAGGACTTTGGATTGTTCTACAGAAAGAATTAAGATCTGAACTTGATTGGCTATGCAGATGCCGGGTACCTGTCTGACCCGCATACCGCAAGGTCACAAACAGACTATGTATTCCTGTGTGGTGGAACTGTAATTTCCTGGAAATCGTCTAAGCAAAGTCTCATAACGACTTCAACGAACCACTCAGAAATTATAGCACTGTATGAAGCCGCACAAGAATACGCTTGGCTCCAACGAATGATTCACCCCATCCAGCAGTCATGTGGAATGAATATTGTGCAAACCCCCACAATTATCTATGAAGATAATGCAGTTTGCGTTGCACAAGTGCAGACGGGCTATATGAAGAGTCATATCACAAAGCACATCAAATCCAAGTTCTTCTATGCTCATGAATTGCAGAAGATGGACGAGATTAAAGTATTGCATACTAAGTCATGTGAAAATCTGGCAGATTTGTTCACTAAATCACTTCCTGCATCTAGCTTTGAAACGTGTGTGCGAGGAATTGGAATGATGAGACTTAGAGAAGTGCAAAATTCAGGGGGAGAATTCTCTCAAGCCCGTTAGTAAATCTTCATCATGAAGATCAAGTACCCAAAAGAATAAGTCCTGAAGGCTGAATGAAATTAGGTGAATCGTACTCTTTTTCCCTTGACGACTTTTCCTGAAGTTTCTTGACCAAGGTTTTTAATGAGGCAATTCGTGCATAACAACATAACATGTATCATGTACTCTTTCTCCAAATTTTTCCCACTGGTTTTTATGGAGTTTTGATGAGGCATGAACGTGTCGGATGAGTGCCCATGGGGGAGTGTTAGGAAACCTGGGCCTCGGCTGGAAGCCTTGGCCCATAATGGGCACCTCATCGGTAGACTATAAATAGGAAGCCGTACCGGCAGATTTTGTACACATGCAATCAAAAGTAATAAAGAAAGACCAAGAGTTCTCTCTACCTCTTTGTGTGTTTTCAATCTATTATTCTGTCTTTTGTGATTGATCTCGTTTCATATTAAGCAGAGGAATCGATTGGACTACTCGCCAGCGACGGTTCCTCAACAATTTGATTGAAATTGTTTACTCAACTTTCTTATTATTTACTTCTTTTAGGTATCTTTCGTAGTGATTATATAAGTGCATTTATCTTGATCAGATCAATATTCTGAAAATGGTAAGAATAGTAAAGGCTTTATATAGAAACAGTCCACTGGTATTAGTATTTACTTGGAAGGATGAATCCTTTGGTCGTGACAATCAAGCCTATACATTGTTCGGTTTACAAGATGAGATTGCACAGTGGAATTCCTGTGGCCTCTTCATGGAGTCCATTTCTATTTCATTTTACCAGAGGTTGGGATGGCGTAAGCTCTGGTTGGACTTGTTTTAATTACCATTTCGCTTGTCTTACCATACTTTGTATCAAGGTTGTATTCCTTATAACTAAAATGGAAGGGCTGAGCTTCCTTGAAAAGCTAGCTTTACGAAAGAATGTATACTAAAACCCTGTTATGACTAATCAATGCATTTTAAATGGTTCTTATGGACCATAAATACAGCTGCTTATGGATCATAATTAATCTAGCTAGAAAATGATGCTTCTCCAGTACAATATTTGTTGCACTATGCATATTTTTCGATGATTGTTCTTAAGAGTAAGGACATCTTATTGTTGGGGCAACATATGAAGGTCAATGAATGACCATTTGGATATGAAAGGTATAATATTGTTTAACGCTTTAATCGACTTGCTGGTAGAGATCTAAGAGAAGCAGGTTGTTGATGTAGATTGTTACAATTTTGATCCGGGAGAAAATGCACACATCACAAATAAATTAAGAGAACACAGAAGAAATTTTTGAATTTCTTTATTCTCTTACTTGCTCCCCCCTTTTCCTTTCTTTTCTCTCGCTTTTTCTTGCTTACAAAACTGGGTACAAACCTCCTAAATATATAGGCTAATACTCTCCTACTCCTATTCCGATTTGGACTTCAAGTTGGACTCAACTTTAACTTGAGTTACATATGGAGACAGACTCTACTACGTCTTGAACTCTAAATCAAGATTATTTGTAACAATCTCCCCTTTAATCTTGACTTGATATACTCTAGTTTTAGTCTCAATGCATTATAAATTACCAGCCACGCCTCCACATGAAGCATTCTACATGCAAGCTACACGTAGGAACTTAACTCAACTGGTACGGGTCCATCCAGATGCAAAGATTCTAAAACATTGAGGCAGTCGGACTCAACTATGACTTACTAAACTCATACTTGACACAGAACGGTGACACATCTCCTCGACGTTTCGATTTTTTCCCCTTACTTGAGTTTGGACGGCGAACACATCTTCTCAACATCCAACACTTCTTAAGCATTCATGTACACCTTCATCTTGATTGCCCATGCTGCATAATTGCTCATTGTGAGCATCGGATAATGCAGCAAGATAGCGGAACTCTCCTTTGCCATTATATTGGATGATGCTCACAACGATCAAGTAAGAGAATAAAGAAATTCAAAAATTTCTTCTGTATGCTCTCAGTTTCTTTGCGATGTATGTATTTTCTCCTGGATCAAAGTTGTAACAAGTGGTATCAGAGCTAGGCGAGAACTGAGTCGCTGAAAAAAATCGTCACAACATTTTTGTTTCGGTGCATCTCCGTTCGTGCAGCGCTCACCAAGCCTTCACACGAAGCGTACGCAAATTCCCGACGTGAATCCAGAGCCATCGCCGCTCAAGCTCGCCGAGGCACCCACGATTAGGTGGCTGGGAGCGGCATTCTCACGGAAGTACGGTGTGAGGCAGTGTGTTGGTTTAGCCCTATGAGAGAACTCATAATTACGAATTTACGTAATAACACAATAGTTTACAAATATTTTTTCGACGTCATCATGCCTTCTCTTTTCATATATTTTGCCCATATCAAAATAAATTACATGTTTTCTATTTATATAGCCTAGCGCTTTTATAAATATTGGACTCTATCTCTAATTTAAACACGTACTGGATTCTAACTCTAAATTAAATAGATAATTAATTTGATTTAAACACTAAGTTAAAATTATTTTCAACAGCTAGTAGTAGGAGAAGTTGGTGGCACCCGTCCGAGAGACCAGCGAGAGGCTGTCGCGGCCGAGCCCGATGAGGCCTGATGCGCCGCCGAGGGCGCCCAGCGTGATCTTGTTCGCGTTTACGCACCGTTTAACGTGAAAACCATCGTGCCCGTGGCGGCAATGTCCCCGCGCGTAGCTGGCCCTGGCGCGCGCAGCCGCGCCCCGAAGCAGCGGAGCTCGTCGTTCGCGAGGCGCGTGCACGCATCGCCACATGCTTTGCGACTTCGGAGAAGTTGTAGTGCGGGAGGCTATGCATGAAGCAGCTATTTCGGATGCCGCATGTCATGCACTGCGTCCAAACGATGTCACTAACGGTGTCGATGAGGACCTCCGCGCGCTGTGGCGGGTGGTTGATGTGGTGCTCTGCGATGTACTGCGTCTGCCGCCCAGCGGACGGGCGCGCTGACGTCGCCGGCGGCCATGGTGACCAGGCACTGCCGGCTGCGGTCGACGGCGCGCCACACGTGCTCGGCCATGGTGTAGTTCCCCTTGGCGTCGATGTGGGTGAGCTTAATTCAGAGCCCTGCGCTAATGCTACAGCAAGTTAGCAGTGTAGCGCTGGAGCACAAGAGAACGACGAGCACCATCAAAGTTGGCGCCATTATTTCTGTGAGCTTTGCCTTTTGGTTGGTCTCTTTATGAATACATGGAATGCATTGCTTGCCATGTGTGTGGAGAAGAAGCATACAAATCGATGTAACACTGTACAGGAAACAACGAAATCAACTCAAGAACACTCACCTTGGTTTTTGGGTATATGTTTCTCATATCGAAACGCACAGGTTTGTTCCTCTTTATCTTCACTTTTTTGTTTTCTGGTTTTTCTCTACGATCTCTTCTCTGTGTTGTCTTTTCCGCAATCTCTTCTCAGTGTTGTCTTCCTAGTGTTCTCCTCTTTGATCCTTCTCTTTTCTTTTACTTCGTCTTCTTCTTCCTTTCTATCTCCCTTCCTTTTTCTCTAGTTATTCCTCTATGATCTCCTGTTTTTTTCTTTATTGGACTTCTTCCTTTCTATCATGTAAGATTTTGAAATTGTAATTGTGTTAGTTTGTTCAAGGGTGATTTCCTTGGCTTGAATCCATGCTTTGAACTTTATTATCTGAAATTCATTCTTTGTTCAGCATTTTTTCCGCTCGAACTTCATTGCTTGAATCTCTTGTCTTTTCTTTGTCATGTTATTGCTTTTCTGCTCCTCCTTGTGTTGTTGACTCCTTTGTGTTACTTAGTGCATTCGATCTTATTTTAGTTTTGCTGACTTGTTGCATTTGAGTTGTAACTTGGTGAGAGCATTGTTATCCTGTACTTTCCTAGAGTCATAGTCATTGTAGAATGCTTTTGCTTCTTCCTCTGTTTCAAATGTTATGTTGATATATAGAACATGCCCGTTTTGATCCTCTTGACTAGCTATTTGAGCTGCTTCAACGCTCTCACTTTCTAGGAAAATGGCAATGTCTTCCTCTGTAATTTTTTCTGGTTGCCTTTGGTGATGTTGTCTTGTCGAATTTTTTGAGCCATTATGAGCTGTGTTGTCTTGATTGTTGTTTGCAGCAAGATCTTTGTTGGTTGTTTGCTATATCAGATTCGTAGGTTTTTTGTTCGATTTGATGATATTTTGTTTATTGTATTTGCAATTCTCTGCCTTTGATTTCTTGTGGTCGATCAATCCTTCTGGTTGTGATGTACATGTGGTTCTGCTTTGCAAAGGCGAATAAGTTAATCATTAATATTTTTTCATTATTATCTACCCAATTGTTCTAAACATCATTATTTGTTATGTTGTATTTATGGTAAATTTATTAACTCACCTCATAATCAACAAGACTCTACAGTAGTTGTGTGAATCCACCTATTGAAGAAGCCTGCTTTACAAAGGAAAAAAAGGAAATTAGCACCACATAGTTGAGAAAATAATCTCATTTTCATTTCTAATTTGTGTTTGATGCCAATTAACAGAAATTACCTCAAATCCTTGGCTATTTTGTTGACCAAAGCTATTGATTTATTCTAGTAGGCTTGTATAGTCTTGCTGCTGTCTTGTGATAACTGGAACGGTTAACATTGATCAATAAAATTTGTCTATCTGTGTTCTGTGTATTTTGTTTTGTGTTATTGTTATGTTGAAACATTTTGTACTCACATTGAACTCGGTATATTCTTCTGCAATTTGGTCTTCAGTTGTCACATGTCCATTCTTGTTGAATACATGTTTCTATTTGTCGTAGGGGTGGCCCCCACCTAAGCCCAGCAGGCCTGTTAGGAGGTTATAAGAACTAGAGTAACATGAATAATGACATAAGTGCCCCTAATGGGGAGATATGGGTGTAAGGGCATAATTGTAAAAGCATACTTCATGCGAATATATATATCAGGATGAGGGGGAGGGTGAGGCAGAACACTCCCACCTCTCCACTACCATCTCTCTCTCTGTTTGATGCAGCCACAACGCTTGGCGCCGTCAGTGGGAGGACGAGGACAAGCTGAAGACCAGAAGAAAAAGATGGCACCAAAAGTTTCACCGCGGCGGCGAAGGGAAAGAAGACGGCTGGGTCGGGCGGTAGCGTGAACACGAGGCCGGCATCGGCCGCCGAAGGAGTTGGCGGCGCGTGCGCGGCCGTGGTCGCGCATCGGCGCCGTGCTGCAACGCAAACCCGCCAAGCCGCTTCTGCGACATTCAACCCGTGGCGCATCGCAACGACGACCCGCCACCCTCGCCGGTGGCGCGGATCGGACGGCCGGGGTGCCGCAACGAACCATCCGGCGGATCCGGAGATCGTGAGGCGATGGTCCTGCGACCGTCCGCCCGCTGGGTGTTCGGCGGTCCCAACGACACCGGCGGTGGAAAGTGCCCTACTAGCAGCCCTCAACGCGTTCCGGCGGGAACTAGGGGACCTTCAGCGGGCCGTCAGAGATATACAAGAGGCTCGGGCGGCGAGTTGCGGCGATGTCGCGCCCGAGCCCACGCCGAGAAGGCGGACACCGTGAAGCCCCACGTCTAGCCACGTCCCGCCGGCGGCGCCAGATCGGAATCCCGCTTTGGCGGGGCTCGGCAGCGGCGTGGCGAAGACTTCAAGTTCCCTAGCATCATCGACCGTCATGGAGCGACACGGATCCTCGCGAGTTCGATGCGCGTATGCGAAACCGCGATCGAGGCGCGGCGGCGAGACGACACCACGGCGAAGGACTCCCCTCGCATCGCACGCAGTGGCGCTCTCTTGGTTTTTACCATAGAGCCGGGCTCCATCTGGCGTGGGAGCAACCGCGGCCGCCTTCACAAAGAACTTCCAAGGATACTATGTCGGCGAATCGATGCGGACCAACTCTTGTTTGTGAAGCAAAGACCCTCGGAGGCGCTCGGGGCTACTTCAGCGCCGCCAAGATTCGATGCCGTAAAAGATGTTAATGAAACCACCGTCGTTAATGCAGCCATACGGGGCCTTCGCCGGCCCGATGGCCGAGTACAACGCGCGGAGGCCAATCAAGACGATCGCCAAGCTCTTCGACAAAATGGGCGAGTATGCGCGGGCGGAGGAGGATCTTGCGGCGCGGCATTACCGCCCTCGGCCTCGCCATGAGGAGCGCCCGCGAAGTGGGGCGGGTGGTCCCTCCTCGGCCGGCCGCGGCCAGAGCCCCGAGGAGGCCCTCCCGAGGCGGCGAGGCCGTGCAGGAAGGTTCTTCAGGAGGCAGGCCTAAACCTCGGCGCGCTAAGCGCGGTCGCGACGGCCCATCATGTCCTCGGCAGAGCGCCCGCCATGACCCGACCCGCCTCACGGAGGAGGCAGACCGATCGGACGGCGGACTTGATTGCGGCGACCAACCCCACGCAGAACAAGAGCTCCTACACTATGGCAAGTAGTGCGAGGTACACGGCTCGGTGATCATTACACAGGGCATGCACCACGCTTATGGAGCCGCGGAGGTGTGGCTGGATCTCGGGCTCTGCCTCCTCGGCCCCGCGGAGCCCACGTGGGGCACCAAGGGTAGCCCCATCGAGCCACCGCAAGGGAGGGTGCGTAGCATCGCGCCGTCAGCATCACCGGAGGCTCCTCTTCAAAAGCCCCGGGAGCGGCCATGGCTGTGGATGCCGCCCGCAACATCACCTTCGACTTGAGCAGCGCCCGGGCGTGGGTACCCTCACCAAGACCCTCTAGTCATCCAGCCCCACATAGTTGTGGCGTCGGCGCGTCCTTGTCGGCGGGGAAGCGCGAATATCTTGTTCGCGAGAGGCCCTCGGCCGCATGGGGATCCCGGCCGGCTAAGCAGCCGGGAGCTCCACTTCAAGGCTTCGGGGTCAGCGCTGCGAGCCTTGGGGCGCGTGTCTCTTCCTGTCACTTTTACCGTCGGGAGGGCAACAAAGCTCCTGGCCGGAGGGTGTTATCACCGTCTTGGCGACGAGACACAGCGCAGACGTCTGAAAGGCGGCGCGTTCCGCATCGCCGGTGCATACCTCTCCGCGCTTCGGTGATGGGCCCTCCGCCCGGTGGGCGCCCAAGCCTCGACCGGCGGAGTCAGAAAGGTGCCGCTCGAGCGGAGGCGGTTGTGTCCATTGGCGAGGGCTCCACCGGAGTCGAGCGGGATCGCTCGAGTGCTTGAAACAACGTTGACATCTTTGCATGGTCCCCGAGGACATCAAGGGCGTAGGCCGAAGCGATGTCGAGCATCGCTTAGCGGTCGCCCGGCGCCAAGCCGGTCAAGCAAAGGCTTGGCGTATGTCGATGGATCGGCGCAGTAGCCAAAGCGAGTGGCGAAGCTTCTTCGCGCGGGGTCATCTGCGAGTCCACCATCGAGTGGCTCGCTAACCCGGTGCTAGTCAAAAAGGCGGCGGGCACGGTGCATGTTCATCGACTTCACGGCACTCAACAAGGCGTGCGAAGGACAATTACCCTTGCGCGCATCGATCGGTGGTCGGCGCCATCTGCTGAGTGCGAACTCATGAGTTTCTGGGCGCCTATTCGGCTACCACCGGTATACATGGCGAAGGCGGCGAGGAGAGACCGGTTCATCACACCACTTGGGGCGTTACGCCGTCGTAATGCCCTTTGGCTTGAAGAACGCAGCGCTACCTTCACCCGCCTCGTCGCCATTGCCTGCCGCCGGCTCGGGAGGCGTCGAAGCTTATGTCGATGGCGTGGTGGTCAAAACTTCGGCGGCTTGCTCTGCACGCGGGACCTCGGGAGACCTTCACAACCTCGGAAGGCGGGCATCAAGCTCAACCCGACAAATGTGTCTTGAGTGCGGCGGGCAAACTCCTAGGTTTCCTCGTGTCCGGCGGGGCATCCAGCGAACCAGACAAAGTAGACGCCATCTTGGGTATGGAACGCCCAAGACAACGAGGAGGTCGGTGGCGAGCCACATGGCGGCACTAAGCGCTTCTATCCGTGGCGGCGGAGCGGGACTTGCCATTTTCAAGCGGCCGCGGTGCGATGGATTTCGTTGGGGCGGAGATTGCGCGAAGGCCTTCAGCGAACTCAAGGAGCACGGCGGCCTCCCACGCTGGTCGCCCGGCGCAGAGCTCCTCTCTGCTCTATCGGCGCGTCGGCCACGCGATCAGCCGTCCTCGTCTTAGAGGAAGGCGCCATGCAGCGGCCGTCTACTTTGTCTCAAAGCCCTCCAAGGCGCCAAGACAAGATACACGGAGCTTGAGAAGCTCGCCTGGCGCTGGTCATGGCCTCGTGAAGCTTCACGTACTACGGCCCACCGTTAAATGCCTTCCTCATTCCGTGGCGAGATGCTACACAACAAGGAGTCCACGGGCGCATCGGCAAATGGGCCGCCGAGCTCGCTCCTTTCTCCTTAACGTATGCTTCGCGAACGGCAATCAAATCCCAAGTCCTTGCAGATTTTCTCGCGAATGGACCCGTCGGCCCATCCGTCGAGCGCACGGCGACCCGTGCGGGCGCTCACAATAAACGGAGCTTACGGCGTCGCCGCGCGGCGTAGGTGCGATGATAAATCACGCCCGAAGGACGGCGTTGCTATACTCGGCGTGCCTTGCCTTCCCGCCACCAACAACACGGCTGAATCGAGGCCTTTGCTCTTTGGCTGGCGAAGCTCAAAGCGATCGGCGCGAGCAGGTGCTAGTCCGCAGGACTTCGCGCTTGGTGGCGGTCATGTGACAAGTCATATCAAGCCAAGGACCACGAGGTTGGCCAAGTACCTCGCGGCGGTGAGGGCATCGGCGGCCGGAGGACCCCGCCGAAACCGGCGCTTGCGGCCGCGCAAGGTCCTTCCGGTATTCGAAGAGATACTCTACAAGAGAGGGTTTGCGCTGCGCTCTGCTTGCCTCCTCGAGGAGGAAAGGAGCTCCTTGCGAGAGATCCACGCGGGCGTGTCGCGGTCCCACCGCACCAAGGTCATTGAGTCGGCAAGGCGTTCATGCAAGGCTTCTCTCGGCCAATGCCATCACCGATGTCGAGGACCTCGTCGTCGGTGCCAAAGGTGCCGATGGATGGCGCACATCATCCGCAGCCCCGACGAGCCTCAATCCCATTCCCGGTGTAGCCAGCGCACGCTGGGGTCTCGACATAGTAGGCCCACTTGCGAGCTCGGGGACCTCGGTTCGTGGTAGTCGCGGCCGAGTATTTCTCGGATGGCGGAAGCGGTGCATACGGCCAAAGTAACCTGCGCGCCGTCTGGCGCTTCCTCAGCAAAACATCATATGTCGCCGGCGTGCCTCGGGAGCTCACGATGCGACAATGGCTGCGATTCGGCGCCGCTCTTCAAGGACTATTGTGACGAAGATGGGCATCACCCTCAGATCGCCTCGGTGGGCATCCCGGTCCAGCAGGCGGCCGAGCGGGCGAATGGCGCCATCTCGCTGCCATCAAAAGCGCTGGTCGGATTACCGAAGGGCAAGTAGCCGCGAGCTTCACGGCGTCCTCGGTCGCCGCTGCGGATAACGCGCCCGACGGATTCACGCCGTTCAAGCTCCTTTCGGTGATGAAGCGGTGGCGCAGAAATCAAGGCCGGCTCGCGGAGGGTCCTCGTCAAGCACCGAAGAGGAGCGCCGTGTGTCCTTGGACCTCCTCGGCGGACTCTGGCGGATCACACCACCATGTCGAGAAGTATGCGCGGCGGACAATGCGTGCTCGGGACCGCTCTATATGCCGCGGGGTTCAAGCCAAGGGATCTCGTTCTCAGTGGCGCTCGGCGAGACGTGGCAAGCTGGAGTCAAGTGGGAAGGTCCGTACATCGTGATGGAGGCATTGCCGGAAGGGCATACCGCCTCGCCACGCTCGAAGGACAAGCCATTCGGCATACATGGAGCAGCGGACGGGTTGCGGCGATACTACGCCTGAAGCGGGACAACAAGCGTAGAGCCACCGGCCCTTTGTCGTGCGATGCTCGCGGCGCAAGCGGGAGTTCAATAAAGATGGCTGTTCCCGAGCATTGCTGTCCCGCGGAGCGAGGACAAAGTCCACGGACTTTAAATAAGGCGTAGCGTCGAGTCCGCCTCCTTGCGCGAGTCCCGGACTATAAAGAAAGGCGTGGCGTCGAGTCGCCTCGCACGCACTAGTCCACGGACTTTAAATAAGGCGTGGCGTCGAGTCGCCTCGCGCGCGAGTCCCGGACTATAAAGAAAGCGTGGCGTCGAGTCGCCTCGCACGCACTAGTCACGGGCTATAAATAAGGCGTGGCGTCGAGATCCGCCTCGCATGCGCGAGTCCGGACTATAAAGAAAGGCGTAGCATCGAGGTCGCCTCGCACGCACTAGTCCACGGGCTATAAATAAGGCGTAGTGCGAGGTCCGCCTCCGCGCGCGAGTCCCGGACTATAAAGAAAGATGTAGCGTCGAGTGCGCTCTCACGCACTAGTCCACGGACTTTAAATAAGGCGTGCGTCAAGGTCGCCTCGCGCGCGCGCGTGTCCCGGACTATAAAGAAAGGCGTGGCGTCGAGTCGCCTCACGCACTAGTCCACGGACTTTAAATAAGGCGTAGAGTTGAGGTCCGCCTCGCGCGCGCGAGTCCCGGACTATAAAGAAAGGCGTGGCGTCGAGTCGCCTCGCGCGCACGCGGTCTACGGACTTTAAATAAGGCGTGGCGTCGAGGTCGGCCTCGCCGCGCACCGATCTGGACTTTAAATAAGGCGTGGCGTCGAGTCGCCTCGCGCGCGCGATCACGGACTTTAAATAAGGCGTGGCGTCGAGTCGTCTCCGCACGCACGATCTCGAACTTTAAATAAGGCGCAGCGGAGGGCGCCTCGCGCGCGCGATCCATGAACTTTAAATAAGGCGTGGCGTCGAGGTCCGCCTCGCACGCGCGAGTCTCGGACTATAAAAGAAGTCGTGGCGTCGAGTCGCCTCGCACGCACTAGTCCACGGGCTATAAATAAGGCGTGGCGTCGAGTCCGCCTCCGCATGCGCGAGTCCCGGACTATAAAGAAAGGCGTGGCGTCGAGGTCGCCTCCGCACGCACTAGTCCACGGGCTATAAATAAGGCGTGGCGCGAGTCCGCCTCCGCGCGCGAGTCCCGGACTATAAAGAAAGGCGTGGCGTCGAGTCGGCCTCGCGCGCACTAGTCCACGGACTTTAAATAAGGCGTGGCGTCGAGTCCGCCACGCGCGCGAGTCCCGGACTATAAAGAAAGCGTGGCGTCGAGGTCGCCTCGCCGCGCTAGTCCACGGACTTTAAATAAGGCGTGGCGTCGAGTCCGCCTCGCGCGCACGAGTCCCGGACTATAAAGAAAGGCGTGGCGTCGAGTCGCCTCGCACGCGCCGTCTACGGACTTTAAATAAGGCGTGGCGTCGAGTCGCCTCGCGCGCACCAGTCTCGGACTTTAAATAAGGCGTGGCGTCGAGTCGCCTCGCACGCACCGATCTACGGACTTTAAATAAGGCGTGGCGTCGAGTCGCCTCCGCGCGCGCGATCTCGAACTTTAAATAAGGCGCATAGCGGGGACGCCTCGCGCGCGCATCCATGGACTTTAAATAAGATTTAGCGTCGAGTCCGCCTCGCGCGCGCGAGTCTCGGACTATAAAGGAAGTCGTGGCGTCGAGGTCGCCTCGCGCGCGCAGTCCACGGACTTTAAATAAGGCGTGGCGTCGAGGTCGCCTACGCCGCGAGTCTCGGTGTAAAGGAAGTCGTGGCGTCGAGTCGCCTCGCTTTACGCCGATCCATGGACTTTAAATAAGGCGTGGCGTCGAGGTTCGCCTCGCGCGCGCCACTCCACGGAGTATAAGCGAGATGCGCAGACGCCCTCGCGCTCGGCGGCGGTAACACCAAGCATAAGGTATTACTTGGTTCCATTATAAAAGCAAAGGGTTACATGGTTACAAGCGTAAGAACGATTACATCATCCCCGCCCTACCCGACCAACGCTCGGCCTTGGCGGTGCGGGCGAACCCGTGCGTCGTCGCCGTGGCGCTGAAGGACCCCTTCAAGCCAGCGGAGGAGGTCCCCTCCATGCAGCGTCTGCTGCTGCGGCGACCCTCGCTGCATCTTCCCGGCAGCCCGGATCCGTTGATGGAAGTTCTGCGAGCTAGGCCGATGGAGGCGGATGGCGTCAGACATAACCTGCGGTGGCGGGAGGATCGATTGAGGATTCGCTGGCTCGTGGGTATGTCTACACCCACGAGTGTGAAGCGGCGGTGAAGCACGCACCAACATAGCTGCGGTGCTCGCCAAAGGTTACGGCGCCACGAAGAGCAACGCCCCCCTCCTCGATCGGCGGCGTCTCGGCGAGCCTCGGCCGTCGCGTAGTGTCCGGCACTTTCGCGCACGGATCTCGGAGGGCTGGTTCGAGACTCCATGGCCGCCATGCCGAGCATGGGCGCATTTTCCAAGACGAGCGGTTCGGCGGCGAACTCCGCCGGTGGCGTTCTCCCCTTCTAGGGCGGCGATTTGCTGCCGCAAGGCGCGCGCTCCTCGGCCGCGGCGCTCAGAGCCTGTGGCCTCGAGTTGTGAGGCGCCATAGTGCCCTCCAGCGCGAAGTTCTTCATCCTTCGCGGCGAGAGCGATGTTTGCTTCACGGTGGCTTCGAGCCCTCCGCTCCGAACGCGGCCTCGTCAAAGGGCCGGTGAGGGCAGCGTCGGCAAAACAACAAATCGTGGCGTCCCGGTACCTTACAAGGCTGAAGCACACATATTTACCCTCATCTCGGAGGCTGCAGCGCGAGCGCTAGGAGTTCCCACGCGCATGACAACAACATCTCTCGGTTGAGGCCGTTGTCGGCACGCTCTGCGGCTGCGGTGAGGTCGCAAAATATCTCCGGGCGAGGGAGGAAGTCCGGCGGCGAGCCCGGCCCCAACGCGCCAAGATTTATCGAGCGCGGCCACGTCAACGGCGGCGGACACTGCGGGGCACCTACACAAGGCTTCCGACCGGCGCATACCTCGTTGCTCGATCCCGCCACGTCGGGAGGCGTCGTCGCGATGTCGGCGAGAATGGCGAGCGATCGAGAGAATCTCGCGAAGTCGGTGAAAGGACTCACACCTACCTCCTGCGCCCTCGTCGCGGTAGGGGTGGCGCGGTTCGGCGCCAAGGAGGCGGCGCCTCGGCGGTCGGTGAGAGGTCTTCGGCGGCTGCGCGACGCGTAATCCGCGGCAAGGCCCGCAACGGCGTGTCGACCCCTGGCGCGGCGGGGTCCGAGTCGGCGTTCGCTGCGGCGGCACATGCGACTCTTCCGCGGCGGCACCAGGCTACGGTTACCATTGCCCCACGGTTTCCTCAGCAGGGGCGCGCCCTCACCGACCGCCGTGGGTGCGCACCATCAGCCGTGGTTTTCGCCGAGAATAGCGCCACCCCGGTGGCGAGTTCCGGCTCAACGATGGCGCGACACGGGCTCGTGGCGTCGGCGAGAAGTCTTGGGGGATCCGAGCGCGCGTTCCTCCGGCGATATGGCGGTGCCCACCGCGTCGCCGCGCGCCGTCTCGGCTATGCTAGCCGCCGAGGAGGCCGGGTCGCATCGGCAGCCGGAGAACGGGCCCGGCGTCGCGAAGATAACACCCCCGCGGGGCTATCACCGTCCTGAGCGCCTGGAGTCCCGTCGGGAAGCTCTTCCGGCACCATGCGCTCGGGCATAGTAATGCCCAGAGCCTCGCAGGTGCGGTTTACCCGCCCCTGCTTAGCCGCCTTGACTGCGGCCTCGCGAGCCTGGTGCTCCTTAAGCGTATACGGGCCGAGGAGCGCCGCAACCGCGCGCTCCACATCTTCTAGCCAAGCCACTGCGCAGGAGATCACGTCAATCAGGCGGAAACCAAACAGATACAATGGCGCGCATAAAGCGTGCTGGGCGACTTACAAGGAGCGGAGGGCGGAAGCAAGCGAGATACGGATGGATTGAACCCGTCCTCGCGGGGGCCATTCTGTCAACATACTTCCCGCGAGAGAGTGGCGCCGCCCCATACATTGTGAACTCCTCGGCGGTCGCGCGCGCTCATTCGGCGGGCGACAGCAGCAAGACTCTGTAGCTTTCGCGTGTCGTCAATCTCCGCCTTGGACTCGGCGTCTTGTTAGCGAGATCGGCCCACCTCGGCCGCAATCCGCTCTTGTCGGTCACGGTGTAATAGAACCACCGCCGAGTCAACGGGCGCCCATTGCCCGACGAGGCGGGCACGAGGAACAACGTCGCGCATGGCGCCGAACACGCAGTCCACACCGCGAAGTTGGGCGCGCCCGTCAACCTTTACGGGTCGGCGGTGTGCGTCGTGCGGTGTGGCGAATAAGCTCGTTGGGGCGCCACCCCTCGTCCGCACGCCCACGTGAAGACGAGCTGGCGGAGTATCGCGTGGGGCGTCAATCGGGCTAGCTCAACTTGTAGGCGGCGGGACTTCGCCCACGAACAACGTGGAGGGCATGCGAAGGCGGCGTCGAAGAACGCGACAAAGCGATCGCCTCCATTGCCGGGCCGGCTCATCTCGTCCTGTCCGGGGTAGGCGAGCCCCATTGCGATCACGATCTTCCCCTCATCCACAGTCGCTGCGGCGTCCCTTGATCACGCGGCTCTTCCCGGCCACGAGCGGCGGCCTCGAGTGCTCCATGGCGTTCCACCACTTGTTGGCGCGCCTGCTCCCCCGCGGCACCAGTTTGTACTCCTTGGAAGGATGGGACACCTCGCCCTGGCTAGGCAAGGAACCGCTGTGGGGATGGTAGGTGGCGTCGTCCTGGCTAGCCATCGCTCTTCGCGACAAGGGAGGAAGAAGCAGGGAAAGGAGCAACTGGCGTGACAATTGGCACGGGCGGAAGCAAAGTGGCAGATCAAAAAGCAAAGCAAGAAAGGGTGCCTCCACCTCAACGCTAGCACCTTATAAAGGCCGCTCGCCTCTCATATGGTTCGAACCACAGACAGATTAAACTCACGGCAATTGGCCGCCCAAGATTTGGAAAGAAGAACCGCAGGGACTAGAAGGCCGTGCCGGAGCAGGTGACGGCGCAGCACCACAGCGCCTACGCCGTCAACACGTGTCCAACTTCCCGGGAAGGCGAACGGCGGCGCGTCATGCAACCGCTCACATCCCACGACGCACGATCGTAAGTCGCCACGTGTCCCACCTCCGAATAGCGATCCGCCGACGCGACGGCGACTTCTGCCGGGCGGGCGTCGGCGTGATTCAGCCGCCATTAAAAGCGCACTACGGTGCAAGGTCACAACGGCTCAAAGCACAACAACATCGGCGCCAAGCTCCAATCTTGCACGGGGGCGGAGCGCGCGCGTCTACCTCGACTAGGTGCGGCCGGCGCCACCGCTCGAAGGGTAGGGGCGGAGCGCGCGCGTCTTCGACTAGGCATCGGCCTCGCGCCACCCATTCGAAGGGTAGGGGCGGGCGCGCGCGTCACGTCGACTAGGCGCCACCTCGCTACCACCGTTCGAAGGGTAGAGGACGGAGCGCGCGTCTACCTTGACTAGGCGCCACCCTCGCGCCACCGTTCGAAGGGTAAGGGGCGAGCACGCGCGTCTACCTCGACTGGCGCCCGGCCAGCGCCACCGTTCGAAGGGTAGGGGCGGGCGCGCGCGTCTACCCGACTAGCGCCCGGCCTCGCGCCACCGTTGAAGGTAGGGGCGGGCGCGCGCGTCTCGCCGACTAGGCGCCCGGCCTCGCGCCACCGTTCGAAGGTAGGGGCGGAGCGCGCGCGTCTTTCGACTGGCGCCCGGCCTCGCGCCACCCGTTCGAGGGGTAGGGGCGAGCGCGCGCGTCTACCGACTAGGCGCCCGACCTCGCCGCCACCGTTCGGTAGGGGCGGAGCGCGCGCGCGTCTGCCGACTAGGCACCGGCCTCGCGCCACCGTTCGAAAGGTAGGGGCGGAGCGCGCGCGCGCCGCCGACTGGCGCCCGCCTCGCGCCACCCGTTCAAAGGTAGGGGCGGAGCGCGCGTCTACCGACTGGCGCCGGCCTCGCGCCACCCGTTCGAAGGTAGGGGCGGGCGCGCGCGTCTTCCGACTAGACGCCGATCTCGCCGCCACTGTTCGAGGGGTAGGGGCGGAAGCGCTTGCGCGCTGCGCCGACTAGGCGCCACCTCGCGCCACCCATTCGAAGGGTAGGGGCGGGCGCGCGCGTCTGCCGACTGAGCACCGGCCTCGCGCCACCCGTTCGAAGGGTAGGGGCGCGGCGCGTGCGCGCCATCGCCGACTAGGCGCCCGACCTCGCGCCACCCGTTCGAAGGTAGAGGACGGAGCGCGCGCGCCTACGCCGACTGGCGCCCGACCTCGCGCCACCCGTTCGAAGGGTAGGGGACGGCGCAGCGTGTCTGCTTTAGCAAGCCACCTTCCATCCCAAACCTCGGGCTCCCCAACCACGAGTTTGGAGAAGTTCCTGAGCCGCGAGGGACGGAGGGCCAAAGGACTCGGCGACATGGCCGGCCTGTGAAGCCCTTCACCATGAGAGGCTCCTGTCGTAGGGGTGGCCCCCACCTAAGCCCAGCAGGCCTGTTAGGAGGTTAAAAGAACCAGAGTAACATGAATAATGACATAAGTGCCCCTAATGGGGAGATATGGGTGTAAGGGCATAATTGTAAAAGCATACTTCATGCGAATATATATATCAGGATGAGGGGGAGGGTGAGGCAGAACACTCCCACCTCTCCACTACCATCTCTCTCTCTGTTTGGTCTGTAGCCACAACACTATTATTTGTAAAGTGCAATTGTGGTTGTTTTTGTTTTTATGTTTTAGTGTAATTCTAGAATTTGTTTATGGAGAATCATTTTTCCGTTTTCTGTGAGTGTTCACCTGGTAATTTGTTTTTGTAATTAGTGATTTTCATGGATGTCATAGTTTTAGCTATATGTGTAGGGAGAACTAAAAAAAAGTCATTTTCATCTTCTTAGTAGATCTTATTCAAATCATGGCATGTACTTGGTGAAGGAGGAGAATTTTTTTTGCTAATTTAGTGAATTGGTGGAGATGATGCAAGGCAATTGGTTCAAAAGAAGCAGAAGGGGAATGTACATAAAGGCAATTGGTGTAGAAGCGAAGGGAAGCAGCATCCTACCCAGGGCTATCTTGATTTGGATATACACGTGGAGGTCACTTGTGAATTCTTGACGGAGGTAAGCTCCTCTTTGTTCTTCAATTTCTTCTTTCTCTGTTTTGTCCTCTCGTTTCCTGCTCCTTTTGTTCATCTTGCCCTCCTCCTCTCGGTTCTCTTTGTTGTTTTTCTTTTGTGATCTTCTTTTTCCCCAATCTACGCAGAGACTGAAATCAATACATTTTCTTCATTGCTCTTCCTTTTGTATCGTAAGTGGCTACGCTGGGCTTAATATATCGGGCCTTACGTGCCGCGCTGAAAGTTTACGACAAAACAGGAAAACACGTTAACACATTATTGACCCGTTGACAAAACAAAACCGGCCCACCAACAAAAAGAAGCAGAAAAAATGTTAGCCGCTCATTGCGGATCGTGTGGTGGAGAGCGAATCGACTGCTTTTTGTAAAATTTTCAGTCGGCTGTGTGTTAGTCTCTCCCACTATATTCAAACACGTTAATGGACAAAACAAACTGATATGTAGCAAGCATTCGAACACACTGACAAGAGAAAATGGTCACGTAGCTTAACTGGACTGTATATATCTCGTACCCAGTGGATCGACTATATATCTCGTACGTACAGTGTACAACTTACTTTATACGTACGACACACAGACACAGCGATAGTTCAGCGCATGCCCACATATATATACCGCCCGATGGAGGCAATTTATTTCACTTCACGTACGCGCTACGCTACTTATACGTCCGTATACATAATCAGGTCATGATCGGCGAGCGCTCAGAGCGCGCTGCAGTCGGCGGTCTGGAAGGAGAGCTGGCCTCTGCCGAGGTCGTACAGCAGGTGCATGTTCTGCTGCTGGAAGTTGCCGATGGTGCTCATGTCTTCACCGTTGCCGATCATCATGCACGCCGTGGACTTGTCGACGGGAGCCCAGTAGTTCTCAGGCGGCAACGCCATGTCCGCGCCGCCGCCGAAGTGGAGCACCAGGGGCGGCACCAGCTTGTCCACGTCGTCCCGCGCCACGCACAGTTCCAGCTCGGTGTCATCCGGCGGCTTCACGAGGCTGCGGTTCAGCTGCCTGGTCAGCTCCTTGCTCAGCGCCTGGTACGCGTCGTCCACGAGGAACGTGATCGGGCTGCCGGAGTCGATGATGACGCCGCCCACCCAAGACCCGCCGGCGACCTGCTGGAGGTCGAACACCGTGCTCGGGATCGGCAGCTTCGTCTTGCCCACGGTTATACCCACCAGGGGGAGGTAGTAGAACGTGTAACCCTTAGGGCTCTTCACGAACGGCATGGACATCACGGGGCCGCCGCCGCTGCTCAAGCTCGCCGAGGCGCCGACGAACAGGTGGCTGGAGGCACCATTGTTGTGGCAGTAGGGGGTGAGGCAGTAGGAAAACTTGTTGGCGCCAGTCTGGGAGACAAGCGAGAGGCGGCCGCGGCCGAGCCCGATGAGGCCGGACGCACCCTGGAGGGCGCCCTTCGCGATGTTGGTCGCGCTCACGCACCCGAAGGCGAGCTTAGCCGTGCCGGACAGGAACGTGAAAACCTCCGTGCCCAGTAGACCGGTAATGTTCCCGGCGCCGTAGCTGCCATTGAAGGCGCAGCCGCCGTCCCGGAAGCAGCGGTGCTCGTCGGTCGCGAGGCACGCGCCGTCCGTGCACGGCACGGGCCGCATGCTGCGCGACTCGGAGAAGTTGTAATACGGGAGGCTCTGCTTGAAGCAGCTGTTTCGGGCGCTGCATGTCATGCACTGCGTCCAGACGAGGTCGCTGCCGGTGTCGATGAGGGCCTCCGCGCGCTGCGGCGGGTCGCCGATGAGGTACTCCGCGATGTACTGCTTGGTAGCCCAGTGGACGGGAGCGCTCACGTCGCCGCCCGCCGCCTTTATGGAGGCCAGGCGCTGCCGTGTGAGGGCGACGGCGCGCCGCACGCGCTCCGCCGTGGTGTAGCTCCCCTTGTCGTCGACGTGTGTGAGCTTCATGTGGAGCCCTGCACTGCTACATGTAACTAGGGTAGCACTGGAGCACAAGAGCACGAGAAAAAACATGAGAGTTCGCGCCATTCTCTTCTTTCTTGAGACCTTATTCGTTGGTATACAAGCCAGGAGATGTATGCTAGTAGATATATACGATCGGATGTTATCGAACTTGTGGGTGAGGATAATTGGTGGCAACGGCCAACGGACCAACAGTTGACAAGTAGACTTACAGCTTTACTGTCAAGACGCTGACGGCTTGTGTGTAGTGTTCTTCTGGCTTATCGGTACATGGTCCATAAAACAAATTTGGACTTTGATGACAATAAGCTAGGTGATTTATCTCCCAAAACTAATCAGCCCATGCTCCACTCCAATGGTGGTAGTGGCTAGGGGTGGGAAACAGTAACAGATAATCTATTTTATCCGATATTCATATAAAAAAACACGAATGTGGTAAATAAAATCCGTATTGAAAAATATTCGTATTCGAGAATATTCGTATCCGTATTTGAGAATATTTGTATTCATATTTGAGAATGTTCGTATTTGTATTTGAGACTATTTGATTCGTATTCGATCCGTTTCCTATGCCTATCGTCGCTAACCGGTCAAAAACCAGTGAAAAACTGACAAAATCGCTAGGAATTTGTTCTACCGAGATTTGTTATAGAAGTTGTAGGAGGAGATTCATATTCGACTGAATTACGTACATATTCAATTCGAATTCGTATCTGTTATGACATTCGATTCATATTCGTATTCGAGAATATTCGAATATTCAAATTCGTATTTGTGTTCATTTTAAAAATATAGATTTGTATTCGTATTTAAGATTATTATCCGATCCGTTTCCATCCCTAGTAGTGGCATATTCTCCACCGTCAAGGTTTGCCAGGTTAGGATTTTGGGGTTCACTGGTTGCCATTCACCTAATTAGAGGAGGGTGATTTATTGGAAATAATCTTGACTTAGGGTTTAAAATGAGTTTAAGACGCAGGAGAGCCCGTCTTTGTATGTAACTTAAGTTGAAGTCGTGACAAACTTGAAGTCTGAGTACATATGTTAGTATGAGAGTATTAGCCTATATAATGAAAATGCTTTGTAACTAATTTTGTAAGAGCAAGTAAGGGAATAAATAAATTCAGATTCTTCCGTGTTCTCTTTGTTTATTTACAATATATAAGTTTTTTATAAAGATAGAATTTATAATTAGTATTAGAGCCTAGACGATTTTTCGATCGAGAAGAAAAAACAGAGCGTCGGATCTCTCCGTCCTCTCGGTCGTGACGCGTCCTGGGTCCCGTCAGGCCATCAATTACGACCAGCTTATGTGATGCAGACGAGACGGACTGGACACGCTCGGTGCTCAGGAGCTGCACAATGCACTCGCCGTAGGGGTTGCCGTCTCGTCCCGTTGTCGTTCCTGGCGTCAGGAGAAGCGAGAAGAAAGCAGAGCAGGTCGTGGGGACGCCAAGCTGGCCGGAGAGGGGAACTTGGTTGAATGCCTCAAACAGTCAAGACTACGGTTGCCGAGAGGAAAGCAGAGCAATCGGCGAGGAGCAACGGAAGAGTTAGACGTTTTCGGGTGCAAGACGTCAGGAAAGGTGCCGTACAGCGACAAGTCACTGCGGTCCTCGACAACGCCACGCGTGGAGGAATTTTCGGCCACGCGTGTGTGGCCGTGGTGCGTACGAGGATAGGTTGCGCGGCCCAACTTTTTGCCACTCTGAAGATTGACCAATTAACTCTGTCACTTACATGCGGGGTCGTCTGAGTCACTGACAACGAACCAGGGTAGTAAATCTGTTGCCACCCTACTCAGAGCAAGTTTAATAAGGTGGTATCTTTAGTATAAGGAATCAATGTCAGCATAGTCCTATGTGGAGGAGAGAAAGGAGAGAGAGAAGCGCTCTCATGTAAGAGTCGGTATATAGCACAGAAAAGAGGCGTTAACCATGCATGTACCAATAGAACTAACTGCTATACCCATGCATGTATTAAATGACCAATACCCATGTATGTATTAAATGATTGAGAACTCTTGTAGAGACAACTTATAGCCAGCTTATTGTATGAGTTGGCTGCATCTTACCTTTTGATGACATGGAAATGTATTGGAGGTAGCAGCTATCTATATTATTAAACTTGCTCTCATAAGAGTGGCAAATGATTAAATTATCCTCGAAACGGAGAGCGAGAAAGCTTCTGTCATTTTGCTTCCGAACTCGACGCTAGAATTTTCGCCAATCCTGAGCGCCAGAAAAGAACAGCAAGTCGTCACACACGCACGCAAGGCCAGCATATTATTTTCTATTTTTAATTTTTTAAATTTAATTAGTTAAATAAGTCACCTTCAGTTACAGCGAAATTTCTAAATAAAATTACCATCGGTTTTGAATAAAGTTATTGCAAAACCTTCACTGTGCTGAAAAGTTACCATCGGTTCTACATGAAGTTACCATCGGTAGTGAGTGAACTTACTGCCAATGTTCACAGTACGAAGCTGGTGGTAACTTTCTTCACAGCCGATGATAACTTCACACAACCAGCGATAACTTACCGGAGCGCAAAACTGCGCGCAGAATAGCACTACCATATATATTTAGGATGAATTTAGGAAAAAGAATTGGGTCAATTAGAGTTAGGACGGTGAAGAACGGGCTCTTGAAAAAAAAATTAAACCTAAAGAAAATACAAAAAATTAAAAAATTCTACTATACTGTGGACTCAGTGCACAGAATAGCAATTTTAAGGTGAACTCAGCTCACAGAATAATGCACTAGTGATGGGACTTGCTGACACGATGGCTGACTAGGCATTAGGGCTGACGTGGCTTGACACGTGGCGGACATGTGGACCTAGGGCTGACATGGCAGATGACTTGGCTTGCTCGCTTCTCGCTTTCCGCGATCGTGGATCGACATGGGGAGCCACACGTCAGTGGTACATGGAAATTTGAAGGGGCGTGGCCAGCGTGGGTGCGTGTTGGTGTCACCAAGCACACGAGCCGCGGCGGCAGTTATAAACCGAGGAACAAAGTGCGATGCGGTGGCCCGAGCAAGGCGCGTGGTGTGGGGCTCCCAATGGCAGATGATGAACAGTGGCTAGCCGACGGGGTTGAGTGAGACGGCGAGGCAGGACTCGTTGCTCATCGACGATGGCTGAGATGACGGCAATGACACCGGGGACGAATATGGATGCGACAGCTCAAATGAACTCCAGTGGCTTGGAACGGCGGCTGTGAGCTCGATGGCGCACGACAAACTCGGCTGCGGGGTGCGGGAAACGAGAGAGCGGCCATTGCTTTATAGGCGCAGAGGTTAGGAGACGAGGGAAGGCACGATACGGACTCCAAGTTCAATGTGGTCACGGTGTGGCATTGTGTTCGGCTCGAGCATGCGAGGAAGGAGGAGACTCCGGGTAGGAGACGATGAACAGTGCATGCATGCCTGGATATGTGACATGTGGCACATGATGAAATCTGGCGGCTGATGCGAAGCTTGGGCCAGATGGTCGACGCGCGGCAAACGAGAGATTGGACGGCCGAGGTGAAGCGGGCTGGATGGTTTAATGGGTTTCGGCCCAAATGCCTTTCTAGGATTTTTGAGGCTTTTCTATTTTCAGAAATTCAAATAAACACATTTGAGCTCTGCAAAATGGCAAATAAATCCTCAAAAAGCATAGAAAATTCCAGAAAATTCCTTGAAGCACAAAGAACCCAAATAAAATAAATTCAGCAAATGTTGAAGTTTAATTTGGTCATATTAAATCCTTTTGATTAATAAAATTCAATTGAAGTTTTAATTAATTTGAGAAAAGACTAGATGGTGAATTTTTTTGAAGCTTCAAATAAACTTTGAAAATCAGGATGATACACTCCCCTTCCACCATCCCTCCCATAGAGCTCTCAGGCCACATCGGCGCCCTCCCGATTTGGCGCCGCCCTATCGTCCGCTCCTTCGTTGTTGGCTTTCTGCTTTAATCTGCATCTCCTTCTATTTGCACCTCGTGGAACTCATCGCTGGCACTAACGCTCCTCCGTCTATCCTCAGTTTTAGATCGAATGACTACAAAAGTTGATTTTTTTTTAACAAAACAACTGATTGATGCCTATACAGACCCAAACTTTTAGTCGTACAGGAAACATTGTTACTCGATCGTTAACATCCCGTGTAGTAGATGGATATTACTAGTTAATACAATACGGTAGCATGTCGATATCAGCAATTACAACTGGTGAATTATTGAATATGTGCGGACGCTGGCTGCAAGCGAGCAAGTCGACGTGCAACACACACACACACGCGCAAGCAGGCAACATCCTGATCGATGGTAATTAATGTTGATGTTGGAAGTCTACTTGGCAAGTCAACTGTTCGTCCGTTACCAGTTAGCGTATACATTTCTTACCCAAACCAAGTACCAAAATACATGTATGTATGTAAGTACGTTAGCATCGGTTCTACATGAAATTACCATCGGTAGTGAGTAAAGTTACTACCAATGCTTACAGCACGTAGCCGGTGATAACTTTCTTCACAACCGATGATAACTTTTCGCACAACTGGCGATAACTTGTTGGAGCGCAAAACTGCGCGCAGAATAGCGCTATTATATATATTTAGGATGAATTTAGAAAAAAGAATCGGATCAATCAGAGTTCGGATGGTGAAGAACGGGCTCTTGAAAAAATTAAACATAAAGAACATACTGGAAATTCGAAAATTTCACTATGCTGTGGACTCGGTGCATAGAATAGCAATTCTACGGTGAACTTAGCTCACAGAATAATGCACTAGCGACGGGACTTGCTGACGCGATGGCTAAATAGGTATTAGGGCTGATGTGGCTTGACACGTGGACCTAAGGCTGACGTGGCAGATGACTCGGCTCGGCTTGGCTTACGGTTTCACAACATTGTGGATCTGACATGGGAGACCCACACATTAATGGTTCGGTCTACGGTAGATCGGGTTCATAGAAATTTGAAAGGGCGTGGCCAGCATGGTTACGTGTTGGTGTCACCGAGCGCACGAACCGAGGAACGGCATAGCGGTGTGGTATGGTGGCGGGAGCGAGGCGGCACGGGGTTGAGTGACGGCGAGGCGGGGCTCGTTGCTCACCAGCGACGGCTGAGAGGACAGCAATGACGCTGGGGACAGAGACGGATGCGACGACGCAGACGAACACCAGTGGCTCGGAACGACGGCGGCAAACTCGGCTGTGAGGTGCGGGAAACGAGAGAGCGGCCATGGCTTTATAGGCACGGAGGCTGAGGAGACAAGGGCAGGCATGATACGGACTCCAAGTCTGGCGTGGTCACAGCGCGTCGTGTTTGGATTGGGCACACGAGGAAGGAGGAGGCTCTGGGTAGGAGACGATGAACATTGCACGCATGCCTGGATGCATGACATGTGGCGCATGACGAGATCTGACGGTTGATGCGAAGGTTGGGCCGAATGGTCGACGCGCGACAGACCAGAGATTGGAATGCTGAGGTGAAGCGGGCTGGAGGGTTTAATGGGTTTCGGCCCAAATGCCTTTCTAGTATTTTTGAGGCTTTTCTATTTTCAGAAATTCAAATAAACACATTTGAGCTCTACAAAATGACAAATAAATCCGAAAAAATCACAGAAAATTCCTTGAAGCATAAGGAACTCAAATAAAATACTTTTAGTAAATGTTAAATTTTAATTTAGTCATATTAAATCCTTGTGATTAATAAAATTCAATTTAAATTTTAATTCATTCTAGAAATATTCAAATGATGAATTTTCCTTTTGAAGCTTCAAATAAACTTTGAAAATCAGGATGGTACACTCCCCTTCCACCATCCCTCCATAGAGCTCCCAGGCCACATCGGCACACTCCCAATTTGGTGCCGCCCTATCATCCGCTCCTTCGTCGTTGGCTTTCTGCCTGAATCCGCATCTCCTCTTGTGACCCCCTTCTATCTGCACCTCGTGGAAATCATCGCTGGCACTAACGCTCCTCTGCCTATCCTCAATGCTTTCCCCTCACATGTACCACCCACTGTCGTCACCGGCTATAACATTCTAATTTTTAGAGCCTTTTTCAAGCTTTTAAAATAAAATTCACCATTTGGATTTTTCTGGAATTAATTAAAGCTTAATTAGAATTTTCATTAATTAAAAAGATTTAATATGAATAAATTAAACATTAATATTTGTCAAAAATATTTTATTTGTGTTCCTTGTGTCACAAGGAATTTTTCTGTATTTTCTGGGATTTTTCGGAGTTTGTTTGAGCTCAATTTTAATTTTCCAAAAAAAGAAAGAGGAGAGAATAAACAGTACCCCGTGGTACTGTTCATCCGTCTTTCCCAGCGCGCTCGCTGCCAGATGGATCTCTCCTGTACGTGCACATTTTCCTTCCTTTTCCTCTCTCTTCATAACTTCCAATCCGGACCTCATCTCAATGTCCTCCCAAAAGGAAAGTTGTGCCAAATCACGCAAGGAATCCATCCCAACTGGCCTCTTTCCGTTTCATTCATCCATTTGTCTTTTATCTCTTATTTTCTGAAACGGACTCTAAACCGAAATCCACGAATTGGAGTCAGTTTCTACCTCTTCTAAGACTATAAATACGGCCCCTTGACCCCCCTAAACCCATCCCAAGCCGTGCCAAGTCCCCTCAAAGCTCAGGACGCCGTCGGCACCGACGCCCTTCGGTCTCGAAATTGCTCGTCATGTCTCGAGCAATCCGGTGAGTTTTTCCGTGATCCTTTCACGTCACATTGTGCCATCATGTCCCATCTACCTTCTAGCCAAGTTAATTTGATTTTGGTGCAGCCAATCTCCCGGAATCGAGTTTTCCCCAATCTAGGTCAAGAGTGCTTCCCGACGTCGATTCGTCGCCTCCGGTAAGCTTTAGCCCTTGCCGTAATTTTTTTTAGACTTTTCTCACCGCGTTCTACGCCGTGCTCACTTCCGTTTCCCCAAAAAGCCTCCACAAATTTTCGCCTCCGACACCTCGCCATGGCCGTCAATGGCATCTCGTGTCCCCCATCTATCCAGTGGTGTTTTCACCAAACCGTTCGCATCACATCGTGCCAAACCATCCCAGGTAGCTAAGTGGTTTTAGATTTCGTTCACCGAGTACCAAGGTATTAAGTTTTTCCTTTACCCTTCCCGACGTCGTTCAAGCGTCAATTGCGCCGTCTCCGATAGGTTTCTGGCCGAGCCGACAATTTTCCTAGCTTCACCAAGCCGCGTTCTAGCCCATGCTCACCCTACCTCTCCATGTCCTATGCCCGAATTTTATTCCTCTCTCCTACCCATGTCGTTGTAGCCGCCCGTGCCATCACCATGATTCGTTGAGTCCCTAGAAACCTATTTTGCTAATTAGATTCACCTCCCATGCCTCCTCTCGCCGGCGCTAGCCTTCTCTCCAAAAGTACTGCTTTCGGATGAACAGTAATTTTTGTTATTTTCCAGCATTTTCTCTCCCCGGCAAACTTTAGATCGCTCGTTCTCCTTCGTCCTAACTCCAACTGACCCGATTCTTTTTCCTAAATTCATCTAAAATTGAGCTCTATCTTTTGGTTCTGGTTTTACAGTTTTTGGAGCTTATTTGGATTTTATTTGAATTTATTTTGTGTTTTGTCTTGTTTTCTCTCTCGTTAGATCACGCGTTCGAAGGAGCTGAAGCAGGATCCGAAGATCAAGAATTCCTAACTGAGCAAGGCCAAGACAAGTCGTGTCCTTTGATCATGTTGAACCTAGTTTTCAAATCTATTATGTATTATTTTGTTTTAAACTATCATGCATTGCTACTTTGTTATAAAACCCTTGTATTTGGTAGTTAATGACCTAATTGATTATTTCCTCCTTGATAATTTGAATGTCATGATTCTATTGTCACCATAGGATGGGAAATTATTTAGTGATGCAATACTAGTTGTCACATGGGTGGTACGCTTATTTTGCTTAGCCATGCTTATTATTAGTACGTTGGGTCTATCATCACATGTGTTAATTAATTTTGACTTAATGATATATTGGAACGTGGTGGTAACTACAGTGATAAAATTTGTGTGCCATGACATGGGTAGTGTCATTGGTGTTGGTCATACAAAATTGGTTTTCACTCGGGCGAATGATCGTGCAGTAAAGGGGGTGCGGTTGCACATTGGGATGTGGATGCTTCACCTGGGTAATACTTAAGGACTTAACTTTGTGCGCCATTGATCTGAGCCTTATCGTGCAACCACATGTCCAGTATGGGATGGACCTGGCCGACTAATTTGTGATGTTTCAATTCTGTTTCCGCCATTGGGCTGTCAGTGGGTGTCTTATACATTCCACGGGGCGCACGAGGGGGCAATTATCGACTAGGGGGTTACCCTACTCGACGGCGAAACCTTAGCAAGACGGGACTGGGTTGGAATTGAACATTGTAAAGGCCTTGTCATGATCTCCTCGTCGCACACCTAAGGAAGTGTGTAACTCGCGTGGCAATCCGGGATGATCATGTCTTGTGGGTAAAGTTGTACAACCTCTGCAGAGTGTAAAACTATTCGAATAGCCGTGTCCTCGGTCATGGACAATGCTCGGTGATTTCACACGAGGGGTAGTGTTTTCATAAAATCTTGGTTGGGTTAAGTGAATAGGTAGTTCACTGGTGGTTCATTATGTGAATCTTGGTTCGTGGGTGATTCATTGAAGTGAATGGCCAGTTTACTTAGGGTTTGTCTCAATTTCTTTGATTACTTATTTATTATCATTTACAAAGCTTGCTTTTCAATCTACTTATTGTATTTACCTTAAATTGTTGCTTTATGCAAAATTAACTATTCAGCCATCCATTGGTAAGCCTTGCATACTATATTGTATTCTTTGTTACAAACGACTTGCTGAGTACTCTATGTACTCACGGCTTCATCCATATTTGCTCAGTTGAGGAAGAAGGACCAGATCAGCAGGAGCTACTAGAAGGATGATATTTCGACGACTTCGCGGATTAGGACTTCGCTCCCCAGTCGATTGCCTGTGGGCATGTCGAGTGGCTACTACGCTTATTTCTGGTTTTTCGCTGCTAGCTTCTTTAAGCCTTTCAGGCTATTAATTGTAAGCTTGGCCATAAGGTCGTACTCTGATAATTATCAATAATATTGGAGTCTTTTCCTAGTCAATCGTGATATGGTTGATATTACATCTTTGTTTATACTGTGCGCACTAGCGTGATCCTGGACTAGTGCAGAATACACAGGAGAGTCCGGATTTGCATATTCGAGTCTCTACACCGGCACTCCTCCGCTGGTTGTTGTCCCCCTTCCCTCATTTTCACTACTTGCCTCCCGGTGGCGCGGTCATGACCTCGCCGGCTCAACTAGGCGATCTGGCCGACTCCACCTGTCCTGCATGTGCCGCCACCCTCCCTCCCGTCTGCATCTCTCTTCGCTCCACACCTCACCCCCTCCAATCCATCACAATCCACTCTCTCCCACCCTCTCTTTCTCTACTCTTCAGATATTTTTCTCGAATTTCCAAATCCACTACTAAAAACATGGAATCTATTGTTGCAAGTATGGTTTTTGGAATCCGAAGCATCAAATAATTGGCATCATATACTTTTTTGAACATGCATATGCATTTGAGCATCTTAGTGATGCGGAAGGAGAGCACGTGTCTTAGCATCAAGATGGCGGCGGCGCGACCAAAGCAACAACAACAAGCTGCATGGAGGCTTCACGGTGCTATGGTCTAAGGGCTGTCTTTACCTCAAAAGTCAAGGCTTTGGCTTTTGCTCTGATACCTAACTTTCAAATGAAGTATTTTTCAAGACGGGTCTACAAGTTAAACTATCTATCGTTAAAACCCAACATCTGTACCAATCAAAATCGCAAGTGAGTATCTATCTCTCGTAATCAGATGCAATGTACCAAAATTCAAAAATTTCAGCCAAAAGCCACAGCCGAAAAGAACAGGCCCTAAACAACGTTTGAGCACTAAAGCTCAGATCTCTAGTTTGTTTTTTCATAAGAGTTGCCAGCTGATGATCTTCTTAATTTTCATTCCCTTTCCGTTTGATGATTTATTGGCTTGCTGTAGCATATAATGCTAAAAAGTAAAACTGTAGCCCATATCATGCACAACGGCACAGAAAAGCGATTTACACGATGCTAAAATGATAACAGGTTTCTAATCTGATGGTTTCTAATCTGCACGATAATCTTCAATCTTGTCATGAAATATATTGGGTGCATTCTTGATTCAAACTTCACAGCAAAATGAAAGAATTCCAGGCCAACCTCCCCATTGACTATGGGAAACTCGAGACACCTATGGATATTAGGGAATAGGAAGTCAATTTAAATTTAAAACAATATTCTAGAGAAAGCGAAGAGAAAGAATCCTAACAATGAGAAAAGAATGGAGAATTACTAGATATTCATGATGTTGATTTGATTTATAAAATAGATTTTGAAAATTCTTGCTAAATCGCCCTTTCTAACTAGGGCTTCGTCCTATTGTCGATATGGCTCTAACACTACCTCTGTAGAAACATGAATATGCAAAATCCAGACTTTCCTGTGTATTCTGTACTTGTCTAGGATCACGCTAGTACACACAGTGTAAACATAGATAAAACATCTACCACATCATGATTTACTAAGAAAGACTCACACATTAATTAATTATCAAAGTTGCGACCTTATGGCTAAACTTACAGAGAATAGCCTGAAGAGATTAAGAAAACTAGCAGTGAAAAATAGAAATTAGCGTAGTAGCCATTCGACATACCCACAGGCAATTGACCGAGAGCGAAGTCCTAATTCTTGAAGCCATCAAAGAACCCTCCTTCAAATACCTCTGGCTAATGTGGTTCTTCTTTAGTAGCTAAGTAAATATGGATATAGCTGTAAGTATATAGAGTACTCAACAAGGCTTATCAAAGGATGACTGAAGGGTTATTTTGCAAAAAGTAATAATTTAGAATAAATACAATAAGTAGATTGAATATGCAATTTTGGAAAGGATGTATATAAATAATTAATAATCAAAGGATTGCATGAACCACAAATGAATCATGGTATTCAAATTATCAAATGAGGGATTAATCAAATTGGACAATAACTACTAGGTACAAAGTTTGTATTAAAATGGCAATGCATCATAATTTAAAATAAAATAATAAATAATAGATTTAAAAACTAGGTTCAACATGATCAAAGGACATAACTTGTCTTGGCCTTGCTCAATTACCAATTCTTGATCTTCTGATGGTGCTTCTGCTTCTGCTCCTTCGAAAACGTAATCTACCGAGAGAGAAAGCGATCAAGGCACAAATAAAATCAAAAAAAATTTAAATAAACTCTAAAAACTTCAAAACTAGAACCAAAGGACAGAGCTCAATTTTATATGAATTTAGGAAAATGAATCGGATCAATCGGAGTTCGGACGGAGAAGAACAAGCTCTCAAAAGATTTAAATCTAAAGAAAAAAGAAAATATGATTTACTGGAATTATTTTTCTAAAGCAAAATCCTAATTATGATGCCAGCTGTTAACGTGGTGGCTGACGTGGCATGACACATGTCATAACACGTGGCACTAGGGTTGAGGTGGTAGGGTGACGTGGCATCTGACGTGGTATGAGGATGGCTTGGTTGGCTGACGTGGCACCCACGTGGACTAACACGTGGTGGACATGTAGGCTTAGAGTTGACGTGGCTGCTTGTGTGGCCGCTAACTCAGCTTGATCTACGGCTCACAGGTCTACAGAACAATGTGGCTGAATTGTGGGACCCATGTGTCAATGAGCCGTGCATGGTGGATGGGGTCTACGGAGAATTCGAAAGGTCGGTCAGGTGTGCGGGATGAAGTGACGCTTCGGTCAGCGAAGCGGATGCGAGTGACGACGACGAACACGCCAACTGAGGCGGCGGTGACGCAGTCGAGGCGTGACGGTAGAGCAGGACGGGAGAGGTAGGACAGGGCTCGACGCTGGACTCACTGACGGTGAGGATTCCCTGATAAAAGGTGGTGGACGGCTGACCAACGAGGAGGCGAATGATGGCCGGAGCAGAATGCAGCAGCGAGAACGGTGACGAACTCGACGGCGGCGCACAGGCAAAATCAGCGAGAGCAAGCGGCTACGGTGATGCAAAAAATGAGGGTGCGGTGGCTATTTAAGCACAGATGCTGAGAGGCCAAGGTGGACATGGACACCAAGTCCAAGGTGGAGATGACCGGTGGCATACGTGGAGTGGATGTGGACATCGAGGCGAATTCGTCTCGTGCACGACGGTGGCGAACGACGAACAATGCATGAATCGTTGGATGTGTGACACATGGCACAACGAGTGGCTGAGGATGGGACAAACGAAGACCTCGGATTGGCTGGTGCGGCTGGCTCGGATGGCGACATGTGGCAACCATCTGGCGGATGAGGCGGCGGCCAGATGCTCGACGCATGGCAAGGGGCGGGTAGCAGGCTGAGCGGCTAGGTTGGGCCAAAAAGGTGGGCCAGGAAATGGGCTTCAGCCCAAAGAGGGTTTTAGGATTTTTAAGGGTTTTTCAATTTTAGAAATTGGAAGATAATCAATTAAGCTTTATAAAATAGCAAATAAACCCTAAAAAATCTCAGAAAAATTCAGAAAATTCCTTGAAGCACAATGAACCCAAATAAAATACTTTCAACAATTATTTAAGTTTACTTTAGTCATATTAAATCCTTTTTAATTAGTACAATTTTAGTTTAAGCTTTGTTTAATTCCAAAAAATTCAAATGGTGAATTTTTTAAAAGCTACAAAAAACACTGAAAATTAGGATGTTACACTTGTATGGTCCAGTTAATGTTGTAATCTTTTTGTTTGTCCTCCCTATACTGCATCTTATAGTGACTACGGGTGCAAAGGAGAACAAACCTATCCATCTTAACCAATCATGGATAGGAAGACAAAAATACTTGGTTGATTTTATTATGCATGCCATAGGCAAACATAAATTGACATGCCACTTGCATTAGCTCAAGGTTGCTCTTGATTGGGAAAGGTTCAGTCTGTGGTTTGTTGGTACGTAGTTAGTTGATCTGCCGCCGATTATATATAAATATATGATCAAGGTGCTTATCTTACCATAGGTCCCATGCTGTTTACTTCTTGAGCTTATTGATGAATTGTGCTGCGTCATAGTAACCAGTTTAGAAGTGTATGTAAGAAATCGTTATAGTCTAAATAATGCAATATGTGCATTACTGTAACCAGTTTAAAAGTGTGTTTTTAGGACCTTCACCCAGTAGACTCAAGTCAGAAAGTCATGCAATCATGCTGAGGTACAAGCCAGTAGCTAAGCGCTGATGGCTGGGCACTAATGGATGGTGGCTACGTTTATGGTTAGTATGGCACTATAGCACCTTTGAAGCATATGCAGAGCAAAAGAAATTATTAAGATTTTTCATCTTGTGGATAGGACGGAAGATAAGGAAATGCTTTTGGTCTCAAATAAAAAAGGAAATGTTAGTCTCCAAAATTTCAGGTGTCCAGACCATGGCTTATATCTATGTTGAAAAAACTGAGCATTAATGAGTACTGCTGTAGTCCTGTCTCATGCATGCCATAAGCAAAATTCGTTCATTCAGATAGTTTGATTGAAATTGTTTACTCAACTTTCTTATTGTTTACTTCTTTTAGGTATCTTTCGTAGTGATTATATAAGTGCATTTATTTTGATCAGATCAATATTCTGAAAATGGTAAGAATAGTATAGGCTTTATATAGAAACAGTCCACTGGTATTAGTATTTACTTGGAAGGATGAAGCCTTTGGTCGTGAAAATGAGATTGCACAATGGAATTCCTGTGGCCTCTTCATGGAGTCCATTTGTATTTCATTTTACCAGAGGTTGGGATGGCGTAAGCTCTGGTTGGACTTGTTTTCTTTACCATTTCGCTTGTCTTACCATACTTTGTATCAAGGTTGTATTCCTTCTAACTAAAATGGAAGGGCTCAGCTTCCTTGAAAAGCTTTACGAAAGAATGTATACTAAAACCCTGTTATGACTAATCAATGCATTTTAAATGGTTCTTATGGACCATAAATACAGCTGCTTATGGATCATAATTAATCTAGCTAGAAAATGATGCTTCTCCAGTACAACATTTGTTGCAGCATGCATATTTTTCGATGATTGTTCTTAAGAGTAAGGACATCTTATTGTTGGGGCAACACATGAAGGTCAATGAATGACCATTTGGATATAAAAGGTATAATATTGTTTAATGCTTTAATCGACTTGCTGGTAGAGATCTAAGAGAAGCAGGTTGTTGATGTAGATTTACTTCCTCCGGTTAGAAAAGAATGTCATGTATCCAACCTTTACGGCAGAATGTATACTAAAACCCTGTTATGATTAATCAGTGTATTTTAAATGGTTCTTATGGACCACAAATCCAGCTGCTTATGGATCATAATTAATCTAGTTTTATGCTTCTCCAGTACAACATTTGTTGTAGCGTGCGTATTCTTCGATGATTGTTCTTCAGAGTAAGAACATCTTATTGTTGGGGCACCACATGAAACAGTTAATGAATGACCATTTGGATTTGAAAGGTATATTATTGTTTAATGCTTTAATCGACTTACTGATAGAGATCTAAGAGATGCAGGTTGTTGATGTAGATTAATTTCCTCCTTTCACAAAAGAATGTCATGTTTCCAACCTTTACGGAAGAATGAATACTAAAACCTTTACAGAGAGCTCGCCGGTGCCGACGTCGTAGAGCAGGTGCATGTTCGGCTGCTGGAAGTTGCCGATGAGTCTCCCGTCGCCACCATCACCGTTCTCTGTTCACCGTGGTCGAAAGGGTGTACGACCATGGTGAACAGTGATCGCCAGCATCACTGCATGATCGTAGAAGTTTTCGATCATGGTATTTCGAGCGACTGGAGGAAGACAGCGCTGCGATACAGCAAAGCGGTCATAAACTGCTACAGTAAAGTTACGACCACGACTCGAAGTGATCGGTAGCGAGTTTGAGTGGTCGTACAACATCGCAAGTGGTCGGAATTGGTCGTAAACGACTTTAACCGGTCGTAAAAGATCCTGGGAGGTCGTAAGACTTTCCAACAGTTGGTATCAGAGCCATGGCTGAGAAGGTGAAGCAAGGCGTGTCGCTGCAGTATCCAATCCTCAGCTCGGACAATTACCCGATCTGGGCGATGAAGATGAAGGTCAACATGATCGCGCAGGGTGTCTGGGGCCCGGTTGAACCGAAGGAGAAAGACAAGGTTATTGATGAACGACTTGACAAGATGGCGATGGCGGCAATCTATCAAGCCGTTCCTGATTCAATGATGCGACAATTAATTGGGAAGGAGACTGCTCGAGATGTCTGGACTACTCTGCAGACAATGCATCAAGGGGTAGACCGAGTGAAGGAAGTTCGACTCCAAACATTGAGAAGTGAATTTGAAGCCATGAAGATGGGGAAGATTCAGACAGTAGAAGAGTTCTCTGGTCGTTTCAACGAAGTCGTGAACGAGATCAAATCTCTCGGCGACGATCTAAAGGACGAGGTGGCGGTGAAAAAGTACTTGAGAGTACTGCCAGAAAAGTTTCTCCCAGTCGTGACCACACTCACATACTCGCAAGACCTCTCGAAGATGAAGATTGAAGAAGTAACCGGGGCGCTCAAAGCGCACGAGCAGCTCCTGAAAAGTTACCAAGATGATAACGGACAGTAAGCGCTGCTCGTAAAAGAAGACATGAAGAACCGAGGCGTAGACTCGACCTCCAGAGGTGGTCGTGGTCGTGGCCGCGGCACGCCGCATGGTCAAGGACAAGGACGAGGCTATACCCCAAGAGGTCGTGGGTCTTAGTCTGGACGAGGCGGAAGAGGTGGTCGTGCTGGTCGTGGAGGCGGCAATTACGCACCGACAAATCGAGATCGATGTTACACGTGCGAAGTTCGGACACTCTGCTGCGAATGTAGGAGCCACATCCATGCCATAACTGCAAGAAGTATGGTCACTATGCTGCAAATTGCCGGAGTAAGAAGAAGGTGGAGGAAGTCAACATGGCTCAAACGACCGAACATAAAGAGCCGACACTGCTGTTGTCGTTCTACACTGTAGACGAAACGACAATGGTATTGTTGAACGAGGAGAAAGTCTTTCCAAGTCTGTTGGAGCAGGGAGAGCAAACACAAGCCGACTGGTACCTCGACAACGGAGCAAGTAACCACATGACGGGCACATACTCGATGTTCCACGAGTTGAACGAGAAAGTGCTCGGGAAAGTCCAGTTCGGAGATGGGTCGTCGGTTCAGATAAAAGGGAAAGGCTCGATCCTGATGTAGTGTAAGGATGGAAGCCAGAGAAGGCTGTCGGATGTGTATTACATACTGAGTCTACGAAGCAACATCATAAGTCTTGGACAATTGACTGAAGAAGGTTGTTGGATCGAGCTCAGAAACAACTACCTGAGGGTATTCGACCGCACCGAACGGCTACTAATGAAAGTACAGAGGACGATGAACCGTCTGTACAAGATACAGATTGAAGCATGCAAACCAAGATGTTTGAAGACCATGACCGATGATGCAGCCTGGTTGTGGCACGCAAGATTTGGACATTTGAACTTCCAGAGTCTTAACACAATGGCGAAAAAGGAGATGGTGATCGGACTACCGAAAATCGACCACCCGGAGCAGGTCTGTGAAGGCTGTCTGACGGCAAAACAAACTCGTAGCAACTTCCCATCACAGGCACAGTTCAGAGCTTCTCGACCACTCGAGTTAGTTCACATCGACTTGTGCGGACCGATCACACCTCGCATTGATGCCGGCAATCAATACTTCATGTTGATTGTTGACGACTACTCAAGAGCCATGTGGGTGTACATGCAGAAGAGCAAAGATGAGGCAAAGACAAACTTTCAAAACTTTATAGCTCTTGCCGAAAACGAAGTCGACAAGAAGGTGAAATCGGTCAGGTCTGACCGAGGAGGAGAATTCCTAGCAAAAGAGTTTGACTCGATCTGTGAAGAGAAGGGCATTGCAAGATTTTTCACGGCTCCATACTCGCCTCAACAAAACGGAGACGTAGAAAGAAGAAATCGAACTGTGATGGCAACAGCAAGAAGTCACCTGAAAAGTCGTTTTCTCCCCGGGCGGTTCTGGGGAGAAGCAGTAAGGCATGCAGTCTACCTTCTCAACCGCACGACCACAAGATCGCTCGATGGGACCACCCCATACGAACAATGGTCGGGAAGAAAGCCGAACGTTGAGCATTTGAAGGTTTTCGGCTGCTTAGCTCATGTAAAGCCATCCACACATCTAAAGAAACTGGACGACCGGAGTAGAAGGATGATCTACCTCAGCTCGGAGCCAGGCACCAAGGCATATAGGTGCTATGATCCGGTTGAAAAGAAGATTTATGTGAGTAGAGATGTGGTCTTTCAAGAAGATAGACACTGGGAGTGGAAAGAACACCAGGACATTAAGAAAGACATGTCGAAGTGGGTAACTTTCGATGTCGAAGATGACGAGGCCGGCGGCATAGACTGGGAAGGAGTTACGACCACATCTCAAGACTCAAGTTCAGCTGGCACTATTGACCATGAAGTCTTACCTGAAATAGAAGACCTCGATGAGGAAGAGTCAAACGGCCGAGTACCGAAGATGAGGAGCATAAGTGAGATTTATGCACAGATTGAACCAGTGCAGTCTGAAGAACTGCTGCTTTACACGACTGCAGAAGAACCCGAAAGCTATGAAGAAGCAAAGGAAGATGCATACTGGAGAGCTGCTATGCAGGAAGAGCTGAAGTCGATTGAAGATAATGACACATGGGAACTCACTGATCTGCCGAAGGGTCATCGTGCAATCGGTCTAAAGTGGGTGTTCAAAGTGAAGAAGAACTCACAGGGAGAAGTCGTGAAGCACAAAGCACGACTTGTTGCAAAAGGATATGTTCAGAAACAGGGAGTAGACTACGAAGAAGTCTTTGCTCCAGTAGCTCGGATGGAGACAATTCGAGTACTTCTTGCGCTGGCAGCAAACGGTGGATGGGAAATTCACCACATGGACGTAAAAATGGTGTTTTTGAACAGAGACATTGAGGAGGAGGTGTATGTCTCTCAATCGCCAGGTCTTCAGTCCAACAGACAAGCTGAGAAAGTCTTAAAGCTTAACAAAGCTCTTTACGGGCTCAAACAAGCTCCACGAGCATGGAATCTGAAACTCGACAGAAGTTTGACAGCACTCGGGTTCAAAAGAAGCACCTCTGAACATGCTGTGTACACCCGAGGGGATGAGAAGGCAAGGTTGATTGTAGGCGTTTACGTGGATGATTTGATCATCACTGGGTCAAATTCAATCGAGATTATGAAGTTTAAGGAGGAAATGAAGAAGCTATTCAAGATGACCGACTTGGGACTTCTGAGCTATTACCTCGGTATCGAGGTGAAACAAACCAACAACGGCATAACACTTTACGACCACGTTCTATTCTTCATCATCGTGGTCGCAAGCCTCTATGATCACGTCTATGAGATTGCTCAAGAGAAACCAAGACACAGGGATTGCGTTTCTCCTTTTTTTTTTGGTATTTTCTCAATTGCTTGGTACCTCCTTTGGTTACATGACTACCCCTCCTTTTATACCCGGTTCTACGACTTTAACACGGGTTCAACTATGATTACAATTCTGACTCCGACTCCGTTTCTGACACGACTTCTACTCTGTTTCCGGCTACGACTTACAATTTCGGCTGCAATTCATCTTCGATTACAACCAAATTTTGTATATAACTTCTAAACAAGATTATTTACAACACCGCTGTCGGCCGGCGACGGCACGAGGCTGCCGTTCAGCTGCCGGGTCAGCTCCTCTCTTTGTGCCTGGTACGTGCCGTCGACCAGTGACGTGAACGGGCTGCCGGAGTCGATGATCACCACGCTGGAGTGATCCTTCCGGAGCTCGAACAACGTGCTGGGGATCGGCAGCTTGGTCCGGCCTACGTACGGTCATGCCCACCAGAGGGAGGTAGTAGTACGTGCTGTAGGGAGCGGCATTCTCACGGAAGTACGGCATGAGGCAGTGTGTTGGTTTAGCCCTACGAGAGAACTCATAATTACGAATTTAGGTAATAACACAATAGTTTACAAATTTTTTTTCGACGTCATCATGTCTTTTCTTTTGATATATTTTGCCCATATCATAGTAGATTACATGTTTTCTTTTTATATAGCCTGGCGCTTTTATAAATAGTGGACTCTATCTCTAATTTAAACATGTACTGGATTTCAACTCTAAATTAAATAGATAATTAACTTGATTTAAATTCTAAGTTAAAATTATTTCCAACAGCTAGTAGTAGGAGAAGTTGGTGGCACCAGTCCGAGAGACCAGCGAGAGGCTGCTGCGGCCGAGCCCGATGAGGCCGGATGCGCCGTCAAGGGCGCCCGGCGTGATCTTGGTCGAGTTCACGCATCCGTTTGGAATGTGAAAACCTCCGTGCCCGATGAGCAGCAATGTCCCCGCGCCGTAGCGGCCCTGAAGGCGCGCGCCGTCCGAGCGGCGGAGCTCGTCGTTCGCGAGCACGTGCCGTCCGTGCAAGCACCGCCGCATCTTTGCGCCTTTCGGAGAAGTTGTAGTGCGGAGGTTTTGCTTGAAGCGGTTGTTTGGGCGCCGCATGTCATGCTGCGTCCGACGATGTCGCTACCGATGTCGATGAGGACCTCCGCGCTGCGTGGCGGGTGGTCGATGTGGTGCTCTGCGATGTCTGCGTCGCCACCCAGCGGATGGGCGCGGCGTCGCGTCGGCGGCCATGGTGACCAGCGCTCCGGCTGCGATCGACGGCGCTGCAGCGCTTCGGCCATGGTGTAGTTCCTTGGCGTCGGCGTCGGTGAGCTTAAGTCGAGCCTGCGCGCTTGCTCTGACAAGTTAGCGGTCGCAAAGACCGGAGCACAAGAGAACGACGAGCACCATCAAAGTTGGCGCCATTATTTCTGTGAGCATTGCCTTTCGATTGGTCTCTTTATGAATACATGGAATGCATTGCTTGCCATGTGTGTGGAGAAGAAGCATACAAATCGATGTAACACTGTACAAGAAACAACGAAATCAACTCAAGAACACTCACCTTGGTTTTTGGGTATATGTTTCTCAGATCGAAACGCACAGGTTTGTTCCTCTTTATCTTCACTTTTTTGTTTTTTGATTTTTCTCTACGATCTCTTCTTTGTGTTGTCTTTTCCGCAATCTCTTCTCAATGTTGTCTTCCCAGTGTTCTCCTCTCTCTGATCCTCCTCTTTTCTTTTACCTCGTCTTCTTCTTCCTTTCTATCTCCCTTCCTTTTTCTCTAGTTATTCCTCTATGATCTCCTCTTTTTTTCTTTATTGGACTTCTTCCTTTCTATCATGTAAGATTTTGGAATTGTAATTGTGTTAGTTTGTTCAAGGGTGATTTCCTTGGCTTGAATCCATGCTCTGAACTTTATTATCTGAAATTCATTGCTGTTCCGCATATTTTTCTTTCAGAACTTCATTGCTTGAATCTCTTGTCTTTTTCTTTGTCATGTTATTGCTTTTGCTGCCCCTCCTTGTGTTGTTGACTCCGATGCTACTTGGTCTGCATTCTGATTTGATTTTGGTTTTGCTAACTTGTTGCATTTGAGTTTTAACTTGGTGAGAATGTTATGTTGATATACAGACCATACCCGCTCTCAGCCTCTTGACTAGCTATTTGAGCTGCTTCAACGCTCTCACTTTCTACGAAAGTGGCAATGTCTTCCTTTGTAATTTCTTCTAGTTGCCTTTGGTGTTGTTGTCTTGTTGAATTTTTTGAGCCATTGTGAGTTGTGTTGTCTTGATTGTTGTCTGCAGCCAGATCTTTGTTGTTGTTTGCTATATCAGATTCGCAGGTGTTTTGTTCAATTTGATGATATTCTATTTATTGTATTTGCAGTTCTCGGCCTTCCATTTCTTGTGGTTGATCAATCCTTCTGGTTGTGATGTAGATGTGGTTCTGCTTTACAAAGGCGAATAAGTTAATCTTTTTTCATTATTGTCTACTCAATTGTTCTAAACATCATTATTTATGATTGTATTTAAGGTAAATTTATTAACTCACCTCATAATCAAGAGGAATCTACAGTAGTTGTGTGAATCCACCTATTGAAGAAGCCTCCTTTACAAAGGAAAAAAAAGTAAATTAGCACCACATAGTTGAGAAAATAATCTCATTTCTAATTTGTGTTTGATGCCAGTTAATAGAAATTACCTCAAATCCTTGGCTATTTTGCTGACCAAAGCTATTGATTTATTCTAGTAGGCTTGTGTATGTCTTGCTGCTGTCTTGTGATAACTAGAATGGTTAACATTGATCAATAAAATTTGTCTATCTATGTTCTCCATTTCAAAGGAGGAGAAGTCATTTTGATATACGATTTTATCCAGTTCCTATTTTATTTATTATCCCTGATCCGGAAGTCACCTTTTCTTTTCCTTGGGCAGTACCTCCTAACAAGATTGATCTGTTTGGATCTTGGTCCATGATGGCCTTTTTATTGATTTTGACGATTGGATCTCTCTATGTCAGTCTCAAGCAAGTCCAAGGCAAGTAGAAGAATCTTTCTAAGAATCCTCTTTTTTAGTAGGGCTATGCTATATCGATTTTTTTCTTCCTTGGTGAGGCTTTCTCTGCAGACAAAGAAAGCAAAAGTGAAAAAGCCTGCCCTTCCAACGTCAGTTTCTGAGTAATAATAAAGACGATGTCGAACCAGTTATCAAACTTGATAAAGGAGGATAGTTACAATAGAAAAGATCCCTAGTCTATCTAGAAAATCTCCCTTGAGCGAATTGCGGTGAAAAGGGAAGCAAGCCCAATTGCAATCCTAAGGTAAAACCCGAAGTTGCGAGCGCTTTCTAGCAATACAAGATGTCAGTGAGCTTTCTCCTTCCCGGGAAGGATTTTGAGTTTATCTTGGGAGTGTTCTTCCAGCTTGTCCTCTTCCCTACGGTTTTCTTGTGTATTTTGTTTTGTGTTATTGTTATGTTGAAACATTTTGTACTCACATTGAACTCGGTATACTCTTCTGCAATTTGGTCTTCAGTTGTCACATGTCCATTCTTGTTGAATACATGTTTCATGCAAAAGTTGCTAGTTATATGTATGTCTGTTGCAGTTATAAAGTCAGTGCAATTTTGATTAAATATTTATGCAATTTCATGAAGGGCGGGCCTGGCGCATTGGTGGAGTCTCTCCATTATGCGCTGGAGGTCGCGGGTTCGAATCAGCCTCTTTGCAAAGCAGGGGAAGGCTACCTAGAAAATCCCCTTCCCCAGACCCCACACAATGTGGGAGCTTCGGCACTGGGTACACCGTTTATTTATGCAATTTTATCCATTAATATGGTTACACGGAGTTTATACCTGGTTGTATGTCTCTATTTGGGTAAATAGATGATATGAAAAATCCAGCACATCTGTATAGCTGTTAACCTGAAAATTTATTGTCAATGTGTTAGGTTGAATATTTTGTAGAATGATTTCTTTTGATAGCATGGAGGTTAATTTGTGTATTAAGAGTATAATGTTACCCACATTCATATCTTGTTGTTCTATTCCTTCTTTATTACGTTCAGTTGTTATTGTCGCTGGTACCATTTCCTGCAATTCAGATCTTACAACCCTATTTAGGAAATTTTGCAATGTCAAGTCATGTGCAAGTTATTGTGCTATTGTGTGCAATTTAACTCTCACCCAAATGTAAGTATATATATATATATATATATATATATATATATATATATATATATATATATATATATATATATATATATATATATATATATATATATATATATATATATATATATATATATATATATATATATATATATATATATATATATATATATATATATATATATATATATATATATATATATATATATATATATATATATATATATATATATATATATATATATACAATCAAATTCAACTAGTAAGATGATTGATTTATTTAGAACTCATATTATTTTGGCCTACTTGTTTTTATTTTAAACACCCAAAGAAACTTGAGATAAAGCTGCTAGTTATATGTATGTGTGTTGCAGTTATAAAGTTAGTGCAATTTTGATTAAATATTTCTACAATTTTATCATAATTTTGATTAAATATTTCTGCAATTTTATCCATTAATATGGTTGCATGAAGTTTATACCTGGTTAAGGACAAAAGTGTTAGTAGCTGACTTATAAACTGTTATTTAGTCAATCTTGCAGTTCTATGTGGAATGCAATTCTATTATTTGTAAAGTGCAATTGTGGTTGCTTTTGTTTTTATGTTTTAGTGTAATTCTAGAATTTGTTTATGGAGAAACATTTTTTTTTGTTTTCTGTGAGTGTTCACCTGGTAATTTGTTTTTCTAATTAGTGATTTTCATGGATGTCATGGTTTTAGCTATATGTGTAGGGAGAACTAAAAAAAGTCGTTTTCATCTTCTTAGTAGATCTTATTCAAATCATGGCATGTACTTGGTGAAGGAGAAGGAGATTTTTTTTTGTTAATTCAGTGAATTGGTGGAGATGATGCAAGGCAATTGGTTAAAAAGAAGCAAAAGGGGGAATGTACATAAAGGCAATTGGTGCAGAAGCAAAGGGAAGCAGCATCCTACCTGGGGCTATCTTGATCTGGATATACACGTGGAGGTCACCTATGAATTCTTGACAGAGGAAAGCTCCTCTTTGTTCTTCAATTTCTTCTCACTACAACACGACCAACTTGCTAGGGCACCTATAAATGCCCTAGAATGTGTGTAAATGCCGCGGAAGGAATTTTTACCGTCGTTTACCAAACGACCACATAAGTGCCGTCGGCAAAGGCTTTTCTTGGTGTTTATAGCAACCTCGGCATTTAGGAAATGCCGCCATACACAAAGTTAACCCGGCGTTTACAAACGCCCCAGAATAGTCTACCCCGGTGTTTATATACGCCCTCCCAGAGTAATCTACCCCGGCGTTTACAAACGCCCTTCTAGAGTAATCTACCCCGACATTTACAAATGCCCCAATTGATATTTTCTGTGGCGTTTACAGATGCCCCAAAAGGAGGATAAGCTGGCATCTGCAATTGCCCTCATTTCAGTTTTTTCTACGGCATTTATGTGTGCTCCTGTTGCTCTAGCTATGGCGGCGGTTACAAATTACCAAACTAATTAATAAAAAATGTTTTTAACAGTCTGCCATCTATAAATACCTTCTTTCACAGTTTGTACATATATGCTTATTCACTAGTAGTAGACAACACACTAACATCATAGATTTTAATTCCATAATTATCACTATAACTGATAGAATCACATTGTTCAACAAAAGTCAATGGCAGCTAAAATTTACAGTGAAGACTTCCATATCAGTAACAGATTACATTGTTCAAAGAAAAGACGGCATCACATATATAGAATTGTAGAACAGAGTACGATAACTTATGTTCAACAAAATATTCATAGTTTGAACATCACAGAATCCTATTTGCTTAAGTTAAACGCTGCACAAAAGGTCTTGATAAATAACTAGTTAACACCATCATATCTTCTCCAGCCTGCAATCAAGTGAACACAATATATGAGAGCTAGTGCTCAAATAGGAAAAACTAGCTAAGTCTAAGTACACTGCACACATGTTTCTGGGGAAAAGAACAATCCTGTTACTTCAAGCATCGCAAGGAAATATATATACTGGTGTTAACCTAATACATTCCAGAATATATTTTTTTGTTGCAATCAAATAAGTTGACAGTCGCAATGCATACCTAGCCCACAATGCATTGCAAGATATTAGCTATATAGTGTTAAAGATCCCATTTTCTACCATCACTACAACTACACTACAATAGAAAAATGCCCTATTTCTATAAGCTTCATCAAGCTGGCATACTTACAAGTAGTTGAAATAAAATAGCAGAAATCAACAGTTAATAGTAGCTGAAATAAAGTACCTTACATTTTTGCACAACTAGTCTTAGCAATAACTCTATGTCTTGGTACAGAAATCTGAAAGTGTGAGAAGCAAAGAACAAAACAGCAATTAGGGTAGTTACAACATTTTTAACAAACAGGAAATAATCTTTCTATCTCATACCCAAAGAACGCTTGATGAGATTTAGAGGTGATCCATCACGTTCTAGAACCTATGATTTCAACAAGAGAAATATCAAGTCAGTTATCACAACTTGGAGATAAAATGATAGGATGGATCTCAAGTACATGCACTATGATGTGGCCAAGCGATGCAAAGACCAATAGCAGCGCCTAGCTTGCTGGCCTTGCGTAGTGGTCGAGGGAGTAAGACATTCTTGTCAATGACAACATCAATAAGAACCTCATAAAAGGCCCCTAAGGCTAATCCATCGACACCTAATGCTGTCTTTTCGGTGCATTGGAGTCTTCTGTGTGCTACTATATTGGAGCCACCAAGGTTACGCAATGCAACTTCTCTACCAGCCTAGAAATATCAAGAATTAAGGGGCTACATGATTTGGACCCATAAACTAGTTGTAAGTAAACTCTAAGTTATTCTCATGTGGAAGTTGGTCATACCACTTTTTGGTGCTTTCTTGCTAAAACCTTGTTGGTTCTTGATGGGAGTACACCATCTATCCGATTTTCTGAAGAAGATGATTCTAGTAGCCTTCCTCTTCCACTACTTGTATCCTTTTCTAGATTAGATTCAAGCTGATATCAAATTGCATACACAAAATTAAAAGTCAGAAATGTAATATGAATGCACAATATTTAGAATTGAACAACTATATACATGCTCACCTGCACGTTAGGTTGGGTTATTTCCCTAGCTTGTTCTCTATTTTCACTATTACTAGCTCCATGTAAGCTTAATAACATGCTTTTAAGGTCTTCATACTGCTTGTATTGCCTCTCTTTGTATGCTTCAAATCGTTTCTCGGAACATTCCTTGTATGCTGCAAATTGCCTGTCAGTATTTGCCACCATGGATCTAAGTTGTGCATTTTCTTCTTTAACCTGCTTTAGTGCAACTACAGCCTTTGAAAGAGTTATTGCCTTGGAACCCCCAGGTAACAATCCCATGCCACGCACTCTTCCTTTCCTATCTTGTGGGAGCACATCGTCATACAAATCACCATCATCTACTGATTTGAAGCGAAGGGTTTCATCTTCTGCAAACCTTTTTTCAATCTCATCCTGGAATTTAAATGAAATATATGCAAAGATTACAAGCTTTGAAGTGAACTACGGTAAAGTTAAATATAAAATCTAGAAAAGGAATATAAACATACTATCTTCTCTTTGCAAGCAGCACTAATAGCTTCTCCATTTTTCTTCTTATGTGTAGCAAGATAGCTTTCCGCTCTACAAGGTTCACGACCAAGTAATCTCTCCTAGAACAATATGACAGAAATCAAGAAATGTCATTTCCACATTGACTTAATAACCAATATATATAGCACAAGTTAGTACGCACCAGTCCATTATTCACTACAGCAAAGCTTTGTGATCCACAAGTATGAAGGGCATTTTCTTGTGTTGCACGAATTCCAGCATTCCATTTTGCTTTAGTCTACAGTATAGTTCATCCTTAGAATTGTATGCATCTATATAACAAACTTAGAATAGGCTTTTTAGAATATTGAGACCTTTGTTTCTTCCTTTGACCAATGTTCAACCAGCCACTTCCAATCTGGTGGAGGGATCCTATCGCCACATCCATTGGCAATATTCTCCTCTGCTGAAATTTCTTCCTTGTAGTATTTCTTCTTCAAAGTATTTTTGAAATCCCGCCACTTCTTTCCAAAGAGATGCTAGCACCCATTCTCCACATATTGGATCTATGTCAAAAATTGCTGCAAAGCAAATGAAATGTTTCAATAGATACCACCAAGAACATATAAAAAAAGGATCTCATGTCTGCACATAAGTAATAAAATGCTACACAAAGGAAAAATTATTACCGTGACTGTTTTCCAAATTATATCTTTTCCTGGAACAACTCTCCAATCCTTTTGCGTTAGTGTTATGTGTCCTCCCTTTACTAGAGTGGCAATGAAGTTAGTAAAATTGCTGGTTTTCACTCCACAGGGCTGCCCATATTTATTAACCTTCACATGAATCTTGACTTCTTTATCCCCATGCCAAATAGAACTCATTTTTGTTGGCCCCTTAACCTTCTTTTCTTTGGCTGAGACCATGTAGCATAACCAGGGAAGTGTAAAGACCTTAAATTACACAATAATATTGTAATAGCACTTAACAATTAAATAAGACATACCACAAGACTTCCTTTGCACAGGTTCATAACAGACCTCAACTTCCTCATTAGGTTCATCAGAAAGGCCATCAAGGTCATTGACATAATCATCGTCGTCATCATGAACCATTTCAGCCTCATCATTTGCAACATAATTAGGATATGTCTCTTCATCATCTATTTCAGCTAGAATTGTTGATCGTGCGAAATAGCACACCCGCAAGTCCACGGGCTGCCACTGAAATAGGTCAATCGAAACGGGGGAAAACTAAACCTAAAACGTCTAGCAAATCAGCCGAACGAACAGACTACAAAACGAACTCTAATTCGCACGGACAAAACGTCGAACGACTAAATGAACGAACGAAAGACGACGGGACGAACGACCGTACGAATGGACGTCGTACGACCGAACGAACAACACTACGAGAGACTAAACGAACAACGCACAAACGACACTAACGACAATACGAACGAACGCGACTACCGACCGACGATCTAACTAACTACCGACCGCGAGACAGAAGGAGGGAGTCGAGAAGCACGAAGGAAGTCAAGAGAGAACGAGGGAGAAAACGGCCGATGACTAACTAGACGACGGCGGCAGGACAACACAAAATAACGAAAATAACGAACGCTCACACGACTTAACTATCAAACGACCGCCACTGAGAGAAGCAAAGAGGGAGATCAAGAAGCAAGGAGGGGGTCGGGACGGCGAAGGGAAGGGAACAATCGCCGACTAGCTAAATCGTGCAACACAAACACATGGACCCAAACTAACAACTGATCACAAACCACATAGACACCTAACAACAAAATGAAGCTAATCAATCTAACACATGACCACAAAGCATGGACTGGGAACAATTCACAGCTAACATAATAGTCAATGCCCAACAGATCACACTGATCAATTCTAAAATTTCTAAACAATTGCCAACAGTATTAACATATTGCATAAACAACACAAAACATTGCACAAATCACATCCCACAATCGCAGATAGATGAATAACTAGCAAAATCAAAATATCCATATCCATATCCATACTGATCCCCAAATCGAAATCACAGTTCACATCCACAATCACAGTGTATACATGATTCAATAAACATGAGCAGTGAATAATAAAAGCAATGAGGCAAAGGGAGAGATGGTACTAAACCAAGTAGAGCAGTAGCAGTGTAAGCAGAGAAGAAGGTTAGGCTGTCGGTTTGGTGAAGAGGTGGCTGCCGGCGCTGTAGGTGACGCAGTGGAGAGGTCGGCGTGGATCTGGAGGGGTCGGTGAAGAGGTTGAAGACGTCGCAGAGGAAGAAGAGGGTTGCCGTGCCTTCGCTGTCGGTGGAGATGTGATGCAGTCGGCGGAGCGATGTGGATGATGCAGAGGTGGATTCCGGCTGCCCGGTCTCGGTGGAGTAGATGCGGAGGGCGACCGGGGTTGAAGAAGGCCCGGTGAGGGGAGGTGCGGCACAGTGGAGCAGGGAGGATTTGGGGCGGCGCCGAGGGAAGAGGGACAGCGGCGGCGGATGTGGAGGAGAGAGAGGCCGGAGGGAGTTGAGAGGGAGGAGAGGAGAGGCAGCAGGGCCGCCGACGAGTGGAGGTGGCGGCGCACTAGATGGGAGCAGAAGGCGCAAAGGGGTAGCGATGGTGAGTGGTGGCGCGGTGGGGAGAGGAGGCGGAAGTAGATGGGGCGGCGTTTGGTGGTGGAAGGAGACGCGGTGGAGATGTGGTGGAGAAGGCGGAGAAAGGGGGCGGCCGAAGAGAGCAAGCGGCGGCCGGTGGTTCCGAGGGAGGAGATGGGTGGCGATGTGTGAGGAGGGAGTAGAGGAGGTGGCGCACGGGAGTAGGCGGCGGAGAGAGAAGGCGCTGGAGGGGCGGCCGGAGAGGAGGTGCGGCGCGCCGGAGGGAGCAGGAAGGAGAGGCGGGGGTGGTAGATGAAGGAGAGAGGCGGCGGTGGCAAGGGCGTACCAGAGAAATTAGGCGGCGCGGTGGATGGCGGCGGTGTAGTTTGGCGGCGCGGAGCGGTGAGGGGATGGCGCAGGTGGCCGCCGGCGAGTATGGCGCGGCCCTCGCCGGCGCCGGAGAAGAGGAAGGGGGAGCAAGGATTGAAGAGAGGAAGAGATGAAATGGCCGGGCTCGGGTTGGATCTGGGCGGCGGCTAGGGTTTAGGAGGAGTGGGGAATTTTTGGCATTTTTGCGAGTTAGCCCTCCAGGTTTTCAAGAATTGCAATCAAGTCCTTCCCCATCTCATTTCTTCTGTTCTAGTCCTCCGGAAGTCCAATTTCTTCGCGAAAAGATCCTACGCGTCCGTGATGATGCGCACATTTGTATGGAGCAGTCCCGAAAGTCCTGATTTGTCGTTCATGCGCCTTGATCGCGCCGACCTGCAGAAAAATATAGAAAAATGTAAAATAGTCCATTTCGAGCAATTAAATATATAAAAGCGTGTAAATGATGACAAATGATCCCAAAATGCGAAAAATAAGAGGGTAAAATGGCATATAAATATGTGCAAATATGACGCATGTCATACCCCCAAGCTTAAACTTTTACTTGTCCTCAAGTAAATGGTATGAATTATCGAATCCGGACAACAAGTAATCATGATGGTAAAGGACTAGTTAAATGCATGTAATAAGTCAAGAGGCATACACAATGTAAAATGAGATCATCTAACTTGAGTTTTGAGGACCATCCAAGATGAGAATGAATATTCTAGCAAAGATGACAAAGTGATAACTATAGCATTTAACCAAATCAAGTTACACACAAGTGTCGAAATGCACTAAGTGGTCACATGAATCCAACCAAAATTGTAAGGCATCGGAACTAGGTATAACATCAAGAATGAGCATAGCAAAGGGTCATGCTAAGGCATACGCTATTTGAGACAAAGAGACTAATACTTGCATGATATTTATGAAAAAGCCCACACTTGAGCCATGATACCTAATTTTTTTGATTTTTGGCAAATTTAAAACACACATTGGGCACAAGTGCCACTTATTCCAATCCTTGGACAAGCTTGCCACTTATTCACACATTCAAACTTCAATTGGGAAAAAATGCCACTTATTCAGACGTTTGCAAACCAATGTGACAAAGTCACTTATTCAACTCACTCACTCCTTGCAAAACAATTTTTTTCTCTTTTCTTTTTTTTTTAAGATTAAGCATCTTTAACCGATTTTCATTAATGTAAGTAACACGTGTCCCGAGACATGGATACCTAGATAAATCAACCAAGTTATTGGCTCAAGATAGGACTACCCCTTTCACAAATTTTTCATTCAAGCAAAGTATCAATATCTAAAATAACATATGTCAAAGCATGAAACTAAGATATGATCATTCAAGAGGCGATGACTAGAACCAATTCAATCCGCAAATGGTTAAAACACATGCGTAACTCGCAATGAATCAAATGCTATATGATCACAAGGTTTCTAAGCACATCAAGGATAATAACCAAAGCTCAAACTCTATAATATGATGCCACGTGACTTAAGACATACAAGGAACTAGTGACGATATAGCTCAATTAAGAAAATTTCGACATGACCTTTCTTGATTAATCATAGCATGGGCTCACATGGCCAATATGTACAATCAAGCATAACATGAGAGCAACGGTAAAGGCCATATATCATCAACATAAGCATAATATGAAGCATATGAATGACCATATATCATCAACTACACGACAATAAGCTCAAATGCTCACAAATATAATACAAACATCCTAGAACATCATCCATACACATACAAGTCCTCCCCCAAGCTTAAATTGAGCAATGTATCAAGAATGTGCTTAAAGGGGTAAGAAACAGCTCACCGGGCGTATATGATGTAGTGGAAGTGACAAATCATCCCATGGCTTCTCGCACATGCAAGGATGAGGATCTAGCACGGGACCTAAAATAGAAAAGAAAGAAAAGAAGAGAAACCAACAAAAACTAACAAAAGGAATGGAAATAAAAAGATAAAAGGATGCTCATTTGGATGTAGCAGGAGGAGGGCCAAGGGCGGGACATGGAAAAGGCACATGTCCGCCCTCCTCATGAAACGGCATGCCTCAAAATCCACCTGGATCCCAAGGGATGTCGACTCGAGTCAAGTACACTCGTAGTCGATGGTACACAAGCGTAACCCTGCAAATAGACTCACAGATATGGCATGTATGTGTGATAGGGTTGACACCCTCTAAGTCATCAATCGAATATCCAATCATGTAGGTATATCGATAAAGTACATCATGAGGTCTATCAGTGAGATGAGCACAATCAGTAATAGAATATGTCTCGTCAGGGCAAAAGAAATCAAACCTGAGGTGGTCGGGGAAGAGTTTCCAAACTACCTGAAGTGTAGGTGAAGGAGAATGTACGGTAGTAGAAACCTCCAGAGGGGCGATGTAAAGCAATGAAGTAGCTGGTGGTGGAACAATAGAAATGTGCTCCTCCTCGACATCGGAAGCAGCCCCCTCATCAATATATGGAGCCTCAGAACTCAAAGGCATATCCGAAATGAACTCGTCATCATCTATCTCAATGATCTCTCTCTCAGAGTCAATAGGCAAAGGATCAGAATGAGGTGCCTCTAAGTGTGTCTGTAGTGTCTCCAATAACAGGCCCTCGCTAGCAAGATCTGGTGTAAGACTGGTAGGCTGACACTCATCTCTATCCAGAACTATCTCTGTGGTGCTAATGAAAGGCTGTGAAATGGTAAAACTATCCACACAAGTAGAACTGGTGCTCATAATCGCCTCAATCTCGTCCTGAATCGCCATCGCACGATCACCACCAGGAGACGCAGTCATCAATTCCTTGCATAATGCATCAAGTCCGCAACTTTGATCTATATGTGAAGGAGGTGGCTCATGAGATCGCTCTAAGAACTCAGACATAGGAATCGTAAGCGGCTCGGTGAAGGCATAGGTAAACTACAGGGAGGTGTCGGATCCAATGCGAAGCAACTACTCATTCTACTCTCATGATCTCCTATAATTCTAGAAATCCTCTCCTCAAATCTAGACAACTGATCAAGCTCGGGGTAGGAGTCGATCTTGAGGTACAGGATAGTCTTTGGTGTGACCAATGAGAAATATCATGATCTTCATAACTAAAACCCTGCAATGATATACTAGAAGAAAATGATGAGATATCAGGGTTGTTGTTTCCATATGACAGACTCGAGTGCTCAAGCCATCCAGGGTGATAAGTGTTAGGGTATGGCCCACTCGGCTGAGCAAAGCTCATCCCGTAACACTGGAGTAGACAAGTAACCACGCTGGCACTCAGCGGGTGAATGGCCCTGAAAACCACAAGTCTGGCATATAGGAACAACTAGAGAACGGGCGCCTGATAAAGAACTATACTGATCGTGCCCGCTCTCTAACACAACTCTTCGCTCTAAAGCATATCGTTCTAACTAATGAGACAATAGGTTTACCTGCTCTTGAAGAGTATCATAAGTACGGGTGCTCATAAAACCACAAGAATCAGAATAGTAAGCCATATCCTCAATAAGTACCAATATCAATCAACCTGCGAGAATGGATACGAAAATCGCGCAAGTGAGAAATAACTAAGGAAAGGGTTAGGGGTTAGCGATATATCACAAATATGAACAATAACGAAAAGAAAGACAAGTCAGCACAAAATACAAAACAAGCAAAAGAAAAACAAACGACCTAGTCTATAGCCTAGCACTGTCGCTCAAAGCTAGTCCCCGGCAACGGCGCCAAAATACTTGATCATGCGAAATAGCACACCCGCAAGTGCACGGGCTGCCACTGAAATAGCGGCGAGTGTCATGTTCTCCACAGGGACTAGACTGAGGCTACAGGCGCTTAGCTAAAACTAGGTCAATCGAAACGGGGGAAAACTAAACCTAAAACGTCTACCGAATCAGCCGAACGAACGGACTACAAAACGAACACTAATTCGCACGGACAAAACGACGAACGACTAAACGAACGAACGAAAGACGACGGGACGAACGACCGTACGAATGGACGTCGTACGACCGAACGAACAACACTACGAGAGACTAAACGAACAACGCACAAACGACACTAACGACAATACGAACGAACGCGACTACCGACCGACGATCTAACTAACTACCGACCGCGAGACAGAAGGAGGGAGTCGAGAAGCACGAAGGAAGTCAAGAGAGAACGAGGGAGAAAACGGCCGATGACTAACTAGACGACGGCAGCAGGACAACACAAAATAACGAAAATAACGAACGCTCACACGACTTAACTATCAAACGACCGCCACTGAGAGAAGCAAAGAGGGAGATCAAGAAGCAAGGAGGGGGTCAGGACAGCGAAGGGAAGGGAACGATCGCTGACTAGCTAAATCGTGCAACACAAACACATGGACACAAACTAACAACTGATCACAAACCACATAGACACCTAACAACAAAATGAAGCTAATCAATCTAACACATGACCACAAAGCATGGACTGGGAACAATTCACAGCTAACATAATAGTCAATGCCCAATGAGATCACACCGATCAATTCTAAAATTTCTAAACAATTGCCAACAGATTAACATATTGCATAAACAACACAAAACATTGCACAAATCACATCCCACAATCGCAGATAGATGAATAACTAGCAAAATCAAAATATCCATATCCATATCCATACTGATCCCCAAATCGAAATCACAGTTCACATCCACAATCACAGTGTATACATGATTCAATAAACATGAGCAGTGAATAATAAAAGCAATGAGGCAAAGGGAGAGATGGTACTAAACCAAGTAGAGCATAGCAGTGCAGTAAGCGAGAGAAGAAGGTTAGGTGTCGGTTTGGTGAAGAGGTGGCTGCCGCGCTGTAGGTGACGCAGTGGAGAGGTCGGCGTGGATCTGGAGGGGTCGGTGAAGAGGTTGAAGACGTCGCAGAGGAAGAAGAGGGTTGCCGTGCCTTCGCTGTCGGTGGAGATGTGATGCAGTCGGCGGAGCGATGTGGATGATGCAGAGGTGGATTCCGCTGCCGGTCTCGGTGGAGTAGATGCGGAGGGCGGCTGGGGTTGAAGAAGGCCCGGTGAGGGGAGGTGCGGCACAGTGGAGCAGGGAGGATTTGGGGCGGCGCCGAGGGAAGAGGGACAGCGGCGGCGGATGTGGAGGAGAGAGAGGCCGGAGGGAGTTGAGAGGGAGGAGAGGAGAGGCAGCAGGGCCGCCGGCGAGTGGAGGTGGCGGCGCACTAGATGGGAGTAGAAGACGCAAAGGGGTAGCAATGGTGAGTGGTGGCGCGGTGGCGAGAGGAGGCGGAAGTAGATGGGGCGGCGTTTGGTGGTGGAAGGAGACGCGGTGGAGATGTGGTGGAGAAGGCGGAGAAAGGGGGCGGCCGAAGAGAGCAAGTGGCGGCCGGTGGTTCCGAGGGAGGAGATGGGCGGCGATGTGTGAGGAGGGAGTAGAGGAGGTGGCGCACGGGAGTAGGCGGCGGAGAGAGAATGCGCTGGAGGGGCGGCCGGAGAGGAGGTGCGGCGCGCCGGAGGGAGCAGGAAGGAGAGGCGGGGGTGGTAGATGAAGGAGAGAGGCGGCGGTGGCGAGGGCGTACCAGAGAAATGAGGCGGCGCGGTGGATGGCGGCGGTGCAGTTTGGCGGCGCGGAGCGGTGAGGGGATGGCGCAGGTGGCCGCCGGCGAGTATGGCGCGGCCTTCGCCGGCGCCGGATAAGAGGAAGGGGGAGCAAGGATTGAAGAGAGGAAGAGATGAAATGGACGGGCTCGGGTTGGATCTGGGCGGCGGTTAGGGTTTAGGAGGAGTGGGGAATTTTTGGCATTTTTGCGAGTTAGCCCTCCAGGTTTTCAAGAATTGCAATCAAGTCCTTCCCCATCTCATTTCTTCTTTCTAGTCCTCCGAAGTCCAATTTCTTCGCGAAAAGATCCTACGCGTCCGTGACGATGCGCACATTTGTATGGAGCAGTCCCGAAAGTCCTGATTTGTCGTTCATGCACCTTGATCGCGCCGACCTGCAGAAAAATATAGAAAAATGTAAAATAGTCCATTTCGAGCAATTAAATATATAAAAGCGTGTAAATGATGACAAATGATCCCAAAATACGAAAAATAAGAGGGTAAAATGGCATATAAATATGTGCAAATATGACGCATGTCAATTGTTCTCTACATAGTAAAACTTAAAAAATTAACATGTCTATGTAAATGCCGAAATCAAGTTTTATAAAAACTCTATGCGTTATTACCTTTCTTCCCTTCTTTTGTTGCTCAGGAGCAATACCAACTTGTGTTTGAAATGATATAGGAGGAAGTTTCAACTTGTCTAGCTTTAAATTGTTAGCTGTGATCCTTTTCACACGCTCCATGTCATACGAACATTCACCTCTTGGTCGTTTCCTTCCCTTGCTGCCATTTTTTCCTCTGCAATACAGCAGAAAACATTTCTTAACAAAGAAATTCCTTTAGTACATACTGATAATAAGTAGCAGATTATTCAAGTAAATTAAAGTTCAGTAGTAACATATCCATTTATAAGGCTATACCCTTTAGCCTTAGTAGCTTCATTTAATGGCCCATCAATAGTCACACCATTTATATCAGACCTAGCACAAATATCATCTCCCAAATCAGCAAGCAAGTCATTACTTAAAGGTTCAATAGGCTCCTGGTAGCAATTTATATTTTCATGGTCATCCTCGTTGCCTGCTCCCATATCAAACATATCTCTTGGTTTTGAAAAGACAACTGCATGCCATTCTTCATCGATAGGGTCTTGCACATAATAAACTTGTGTAGCTTGAGTTGCAAGAATGAATGGCTCATTACTTAAGCTGTCACCGGTATTGAGTAAATGATTGAAATTTACAAGTGTTGTTCCATACTTATCCTTTTGAATGCCTCTACCTTGGATAGTATCAACCCAATCACACTTGAACAAAGACAATGATCCTTTGTTAGAGTAGTTTAACTCAATAATTTCCTTGATTATGCCATAATATGTAACTTCACCTATAACTGGGTTCTTGTCTTTTGCACTAGAAAAGCTTGATGTACTTGCAACAACAAACTACTCCAAAATTTTGGGTAGTTTTTCCCTGTTGTAGCTCGAGTTTGGAATTTATACCCATTTATAGCATAAGTGTTGTATTTGGACACCATCCAAGATGGCTTGTTAGCCAAGACCTTTAGTTCCTCAGGAACTTCAATCCTATTCGAAACCATATTTTGAACCTAACAATGTGATAAATATTAATAAAATCATTTCAAAAATACAGAACACATGTGTAGCTATCATATTGTAAACCACTTCACAACTTACATGTTCTTCGAACCATATGTGAAAAGTTTCATGTTGAATGTGTTCAACATCTCGCTTCTTTTGCCGTTTCCCCAAACATAGAAATTAGTGGTGCTTTCTACGTATTTTTTTAAACAGCATGAGCTGCTTGCCACAAAAACAAATAAAAAACTGTGAGGTCATAGAACATACTTCATATACGGAGCAACTCCTTCACAATTGATCAATACATATCGATGAGCTTACATCCAAGATATATGATCCAATTAGATCATGCAACTTCCCGACAATGGACGCCCTACTCTTCTTAGATATGAAATTTTAGTAGAATTTGTAGTAGTGTCATTCCCATCTTCATGTTCTCTACGAGTGAACCTTGTTTGACAACCGTGCAAATATCGCGAACAAAAAGTAAGACTTTCATCTAGCACATATCCTTCACTATTGAACCTTCCGGTGACTTCTGAAAGAACCATTGATTTTAATTCGACCAAGACCTATTGTATGTGTACAAGAAATATTCAACCCATTAGAAAGACATTTGTTACTTTAGAAAGTTGTAGAGATGATTTAATAATTTACCTCTCAATAGGGTACATATTTTGGTACTGCACAGGCCTAGCTAGCCTAGCTTCTATTGGGAGATGGACACACAAATGAACCATCACATCAAAGAAGGTCAGGAAAATCTTCTCAAGGAGGCAAAGTACTTCACTATCTCATCTTCTAATTGTTGCATGTCACTCACAGAAATAACAGGAGTATATTTTCTTAAAAAATTGCTCAAACGAATCAAGTTGTGCACCTTCTCTGCAAAATTCTTCTAATTGCAAGAGGAAGCAAGTTTTGCATAATAATATGGCAGTCATGGCTCTTAAGTCCAACTAGCTTTCTTTGATCAACAAGGACCTTGTTTTGCAGGTTAGAAGCATATCCATCGGGAAATTTAACTTGTTTCAATGTTTGACAGAACAATTTCTTCTCTTTTGTGCTCAGTGTGAAAATTGCTGGAGGTAGATAAGTCTTATTTCCTCATTCTACTGGGTGAAGCTCTGGCCTTATGCCCATATTTTGAAGGTCAACACGGGCATTTAGGTTGTCTTTGGACTTTTTGTCAACACTTAACAATGTATTCACTATATTATCAAAAACATTCTTCTCAATATGCATTGCATCTAAGTTATGGCATACTAAAAGAGTTTCCCAATACGGTAATTGGAAAAAAATACTTCTTTTCTTCCACTTGGGCTCGACCACATTCTCCTTACCCTTTTTCGAGCTTTTTTGTATCTCAGGTTTTCCAAAAACAGTTTTCAAGTCTTTTGTTTGTTCTGACACATCAAATCCAGTTATAGGGACAGGTGCATCTCTTAGTTCTTGAGTACCATCAAATGCATGTGCATCAAACCTAAACCTGTGATTGTTGGGTAGGTATCTTCGATGGCCCATGTAGCACGTTTTGTGCTTTAATTTGAATGAGCAGGTTCCAAGGTAACAACTAGCACAGCCTACCTCCCCATTTGTCTTTCTTCCGGACAAATATGCATTACCAGGGTAGTCAGGGTAGTCACTAAGTGTCGCAATAAGTGCAGCACGTAGCTGAAACCACTCTGAACAGGATACATCAAATGTTCTAACACCTACATGCCATAACTCTAGAAGTTCATCAATTAGTGGTTGCAAGTAAACATCAATATTATTTCCGGAGAGGATGGACCAAGAATGAGTAGAGATAGAATGAAATTTGATCGCTTCATGCACTCCCATGGAGGGACATTGTATGGAATCAAAACAATGAGCCATGTGTTGTGAGCAACACTTAATGTACGAAATGGGTGAAACCATCATTGCCAAAGCAAATCTAATGTTACGACATTCGAACTAAACTCGGGAACCGAAGTCAAAATCCTTCCATGCGATAGAATCTGCTGGATGTCGTAATAAACCATCCTTGGTACGCCCTTCGCTATGCCATCTATGGTCAATGCTGCTTTTGGATGACATGAACCACCTTTGAAGCATTCTTTTCAAAGGAAAATGGCGAAGAACATTAATAGGAACTCTATGGACACACTTCCCATCAATTCCTACCTTCTCTGATTTCCACCTTGGAGCCTTACATGTTGGGCAAGAAGTACAATTGGCATATTCTTTCCTAAAGAGTACGCAATGATTTATGCAAGCATCAATGTTATCATAGCCAAGGCCAGCATCCCTAACAAACTTTCTAGCCTCATGGTAGTTTTTTGGTAAATTTTCACTAGTTGGTAGTGCTTCCTTTAAGTGTAAAATAAGTTCATCAAAGCAAGCATTACTCATATTCCACAAGTTTTTTATGTTAAGGAGTCGAACAATAAAATGTAGTTTGGAGTACTTTTCACAACCTGGATACAATTGTTGACTAGCTTCATTAGCTAACTTATAGTATATCGCAGCATCTATATCATTCTCTTGCTCGTCATCACTAGCAGTCACATCTATGTTGACATCATCAAAAAATCCAAGACCTTCTCTTAGCATATCATTTATTTCGTCATCTTTGTCATTTTGAACCGATGCAATTGAACTAACAACATCGAATTGTTCCAGCTCTCACCATGATAAATCCATGTATTATACCCAGGCATAAATCCATCACAGATTAAGTGGTCATACACAACATTTTCCTCAGTAACCAATACTTGATTCACACATTTTCTACAAGGACAAAGGATTGTGTTGCCTCCGCTGATTTGGAAATGGCAAATTCAATGAAATTCTTAAGACCGCTTTCATACTCGTCTGTGTACCTATAATATCAAGTTACTACTAACAATTATAACCAAGGGAGCTAGAGTAAATAGTCTTTTAACTTTTTAGCTTTGTGTTGAAATCTAATTACCTAGGTGAAAGCATCCAATGTTTGTCCATGTTTCCTAATTATTGGCACCAATTTATTAGTTCTCCCAAGATGCACATGGATGCATGGAATTCACAAACATATAAAAAAGTTTAAGTTTGCAGCTAACCTGAAAAGAGAGTAAGGAGACAATAGCAACCAGGCACAGGAAGCACCAGTATGTAGCAGATGATTCACCTCGTCAACCTTGTGTCGAAGCACCTTGTCAACCTTCTGTCAAAGCAGCAAAGATGAAACACTTGTCAAGATAATTTACTTTGGGACCATGAAGACAGACCTACTGTCAAAATAGCAGAGGTTGGAATGTAGCAAAGATGTCAATTTTACAAAATTGAAGTCATTTAGATGCCCACAGAGGAGTCAAATGGAAAATACATATAAGTGTTATTAGCATTACTCTGCAGGTGAGGTGGTAAGAAGCTTACGCGAGAAGGCACAGGTTGCGGGTTCAAATCCTACCGACCGCACGCGCGCATTTTTCGCACGAAAATCGCGTGACTTGTGACTTCGCGATCGTGTATAAAACATACTAGGTGTGTAAAAAATTTGTACTTTTTTTGTTGTATATTTCTTGAACCAACTATTATACTTTCTGTGCTAGCACAAAGTTCACATTTGACGAGAAAAATGCCACTGCAGGTATGTGCTTTACTAACCTTGCCTCTTGTTGATTTTGCAGACTGACTGGTCACACGGCAAAAAACAAAAATCACTTTGTCCACAAAGCACAGATCAACCTTCAGATAAAGAGATAAGCAACATATCAGTGTATAATACTCACTAAATAGCAGCAGGAATGAGAAAGGAAAACTCACCCACAGATGTCCCCAGATCTAAGACCAAGTGCTGAACCACACGGATGAAGGAAGGGAGGGCATCCAGGGGAGCTACCTGAGCTGCTCTCCCCTCTGGATCGGAGCTGTCCTCCCCTAGATTGGAGTTTCCCCCCAGCACTAGAAGGACGACGGCGCTAGATCCGAGCTCTCCCCAGCACTAGAAGGACAACGGCGCAGTGGACTGGTGCTCGCCCTACTCGCGGCGGCGGCACAGTGAGGGAGAGGGAGGGCGCAGAGATGATGCCGGCCAAGGTGGGAGAAGTGCTGCTGAGGAAGACGACCCAGGCGCCACAGTGATGGAGCTCGCCATAGAGTTGAAGGTGAGGCAAAGCTCATCCAGTGAGCATTCGGCGGCGTGGTGAAGCTCACCAACGAAGAAAGCAAGGAAGGATTGGAGTGGGAGGGCAAGGTTAGGCGCCACTTTTTCCACTCTCTTTCAATCCCGCGCCAAAATGACTAATGTTTCCCGCGTTGCTGGGCTAAGCGCCAGGGCTCATATATGCCGGCATATACGTATGCCGGTAATGATAAAAGTAAACTAGGCGTTTACAAATGCCGGCAAAACTTCTTTGCCGGCGTTTACAAACGCCCCTAATTATTAGATCAAACCCGGCACTTAGAAACGCCAGCAAAAATGTCTATGCTGGCATTTACGTCTACCCTGCTATACAAACGCCCCTAAATCTCAATAAACGCCGGGTTTGCTAAACGCCCTCAAATCTCGGTTTTGTTGTAGTGTCTTTCTCTTCTTCTTTCTCTGTTTTGTCCTCTCGTTTCCTGCTCCTTTTGTTCATCTTGCCCTCCTTCTCTCTGTTCTCTTTGTTGTTTTTCTTTTGTGATCTTCTTTTCCCCCAATCTACGCAGAGACTGAAATCAATACATTTTCTTGCTTGATGGGGGCAAAATCACAAGATGTTTGTTCATTGCTCTTTCCTTTTGTATGGTAAGTGGTTGCGCTGGGCTTAATATATCGGGCCTTACGTGCCGCGCTGAAAGTTTACCACAAAACGGGAAAACACGTTAACTAGTTTAAATAGTTGGCTAACACACATTATTGACCCGTTGACAAAATAAAACCGGCCCACCAACTAAAAGAAGCAGAAAAAACGTTAGCCGCTCATTGCGGATCGTGTGTTGGAGAGCGAATCAACTGCTTTTTGTAAAATTTTCAAGTCGACTGTGTATTAGTCAAAAGAAACTGTTATGTAGCAAACATTCCGTTAATTGACAAAAGAAACTGATATGTAGCAAACATTCAAACACACTGACAAGAGATAGTTCAGCGCATGCCCACATATATAATTCACGTAGCTTAACTGACAGTGTACAACTTACTTTACACGTACGACACTCAGACACAGCGATAGTTCAGTGTACTAACATACGTGAAGACCTCGGTGCCGATAGTTTAGTGTACTAACATACCGATCGAGGCAATTTGTTTCACTTCACGTACGCGCCGCTCGTCAAGCGTCAAGCGTGCACTAGGCTACGTATATGTCCGTATACATAATCAGGTCATGATCGGGGCGCGCTCAGAGCGCGCTGCACTCGGCGGTCTGGAAGGAGAGCTGGCCTCTGCCGAGGTCGTACAGCAGGTGCATGTTCTGCTGCTGGAAGTTGCCGATGATGCTCCTGTCGCCACCATTGTCGATCACCATGCACGCCGTGGACTCGTCGAACTGCGCCCAGTAATTCTCCGGCGGCAGCGCCATGTCCGCGCCGCCGCCGAAGTGGAACACCAGCGCCGGCACCTTCTTGTCGACGTCGCCCCGCGCCACGCACAGTTCTAGCTCGGTGTCGGCCGGCGGCGTCACGAGGCTGTGGTTCAGCTGCCTGGCCAGCTCCTCGCTCAGCGCCTGGTACGCGTCGTCCACGAGGGACGTGAACGGGCTGCCGGAGTCGATGAAGACGCCGCCCACCCAAGACCTGCGGCCGACCTGCTGGAGGTCGAACACCGTGCTCGGGATCGGCAGCTTCGTCTTGCCCACGGTTATACCAACCAAGGGGAGGTAGTACAACGTGTTGTAGGGGTAATCCTTAGGGCTCTCCACGAACGGCATGGACATCACGGGGCCACCGCCGCCGCTCAAGCTCGCCGAGGCGCCGACGAACAGGTGGCTGGTGGCACCATTGTTGTGGAAGTAGGGGGTGAGGCAGTAGGAAAACTTGTTGGCGCCAGTCTGGGAGACAAGCGAGAGGCGGCCGCGGCCGAGCCCGATGATGCCGGACGCACCCTGGAGGGCACCCTGCGTGATTCGCGTGGAGCCCACGCACCCGAAGGCGAGCTTCGCCGTGCCGGACTGGAACGTGAAGACCTCGGTGCCGAGGGACCCGATGATGTCCCCGGCGTCGTATCTGGTCAGGAACGTGCAGCTGCCGTCCAAGGCGCAGAGGTGCACGTTGTTCGCCATGCACAGCCTGTCCATGCACGGCACGGGCGCGAAGCTGCCCGACCTCGACAGGTTGTAGTACGGCAGGTCCTGCTTGGCGCAGGTTCTCCGGAGGCAGGTCTGTTAGCACACGTCCGCACGTCCCAGTGCTGGCGCATATACCATGCCGCGGTGTCCGCTACGGGCCCACACGCGCCATGCGCCATATGCCCACGCCCGACCCGCACGCACCGCGCCCCGGTCCTCGTGTCTTAAATGGGCTGCGCACCCACGCATCCGAGCCCACGGCTGCCCGCAGCAAGCCCTTTAAGCAACAACCTTATAAGTGGTATGGGCCTTCTCCCCAAAAGACTAGTCCAACGGGTGGAGGCCCTCACACTTATGTTGTGCTTTCCTTTCCCACAATCCATGTGGGACTATTTTCCCAACAAGGTCGTGCACTGAGTCCAGATGAGGTCGCTGCCGGTGTCAATGAGGGCCTCCGCGCGCTGCGGTGGGTCGCCGATGAGGTACTCGGCGATGTACTGGCAGGTCGCCCAGTGGACGGGAGCGCTCACGTCGCCGCCCGCCGCCTTCATGGAGGCCAGGCGCTGCCGTGTGATGGCGACTGCGCGCCGCACGCTCTCCGCCGTGGTGTAGCTCCCCTTGTCGTCGACGTGTGTGAGCTTCATGTGGAGCCCTGCACTGCTACATGTAACTAGGGCAGCACTGGAGCACAAGAGCACGAGCAAAAACATGAGAGTTCGCGCCATTCTCTTCTTTCTTGAGACCTTATCCGTTGGTGTACATGCCAGGAGATGTATGCTAGTAGATATATACGATCGGATGCTGTCGAACTTGTGGGTGGGTGAGGATAACTGGTGGCAACGGCCAACGGACTAACAGCTTAACTGTCAAGACGCTGACGGCTTGTGTGTAGTGTTCTTCTGGCTTATCGGTACATGATCCATAAAACAAATTTGGACTTTGATGGCAATAAGCTAGGTGATTTATCTCCCAAAATTAATCAGCCCATGCTTCACTCCAATGGTGGTAGTGGCTAGGGATGGGAAACGGTAACGAATAATCCGTTTTATCCGATATTCATATCCAAAAAAACACGAATGTAGTAAGTAAAATTTATATTCGAAAATGTTAGTATTCGTATCCAAGAATATTTGTATCCATATTTAAGAATATTCGCATTCATATTCATATTCGAGAATATTCGTATTCGTATTTGAGACTAGTTTGATTCGTATTCGATCCGTTTCCTATCCTATCGTCGGTAGCCGGTCAAAAACCGATGAAAAACTGGCAAAACCGCTAGGAATTTATTCTATCGAGATTTGTTACAGAAGTTGTAGGAGGAGATTCGTATTCCATCGAATTAAGTACATATTCGATTCGAATTCGTATCCGTTACGGCATTCAATTCATATTCGAATATTCAAATTCGTATTTATATTTATTTTAAAAATATAGATTCGTATTCGTATTTGAGACTATTCGATCATATCCCATCCGTTTCCATCCCTAGAAAAACAGAGCGTCGGGTCTCCATCCTCTCGGTCTTGACGCGTCCGGAGTCCCGTCAGGCCATCAATTACGGTCAGCTTATGTGATGCAGACGAGACGGACCGGACACGCTTGGTGCTCAGGAGCTGCACAATGCAGATCTTCTGTGATTTTGCTTCCGAACTCGCCGCTAGTTCCCCACGCAGAATTTTCGCCAATTCTGAGCGCCAGAAAAGAACAGCAAGTCGTCACACACGCATGCATGAAATTGAGCCAAGGCCAGCGCCAGCAATCCTCTCCTCGGTCCAGTCGGCGTCAAGACAGCAAGGCTTGTGCCAGGAAAAGCAGGAGGCATAGCAGCATCGGTTTTCTTCGATCCGAGTCTTCAGTGAAAAGATAGAAATCGAACCGTTCAACGGGTGATAACAAAACAGTTTTGCTATTGCACAGGCGACTAAAATTTTTTTATGTTTCAGTCACCTGAAATTGCACTCTCAATGAACTAAAATTGCAGCCCCCCTCTAAAAAAAACAACTGCAACTTCAGGTGATTCAGAGTGCAACTTCAGGTGACCTGAAATTGCACTCTCAATCAACTAAAATTGCAGCCCCTCCAAAAAAAATATGTGCAACTTCAAGTGATTCAAAGCGCAACTTTAGGTGACTGAAAGATAAAAAAATTTCAATCACTTGTGCAATAGTCTATCCCATAACAAAAACAGTGTTTTGCTTTAGTTCTTCATTTCAAGCGAAGAAGTCCAGTGCTCCATACCTGTCTACTTCAAATCCGAAAATGAGGCCCTGTCATTCGGTCCGTAACAGAAGTTCTTCATTTCAGATTTTTTTCTGGACAAAACCAACAAGTTGCAGGAGACTTGGAAAAAGGTGCGGATGAAGACGGCGGTCAATGGACAGAAAGGTGGGCTGGGGTACGTGGACGTGGGGTTAGCCGATTAGGTTTGGCGAAGGGAATGCATGCACGGGGTGGGCTGCGAGAGAGGGAGATCCATCAGTTTTAGATCGAATGACTACAAAAGTTGATTTTTTTTTGAACAAAACAGCTGATTGATGCCTATACAGACCCAAACTTTTAGGCGTGCAAGAAACATTGTTACTCGATCGTTAACATCCCGTGTAGTAGATGGATATTACTAGTTAATACAAATGCGATAGCATGTCGATATCAGCCATTACAACTGGTGAATTATTGAATATGTGCGGACGCTGGCTGCAAGCGTGCAAGTCGACGTGCAACACACACGCGCGCGCGCAAAAAGGCAACATCCTGATCGATGGTAATGTTGATGTGGCAAGTCAATGAGGATAACTACTGGTGGCAATGGCCAACGGACTAACAGTTGACTAGTAGACTTACAGCTTAACTATCAAGACGCTGACGGCTTGTGTGTGGTGTTCTTCTGGCTTATCGGTACATGGTCCATAAAACAAATTAGGACTTTGATGACAATAAGCTAGGTGATTTATCTCCCAAAATTAATCAGCCCATGCTCCACTCCAATGGTGGTAGTGGCTAGGGGTGGGAAACGGTAACGGATAATCTGTTTTATCCGATATTCATATCTTAGAAAACGTGAATATGGTAAGCAAAATCTGTATTCGAAAATATTTGTATTCGCATTCGAGAATATTTGTATCCATATTTGAGAATATTCGTATTTGTATTCATATTCAAGAACATTCGTATTCGTATTTGATCTATTTCCTATGCCTAGCGTCGGTAGCCAATAAAAAACCGATGAAAAACCGGCAAAACCGTTAGGAATTTGTTCTACCGACATTTGTTACAGAAGTTGTAGGAGAATATTCGTATTCAACTGAAGTAAGTTATTGCTAAACTTTCACTGTGCTGAAAAGTTTCCATCGGTTCAGCACGAAGTTACCATCGGTAGTGAGTGAAGTTACTGCCAATACCCACAATAAGTACCCGATGGTAACTTTCTTCACAGCCGATGATAACTTTTCACATAGCCAGCGATAACTTGCTGGAGCGCAAAACTGCGCGTAGAATAGCGCTACCATATATACTTAGGATGAGTTTAAGAAAAAGAATTGGGTCAATCAAAGTTAGGTTGGTGAAAAACGGGCTCTTAAAAAATTAAACCTAAAGAAAATACCGAAAATTCAAAAATTCTACTATACTGTGGACTCGGTGCATGGAATAGCAATTTTATGGTGAACTCAGATCACGGAATAATGCACTAGCGACGGGACTTGCTGACGCAATGGTTGACTAGGCATCAGGGCTGACGTGGCTTAACACGTGGACCTAGGGGCTGACATGGCAGATGACTCGGCTCGGCTCAGCTTACGGTTTCACGGCACTGTGGATCTGGCATGGGGGACCCACACGTTAGTGGTTTGGTCTACGGTAGATCTGGTTCACAAAAATTTGAAGGGGCGCGGCTAGCGTGGGTGCGTGCTAGCATCAGCAAGCACACGAGCCGAGGTGACAGGTTCGCAAGCTGAGGAACGGCACAGCAGTGCGGTACGATGACTGGACCGAGGCGGCGTGGTGTGGGGCTCCCATGGTGGATGATGAACAGTGGCTGGCCGGCGGGGTTAAGTGAGACGGCGAGGCGGGACTCGTTGCTCACCGATGACAGTTGAGGGGATGGCAACGATGCCAGGGATGAAGATGAATGTGACAGCACAAACGAACTCCAGTGGCTTGGAACAGTGGCGGCGAACTCGACGGCACATGGCAAAATCGGCTGCGGGGTGCGAGAAACAAAAGAGCGGCCATGGCTTTATAGGTGCGGAGGCCGAGGAGACGAGGGCAAACATGATATGGACTCCGAGTTTAGCGTGGTCACGGCATGGCATCGTGTTCGGCTCGGGCACGCGAGGAAGGAGGAGACTCCGGGTAGGAGACAATGAACAGTGCATGCATGCCTGGATATGTGACACATGGCGCATGACAAGATCCGGCGGCTGATGCGAAGCTTGGGCCGGATGGTCGACGCGCGGTAGACAAGAGATTGGACGATCGAGGTAAAGCGGGCTGGATGGTTTAATGGGTTTTGGCCCAAATGCCTTTCTAGGATTCTTTGAGGTTTTTCTATTTTCAGAAATTCAAATAAACACATGTGAGCTCTACAAAATTGCAAATAAATTTGAAAAAATCATAGAAAATTTTAGAAAATTCCTTGAAGCACAAGGAACCCAAATAAAATACTTTCAGCAAATATTGAAGTTTAATATGGTCATATTAAATCCTTTTGATTAATAACATTCAATTTAAATTTTAATTAATTTTTTTAAAAATCTAAATGGTGAATTTTCTTTTTAAAGCTTCAAATAAACTTTAAAAATCAGGATGTTACACTCCCCTTCCACCATCCCACCCATAGAGCTCCCGTGCCACATCGGCGCCTCCGATTTGGTGCCGATCGTCGCTCCTTCGCTGCTGGCTTTTTGCCCAATCCGCATCTCCTTTGTGACCCCTTCTATCTACACCGTGGAAATCATCGCCGCACTAACGCCTCCTCTGCTATCCTCGCGCTTTCTCACATGTACCACCCACCGCCGCCGCCGCACTCCTCCACGGCCGTTGTCCCCTTCCTCATTTTCACTACTTGCCACCTGGCACGCGCGGTCATGACCTCATCGGCTTAACTAGGCGATCTGGCCGACTCCACTCGTCCTGCATGTGCCGCCACCCTCCATCCCGTCCGCATCTCTCTTCGCTCCACACCTCACCACCTCCGATCCATCACAATCCACTCATCAAGGGACTCTCCAGCGAGCATTTCAAACTTGGCAACAGAGGGGGGGGTGAATGGTGCCATCAAAAATCACCTCAAAGTATCTACATAATCTTTTCTCCGATAGCTATAGGAGCTATGAAGAAAGAAACCAAAAGCTCACTGAAAACCAATAACAGACTGACAAAAGAGTTTGGAGCAAGCTTGGCTGAAAAGGCTACAAACCGACAATTATGTTTCACAGGTTAGTGAAATAGAAATTTAAACCAAGAAATAGACCTTGCAGAGAAATGTGAGCAAGAAACTGAGTATGACTGAAAACCTGAAAAATTAAGCACTGCCGAGACTAAAGAAGATCACTTGATCGGCAAAAACAGCAAAATGGAGACACTGCCGACAACAAAAAGGGTTCACTGATCTGGCCGAGAAATGAGAAGGATTCAGAGAGTACCAGGCTGACCGAAGGCAACTAGATAAACACAGATAGCAAGAGGAGACAACAAAAGAAAACATTGCTAGCAAAAGAAAACACAGACAGGGGCAGTCCGACTGCAATAAGTTAATCGGTCTGACCGGTGCAGGAAAACAGAGCAAATCGCAGGAAGGAATACCAAACGCATAGCAAAAAAACTGCAAGAAATAACCTGGTTTGACCGGACTTAATGTAGGGTTTTGACCGGACTGAAATTGCCGCAGAGACTTGACTAAAACAGAAAAGCATTCGGTTTTGCAAGCCTGAAACTTGATTAGGCCAAAAGAAAGAAAAAGACTGGAGACTGATTATTGTCGGCAGAGAGAACAGAGACACAAAAGCCGATTGAAATCTGAAGAAATACTGCAGACGAAAATCTCTTTTGACAGTAGAAATCAGAACCAAACCATTCTTTTGATAGTAGAACCGAAAGATAAAAAAATAGTCAAATGAACTGCCGAAGACTGAAATTCATTGACAAAACTCACACAGAGTGTTGCTCGTCAAACACTCAAAGACTGCAGTAAATACTGTTCACTACTGAAAAACAGAGCAAGCCGAAAGCACAGGATTTATTGCATACACCCAAAACTGAAAAATTAACCAATGCTTGCTGCCCTTTTTAGCTCAAACTCATTAGAAGGGGATCTCAGGGAGAGGAAAATGCTACCCAAAAACAAGAGGAACCAGAAAATTCTGAAATTTCCAGAGAGAAGTCAGTAGGAGAGACAAAAATCCATATACCTCATGATTTTTTTGCTCCTTTGCTCATGAGCCTTTGAATTCATCACGGAGATGATTTTAGAGCAAAGGAACACATATTTCTAGCATCTTTTAGCTGGCACACTCATGAGGACACAAAGCCCTTAACTTCAAACCCTAGTTTTGTGCAAACAGAGGAATTGCTCAAATCCATTTCTTGGGAAGAAAATAGCAGAAATAAATTGAATGCTTTCAGGAATGTGCTAGCCAAGTGGCATTAAGATGATTCCCAGTTCAAAGCATATCCATTTTGCAACTCTTTGCTCAAGGATTCAGCTCAACCATCAAAAGAAGAAAAGAGAAGCAAGAAGCAGAACTGAAGCAACAAACCATCACAGAGAGATGCAAGGATGACTAAAGCACTCAAATGGATTCATTTCCATGAAAGATTTCATTTAGAGGAATGATTACACAGGAGATAAACCCACTCACTACATCCCCATACGCAATTGAAAAGAAATGTCACTACATGCTTCTCTCCTGAACACACTCACGCAGGAGAAAGCACACACCCAGAACTCACTCCCTTACTCTGTTGCCTCTACTGCCTGCACCTCACCTCCTCTATATAGAGGGAGCTCACACCAAAGAGGCAAATCAAGAAATGGCAGCTGCTCTCCACTCCATTTCCTCACACACACAAAAGGTAAAGGTCAAAGCTCTCATCAGGAGACTTGGAGGGAAACAACCCTTTTCACTCCAAACCCTAAACCCTTTCTATTTGAACTTCACAACCACTAACGGGGTCTCCAACCTGTTATCTTCAACCGAGTCTGCTTCCATTTTGCAGCCTTGCGCATTTTACTGAAATACCCCTGCCGCAACTTCCTGGAAGCTTCCTGTCCTTGCACGACCGCACCCGGCATCCTGATCGTCTGGATCTCAGCTCCTCCTTGAGCCTAGTCCTGGTCCACCTCGCCGTTGCCCGTCGTGTCCACCTCCGGTAGCTCCGGCTCCTCGTCTCCCGACTCGCAACCACCTCAGTAGCCTCGATCATCTTCGACGTCTCCGACCGTCTGGACCTCGACACCTCCTATGCCTAGTCCCGGTCCTCCCATGCCTCACCATGACCTAGCTCCGAGGTCCTGCAGTCACACAGACAAGCAAACCGTCACATAGCACCGCTCGAAAACAGTATAACCAACATTAGCATCAAAAGAAGGTACTCAAGCATGAAATACCCAAATCGATTGATCGAGAAAAGATCAAGTGTCATAAACGCCTCCGACCGCGTTCGACCAGGTCCAACCGAACCAAACTGCGCCATGCACCGACTTAGCGCGAACCAACCAAACCAAACTAAAACTTTCCAGAACACGGGTCAATTACTCATCACAAACATGGGGACACCTCCACATGGTCTCTCAGTATATAAATAATTAATAATCAAAGGATTGTATGAACCACAAATGAATTAACCATTCACTTTTCAATCAACATACTCTCAACCCAACCAAGATTTTTATGAAAAACCTACCCCTTGTGTGAAATCACTGAGCATTGTCTATAACCGAGGATACGATTATTCGAATAGTTTTACACTTTACAGATATTGTACAACTTACCTACAAGAGATAAGTCATCTTAATAGCCAACACCCTTCCTTAGGCATGAGACCTAGATAATTTATCACAAACCATAGTCAGAAGTCCCCTCTTGCGCCGTATGAGTATAGTAAATTCCTGTACCTCACTATGAGTAAACTAGCACACCCTGGTACTCACTTACCACTGGTGATATCGGAACTAAACCTTTGCAAGTTAATCAGCTATGTCATATCTATTTAGGCTTGTGGTTGTACGGTAAGACTCAAATCAATGACACATAAAGTTAAGTCCTTAGACAATCCCTAGGCAAAACATCTATATCCCAATGTGCGAACTACAACCCCTTTACTGCATGATTATTCGCCCTAAGTGAAAACTATTTTGTATAACCAACACTAATGACACTACCCATGTCATGGTGCACAAATTTTATAACTGTGGTTAACCACCACGATTGCATATCTCATTAAGTCAAAATTGATTAATTGATCACATGTGATGATAAGTCCAACATACTTCAGTAAGCATGGCTAAGCATACTAGACGTATAATCCAAGTGGATACTAGTATTGTATCACTAGATAATTACCCATTATGTGGTGACAATAGAATCATGTTATTCAAATTATCAAATGAGGGATTAATCAAATTGGATAATAACTACCAGGTACAAAGTTTGTATTAAAATGGCAATGCATCATAATTTAAAATAAAATAATAAATAATAGATTTAAAAACTAGGTTCAACATGATCAAAGGACATGACTTGTTTTGGCCTTGCTCAGTTACCAACTCTTAATCTTCTGATGTTGCTTCTACTCCTTTGAAGACGTAATCTGCCAAGAGAGAAAGCGATCAAGGCATAAATAAAATCAAATAAATTTTAAATAAATTTTAAAAACTTCAAAACTAGAACCAAGGATATAGCTCAATTTTATATAAATTTAGGAAAAGGAATCGGATCAATCGGAGTTCGGACGGAGAAGAACAAGCTCTCAAAAGATTTAAATTTAAAGAAAAAAGAAAATATGATTTACTGGGATTATTTTTCTAAAGCAAAATCTTAATTATGATGCCAGCTGTTAACATGGTGGTTGACATGGCATGACACGTGGCATAACACGTGGCACTAGGGCTGAGGTGGTAGGGTGACGTGGTATGATGACATGGCATCTGACATGGTATGAGGATGGCTTGGTTGGCTGACGTGGCACCCACGTGGACTAACACGTGGTGGACATGTAGGCTTCGGGTTGACATGGCTGCTTGTGTGGCTGCTGACTCAGCTTGATCTACGGCTCACGGGTCTACAGAACAGTGTGGCTGAATTGTGGGCCCCATGCGTTAATGAGTCGTGCATGGTGGACGGGGTCTACGGAGAATTCGAAAGGTCGATCGGGTGTGCGGGATGAAGTGACATTTCGGTCGGCGAAGAGGATGCGAGTGACGACGACGAACACGCCAACTGAGGCGGCGGTGACGCAGTCGAGGCGTGACGGTAGAGCGGGACGGGAGAGGTAGGACGGGGCTCGACGGTGGACTCACTGATGGTGAGGATTCCCTGATGAACGGTGGTGGATGGCCAACCAACGAGGAGGCGAATGACAGCCAGAGCAGAATGCGGCGGCGAGAACAATGACGAACTCGACGACGGCACACAAGCAAAATCAGCAAGAGCGAGCGGCTACGATGATGCGATAAATGAGGGCGCGGTGGCTATTTAAGCACAGACGTTGAGAGGCCGAGGTGGACATGGACAGCATGTCCAAGGTGGAGATGACCGGTGGCGTACGTGGAGTGGACGCGGACACCGAGACAAATTCGTCTCGTGCACGACGACAGCGAACAGGGAAGATGCACAGTGCATGAATCGTTGGATGTGTGACACATGGCACAGTGAGTGGCTGAGGATGGGACGGATGAAGACCATCGGATTGGATGGTGTGGCTGGCTCGGATGGCGACATGTGGCAACCATCTGGCGGATGAGGCGGCAGCCAGATGCTCGACGCGTGGCAAGGGGCGGGCAGTAGGTTGAGCGGCTAGGTTGGGCCAAAAAGGTGGGCCAGGAAATGGGCTTCAGCCTGAAGAGGGTTTTAGAATTTTTAAGGGTTTTCCAATTTTAGAAATTGGAAGATAATCAATTAAGCTTTAGAAAATAACAAATAAACCCTAAAAATCTCAGAAAAATTCAGAAAATTCCTTGAAGCACAAGGAACCCAAATAAAATACTTCCAATAATTATTAAAGTTTACTTTAGTCATATTAAATCCTTATTAATTAGTAAAATTTTAGTTTAAACTTTGTTTAATTCCAAAAAAATTCATATGGTGAATTTTATTTTAAAAGCTACAAAAAACACTGAAAATTAGGATGTTACACTTGTATGGTCCAGTTAATGTTGTAGTCTTTTTGTTTGTCCTCCCTATACTGCTATCTTATAGTGACTACGGGTTCAAAGCAGAACAAACCTATCCATCTTAACCAATCATGGATAGGAAGACATAAATACTTGGTTGATTTTATTATGCCATAGTGCATAGGCAAACATAAATTGACATGCCACTTGTATTAGCTCAAGGTTGCTCTTGATTGGGAAAGGTTCAGTCTGTGGTTTGTTATATGATCAAGGTGCTTATCTTATCATAGGTCCCATGCATGCTGTTTACTTCTTGAGCTTATTGATGAATTGTGGTGCGTCATAGTAACCAGTTTAGAAGTGTATGTAAGAAATTGTTATAGTCTAAATAATGCAATATGTGCATTACTGTAACCAGTTTAAAAGTGTGTTTTTAGGACCTTCACCCAGTAGACTCAAGTCAGAAAGTCATGCAATCATGCTGAGGTACAAGCCAGTAGCTAAGTGCTGATGGCTGGGCACTAATGGATGGTGGCTACGTTTATGGTTAGTATGGCAGATCCAGCTTGAAACTATAGCACCTTTGAAGCATATGCAAAAAAAAAAAAAATCATATGCAGTGCAAAAGAAATTATTACGATTTTTCATCTTGTAGATAGGACGGAAGAAAAGGAAATGCTTTTGGTCTCAAATAAAAAAAAAAGGAAATGTTAGTCTCCAAAATTTCAGGTGTCCAGACCATGGCTTATCATCTATGTTGAAGAAAACTGAGCATTGATGAGTACTGCTGTAGTCCTGTCTCATGCATGCCATAAGCAAAATTCGTTCATTCAGATAGTTTGATTGAAATTGTTTGCTCAACTTTCTTATTGTTTACTTCTTTTAGGTATCTTTCCTAGTGATTATATAAGTGCATTTATCTTGATCAGATCAATATTCTGAAAATGGTAAGAATAGTAAAGGCTTTATATAGAAACAGTCCACTGGTATTAGTATTTACTTGGAAGGATGAATCCTTTGGTCGTGACAATCAAGCCTATAAATTGTTCGGTTTACAAGATGAGATTGCACAGTGGAATTCCTGTGGCCTCTTCATGGAGTCCAGTTCTATTTCATTTTACCAGAGGTTGGGATGGCGTAAGCTCTGGTTGGACTTGTTTTGTTTACCATTTCGCTTGTCTTACCATACTTTGTATCAAGGGTGTATTCCTTCTAGCTAAAATGGAAGGGCTGAGCTCCCTTGAAAAGCTTTACGAAAGAATGTATACTAAAACCCTGTTACGACTAATCAATGCATTTTAAATGGTTCTTATGGACCATAAATACATCAGCTTATGGATCATAATTAATCTAGCTAGAAAATGATGCTTCTCCAGTACAACATTTGTTGCAGTATGCATATTATTCGATGATTGTACTTAAGATTAAGGACATCTTATTGTTGGGGCAACACATGAAGCAGTCAATGAATGACCATTTGGATTTGAAAGGTATAATATTGTTTAATGCTTTAATTGACTTGCTGTTAGAGATCTAAGAGATGCAGGTTATTGTTGATGTAGATTAACTTCCTCCAGTCACAAAAGAATGTCATGTATCCAACCTTTACAGAAGAATGTGTACTAAAACCCTGTTATGACTAATCAGTGTATTTTAAATGGTTTTTATGGACCATAAATCCAGTTGTTTATGGATCATAATTAATCTAGATGGAAACTGATGCTTCTCCAGTACAACATTTGTTGTAGTTTGCATATTCTTCGATGATTGTTCTTCAGGGTAAGGACATCTTATTGTTGGGGCACCACATGAAGCAGTCAATGAATGACCATTTGGATTTCAAAGGTATAATATTGTTTAATGCTTTAATTGACTTACTGGTAGAGATCTAAGAGATACAGGTTGTTGATGTAGATTAATTTCCTCCGGTCACAAAAGAATGTCATGTTTCCAACCTTTACGGAAGAATGAATACTAAAACCCTGTTATGACTAGTCAGTGTATTTTAAATGGTTCTTATGGACCATAAATCCAGCTACTTATGGATCATAATTAATCTAGCTGGAAACTGATGCATCTCCAGTGCAACATTTGTTGTAGTGTGCATATTTTTCGATGATTTTTCTTTAGAGTAAGATCTTATTGTTGGGGTAGCACATAAAGCAGTCAATGAATGACCATTTGAAATTGAATGGTATAATAGTACACAAGCCTGCTATAATAAATCAATAGCTTTGGTCAGCAAAATAGCCAAGGATTTGAGGTAATTTCTATTAATTGGCATCAAACACAAATTAGAAATGAGATTATTTTCTCAACCATGTGGTGCTAATTTCCTTTTTTTCCTTTGTAAAGCAGGCTTCTTCAATAGGTGGATTCACACAACTTTTGTAGAGTCCTCTTGATTATGAGGTGAGTTAATAAATTTACTTTAAATACAATCATAACAAATAATGATGTTTAGAACAATTGAGTAGACAATAATGAAAAAAGATTAATGATTAACTTATTCGCCTTTGTAAAGCAGAACCACATGTACATCACAACCAGAAGGATTGATCAACCACAAGAAATGGAAGGCCGAGAACTGCAAATACAATAAACAGAATATCATCAAATTGAACAAAACACCTGCGAATCTGATATAGCAAACAACAACAAAGATCTGGCTGCAGACAACAATCAAGACAACACAGCTCACAATGGCTCAAAACATTCAACAAGACAACAACACCAAAGGCAACCAGAAGAAATTACAAAGGAAGACATTGCCACTTTCCTAGAAAGTGAGAGCGTTGAAGCAGCTCAAATAGCTAGTCAAGAGGTTGAGAGCGGTATGGTCTGTATATCAACATAACATTTGAAATAGAGGAAGAAGCAAAACATTCTACAATGACTATTGACTCTAGGAAAGTAAAGGATAAAAATGCTCTCACCAAGTTAAAACTCAAATGCAACAAGTCAAGAAACCAAAATCGATCGAATGCGCACTAAGTAGCATCGGAGTCAACAACACAAGGAGGAGCAGCAAAAGCAATAACATGACAAAGAAAAAGACAAGAGATTCAAGCAATGAAGTTCTAAAAGAAAAATATGCGGAACAACAATGAATTTCAGATAATAAAGTTCAGAGCAGGGATTCAAGCCAAGGAAATCACCCTTGAACAAACTAACACAATTACAATTCCAAAATCTTACATGATGGAAAGGAAGAAGTCCAATAAAGAAAAAAAGAGATCATAGAGGAATAACTAGAGAAAAAGGAAGGGAGATAGAAAGCAAGAAGAAGACGAAGTAAAAGAAAAGAGAAGAATAAGAGAGGAGAACACTGGGAAGACAACACTGAGAAGAGATTGCGGAAAAGACAACACAAAGAAGAGATCGTAGAGAAAAACCAGAAAACAAAAAAGTGAAGATAAAGAGGAACAAACCTGTGCGTTTCGATCTGAGAAACATATACCCAAAAACCAAGGTGAGTGTTCTTGAGTTGATTTCGTTGTTTCCTGCACAGTGTTACATCGTTTTGTATGCTCCTTCTCCACACACATGGCAAGCAATGCATTCCATGTATTCATAAAGAGACCACCCGAAAGGCAAAGCTCACAGAAATAATGGCGCCAACTTTGATGGTGCTCGTCGTTCTCTTGTGCTCCAGTGCTGCACTGCTAACTAGCTGTAGCAGTAGCGCAGGGCTCCGAATTAAGCTCACCCACGTCGATGCCAAGGGGAACTACACCATGGCCGAGCGCGTGCGGCGCGTCGTCGACCGCAGCCGGCAGTACCTGGTCACCATGGCCACCGGCGACGTCAGCGCGCCCGTCAGTTGGGCGGTGTCAGTCGCCCTTGCAATCTCTCTGATTTTCTAGCTCTAGCTGCAAATGGATGAATTGGGATTTGATGAACACAAGATGAAACAATGGATGTTTGGTGCTGCGTGAACTGCACAGCTTTTCTGATCCTTTTACTCAACTATTTATGGAGATTACAATTTAGAAACTGAAGAAACGTAAAGACATAGAAACAACTGCAGAACATAGAAACTGAAAACTGCATACACTTAAAAACTGAAAACTGCACACTTAGAAACTGAAAACAGTGAAGTGCCATAATGTCTATCCTCCATGCGCACCATAACTGAGGACAGCTAACCATGGAAAATTTATTCAGGCGCAGGATTACTTCATCCAATCCAACAAATCTCCCCCTAATCCTAACGCCTTGTGCCAGTTCATGTCGCGCTCCGCCTCAGTGAAAACTACTTGGTTCCTCGGCAGCGAGGAAGTAGAGCTCGTCCGATTCAAGCTCCACCGGCTCAGAGGTGGCGTTAATGTTGGCGATGCTGCGGTAACGCCGTAGAGCACCGAAATCGTCATCGAGGTTCGGGTCCGCCGTGGGGGCCGACACGGATTCCACCTATGGACTCAGTGGCTCGGAGGAAGGCGCCGCGATTCTCGGCGGAACGCACTGTAAGGCGCGCGCTTGGCGAGCAACAGTGTTGAGGATGTAGACCGCCGCCACCGCTTCCCCGTAACTCGCCGGCCATGTCCTTCGCCATCATGCACCGCGCCATGGCCACCACCGTCCGTTGCGCATTCCACGACGCCGCTCTGCGCGTGAGTAGGGCACGGTGAGGTGGCGCCCAATCTCCCTGCTCGGCGCAGTAGAGGCCGAACTCCACGGAGGTGAATTCGCCACCACGGTCAGTCCTCAGCACACGCAGTTTGCAGCCGGTCTCCACCTCTACGCCGGCTTTGAAGCGCTTGATGGTTGCAGGAGCATCACTTTTCGCCGCCAGCAGAAAGAGCCATATGTAGCGGATTAGATCATCGATCAACATCAGGAAGTACCTTTTGCCGCCATGGGTTGCCGGCGTGATGGGTCCGCATATATCGCCGTGGACGAGATCGAGGCGCTCCACCGCGTGGTACGCCGCCGTGGCGGGGAATGGCGTTCGCTTCTGCTTGCCGATCAGGTAGCCGTCGCAAACCTGATTTATGCGCTCAAGCTTCGGTAGGCCTCGCGCCATCCTGCGTCAAGCGAGCATGCGAAGCGAATCGAAGTTGAGGTGGCCAAAACGCGCATGCCATGTCCAGGCCTCCTCCTTGCCCCTCGCCGCGAGGCAAACGGGCAATGCAATGTTGATGTTGAGCACATAGAGACGTCCGGCGCTCCGTCGAACCTGACACAGCAGTCGGCGTTCGGGGTCGCGCAGTGTGAGGACGCCATTCTCGATCTCCGTCTTGCAGCAAGATTCGTCCAGCTAGCCGAGGCTGACGATGTTGCTGCGGAGGCGCGGGATGTAGTAGACACCGGTGAGCGCAGTGATCGCCGTTCTTGCAGGTGAAGAGTACAGTGCCGCACCCCTCGATGTGGACTCGCGAGGCGTCGCTGAACTTGACGGAACCGCGCACGCTGGTGTCGAGTTCGGAGAATGCGTTCCGTGCGCCCGCCATATGATTCGAGCGCGCTGGTGTCCGTGATCCATTCTCGATCGACCGTTCTCCTCGTCGCGGAGAGTGACAAGGGCGCACTCCTCGTTTAAAATGAGTTCGATGCCTGCTGGTTCAATGTTGATGGCGGGAGAGAGATCACAGACCTAAGCCATTAACAACGTGGCTCGCTTCGCCTCACCTACTCCGTTCGGCTTGGAGAAGATTCGCCGAGCCAACTTCTCACGATCCCGCTTCGCCTTTCGGCACTCCTTGGCCCAGTGGCCCAGTTTGCCGCAATAGCGGCATTTGTCCTTGGAGATGTCGTGGCATGCGGCCTGGGATGGCCCAAACTTTGGTTCCCTGTCTCCCCCGTCATGCCCGCGGCTGCGCCGGCCGCGCTGGCGTGAGCGCGAAGTGTTCCCGTTGTTCGCAGCGGCGCGAGAGGCGGACATGCCGGTCTCCTTGGTATTGTATGACGACCATTCCTTCTCCGTGAGTAGAACCTGGTCTCCTTCCTCATCATCCGACTCTCCACGGTCCTTGACAGCGTGGAGCCGGCTGGTGAGGTCCTCGATGGACAAAGTGCTGAGGTCAACCAAGGTTTCAATTGACAAGGCGATTTGGCGATACCTGTGGGGAACAACACGCAGTAGCTTGCGGACCACCTTCTCCTCCGACAACTCCTCCCCAAGGAGGCGAAGGTCGCTGACGATACCCTGGAGCCAGAGACTGAAGTCCTCCACGTGTTCGCCATTTTTGAATCGCATCGACTCAAATGTCTGGCGTAGCTTCTGTGCCTTGGATTCATGCGCTCGATCCGCCCCAACCCTCATCGCCTTGAGGTTGTCCCAGGATTCTTTGGCGTTGTCCTTCTCGGCGAGCGGCTGGAGCATTTCCGGTGGCACCGCGCATAGGATTGCCGAAAGGGCCTGGCGATCTTCTTGGTATGGCACATCACCGGTGTCGACAGCGTCCCACAGGCCTTGAGCCTGCAGGTTGACTCGCATCAACACCGCCCAATCGGAGTAATTTGAGCATGTGAGCATGGGGTAGGAGATGGAGCCACTACTCTCCTTCACGACCCGCTGGACAACGAGTTCACGCTGGCCTCCATCACGTCAATGCGGGCGGTGCGTCGGTGGGTTTGACGAACGTCCACAGCCATGTCGTTGCGGTGTACGGGAGTGGCCTACGGCAAGAGCGGGGGCCGACATTTTGCTCTGATACCAATTGTCAGCCGCCCTTGCATCTCTCTGATTTTCTAGCTCTAGCTGCAAATGGATGGATTGGGATTTGATGAACACAAGATGAAACAATGGATGTTTGGTGCTGCATGAACTACACAGCTTTTCTGATCCTTTTACTCAACTATTTATGGAGATTACAATTTAGAAACTGAAGAAATGTAAAGACATAGAAACAACTGCAGAACATAGAAACTGAAAACAGTGAAGTGCCATAATGTCTATCTTCCATGAGCGCCATAACTGAGGACAGCTAACCATGGAAAATTTATTCAGGCGTAGGATTACTTCATCCAATCCAACAGGCGGCAGGCGTAGTACATCGCAAAGTACCACATCGGCGACTCGCCACAACGCGCGGAGGTCCTCATCGACACCGGTAGCGACATCGTCTGGACGCAGTGCATGACATGTGGCGCCCGAAACAGCTGCTTCAAGCAGAGCCTCCCGTACTACAAGTCTACAACTTCTCCGAAGTCGCAGAAGATGCGTCGGTGCCGGCACAAACGACACGCGCCTCGCGAACGACGCAGTTCCGCCGCTTCAGACGGCGATCGCGCTTTAGGGCCAGCTACGGCGCTGGGGACATTGCCGGGCTACTGGGCACAGAGGTTTTTATGTTCCAAACGGGTGCGTGAACGCCACCAAGATCACGCCGCGCCGACGGCGCCCGCCTCATCGGGCTCGCCATGCAGCCTCTCACCGTCTCATTATACAAAGCCACCAAGTTCTCCTATTAGAAATAATTTTGATTTAGAGTTTAAATCTAATCAATTATCTATTTAACTTGGAGGTAGAATTCAGTAAGTATTTAAATTAGAGATACAGTCTAGTATTTATAAAAGCGCTAGGCTATATGAATAGATCTGTTTTGTTGGAAATAATCTAGTTTTAGAAGACGCATACAAAGTTTGGAAGTAATCGAAGTCAAGACGGAGGAGAAATCAGAAGTCGAAGTTGAGACCGAGTTCTAGACGAAGTCGGATTGGAGTCCCGGTCAGACCGGAAAGACAGTAGAAGTCGTAGTCGAATTAGAGTCGGAGTCGGAATTGTAATCGTAGTCGAACCCGTAGAACCGGGTATATAAGGAGGCTTAGAGCCATGTATTCTGTACACCAAGCAATTGAGAAAAGACCAAAAAGAGGGAGAAAAACAGAGCATTGTTTTGTCGTGTGTTTGCGCAAGACGTGGTCGGAAGGACTCACGATCACCGCAAGCGTGATCGGGAGGAGTTACGACCACGGCAAAGTTCCAGCAGGCATAGTCGGGAGGCGCTACGACCACGGCAAAGGAACAGTGTTTTTACGACCACGTTGAAAAAGCGATCGGAAGAGTTTGAAGCGTTCGGAACTGGTCGTAAGTACTCAACCGATCGATTTGATTCTCACCGGTCGTAAACGACTCTAACCGGTCGTGAAAGATCTTGGGAAGTCGTAAGACTTACAACAGCTTGGTATCGAGCCTCGTGAATCATGGCGGAGGCTTCAAAGATGAAGGAAAGCGTGTCGCCGCAGCATTCGATCCTCGCCGGATAATTACCCGATCCGGGCGATGAAGATGAAGGTCAACATGATCGCATGTGGAGTCTGGGTGCGGTTGAACCGGGGAGAAGGACAAGGTCCTCGATGATCGCCTCGACAAGATGGCGATGGCAGCGATCTATCAAGTCGCGTTCGACTCGATGATGCGACACCGGTCGGCAAGGAGACGGCGAAGACGCCCGACTACTCGCAGATAATGCACCAAGGAGTAGATCGAGTGAAGGAAGTTCGACTTCAAACATTGAGGAGTGAGTTTGAATCATTAAAGATGGGAAGAGACCGACAGCTGGAAGAATTCTCGAAGTTTAATGAAGTCAGAACGATCAAATCTCTCGCGACGACTTGAAAGATGAGGTGGCGGTGAAGAAGTATCTACGAGTATCGCGAGAAGTTTCTCCGGTCGTAACCACACTTATGTACTCGCAAGACCTCTCAAGATGAAGATTGAGGAGGTAACCGGAGTGCTCAAAGCACACGAGCAGCTCCCAAGAGTTACCAAGCCGACAACGAAGGACAAGGATCTTACAATCAACAAGCCTTGCTCGTGAGAGAAGACATGAGGAACCAATACAAGCCGGACGCATGCATTCATATGGCCAGCAAGGTCGTGGAACCGGTCGAGGTAGAAGATCTCAAGATAAATTCATATTCAATGCTCCAATGTGAAAAATTCGCATGACGCTGCTGAATGCAAAGCCACATCCAATGCCATACCCGCAAGAAGTATGGTCACTATGCCGCTGGAATGTCGAAGCCACATTCAATGCCATAATCGCAAGAAGTATGGGCACTATGCTGCAAAATGCAGAGCAAGAAGAAAGTCGAAGAAGTCAACATGGCTCAAACCGCTGAACTCACGTAACTAACGCCGCCGTTGTCGATCGCATCGTTGAAGAACCGACAATGGTGCTACCAATGAAGGGAAGGTGTTTCTAGTTTGATGGAGAAGGGAGAGGAGTCTCGTGAACAATCAGATTGGTACCGACAATGGAGCTAGTAATCATATGACAGAACATATTCAATGTTTCATAAGCTAGATGAGAAAGTGCTCGCAAAGTGAAGTTTGAGACGGCCAACCGCATGCATCGAGAGAAAGGGACAATTCTGTTGAAGTGCAAGGATGGAAGTCGAAGACTATTGTCGATGTATATTACATACCAAGTCTTTACAGAATGTCATAAGTCTTGGACAACCGACCAAGGAGGTTGCCGGATCGAGCTAAAAGGTAATCACCGAGAGTTTTCGACAACAGAGAGCGTCGCTAATGAAGGTACAAAAGTCAAGAAATCGGTTGTACAAGCTACCATTGAAAACTGGAAACCGATGGTATGCAAAGGGTTCGAGGAACCAGAATATGAACGACTTCATCTATCGTAGTCGAAGGCCACCAATCATAACAAGCAAGTCGAGAAAAGCAAGTCGTGGCGACGCGAAAAAGCCCAAGTCGAATTCAACAAGTCGGTGAAGTGATTGGACGTGGTCGAGGACAATCGACTACGCAAACGGTGATTGAACGTGGTCGAAGTGTCACGACCATGGCAAATGAAGGCCGGAGGCGGTCGAGAAATCATACGACCATGGCAAACAAGATTTGAACGTGGTCAAAACACATTACGACCACATCAAACCAGGGTGCACGAGTAGTTGAATTAACGACACCGCATGAACAGTCCCGTGATCGCCCGAGCGGTCAAGCATCGCCCGAGTAGTCGACACGACCACATGTAGCAACCGCAGCCGAGAAAAGAAGGGTGGCCTGGTGGTCGACATCGACCACACGCAGCAGCGGTTGTAGCAAACGAGACAGAGGTGCTTACTCGCATGCGATGGAGGAAGCAAGGTGAAGTCGCATTTAGGTGCAATCGCGCAAAGGAAGGTCGAAGCAACAAGAGCTTGAGTGGTCAGCCAGAGATCACATGAAGTCTCGTGAGGAGCTCCCACAAGACCAAAAAGGCAGTCAAAAGCTCGAGTTTGGATCCCGAGGTGGCGGAGAAAGCACAGCGTGAAGGACGATGGTCGAAAGCAAGGCCACACATCGTTGAAACGAGTTGGCTGTGGAAGAAGCACGAACCGGAGTTGCGTGAAGAAAACGCGCGAGCAAAGGTCGTGAGAGAGTGCTCCACCTCGTAAAGACCGGTCAAGGAAGAAGCGTACAGGAGAACGTCAAAGTGATCAAGGAAGAAGATCGACATGATGGAAGTTACTAAAACAAGATTAGGAGAGAATGTTGGAAATAATCTAGTTTTAGAAGACGATACAAAGTTTGGAAGTAATCAAGTCAAGACGGAGGAGAAATCGAAGTCGGGTTGAGACCGAAGTTCTAGACGGTCGGATTGAGTCCCGCCAGACCGAAAGACAGAGAAGTCGTAGTCGAATTAGAGTCGAGTCGGAATTGTAATCGTAGTCGAACCCGTAGAACCGGGTATATAAGGAGGCTTAGAGCCATGTATTCTGTACACCAAGCAATTGAGAAAAGACCAAAAAGAGGGAGAAACACAGAGCATTGTTTTGTCGTGTGTTTGCGCAAGACGTGGTCGGAAGGACTCACGATCACCGCAAGCGTGATCGGGAGGAGTTACGACCACGGCAAAGTTCCAGCAGCGAGTCGGAGGCGCCACGACCACAAAAGCGAACGAAGTGTTTTTACGATCACGCTGAAGGAGTGCGAGCGTGGTCGTAAAGGGTTCGACCACGCAGGAAGGCTACCACCACCACGTGAAGGTGGTCGTAGTGAGTCGGCTGTGGTCGAACGAGCTACGACTACACCGAAGGCGCCGTACGCGGTCGGAAGCGACTCCGACCACGTTGAAGGAAGCGAACGTGGTCGCACGGGTGTTCGACCACGGTGAACAAAGTGATCGCCAAAGATCACCGCGTGATCGTGAGAAGGTTTCGATCACGGTATCTCGAGCGATCAAGGAAGGCAGCGGCAGCGATATCGCAGAGCGGTCGAAATTGCTACAGAAATTTACGACCACGCGAAAAAGCGATCGGAAGAGTTTGAAGCGTTCGGAACTGGTCGTAAGTACTCTGAACCGATCGTATTTGATTCTCACCGGTCGTAAACGACTCTAACCGGTCGTGAAAGATCTTGGGAAGTCGTAAGACTTTACAACATGTTTAACGCTTTAATCGACTTGCTGGTAGAGATCTAAACGATTCAGATTGTTGATGTAGACGTACTCCCTCCGACCACAAAAGAATGTCATGTATCCAATCAAAAATGTTATACAAAGCTAGAAAGCTTGACTGCATGAATCCCAAAATGATTTTTTTTACCAGGAGTATCAAATTGCACTTAGATTTTGGTAGTGAGTGGTTGTACCACACCAATTTACTTGAGCGTGGTGGCAAAGCCGAGGCCTTGACACAAGCTGAGCATGACGGCAAAGGTGTAACGAGGGTCGCAATGGAGCTTTGTCAAGTGTCGCGTCGAGGCAAGGGCGCCTTGTCGTAGCCTCGTGAGGCCGAGCTCGACAACGGTGACTCAAGAACATGTAGCGCCATTCCTCCTCTTGGCCATAGGTTTCACACATCGTGCAAGATTCAGCACGCTACCGCAATGGCGGTCCGAAGGAGAGCTCGCCGCGCGACGTCAGAGCAGTGCATGTTCTGCCGCTGAAGTTGCGATGAGTCTCCGTCGCCACCGCTGTCGATCACCATGCACCGTGGACTTGTGGAACTTCGCCCAAGAGTTCTCCGGCGGCGCAATGTTGTTCCGCGCCGCCGGGTGGAACACCAGCGCCGCACCTTCTTGTCGACATCGCCCGCGCCACGCGACAGTCCCTCCCGCCGCCGGCGGCGGCGCACGAGGCTGCCATTCAGCCGCCGGTCAGCCTCTCTCGCGCTGTACGCGCCGCCCACCAGCGACGTGAACGGGCTGCCGAGTCGATGAACACCCCGCGGAGTGATCCTTCCGAGCTCGAACAAGGTGCTCGGGATCGGCAGCTTGGTCCGCCTACGGTCATGCCCACCGAGGAGGTAGTAGTACGTGCGTAGGGGATTGGGAATCGTTAGGGCTCTTCACGAACGGCACGGACATCACAGGGCCTTCACCACTCAAGCTCGCTGAGGCACCGACGAGTAGGTGGCTGGGAGCGGCATTCTCACAGAAGTACGGCGTGAGGCAGTGTGTTGGTTTAGGCCTATGAGAGAACTCATAATTACGAATTTACGGAATAACACAATAGTTTACAAATATTTTTGTGACGTCGTCATGTCTTTTCTTTTGATATATTTTGCCCATATCAAAATAGATTACATGTTTTCTAGTATGTCTTGCTGCTGTCTTGTGATAACTGGTACGGTTAACATTGGTCAATAAAATTTGTCTATCTATGTTCTGTGTATTTTATTTGTGTTATTGTTATGTTGAAACATTTTGTACTCACATTGAACTCGGTATATTCTTCTGCAATTTGGTCCTCAGTTGTCACATGTCCATTTTTGTTGAATACATGTTTCATGCAAAAGTTGCTAGTTATATGTATGTTTGCTGCAGTTATAAAGTCAGTGCAATTTTGATTAAATATTTATGCAATTTTATGAAGGGCGGGCCTGGCGCATTGATGGAGTCTCTCCATTGTGCGCTGGAGGTTGCGGGTTCGAATCAGCCTCTCTGCAAAGCAGGGGAAGGTTGCTTAGAAAATCCCCTTCCCCAGACCCCACATAGTGTGGGAGCTTCGGCACTGGGTGCGCCCTTTATTTATACAATTTTATCCATTAATATGGTTGCACGGATTTTATACCTGGTTGTATGTCTCTATTTGGGTAAATAGATGATCTGAAAATTCCAGCACACCTGTATAGCTGTTAACCTGAAAATTTATTGTCAATGTGTTAGGTTGAATATTTTGTAGAATGATTTCTTTTCATAGCATGGAGGTTAATTTGTGTATTAAGAGTATAATGTTACCCACATTCATATCTTGTTGTTCTATTCCTTCTTTATTACCTTCAGTTGTTATTGTAGTTGGTACCATTTCCTGCAATTCAAATCTTACAACCCTATTTAGGAAATTTTGCAATGTCAAGTCATGTGCAAGTTATTGTGCTATTGTGTGCAATTTATCTCTCACCCATATATGAGAGACCAGGTGGTCGTGACTCCATGTGAATGATGAGTAATTGACAAAGGTTTAGGATAGTCGAGTTTGGTTTGAGTGGTTCGGAGTCAAGCCGTTGCGTGGCGCAATCGGGCTCGGTCGGACTTTGGTCAAACTTGATCATTTGGGCTTAGAATGTATATTCTAATGTTTCGACAGGTTTGGACTTCGTCTGTGGTAAGTGTGATGGTATTTACGCTTTCATGTGTCAAGCGGTGCTATTTGACGTGTTTTCTGTCCAGTGACCGCAGACGCCGAGTTGGAGTCGTGGCGAGACACGGACCGGACTAGGCGCAAGTGGCGCTGAGGTCGAACGGCCGGATGTGTCGAAGACGACGTGGACTCGAGGTGGTTACGAGGCGGCGAGGCAAGGAGCGCGAAGCTTCCTTAAGGTGCGAAAGGGGCGACCGAAATTCGCAAGGTCGCACAAGCGGAGCGGGCTCATAGACGAGCGCGCGTAACGGGCGAGACCCGCAGCTGCGCTATAAAAGGAGAGGAGGGCTGCATGCCCACTTGAGCACTTGAATGGATTTTAGGTTTCCTTTAGTCAAAATAGGCTTTAGAGGTTGTTTTGGCTTTAGGCTTTAGTTGGTGAGAGTGGGTGGAGAGGCAGTGTGCTCCTCTGTACTCCATCGATGGTTTCTATGTGAGTTCATCCTTCCCAAGCATGTATGGGTGTGTTCTTGGTTTAGGGAGAGTGAGAGGATGAGTTGAGAGTCTTGTAATCATTCCTCTTGTATCATTCGGGTATGGGGACGTAGCTCGCTTGTAATCCTGAATAGTTGAATGAAATCTGAAGTTTGCTTCCCGTGCTCGTCTGCTCTTCGTTCTTCATTTGCATGATTTCTTGATTTTCGTTTTTGAGTTCTTGCTTGGCTTTGGAAGGCCCAAAATGGGTTGCTCTTTGATGGGATAGTGCCTCAAGATCATTTGATCAAGTTTCCCAAGAGCAAACCTCTTTAATCTCAGATTTGACATTTTGGGTTGCTCTGTTTCTTCTTTAGCTCTTCTAGGTTTTTGAGCATTTCTTGTTTCCTTTGCAAGATGGGCTGAGATTTGGCATGGAGAGTCCTATGGCTATTGCTAACATATCTGCAAAGTCTCTTAGCCATAGGATCAAAGGTTTGGAAGCAATTTGATTTTTGGCTCGGGTTGTGCAAAAATTCAGATTTTTACCCATAATCTGAAATTCTTGCTTCTTGGTTTGATTCTCTTGTTTCCAAGGTCCCCTTACTATTTAGTATGTTGTAGTAAGGTCTTGATCGAAAAGTTTGAGAGCAAACCTTCTTTAGCCAAAAATCCAAGTCTCAAAGTTCCACCTGAAAATCCTGTTTGCTGATTTTCTCGAGAGGTACTACCGCTCCTCGAGAGGTACTATCGCCGAGGTACTACCGCTCCTCGAGAGGTACTACCGCCGTCCTAGCGGTACTACTGGTTTTGTTCGGACCACCGACGGCAATGAAGAAACGCTCGACAAGTCCGATCTTCGGCGGTACTACCGCTCCTCGAGAGGTACTACCGTCGAGGTACTACTCCGCCGCCTCGGTACTACCGCTTATGCACCGACTTGCGCTGAATTTGTTTTTCTTGATTGATTCTTTCGATCTGGTTTTCTCTGCCGTTGTTCTTCCTGTAAGTACTTGTCTTCTACCTTCATAGCTCCCATAGCTATTGGAGAAGAAGATATTTGTTGGGGCGATTTTTAGAGATCGACATTCACCCTCTCTGTCGCCATTTCGGTCCTACAATATATATATATATATATATATATATATATATATATATATATATATATATATATATATATATATATATATATATATATATATATATATATATATATATATATATATATATATATATTTCACCCATAGACCCAATCAAATTCAACTAGTAAGATGATTGATTTATTTAGAACTCATATTATTTTGGTCTACTCATTTTTTTATTTTCTCAACACCAAAGAAAATTCAGATTAAAGTCGCTAGTTATATGTATGTCTATTGCAGCTTATAAAGTTAGTACGATTTTGATTAAATATTTCTGCAATTTTATCGTAATTTTGATTAAATATTTCTGTATTTTTATCCATTAATATGGTTACATGAAGTTTATACCGTTAAGGGCAAAAGTGTTAGTAGTGACTTATAAGTCGTTATTTAGTCAATCTTGCGCTTCTATGTGGAATGCAATTCTATTATTTGTAAAGTGCAATTGTGGTTGCTTTTGTTTTATGTTTTAGTGTAATTCTAGAATTTGTTTATGGAGAAACATTTTTGTTTTCTCGTGAGTGTTCACCGTAATTTGTTTTTGTAATTAGTGATTTTCATGGATGTCATGGTTTTAATTAGCTATACGTGATAGGGAGCATTGGCGGATCTACAGGTATGCCGGGTGGGCCCGATACCCTGAGCGTGTGGCCCCAAAATCTGTGCAAGAAGTCCATGCACGATCACGGCGGTGAGACGAGACGAGAATAAATGACATGCATGCAGAGGAACTCAGAACGACGATAATCTTTTCCAATACGCGAGTCCATGACCCATACTGCCATACGCATTTCACCGACTACCATACGTGACGCGCGGGCGGCGGGCGCGGCTCGAATGAGAATCGATCCTTCGCGCTTCCTCGCCGCGAACGCGAACGCCGATCGCCGCCGATCGCCGCCACGCATGATCGCCGACTCCTTCGCCTTCGCCGCGGATCGCTCGCCGCCGATCGCTCGACTCCTTCGCCGCGGACGTCGCTCGCTGCGGACGCGCCGTCGGCACCGAGACGGTTCGCCATAGCTTCGCCGCCGCTCGCGCGTGGACGCGCCTCTCCGCTTCGTCGCGAAATCAATCAGGTAAACAAGTATGATTTCTTGTGATTTTTTTTGTTTCAGATGAATCAATCAGAAAATCGTCGGTCTCTCGATGGATCATGGATGAGAGTGATCAGCGATGCCATTTTTTTGTGATTTTTTTGTTTCGATGAGACCACCGCTCACGTAATGTACTTTTTGAGCAATTGTTTTTAATTGTCTTTGGATGATTGTCTAGTCACTTTTATTGAGCGGGATATTTTCTTTGAAGTGGATGAAGATGATATAATCGAGACATTCATGTCCCTTAGAAAGCGCTACTAAAAAGTCGATAAGTAGTATTATAAGTCTCTTACTCTCTTTATGCCTATATTTTGAACTATCGTATGGCGTTGACCTATTCATATTGTAATTTGTGGATGTTTTCAACTTAATCTTCAAATTTAAGACTTATCATGTTATTTAGTGCATATATGCCCAATTACGTTGCAAATTTTACAATCATATCGAATTGCCAAATGATTTTACCGAATTGTATATGAAAATTTTTGGACGGCATACCCTTAGGTAAAATCCTGGATCCGCCACTGATAGGGAGAGCTAAAAAAAGTCGTTTTCATCTTCTTAGTAGATCCTATTCAAATCATGGCATGTACTTGGTGAAGGAGAAGGAGAAATTTTTTTGCTAATTCAGTGAATTGGTGGAGATGATGCAAGGCAATTGGTTAAAAAGAAACAAAAGGGGAATGCACATAAGGGCAATTGGTGCAGAAGCAAAGGGAAGCAGCATCCTACCTGGGGCTATCTTGATCTGGATATACACATGGAGGGCACCTGTGAATTCTTGACAGAGGTAAGCTCCTCTTTGTTCTTCAATTTCTTCTTTCTCTATTTTGTCCTCTAGTTTCCTGCTCTCTCGGTTCTCTTTGTTGTTTTTCTTTTGTGATCTTCTTTTCCCCCAATCTATGCAGAGACTGAAATCAATACATTTTCTTGCTTGATGGGGTAAGATCACAAGATGTTTGTTCATTGCTCTTTCCTTTTGTATCGTAAGTGTGTGTGTCGTACGTGTTTTTTCCGTTTTGTCGTAGCTTAACTGGACTGTATATATCTCGTACTTACTTTACACATACGATACGACACACAGACACAGCGATACCGCCCGATCGGGGCAATTTATTTCACTTTACGTACGCGCCGCTCGTCAAGCATGCACTACGCTACTTATACATAAACAGGTCATGATCGAGGACGCGCTCAGAGCGCGCTGCAGTCGGCGGTCTGGAAGGAGAGCTGGCCTCTGCCGAGGTCGTACAGCAGGTGCATGTTCTGCTGCTGGAAGTTGCCGATGATGCTCCTGTATCCTCCGCTGCGGATCACCATGCACGCCGTGGACTTGTCGACGGCAGCCCAGTAGTTGCCCGGCGACAACGCCATGTCCGCGCCGCCGCCGAAGTGGAGCACCAGGGGCGGCACCAGCTTGTCCACGTCGTCCCGCGCCACGCACAGTTCCAGCTCGGTGTCGGCCGGCGGCGTCACGAGGCTGCGGTTCAGCTGCCTGGTCAGCTCCTCGCTCAGCGCCTGGTACGCGTCGTCCACGAGGGACGTGAACGGGCTGCCGGAGTCGATGATGACGCCGCCCACCCAAAACCCGCGGTCGACCTGCTGGAGGTCGAACACCGTGCTCGGGATCGGCAGCTTCGTCTTGCCCACAGTTATGCCCACCAGGGGAGGTAGTAGAACGTGCTGTAGGGGTAATCCTTAGGCTCTTCACGAACGGCATGGACATCACGGGGCCGCCGCCGCCGCTCAAGCTCGCCGACGCGCCGACGAACAGGTGGCTGGAGGCACCGTTATTGTGGAAGTAGGGGTGAGGCAGTAGGAAACTTGTTGGCGCCAATCTGGGAGACAAGCGAGAGGCGGCCGCGGCCGAGCCCGATGAGGCCGGATGCACCGTGGAGGGCACCCTGCGTGAGTCGCGTGAAGCTCACGCACCCGAAGGCGAGCTTCGCCGTGCCGGACTGGAACGTGAAGACCTCGGTGCCGAGGGACCCGATGATGCCACCGGCGGCGTACCTGGTCAGGAACGTGCAGCTGCCGTCCAAGGCGCAGAGGTGCACGTCGTTCGCCATGCACAGCCTGTCCATGCACGGCACGGGCGCGAAGCTGCCCGACCTCGACAGGTTGTAGTACGGCAGGTCCTGCTTGGCGCAGGTTCTCCGGAGGCAGGTCGTGCACTGAGTCCAGATGAGGTCGCTGCCGGTGTCAATGAGGGCCTCCGCGCGCTGTGGCGGGTCGCCGATGAGGTACTCGGCGATGTACTGGCGGGTCGCCCAGTGGACGGGAGCGCTCACGTCGCCGCCCGCCGCCTTCATGGAGGCCAGGCGCTGCCGTGTGATGGCGACGGCGCGCCGCACGCGCTCCGCCGTGGTGTAGCTCCTTGTCGTCGACGTGTGAGCTTCATGTGGAGCCCTGCACTGCTACATGTAACTAGGGTAGCACTGGAGCACAAGAGCACGAGCAAAACATGAGAGTTCGCGCCATTCTCTTCTTTCTTGAGACCTTATCCGTTGGTGTACAAGCCAGAAGATATATGCTAGTAGATATATACGGGCGGATGTTGTCGAACTTGTGGGTGAGGATAGCTAGATATAGATAGGGTCATGCGCTATGCTGCGCGGGTTGATTTTAAGTGTGTTTAGAAGACAAACTATATTTAACAATACAAAAATACTTTGACATACTTGATCCACCTCACATCAGAGATATATAGAAACAACACTGAGATAAATAGAAGCTATTCATGCCATAGTAGTAGGCTTTACATAATCCCCATATTACGAGCGGGAATGCCCGCACGGAGGAGGCGACCACGTCGCTTCCCACGCCGCTTCCGCCGCGCGCGTATGGTGGAATCTTCGACGGTCGGTGCCCGCTTTTAAAAGTCCCTGTGTTTTCCGAAAATACGTAAAGGTCTTTGGTTCTCGCGAAAAGGCCCCCGCCGCTTTTAAAACACTTTTTGAAAACACCCTCCACTTTGCAGGATAGTGCCCGCGGTTTTCTAAATTACGACGGGTCCTCGCTTAGTTACGCATGTGTCCTCAATTTTTACTAAAAAGACCTTTAACTTTTTCAAAATACACATGTGCCCTCGATTTTTAAAAACTCTCACGAATTATCGCTTTACTTGGTACACGTTGGTCGGCGCAGATGACGCCGCCTATGAGGCTAGTATCATTGACGGTATGTACGTATATGATAACTAAACAATATAGACGCAAGAACAAAAGAGGAACGATATATAATCCCATGTAGCACGTTAGCGCAACTGACTAACAAAATGACCTAATGAAACTGTTAGAATTAGTAATCTTGTTTTCAGTTTGGCAGTTGTAGTCATGTACAAGTTGGTGGTCTTAGTCATGTATGAGTCAATGGTCGTAGTTGTGTTAGAGTTCGTGTACGAGTATGATTCAGTTCTTCGAGTTCGTGTCGCAGTCGTGGAAGCCGAGTCCGTTTCTTAGTTATAGAGTCGGGTATAAAAAAGAGCATTGTCACAAGAAAATAGCGAGAGAAAGCAATTGATGTGATCGAAGCGATCGGTGTGATTGAACAGAAATAAATAAAGAAGAGAAGGAGCGGTTTGGCTTCAGAAAATCTATCTAGTATCAAGTTCGATGTGGTTTGCAGACGGGTCGTAAACGAGTTATGACCATGGCGATCGGGTGGAGGTGTCCACAGGTGTTGACAACGTGGTTGTAAACGAGTTACGACTACGGTCGTGGAGCAGAAGACATGGTCGTAAATGGGATTCGACCACAGCAATCAGGTCTTTAATGTGGTCGTAAGCCTTACGATCACGACAGTCGACAGAGTCACAGCATGGTCGCAATCGAGTTATGACTATGGTGATTGAGCCTACTACGTGGTCGAAGGAGTGCAACATAGTGTGAACGTGGTCGTAACTTTTTTCAACCGAAGTTACGAGTACATGGTTGGAGCTGGGAAGTGTGATCGGAGTAACTACAACGTGGTCGTAGCTAGACTCTAAGTGGTTGTAATGACTGGTAGGGTGGTCGTAACTGCAACAAGTGGTATCAGAGCTTGCTGATCTTGGTGGTACCTGAAGAACGTGGGAGAAGCGTCGATTTCGAGTGCCCGAAGTGGGCTGATCTCTTTCCAGTACCCTCTCCTGACGATTGACAATTACCCGGTGTGGGCAATGAAGATGAAGGCGAACATGCGCGCTCAAGGAGTCTGGGGTGCAGTTGATCTGAAGGGAAAGGATAAGGAGGTGAACGACAAGGTGGATCAAGTAGCTTTGGCCATCATCTACCAAGCGGTGCCAGATGCGATGATGCATCAGCTCATCAGCAAGGAGACGACACGGGAAGTGTGGGAGATGCTACAGACGATGCACGAGGGGGTTGATCATGTCAAGGAGGTGTAGCTCTAGAATTTATGTAGCGAGTTCGAGAATCTAAAGATGGGAGAGACCCAGTCGGTGGACGAGTTCGCTGGCTAGCTGACTCCCTTGTACAATCTGATTAACTCTCTTGGCAACAAGATGGAGGAATCTGTGGTGGTGAAGAAGTACATACCTGTTGTCACTATACTTACATACTCCTCTGATCTGGACAAGAAGAAGATAGAGGAGATCACCGGCTCCCTCAAGGTGCATGAAGAGTTACTGAAGGGGTTTCAGTCATGTAACGAGTAGGGATCTCAGACTCACAGCGAGCAGGTGTTGCTAGTAAAGGGAGATCCAAGAGACGATCGTGGCTCATCAAACAACCACGGGAGGTGGCGCGGTCGAGGTAGCCAGAGTGGTCGAGGCTATAGAGGTGGCCATGGAGATAAGGCTAGGCAAGGCAGTGATGACAGATTCCGTGATAAGTCACATGTCAAGTGCTTTGAATGTGGCAAGTACAGGCATTACGCGTTAGGATGCCGCAACCATATAAAGTGTTTCAAATCAAGAAGAAGGATGGGGAGGTGAACCTCGCCCAAGATGAAAAAGAAGGTGAAGAACTGGGACAGATGCTCCAGCCCAGGCAGGCATGCAAGGAAGGACAAGATCAGTCCAGGTGCAAGACGTGGCAAGTGTCAAATTGTGCAAGGCTCAGGAAAGAACGGCACATTGGAGTGCAGGTAGAAGGAAAAAGCTGAAGCAAGAGAGAAGATCGGCGTGATCAAGATGGAAAAACAAGATTAAGGAGGTGATTGTTAGAATTAGTAATCTTGTTTTCAGTTTGGTGGTCATAGTCATGTATGAGTTGGTGGTCATAGTCGTGTACGAGTCAGTGGTCGTAGTCGTGTTCGAGTTCGAGTTCGTGTACGAGTATGATTCAGTTCTTCGAGTTCATGTCGCAGTTATAGAAGTTGAGTCATAGTCAAGTCCATTTCTTAGTCGTAGAGCCGGGTATAAAAGAGAGCATTGTAATGAGAGAATAGTGAGAGAAAGCGATCGGTGTTATCGAAGCGATTGGTGTGATCAAATAGAGAGAAATCAAGAAGAGAAGGAGCGGTTTTGGCTACAAGAAATCTATCGAGTATCGAGTTCGACGTGGTTCTCAAACGTGGTTGTAAACGCGTTACGACCACGGCGATCGAGTGGAGGTGTCCACAGGAGTTGAAGACGTGGTCATAAATGAGTTACGACCACGGTCACAGAGTAGAAGATGTGGTCATAAACGGGATACGACCACGGCAATCAGGTCTTCAACGTAGTCGTAAGCCTTACGATCACAGTGGTCGACATGGCAAATATGTAAATAATCAAAAATTTTAAGATTGGCTAAATTTTGGCCACATAACTAACCTATAACATTTTCAATTAGTTAGACCATAACACATATGCTCCAAAATATGTCATTAGTCCAATTGCTGCCAAAAAGTTTGCGAACATAACTAAGACGGCCTAAAAATCATGGGCTATAGTATGTCACTTCTACCCACATAAAATTGGGAGTTCCAACTAAAATTAACTCAAAAACATGTGCAATAGTATAGCAACAAATTAGCTTTTACAGTTGATGCAATCTATCGGTATGGAACCCAGGAGCTTCTTGATGAGTGTTGCATCTTCAAGGATGTAGCCAAGGCTCCTGAACTTGGTCGCCATCTCGCTCTGCCTGTCGACAAACTCATCTATTGATTCTCCCTTCGTCATGTGCAGGGCCTCAAAATCACCCTTCAAGGTCTGCAATCGTGCCTTCTTAACTCAGTTGGCACTGAGATACCTCATCTTCAAACTATCCTAGGCCTCCTTAGCAGTTTTCTTCATTGCGATCTACAAGAGAACATCCTCTGGGACAGCTTGAAAGACGTAAGCCCGTGCCATCTTGTCCTTCTTTGCCTCCATGGTCACTCCGGTGTTGCTTTGATTACATCCAAGATTCCTTGGGCATCCATGATCGCCTCCATCTTGATTGCCCATGTCATGTAATTGGATGATGCCAAAGATTGGGCAATTGAACGGCACGCCGTCGCTCTCCTTCACCGCCTACTAAGTGGTAAGTGCCATGGTGTCAAGCCCGAGATCCTTGGGCAAACTTGCTCGATACCAAGTGTTGGAATCGAGCCTAGGATCAACACGCCCAATCTAGCACACATCTGTATTTGTTGCTCTCTAATGAAGAACAAGGAGAGGAGTTCGAAGGCAATATATGTGGGTAATTTTCCTTTTTGTTGTCTCTATCTTTCTGAGTGCTAAACCACCGAGTAATGGAAACAACTTCGGCTAGAACTATGAGTCGTATTGATCCATGATCCGCTTTTGCTGGACTCAACTCACACGACATTGCACACTCCGTGTGCTTACTCAATATGAACGCACACCACGCTAACTACCCAAAACTCGGTTCGCTAAGAGCATGTATAAAGGATACTGATGACCACTCGCTCTATAGTAAACTTCTATATCATCTATAGACAACACTAAAGACATCTTCTATAATAGATCATCTATAAGTTATCTATAATAGGTTCTCTATAAAATATAGACAACATTGATATAATGGCACGAAAACCATCTATAGCAAGCTATTTTGTCATATTTTGACCGTCTATAGAATTACAGTCGATCTCCTTCTATCTTCTCTTTCTCTTTCATTCACCTCAACAAAAATCTTATGTGATCTCTTATAAACAGTTTATGTCATTCTATTGTACATGCCCTAACAAAGCAAACCAAGTTTGGATCATGTTTTTTCGATTTAAAAACGGCCGATAACCTATTATCGGTTTTATTGTTGACTCCCTAGAAATCCAAACTAGCTCAAAAATTTTGTTTTGCATAAATTTTGTCAAATTTAGAAGGAATTTTGCCAAAATTTGTTTTAAAATTTTTGCTTGATATTTTCAACCGATTTTCGGCCATTGTTGCCGATAACCATTGGTATGACATTAAATTTCAAATTTCATTTGAATTTTTGTACCAAATTTCTCCCAAAAAAGTGAAATCCACTAAACCAGACTTACCGATCCCCTCTGGTTAAAAATAAAAACCGTAACACGCTCACCACTCATTGCTGCATGGAGACCAGCGCTGCCAAGTGATGGCGACAACGCCGCACGCGCACTGTCGTGGTGTAGCTCCCCTTGTCGTCGACATGTGTGAGCTTCATGTGGAGCACTGCGCTGCTGCATGTTACTAGGGTAGCACCAGGGTTTTTTTTACTGGTTTTTATTTTTAACTAGAGGGGACCGGTAAGTCCGGGTTAGCCGGTTTTTGTTTTTTGGAGAAATTCGGTATGAAAAATTTAAATGAAATTTGAAATTTAAATTCATACTGACCGGTTAACGGCGATTTGGGAGAAAATCGGTTGAAAATATCGGCCGAATATTTTAAAACAAATTTTGACAAAAAAAATTCTTTTAAATTTGACAAAATTTATGCAAAACGAAATTTTTAGAAACCGGTTTGGATTTCTACCCGGGGTAAACTTGGTAATACCGGTCGGTTTTCGGCCGGAAAAAAAACCATGGGTAGCACTGGAGCACAAGAGCACGAGCAAAAACATGAGAGTTCGCGCCATTCTCTTCTTTCTTGAGACCTTATCCGTTGGTGTACATGCCAGGAGATATGCTAGTAGATATATACGATCGGATGTTGTCGAACTTGTGGGTGAGGATAATGGTGGCAACGGCCAACGGACCAACAGTTGACAAGTAGACTTACAGCTTAACTGTCAAGACGCTGACGGCTTGTGTGTAGCGTTCTTCTGGCCAATCGGTACATGTTCCATGAAACAACTTTGGATTTTGATGACAATAAGCTAGGTGATTTATCTCCCAAAATTAATCAACCCATGCTCCACTCCAATGGTGGTAGTGCCCAGTGGGGCATATTCTGCGCCGTCAAGGTTTGCCTTGTTAGGATTTTGGGGTTGCCAGCCACGTGATTAGAGGAGGGTGGCCGACAGCGGGAAGCGATGGTTTATTGACGATCCATCAGGTTTAGATCGAAGGATTGCAAAAGTTGATTTTTTTTGTTGTTGAACAAAACAGCTGATCGATGCCTGCAGTCCCCAAACTTTTAGACGTACATGAAATTAACATTGTTACTCGATCGGTAACATCCCACGTAGTAGGTGGATATTACTAGCCAATACAATACGATAGCATGTCGACATCGGCCGTTACCACTAGTGAATTATTGAATAATTACGGACGCTGGCTGCAAGCGTGCAAGTCGACGTCCAGCGCGCGCACACACGTACGTGCAAGCTGGCAAGGTCCTGATCGATGGTAATGTTGATGTTGGAAGTCTACTTGGCAAGTCAACTGTTCGTCCGTTACCAGTTAGCGTACATTTCTTACCCGAACCAAGTGCCACTATATATATATATATATATATATATATATATATATATATATATATATATATATATATATATATATATATATATATATATATATATATATATATATATATATATATATATAGAGAGAGAGAGAGAGAGAGAGAGAGAGAGAGAGAGAGAGAGAGAAATTACATAAGGCACCATGGTGCCTAGGCACCAAATATCCGATACACGTGTATGATTGATAATTTTTTGAGTTTGGGTATGAAAATGTTTTATACTCTTGATATATTTATGGTAAGTAAGTTTTGAACTCAGTTCAAATTAGTTTGAACTACTTTTGAGTTCAATGCAACTACAATGAGTATATACCATAAAATAGTTCAAACTAATTAAATGGAGTTGAATTTAAATTTTTTCAAGTTTGACATCTCAAATATACTTTTTATGGGTATATGAAGATACCCACATCAAGCGTTAACGCGTTGCGAATCTCGAAGCAAATCAACGGGTATTGATATTGGTGCCTAGGCACCATGGTGCATGAAACACTGTCCTATATATATATATATATATATATATATATATATATATATATATATATATATATATATATATATATATATATATATATATATATATATATATATATATATATATATATATATATATATATATATATATATATATAGTGGCACTTGTTCGGGTAAGAAATGTACGCTAACTGGTAACGGACGAACAGTTGACTTGCCAAGTAGACTTCCAACATCAACATTACCATCGATCAGGACCTTGCCAGCTTGTGTGTGTGTGTCTATATATATATATATATATATATATATATATATATATATATATATATATATATAGTGGCACTTGGTTCGGGTAAGAAATGTACGCTAACTGGTAACGGACGAACAGTTGACTTGCCAAGTAGACTTCCAACATCAACATTACCATCGATCAGGACCTTGCCAGCTTGCACGTGTGTGTATATATATAGGACGAGTGTTTCATACACCATGGTGCCTAGGCACCAATATCAATATCCGTTGATTTGCTTCGAGATTCGCAACGTTTGATGTGGGTATCTTCATATACCCATAAAAAAGTATATTTGAGATGTCAAACTCCGAAAAAATTTAAATTCAACTTCAGTTTAATTAGTTTGAACTATTTTTATGGTATATACTCACTGTAGTTGCATTGAACTCAAAAGTAGTTCAAACTAATTTGAACTGAGTTCAAAACTTACTTACCATAAATATATCAAGGGTATAAAACATTTTCATACCCAAACTCAAAAAAATTATCAATCATACACGTATATCGGATGTTGGTGCCTAGGCACCATGGTGCCTTATGTAATTTTCCTATATATATATATCGTATCTCACAACCAAGTGGCAAGGTCCTCTTTTCTACTCCCGGGTGTAATTACACCCTATGTCGTATCTCACAACGTAGGGAGTATCTCGCGTAACGAGGAGTATGTACATGTAGTATATGAGTATTTAAGACTATATGGGTGGTATGAACAATTTTTCAGAGGTGGTATGTACATTTTTTTTCAACATACTCCTTTTTATGTACGTATATAAAGGTATTTACAAAATACGCTAAAAACTATGAACTCCCTTGCAATTTTTCATGTGGTTCACATTAGAATATCTTATAATTAGTATATGAGTATACCTAAAGTGATAAAGGAGTATTTCAAATTTATTTAGGTGGTATATTAGAGGTGGGTGTAATTACACCCGGAGTAAAAGGTATTTTTCCTATATATATATATATATATATATATATATATATATATATATATATATATATATATATATATATATATATATATATATATATATATATATATATATGTGGAACGTATCTAGTGCTAACAGGTTTTTAGTGGTAACATGCTAAAATCAGCCAGATCGTCGAGATCTGCCCCCAATGGCCCAAATTCTTGAGGGTGGAATGCACCAAACCACTTACACAATTTTACCAAAAACCTCCTATCGGTTTTCCCTCTTTTTTTTCCTTCCCACGCCGTTTCCCTCAGCTCCCCTCCGAGTCGCAGTTTCATCTCCCCGAATCATCCGGGCCGCGATCATCCTGCGACGTCCCGCGTCCCCGCGCGCGCCGTCGTCCCGCGACAGCAGGTTGCTCACACCTCACTGGATTGCTCACACCTTCCTTGCTCTCTTTCTATCTACTTCTACTATTGCACAAGTCTATGCGGTTCATTGATTCATAGTTGTGCCTATGTGATTCCTGGTTGTGCTTCTATAAGCCAAATAATACAACTTGTAATTCATATCTGCTTAACTCCGGTGGTGATCTTCTGTAACCATTGCAAGAACTTGATGTATCTACTGTACACATCATTGATTCGGCCCAGCGCGTATGTGGTTGATGTGCTGGTGCTTATGCGTATCTTCTTACCGCTTACTAGTTTCAGATGGCAAGATCGTTTTCTGTGTTCCATCTGTGTTGCCTCTGTCTTTGGTATGGGGTGCGCTGCATACTTGTTATCTTATTCATTTCCATAATTGTGGAAAAGAAAGATTTTCCGAGGAGGATATGTACAATGTCGGGGCCCCCTGTGGCCCTGTCTGTCGTTGTGAAAGGAGAGGAGAAGGGTTTTGAGAATTTTGTAGAGCTTGAGTCTGTCCTATTATTATATTGTAACTCTCAAGTTACACTCTCAATTAGTCTGCTTTTGAGAGTTTGCGTACAACCACTACCGTGTGACGTGGCCCAATCAACGAAACAGATCATGTCATTTATTAGTTAATTGTGTTGCCACAGAATTAACAAAAGCAGTCCAACTACATTACAATCAGGGGAAAACTGCAAAACCCATTGGTACAGGGAGCATTCGTTGGCCAAAGCCATTCCTCAAATTAAATATGTTTTTGGATTCAAGCCACTGACACGAGGAGGAGAAGAGGGAGGGATCGAGAGAGAAGCCATGGAGCAAGAAGCCGTGTTGCTTGCCTCGGCGGCAGTCGTCCGTGAGGCATGCGCAAAGCTGGGGTCCGCCATCGGAGATGACGCGGCGGTCATGGTGGGTGGTCGGAACTTGAGGGGCGACCTGGTGGACATGAAGACGACGCTGGAGGCCATCGGGGCGTCGCTGGAGATGCGTTCTACCGGCGAGGAGTGGGTGCGGGTGCAGCGGTGGCTGAAGCGGGTGAAGGAGGCCGCCTACGACATCTGTGACATGCTCGACGACCTCGGAGGGGAGATGAAACGGCGATTCGCGGAGATGAAATGGTCGATAAAATGCCACTCCTTTGGAGTGACTTCGATAAAATGCCACCCTTTACATGGCAATTGTTAAAATGCCACCTAATATGTGTTTAACTCTATGATTTGCCCTTTTAGAGTATTTATCCATTTCTTTTTCCTTTTTTATTTTTTTCCACCAAAATTGTATGTAAAATTACCGTAATACCCTTCTCTCAAAATACCAGTACCGATCCATCTGCTCTTTCGCCCGTGCGTCCCGGAGGAGGGCTGCGAGAGAGAGGAGAGGTGAAGGGTCGCCGCAGGACGCCGCCGCCGCCGGCAAGGCCGCCTCCGCCGCCGCCTCCCCGCGGTGCGAACGCCGCCGCGCCAGCAAGCGCGGTCGAGTGCCGCCGCCGCCGCTCCGCTTCGCCGGCACGGACGCCGCCGCCGCCATCTGGGTCCCGCCGCCGCCGCACGGGTGCCGCCGCCGCCACGGCCGCACGGGAAGACGCCGCCGCCACTGGGTCCTGCTGGGTTGTGCTTATTTTGTGAATGGTTGCAGTCAAATTTTTGTGATGGTGCTTGTTCTGTGAATGGTAGTTTATTTGTGAATGCTGATTACTTTGTGCGGCATTGTGACACCATGTGAATGATCAGAAATTATGGTTATTTTTGTGAATGCTGTGATGAATGAGCAAGGCATTTGACCTCCTCAGCTCCTGGAATGCTGACATCACCTCAGCTCCTGGAAGCATTGCAGATGAAATATGTGATGGCAGTGATGAATGAGCAAGGCATTTGAGTACAACATTTTCTTCTTTGCTAATGGCAACCTGATTGCTATGGTCTTCCTTTGTCATTGCAAACTGAACCGAACTATTACAAACCAAACCAAACTAAACAGAACTGGCAGAGAATAAAACAGACTTGTCATTGCCATTTTCGATGCAGTCATGTGCACAAAAAGCACCACGAGCGAATGTAATCGCGTAGTGAACATTTATAAGATTACAAACTGAACATAAGCTATTACAAACTGAACAGAATAGAACTGGCATAAGTGCCAAATTACACAGCACCACAGTAACTGAACATGTATAAGATTTGAACCTTTTCCTTCAAGTAAACAAGTTGAACATCATTGAGTTCACATCTCAGTACAAAATAAGACCATAAAAATATTAAGTTCACATCTCAGTACAAAATGAGTCCACAAAACATTGAGTTCACATCTCATTTGGTTTTTAGATAACTACAAGAGGTAGATCATGTCTTCTTTTTCTTAGGAGTCGTTTTTTTCTTCTTAGGGATAGAAGAACTACTTGCTTCCAAAGTGTCTCCTACTCCTCCACAAGCCATTTCTCCCATAGTGCCTACTCCTCCTCCTCCTCCTCCAGTGGTAGATGTCTTGTCTCCTAGCAGCATTGCAAGGCGCCTTTCACAAATAAGGACATAAGCTAAGTGACTCACAGACAACAATATAGTTATATAATTCACACACAAACATTTTACTTACCTTCTTGTCACCATTCCTGGGCTTTCCTGCATTATTGTATCCCTGTCTGTTGTCCTTATTGGCGTAGAAGGTTCAGGTGGGTACTTTGTGTTATTCTTTCTAGGCTTCCTTTTCCTACAAATAAGCATACGCAAAGGATTAATAAATAACAACAATGAAAAATTAAAAGGTCGTATAGAGATAAAAATGTTACCTTTTTGGTACCATTAAGTGGACACTTGTAGCTAGTTTGCCTATGACCCTTCTCACCACATCTTTTGCATGTAATGGTCCTCTAACCATTTTCTTTTCTTGTCATCATTTTTGCACTACTCTTGCCACGGTCTCAAGACATCCTTTAATCCTCAATTTCCTCTGTCTCCCCACACTCCTCTTGCCTAGTGGTGCACCCACATCGAAAGGCAATTCCACCTCTGGCCATTGTGACTTGTCGGGCATTGCTGGCATCTCTCTCTTGTATGCAGCCTTGAATTTGTCTATAGAGTAACACTCGTCAATATATTCTTCTAAGTTCACATTCTTTTGAGTTGTTAAAAAAGCCAATGCATGCCCACAAGGCTGCCCGGTGTGCTGCCACTCCTCACATGTGCATGTCTTCGCCGTGGCTGCAACAACATGCCTACCAAAATCCTTGCCATTGTCCCACACCTCTGCGGTATGTAAACTCGCTGTTACAACCTTCAAATGTCCTAATCCTCTGGTCCTTGCCTTTAGTTGGTGCATTACAGCGGGAAGGATCCGACCATGCAGCCTTTCTCCAATCCTCCTTCTCTTATCCCATAGAACCATTATCATTTCCCTTATCTTATCAGCTAGATCAACAACAGGCAAGTCCTTGATACCACTAATCCAGTTATTGAAAACTTCAGCAATATTGTTTGTGATATAGTCACACTTGATTGCTGTGTTGAAGCCACACCTCATCCACTTCAGTTTATGATATGTTGTCAAATATTTCCAAACTTCAGGAGCTCCATTAATAATAGGGGTCATGTGCATTTGGAACACCATCTCCCTATAAGCCCTAGCTGCAGGGTACATATTCCCAAAAGTGTTACCATGGAACTTTTTCTGGAAATTTTTCATAAGATGATAAAAGCATTCTCTTTGTTCAGCGTGATGAAACACCTTTTGTATTGCATTTTCTAACCCCTTACAGGCATCTGAACAAATAGCAAGAGGTTCTAGATCCCCTATTGCCTTATGGAGCTGTGTCATGAACCAAACCCAGTTGTCCTCAGTCTCAGAGTCTATAAAAACCAAATGCAACTGGATACATCCAATTATGCCCATCTATTGATGTAGCTGCAGCTAAATGTCCATTCCACCTACCATTTAGTGCAGTGGAATCTACACTAAGGTATGGTCTACAACCATCCACAAACCCCTCAATGCAAGGTCTAAGTGCAGAAAAACCTATGAAAGTATGCCCTCCCATCAACTACTTTGATGTCAATTTCCACAACACTACCAGGTGATCTCTTAAGAACCTCTTCCTTCCACCTATACAACATTTGGAAACTTTCTTCCCAACATCCATACAATTCTTTCAAAGCTCTCTCTCTACCATGCCAAGCTGTATCATAACCGATTGTTACCTTATGATCATCTTGTAACTTTTTCTGCAACTCTTTGGCACCCATGTTAGGAGTGGTCTTGAGGATATCAATAGCCTTGTCAGCAACCCAGGCCTGCGAAGCTGTAGTTGTCTTTATCCTCATAGTAGACGTACAATTATGGTCTTCATTATGAACTGTGACCTGCAATACCAAATAAATAAAATCAATTAGAACCATTATACCCTAAATATAGTACCATTACGTAATGTCAAGAGTATATATCAGGTTAGTACCATTATAGTTTTATCGCTCTGCCTACGCCCAACAAGACTCCACGGACACCCCTCAACTCCACATTTTACCCTAAATATGCTTTGGTCAGATTTCACTATGTCAAGCTCAAACTCCTTGTTAATTGCAAACTGTCTCACAGCCAACCTAAAATCCTTCATTGATGGGTACTTACTGCCAAGATCCATACAAGGGTTATTCTTGTCATAACTTATCACAAGTTCACGTGTTGCATCATCAACGGAAGAGCTGCACCTTGATACCCTCAATAACCGCAGACCACTTGTTTCAATAGCACTATTAGATCTATCAACTTGCATGGAGTTATTTGCACTTTCATCTTCATCCCTCAAGCCTAAAAGAGCAAACAATTGGTCATCACTCATGACCTGAATCCTTCCTCGTCATCTTGTGTTTGCTCGATCTCCAAGTTATCGATCAATTTGAACTAGTTGTGAATTGGGCTCAATTGAACCGCTGCTTCGAAATGGACCCATACTCAATAAATAAAGGTGCACTTGTACAACTATCTAGATGTTCTTTATCTACAACTGAAACCACTGAATCTGAACTTGTCGCATAATCAACCAATTTAGCATCTACTCTAGACCGTTGTTCTGAATCCGACCTAAACGAATTGAATCAACAAAAAAAATCGAGTTAGCTCCATCTAACTCAATGCAACCACAATGTGCTAATATCAGTGGAAGATTTTACCCTGAGGACACGGCCTTGCTCATGGTGTCAATTCGTTCCAACCAGCTTCTCTCCTCCCAATTGTCTTCTTTCTGACATAGTAAAGAATTAAGAACACATGTGATGAATTGATGGTAACAAAAAACTTACTGAATAGGGGTTTGTTGGTGCACATATATACTACTAATCAGCAGTACGAAGATCATGACAGACAAACAAATGCAAATTACCCGATGGCGGCGCGTCTTCCCGTGTGGCGTGGCGCGCGGGCGGGACCCGATGCGGCGGCGGCGGCGTCCGTGCCGCGGCGGGAGCGGCGCGCGGCGCGGCGTGCTGCGGCGGCGGCGGCCGGCCGTCTGCGCAGCGCGCGCAGCGGCGGCCCGTGCACCGGCGGAGGCGGCGCGGCGCGGCGTCCGTGCGACCCTTCACCTCTCCTCCTCTCGCAGCCCTCCCTCTGGACGCACGGGCGAAAGAGCAGATGGATCGGTACTGGTATTTTGAGAGAAGGGTATTATGGTAATTTTACATACAATTTTGGTGGAAAAAAATAAAAAAGAAAAAAGAAATGGATAAATACTCTAAAAGGGCAAATCATAGGGTTAAACACATATTAGGTGGCATTTTAACAATTGCCATGTAAAGGGTGGCATTTTATCGGAGCCACTCCAAAGGAGTGGCATTTTATCAATTTTCTCGACTCGGAGGGGACCTGAGGGAAACGGCGTGGGGAGGAAAAAAAAAAGAGGGGAAACCGGTAGGGATTTTTGGTGAAATTGCGTAAGTGGTTTGGTGCATCCTATCCTCAAGAATCTGGGCCATTGGGAGTAGATCTGACGATCCTGGCCGGTTTTAGCATGTTAGCCTTTGAAAAGCACATTGTACTGGATACGTTCCCATATATATATATATATATATATATATATATATATATATATATATATATATATATATATATATATATATATATATATATATATATATATATATATATATATATATATATATATATATATATATATATATATATATATATATATATATATATATATATATATATATATATATATATATATATATATATATATATATATATATGAAAATAGTTTTATATTCCTAGAGTACGTACTTTCACTTCTAATATACCCATTTAATAGTATTGTTATATCTCTTTTTCTATTTAAGCATACTCTAATAATGATTATAAAATATTCCAAAATGATCAGTTCCATGAAAAAATTCATCAAAGTCCACCTTTTATAGCATATATAATTTGTGTATATACTCATTTTATACATGAAAAAGTGTATATGGCGAAAAATAAAGGGCTCCGACAAAAAATTTCAACCAAGTCACTTATAAGTATATTAGAATTGGTATTTAAGTATACCAAAAGTGATAAAAAAAAGTATAAAATATCTGTTTTAGTGATATATTAGAAGTGCGAGTATGTACTCCTAGGAGTACGGAAAAAGGCTTCCTAATTACTTGTTATACCGTGTACTCCTAGGAGTACGGAAAAAGGCTTCCTAATTACTTGTTATACCGTATCTCGCAAAGTAGGAAGTATCTAACACAACAGAGGGCATGTACGTGTAGTATGTGAGTATATAAGATCAATTAAGTGGTATATATACTTTTTAAGGTGGTATGTACAGTTTTTTGAACATATTCCTTTTATGTACAAATATGAAGGTATTAGCAAAATATGCCAAAAACCATATTCTCCCTTGCAATTTTTTATGTGGTTGGCATTAGAGCATCTTAGAATTAGTTTATGAGTATACCTAAGATGATACATTAGTATGTTAAGTTTATTTAGGTGGTATATCATAGGTGGAGATAACTACACCCGGGAGTAAAAAATATTTTTCCTATATATATGGACAAAGAAACAAAGTCTCTTTTCTACTCCCGGGAGTAGTTACTTTGTATATCATATCTCACAATATAGGCAGTATCTTGGTAACAGAGGGTATGTATGTGTAGTATACAAGTATGTAAGACCACCTAGGTGGTATGTATATTTTTCAGAGGTGATATGTATTTTGTTTAGATATACTTATATGTGTATATGAAGGTATTTGTAAAATACACTAAAACTATAGACTCCTTGTAATTTTTCATGTAGTTCAGATTGGAGTATCTTATAATTAGTATATAAGTACACTCAAGGTGATAAAGGAGTATGTCAAATTCATTTAAAAGGTATATCATGGGTGGGAGTAACTATACACGGGAGTAGAATGTATTTTTCCTATACCTTTGCTTTACTATTATAAAATAAGAGCTGGTGGTTGCTGTCCATACTTTTCATAAAACAATTACCCCTTAAACTTATAGATAATTATCCGCAATATCATCAAGAGGGAGTTGATGAGTCAGCCCACCACACGCATGGACGTGCCCCTACTCCACTCCCAATCAGGTGGTGGTGATGGTTCATCTACCCCCACCCCCCCCCATTCCACACGCGCTGACAAGCATCCTGCCCCAATGCCTCCCAAGTCCCCGGCTCCCTCAGCTCCACTCCGCACCCTCATCCTCTCCTCTCTCTCCAAGCACCCCCTCCCTCTCCTAAACCTAGCATACGAGCTTAGGAGCACCGAGAAGGCTAGATCCACGCTGAATAGCTCGAGGGAAGCCACAACCGCATCGGCAAGCTCGTGAAAGGTCAGATCTAGCACCAACAAGCTTAGGGAAGGATCTGGAGTCAGCAGGGGTGTCACTTAGCTCATGAGGAAGAGGAAGGGAAGGTTGCCATTGAGGGTGTGGTGGTTGGCTTGTGGTGTGGATCCAACTAGCAAGCTAGCTAAATTACATTCTTTTAGTCCTAATCTTTCACGGTACTCCTTGTTGGTCACCTTCTCCTTGTTCTCCCAAGAACAACACACCATAGTACATGAACAAGGGGTAGTAGAACCGAAGTTCCAACAAGCAAAATCGAACACATCAATTGGATTCAACACACCAAGAGGAATTTCTATGTGGAAATCTTGAGAACACTCCATCAATGGCCACCAAAACCTTAGTGATTTTCTGGTATCTATTCCCAACTCTATCATAGATAATATAGCTGGGCTCTCCCAATGGTTCAACCCTCCTTGGATTTATATCCCCATATGCACACAACCAGCTTAAGCCTAACTCACGCACGACACAAATTTGGGCTAAGCCCGACTCAACTATGGTTGCAAACCGAACAAGACTTGTGCACATTTATAGTTGTACATGCTTACAAAGGACCTGAACTCCCTAGCAAAACTGACTCAATCTCTCTAAAAAAAACTAGACTCCTCAAATAAACCGGCGTTGGTTTTGGGCAAGAAGTCCCAAAAACCCACAAACTAAAACTGATTCAAACGCACACAACAATCTCAAACTCACAAGATCACACGCTAGTTTTTAAGGAGTTATCTAAATTGAGATCTTTCCAATCCGTAACCAACAGAATTTCGGATCTTGGCTTTCCTTGGCACATATCTTCCTAGCTCAAGACTGAATTGTCCTATCTCCTTACATCCTTGGCTTGGCCTCTTCCCTTGTGCACCCCTTCATGGTTCGTGAGTCCCTCTTGTGCACGGCTCACTTTCCCTTTGATTTGCTCTTCTGGCTTCACATGACACCTTCTTTCTTCATGGCTTGGCCCTAGTGGTGCACGGCGGGAGAGAAGAGTCCCACTCGGATTGGCAGCCTTCTTTCTTTCTTCACACATAAGAAAGAGCTCTCTTGGCTTGGCTCAGCTTTTTGGCTTGGCTTCCTTTCTTGGCTTGGCTTGTTTTCTTTCTGGCTCTTTCTTTCTTCCTAAGAAATAATGCTCCTTTCTTTCTTTTGGCCATATTCCAACCGAGCGCTCTCCTTTTTTTCCCCCACACAAGCCAAGCGATCTCCCCTAATTTCCCTCTTAGATCATGTGCCCCCACAGGGCTCCCCCATGTAGCCCTACCTCCTATGCGGCTCCCCCACATGGCTTTGCTTTCCATGTGGCTTCCCCACATACATCCTTCTCATGCGGCCTAGGATCACGTGCCTACCTTTCCTTCCCGCATGCACCAGCTAAGTCCCCATGCACCAATCCCCCTTAGCTCCCATATGCCTACATTCCTCCAAGTGCTAGGTTGCATTTTCCTCTCCCATTATGTCCTTCATGCCATCCGCTCCTCCCTCCCCCTAGGCTTCATGTTGCTTCTCCTCTTTACACAAAACAACACCAACTTGAGAACTTGCTTCGATTTGTGCAATTGAAACAACAATCAAAGTTGGTTTAGTAATCTGGTCCATATCAGCTTGGGTCGAATGGCACTGATGCAGCCACAAGGCCACAGTCAACGTTGCATGGGGGCTACGTTGGTGACCAAAGTGCTGTCGCACACAAGGTGATGATAGCTGTTGGGGGAGGGGGCAGTGAGCCTATGCTTGCCATCATTGATGGAGGCGGTGGTGAGGCCCCTAGGGCTAAGAAGAAGGCTAACAGTGGTGGAGGTCACCGATGTTGGTAGATCGAGTCGACGGTGCAAGGGAAGGGGACAGGGAAGTAAGATAGAGAGGAGGAGGGGCTGGCCGGTGGTGAGAAGGCATGGTGGCATCAGGCCAATCGTGCCCAGGGGAGAGATAGGGAGTGAGAGGGGGAGGTTGAAGGTGGCAGCAAGGTGATGTAGGCCGAAGGCCTGCCCAAGGAGGCCACTGTCAGCCAGGAAAGCCACTGGTGATTGTGGATTTGGAGGCAGTCAAGCCGAAGAGAGAGAGAGAGGAAGGGGAGGACGGTGACAGCAAAGAGAGGGAAGGAGGAGACCGATGGTAAGGTGGGGGATGCCATCGGCAGTAGGGATGGCATCCAAGGTTGGCGTATCTAAGGGTGGCACCTGGCGGGAGAGAGAGAGAGAGAGAGAGAGAGAGAGAGAGAGAGGAGGGAGGGGAAGGAGAGGAGAGCGGTGATTGGGTAGAGAGGAAATGGGGGGAGAGAGGAAGGAGTGAGGGGGATATAGGTTGGGGTTAGGGGTTTGAGGCCGCCTACGTCTAGGCCAAATGGGCCAGCCGGTTGGGCTAAAATAGCCTAAAGAATTTCCTTTCTTTTATCTTCTTTCTTGTTTTTTTCATGATTTATTTATTTATTCAACTATTAATTATCTAATACATTACACCCCAGATTGATTTGATATAAAATAAATGACTTAGACAAAAAGGGAAATTTATCTTAAAAATTAGGAAAATTGAATAGCATGTCTAATTCGGATTTTCCATCATATTTAGGAAATGCTTTATTCTTAAAATTAAAAAATTATCATTAGGAGTTGATTCTAAGGATGGATTAGGACACGTAAGACTCATTTTTGATTTTGACTGATTGGTGGGAATAGAAGCACACTTAGGCAAGTCGCCCCTTTGATCATATCTTCTAAATTGGTTTTTGATGACCGTGGCATGGGGAAGGACACCTGAGACGAAGAGGAGGAAGTTGTGGCTTCGAGAAGGCTTTGGAGGGGGCAGTGGCAATGAGCATGGGGAGGCTTGAGTGGAGTGTGAGGAGACAGTGATGACGTAGCTCTAGCGGGCCTCGCTAGCGCTGGTGGGGTGCCATATGGGTCATGACCCGAAGAGGAATCCAGCGGTAGCAACCATGGATGGATGGATCAGCGTGGGGGAGAGAAGATAGGGTTGGAGATGGAGAGGAAGGTAGGTGCTAATCTAGACGGTTAGATCTGCATCGTACGCCCTAAATTTTGAAATTTTTGAAGAAGTTACCTGAGTAATGCCTAGAAACTTTAGTTTTGTAAGCTCATACATAATTAGAAATTGAGGGTGGAATGATTCAATGAGCCGACTATAGTGATGGTTTTATTTTGTGGTTGTGGAACATAGAACATGATTTTTTCCACAAAAGATCATCAGCCTGTCAGGTAAAAATGTGAACCAGAGGCGCTAGCCTTATGTGATTCAACATCTTTCTCGCATTAGTCACGATGGTGGTGACCAAGGGTGTTGTGGGTGAAACTTAATGGTTTTGAGGGATTATTTTTAATAGTTTCATGTTTTGCAATTGCGGGACAATGATAGTATTGGTCTTGAATGGTTTGGTATCTTTTGTATGTCTAGTTCTTCTACGTTTGACTCGTTTGGCCAGTAGTTCTAGCTGTTGATATTGTGGTGGACTTGAACTCAAATTGGTTAATGATACAATTTTCAAGAAAGAATGCGGTATTGTATTGAGGTCTTAGGATCTATTGTAGTCAAGTATATTACATGGTGCGCTCATTTCAATCGTTGCTTGATTGGTAGTTATATCCTTTTATCTGTTCAGATAGGGTATGTTTTGTTCATGGTTTACATGCCTAACCAGAAATGAAAGTATAGATGTCATTTGGTTGTTTTTGTAATTTTCCTTGGAGAGTTCACAAAGTTGGCGTTTAAGGCTAGTGTTTGAATGGTTCCATTAGTTTACACAAGAGTTGATCACTGCTTCATGCCATCGAAATCACCTAGGTTGGAAGATTGGTTGTTTGCCTGGTTTATGTCGCCACATGTGACATGATTTAAACTCATGGAGTCAATGGGCATGTGACATGATTTAAACTCATGGAGTCAATAGGGATGATGATTGTGAAATCTCTACTATTTAAAAGAGAAGTTGGTGGTACTGATTTATCTGTCACTTTCAACTCTCCTTGTACCTCTCTAAAAAATCTCTAACAAAAACAGAAAAAACAATCTACTAAAAAAATACAAATTTCACCACCCTACAAATTCTCTAACAAGAAAAGGCAACAAAGCTCTACCAGATGCGCGGTAGAGCTAAGGACATGGAGGCACGATGTGGCCGAGCGCATGAGTCGGACAAGCCAATCTTGATAATGTCGACTAAACGTGTTAGCTAGGATAATATGATTTTTTTATCCGTAGCAAAGCACGGGAATTCGGCTAGAGTGAATACTATATCCCAGTATAGTGATCCTTCCTGGTATGTCTGTAAAGACCACATTCTTTCATGTAGCTTGAAAATGCAATTTTCCCATTGTTTTCCCCAGTACTCTTGCAGATTCTGTTATGTTTGATGGGTAAATGACTAATCTACTCTTTTATAGCATTACGAAATTTGCAACTGAAGAATTCTCACTTTTTTTTTGCTTTGTCACAGTTTAAGAATGTACAATGCCACACCCGACTAATTAATCGAATGTGTGTTCTCGCTCTATAAAGTTTCTTACATTGGGGATTTTGTAAGCATCAATCTGTAATCCTTAAAGATTTGAGTACTTCTTGAGGAGAGTCATTACGTTACGTTATCACTTGAACCATTGCTTTGGTTGTCAAGTTGAATAAAATTACATTGACCTATTTATATTGGCTTTTAGTTTTGGCTCTTAATTTTGATTTATAAATAGTAACAGTTTATAGATAAATTTATAGAAAAAGAGACACCGATATAAATAAAGTCACTACAGAATGTATACTACAATTGACTAGTAGAAAAGACACTCCGTTTAAAAGTCAGGTATTGTAGAAAAGTCATTTACTGTAGAAAACAATTTTTAGAAGCCAATACGAATAAGGCCTACTGAATTCTTGTATCCGAGGCCTCTTCCTTTTATGTACCAGTGTTACTTAATAGTTCGATATATTTTTACATCTCACCAAAAAGAGTTGGTATTTCTGAATCTTTTCCTGTTTTTAACTTTACCAATAGGATCGAAACGCAACGGAGGGGGGAGGGGTGAATGGTGCCGATCAATTTTTCCCCCAAAGTATTCTTGATTCTTTACACAAATAACTACAGAGTTACTGAGATTATGATCAACAGCCAAAAATCCATATTAGATCGCTTAAGAAATCAAACTTTGAAAAATTGACAACTCTGATGGTCTGACTGGCCTCCTGGTATTGGACTGAGCAATGATCCGACTGCAATTTCAACCTGAGACAATCCAAATTTTAATGCAACTCAAAAATACAAGTCCAAATGATATGAAATTTTGCACATGCCTTATTTAAGATCTCAGGAACCTGTTCCAACCAAAGATCACAAAAATCCATATCAAAATTTAGACATTTTCCAAGATTAATCAAGATTGCACTAAAACTAGGCTAAAATAAAAAGGAAGAATATGACCTGCTTGTGGGCGTAAGATGTCCAAAATAGCTCTAGATATATTTTCACATGTCTCAAAGCAAGAACACCAAAGAAATTAAGGCAAAAATATTCGGATCAAGAAATCACTTGTAAGGGTCAAATCCAAGCAAAAATAGATTTCTTCATAAACTTGCAAACCAGATTCCTTAATGGATGGGAATTGATATCTAAGAGTAATCTCCATTACTTATACGTCCTTAGCATAGCAAGATCAAGAAGGGAAGAGAGAAGAGAGAAGAGCAAAATTGTCAGACCCAGATTTTACAATCCGGAATCTACTGTGTTTAATTGCACTATTCCCTGGATCAGTAGATAGTGCACACAGTTACAGTTCTGAATATCAAAGTACCTATCATGCGGAAACGTAATTAAAATAATAAACTTACACATGGGCCGATTAGGCCGAAATCAATAAATTGCAGCAGCGGAAGAACGAAGCACACAGATGGGACCTTCAGGACATGCCCACAGGCAGCCAACTGGAGGTTCGCGACCTAATTCTCGACATCTTCATCTTCTTTGCCATCATGATCCGAAGTATCGCTGAGCGCGGTGATCGATTCTCGCTCTGAATTTGTCGCAAAAGCGAGCATGAGCACTCCGACCCCGTGCTCAGCGAATCAACACACAGAATGCAGTATATATAACATGTAGGGCTAATCAAGGATGGCTTAGGTTTATTTTCTTTTGCGAAAAGTGCTTTTGAATACAATTATATAAAAATTCCTAAGACCTAGCATTTGAACAAAAGCATAATGTTCAAGGAGTATTAATATGAATTTCCATACATATGGCATCACACCATATGCTTAATATCACCATAACTTCTCCCTACATACGACATCACACCGTATGACATTTTTCAGCGTTATAGCCGCTTAACTTACCACTGGGACGACACCCAAGAACCACTGGAACGACATCCAGGACACCTCGGGGCGACACCGGGAACCAGCGAACGACATCCGGGACACACGGGGCGACACCGGGACAACTCAAATCTGGGCTTTCTCTGCCCTTCCACTTTTCCATTCCCATTTTTCAAATACTTTTGTAAACAGAACTATATCTAGTTAAGTTCCCATGTACGTCACGACCGTGGGCACGCTATTCGAATAGTTTTGACTCTGCAGAGTTTTGCACACTTTACCCACAAGAGATAAATCCACCCGTTGCCCCACATGATTCCTTAGCCATGCGGTTGAGTAGACTATCACAGGATTGTTACAATGCATAGTCCTATTGTGGTTACGCCCGCTAAGGTCTATCTTCCGTAGGATCCGACCATCCCTCGGGAAGGGTCCCTCGTGAGCCATCACGGGCAAAGGCGGGGATGCGACCATCCATCCCTTTGCTCGTGGTCATACCTTCACGTAACCACCTAGAGCCACACAAATTAGTAAACCCTGCCTACACTTTGCCAGCTTGTGGTTGTACTGTTTTACACGGGTGACATGACAAGATTCAGTCCTTAGGGGTATCTGGACGGTCTACCACTAACCCACTTGTGCAATCACTGCACCATGCTGTGCAATCACTGCACCACACTGTGCAATCACTGCACCACACTGTGCAATCACTGCACCACATTCACACTACACATACACGTACACATACTCATCCACACCCTCAAACCAATCCGCCCAGACATTAAAGCAAGTTGGGGATTTTGGGATTGTAAAATATCCATAACCAAATATACCAATCATTCCCACCATGACTGCCCAAACCAGTTTCTCATGAATAAAAGTGATGCTTGGGACAATTTCTTGCCCCAAGTTCCTAATCAATGCTAAGCATGGCATACGATTCTGGACTTATTTTCAAATGTTACTATTTATAGTTTTGCTAGGCGACAAGGTTCACACATTCAAATATTCAACAGAGGGTGTAATATTATTCAAGGTAAATAGTGGCATATAACTAGAATATTAAATTTAGCATGTCTTTGCATATAAATAACAGCATGCAATTTGTTAATTTAAAACAAAGTAATTTGCAGAAATGTAGGTTCAACATGATCAAAGTATTGACTACTTTGGCGCTGTTGCGATCTTGAGCTCACGCAATGCTTTCTCTTGAGCTTCGGATCTTTTCTTTACTTCGCTCTTGATCTCGCTTGATCCGTGGAATCTTCGGACTTCAGTTTCTAATTACACGACAAACGACTGAATCCAAAACGAAAGCAAATAACTCAAAAGATTCAAATAACTCCAATCACTTCAAATATCCGATTTAGTTTAAGTATGCATTTATTATGATTTGAGAATAGAAGGGCGATTCAGGTTAGTGTGTGGTAAGCACATCGATAGCCGGGCTTGGGCAGGAGGACGAGTTGTCTGAATGCTTTACCGTGAGGGAAAATTTTAGAAATACGAGGGATCGAAAGTGAAGACGCACTCACAGGAGTTATCTGCTTTTGAGAAAGGAAGGTGGCCATACCTAGCCGATTGGGGAGAAGCGAGGCTTGACCTTTTGATTGATAAATTTCTTTTATTATTTTTATATTTATCAAGGAAGTCCCATGAGTCGGGTTAGACCTATAGTCTGGTGCAGGAGTTTAGTGCACAAATTTTATTTCTAGGGTATGTATTCCTTGCAACTCGAGGTTATGGCAAGGCAAATGGATGGACAGATGAGATCCAGACTTATTCTATAAATCTTTTAGTCGAAGGTATTAGAACACTTGGATATTTTAATTAAGTTTTAGAATAGTCTCGATATAGGCTTTTACTTATTAATTAGATTAAGATAAATAGCAAGGGCTAAATATTTATTCTTATATGGTAATTAATTAGAATTTAAATTTCTAATAATCCCATTATCATATCTTATGTATCCTCATTCATAGCTAGACTGCATTTAAGTTGAATTAGGACTCATTAAATGCAGGCCCTAGTTCGGTATTCCATGCTCCATTCTATTATTTACCAAATCTAATATTAAGATTTAATTAATGGCACTACTATCCTTTTGTCTTATACATTTGTTATTATTATTAGACTCAGCTTCATTTATTTATCTAGCAAGGCTTGATTTATAGAGTTATACTGGATTTGCTATTTAGCAAAATCTAACATTAAAATTTATTTGTTAATGGCTTGCTAGTAATAATTACTATTTACGTAATTATATTAGGTAGCTTATTTTTAATTACCCGACGACCTAGAGGTTACTTTATTACAATTATGCACACATACACACATATATATATCTTAATAAGACACTTCTTCCGAGACGCCTATTAATTAAAGGTTGCTATCGGTTGATATACCCAGTTAAAGACATAGGAGTGACAACCGTATTTTAGACGACTACATTTTATATCAACCGAGGCACCCCTAAAAGTAAATCTAGACTGACACATAACAATCCTACTCGCATCTTTATTTTGCATGAATCTTAATGCTAGGGTTTAACTTAATTTATCCCTACATCATATTTTATTTATGCTTTTAACTTGCACTTCAATTTATTTAGTTAAACTCTACCTACTTTAACTTGGATACATTTTTAGTTAGGATCCTTACTTGGACCTTAAACAAAACTATATTTTATTGATGCCTCTAATTGGTATTTATACCTCAATAAACATTCCAGCTATGGTAATTACTTATAAAATAAACAACTGGATACTAAATCTTAGTTGATCTTATTTTGTATCCTAATCAAGATTATTAACTTTCTTGGATTATTTCAAATTTTCCCTGAATTTATTTTCTAATTAACAGGGGTTAACGAAAATGGCATGCAATTTGATCAAAGATTAAAGCTAGGATATTCTCATCTTGCAAAATTCTCTATTGTAATTTCATAGCTCAATCCTTTCCTTGTCATCTTTAGTAACCTTATTTTGCGAGGACACTATTTTATATGTGTGTGCCATTACATTTTGATTTTTGGGTTTTTCTTAACTAGCTAGCAAGAGCTGAGTTTAATTGCCTTGAGTGGCCTTGGGCCCACTTGTCATGCACACCGAAAAGAATTGGGGTGTTCTGTTCGGCCAACACAGGGAGAAGGAAGAAACAGGAAGCGGGAGTGGCGGCGGAGCCGCGGCGTTACCGGTGAGGAGCGGCGGGAGGCGACGGCGGCCGCCAATTGGCTTCCTCCGTGATGAGGAGCTCGGGGCGGCAACCGGCGGGCGGCGCCAATGCGAGCGGGCTGTGGCGTTGGGCGGCGACGAGGGGAACGGCGCCGGCGGCGGAGGAAAGAGCGAAACAAGGGAAGCACGAGCAAGAGTGAGCCATGGGGAACCTTACCATGTCGTCCATGGTGGCGGGGAGGCGGCGAGGAGCGCCGGCATCGGGAGCCGTGGGCGGCGCGGGGAGGCTCACCGTTGTGGGGGAGCTCGGATGGCGGTGGGCGTCGGCCGGCGGTGGGGTGAGCTTCGGTGCACCGAGGCGCTCACGGCATGAGGAATCGGTGCAGGGCGGCCGAGGAGGCGGCGCTGGAAGTGGCGGTGGCCGGCCGGAGGCGAAGATGGAGCGAGCTCAAATGGGGGAAAAGGAGGAGACGAGCCCAGGGCGTCTTATAGGCAGCGAGCACGGGTGGCAACTGGGCGAGGGTGAACCTGGGGCGAGGCCAAGCGAACCTGGGGCGGTGCTAACTGGACCACGGCGAAGGGAGGGAGGAGACGACGCGCGGCCGAGCTAGGGAGAGGGGGAATGCACCGAGACTGCGCAAGGGGGGGTGAATGGCAAGGGGAGGTGAACGCGAAGGCATTGTGTCCAGGGAGGTGAATTCAGCGCGGTCAAGGCTCATAGGCAAGGGGGCTGCTGCACACAGGAGCGCCATGGAGAGGATGCGGCGGGCGCGGTCCACGGCGGGGAGCGGAGATGCGAGGCCCGCAGCGGCGGCGGCAGCGGCCGGGGCGCGTGCGAGTGGCGCGCCGGGGAGAATAGGGAAGGAGGTGGAGACGAAGCAAGGAGGAGGCGGCGCCTGGCTGCCGCATCGGGCGCGGCCGAAGAACAGGAAGGGAGGAGGAAGAAGGCGGGCGGGCGGGGGAGGCGGCCGGCCGAGAGGAAAGGTGAAGTGGAGCCGGGGCCACGCGCCGAGAGAAGGAATCGGGAGGAGTAAGGAAAAGGGGAAGAGAGAGGAAGAGAAGAGTGGGGCCCACATGTAAATGAGAGAAAAATAAAGAAGGGAAAATGGGAAGCTTTGCAATGACTGAAATTTGATCTTTGCATTTAGATTTTCTATTTTCTAACTTAAGCTTTTGTTTAATATTTTCGTTCTTGATTTTTGTATGACTTTCGAATTTAAGCTTCAATATATATATAATTAAATGAGAGTTTCTATTACTATTATCATTTGGATTATACATGTGTAGGTGTGCGTGTATGTATTGTGTTTGCATTTTATTCATTCCCTTTGTTGTTAGTCCCATGCCATTATTTTCAAAAGAAGATTTTTATATTTTAACTTCAAGTTTCTCTCTTCTTATACTGGATCATCTTTTCAGATTTGCTTTTAAAATTTTAGTTTTCTAATATTTGCACATTTCCCCTTTTTGGTACTACTATGGTTTGTCTATTACGAACTCTTAAAAATTTGAAATCTCATCCAAATTCAAGAAAACATCACAAAAATCCAAATTCCAACAGAACATATTGCAAATATAATTCAAGAAATTCATATTTTCAAATTTAAATTTTTCAGGATGTTACAAATCTACCCCCCTTAAAAAGAATCTCGACCCCGAGATTCCGGTAGAGTAGAAGGAATGGAGAGGAGTTATATTGGCCAGCAATAGGTTTTGGGGATGTTGCTCGACGTATAGTTCCTTAGCTTTATAGAGAGATGAGAATCTGCACAATAGGGGTTAGAACTTGGAGAAGTCAAAAGGGAAAAGAGATACCTGGTTCTCCTGGATAGGTCGTAGTCTTCCAAGTACTTGCCCTTTAACATTATTGTCTTCACGCCATCGTAGAATGGAGTAGTTGCATCGTCTATTGGACATACGGTTGTAGAATTTCATATTAATAGGTGGGTAGCAATTGTCTGTGTCTTAGGAGTAGAGGACCTTAGGGGTGCAAAGGCGACTATGGACATATCTATATGGTGGTCTTTTATCCTTATCACTGTAAGGCTCCTGGTCTTGTAAGTCTTCTTGTACTGGTCCAATTAACTCTGAGCCTAGGTTGTCGCACCTCCAACACCTACATCATGGCAGTTCTTCAACATTTTGTCTCTTAGTGCTACCCCCCTTAAAATGGGTATCACTAATTTATCTCTTCTAACTCCAGGTATGATGGGTCTTGTGGCGACGTGGAAACTCATCCGTGGCACTTCAGCTGCTTGGTCAGTCATAGGTCTTAGAAGCAATCTTCAGGTTGGTGGTCTTGTCTTTCACAGAGAGAATATGTGGCCTTGCTCATAGGATATTCACCAGGTTGATGGTCGTCTTCGTAATTGGAGTAGTTCACGGAGTATTGGTATGCATAATGTCTTTTCTCTTCACGTTGTCGACGCGCCCCTTGTTATGGTGTTTAGTTAGTGGCGATTTGATCTATGGTTCCTCTGGGTGGTAAGGGGAGAGGTTAGCGGAGGCGAGTCTCGAGTCTTGGTCCAGGTGTCGATTGAGGAAAATGCGAATGCTTCACTCACCTTTGATTGCCTTGACTTGACTATGTAGCTCCTTGCTTCCGATAGGATTTTCAGCAAGAGGCGAGAGGGAATAGCATGAGGTGAGGATTGAGTCGTGGGAATAAGATATTCTAAACCCTTTAGATTTTAAAGAATACACTTGAAAGTTAGGGTGACATATAACCACGCAAACCTTTAAAACAAGCTCTTCCGTGATCGCAAAATAGGGCGCTTTGAGGGCAAAAAGGCGGTTGCAGGACCAAATAGAGTCTTGCAACAATACAACGTCTACTCAGGGAGAACACATAAGATGCATAAGGTTTATCTGCATAGTCCGTTTAAAACGAGACCACCTTATCTTCATGGATATCTTCAACGTTCCTAACCTTAAAATTTGGAGTAGAGGTCTGAGAGGGGAAACAAAGTTTTCCTCTTTAAATCAATAGAAGGAAAAGGACAGTATTCAGGGCTGATTTGATTGATATTAATACTTATTCTCCTATTATTATTTCGGTAAGTAAATGGATTTTTTTTTTAGCTTGAAATACAGAACTTTGAAATATATGCATATACATTTTTGAAGAGAAGTGTTTTTCTAACCATAGGTAACAAAACTGAATATGGAAAATAAACTTTTACCGGAATAACCCTTTTGAGAAGCAACTTCTTACGGTTTTTTTTTCCTTAGGTTTTTATTTTTGAAATACACGGTCTTTTTAGGTAAAAGTTTTCGACAAAAATTTTTGCTTTAACTATTTGAGGATCCAATATGAATTTGTGGAAGAAATTTTTGGCAAGTAATTGAACTTATGAAAATTTCCTCGGAAGGTCAGGTTGATCAAGATGAATGAGTTCGACAATTGAACTTTTGTAAATAATTTTGGATAATCAATCATCTCAGGAATAAAACAATTTTTGGAAACGAGTTTCAAATTTAAGCTTTTGGTGGCTTTAGTCAAAAGTATGTTTGCAATGGGGTTTACGGAGGAGTCTTCGATTTTCATCACTTTGAATTTGGGATAAGAGAGCTTCAAAAGTATAAGCGGTACAAGCAAGACATAGATGAGAGGAATCAGCTAAGAGAGAAGAGATTACGCAATACTTCTTATAATTTTGGAGATATAGCTTTTAAGAAATAATTCTAGTCATGAAACTAACGGCCAGGCTAACTAGGTCACGACCTGCAGTCGATATGCTCTGATACCAAACCCTGTCGGACCAGTTTTACAATCCGAGAATCTCGTGTTTAATTGCACTATTCCTGGATCGGTAGATAGTGCACGATTCTGATTCTGAATATCAAAGTACCTATCATGCGGAAGCGTAATTAAAATAATAAACTTACACATGGGCGATTAGGCGAAATCAATAAATTGCAGCGGTGGAAGAACGAAGCACGAGATGGGACCTTGAGGACATGCCCACAGCAGCCAACCGGAGGTTCGCGACCTAATTCTCGACATCTTCATCTTCTTTGCCATCATGATCCGAGTATCGCTGAAGCGCGTGATCTGATTCTGCTCTGAATTTGTCATAAGCGAGCATGAGCACTCCACCCCGTGCTCGGCGAATCAACACACAGAATGCAGTATATATAACATGTAGGGCTAATCAAGGATGGCTTAGGTTTATTTTCTTTTGCGAAAAGTGCTTTTGAATACAATTATATAAAAATTCCTAAGACCTAGCATTTGAACAAAAGCATAATGTTCAAGGAGTATTAATATGAATTTCCATACATATGGCATCACACCATATGCTTAATATCACCATAACTTCTCCCTACATACGGCATCACACCGTATGACATTTTTCAGCGTTATAGCAGCAACTTACCACGGGGCGACACCCAGAACCACTGAGCGACATCCAGGACACACTGGGACGACACCCAGGAACCACTGGAACGACATCCAGGACACACTGGGACGACACCGAGGACAACTCAAATCTGGGCTTTCCTCTGCCCTTCCACTTTTCCATTCCCATTTTTCAAATACTTTTGTAAACGAACTATATCTAGTTAAGTTCCCATGTCGCCTGACCGTAGGCACGGCTATTCGAATAGTTTGACTCTGCGAGTTTGCACACTTTACCCACAAGAGATAAATCCACCCGTTGCCCCACATGATTCCTTAGCCATGCGGTTGAGTAGACTATCACAGGATTGTTACAATGCATAGTCCTACTGTGGTTACACCCGCTAAGGTCTATCTTCCGTAGGATCAGACCATCCTCGGGAAGGGTCCTCGTGAGCCATCACGGGCAAAGGCGAGATGCGACCATCCATCCCTTTGCTCGTGGTCATACCTTCACGTAACCACCTAGAGCCACACAAATTAGTAAACCCCCTACACTTTGCCGACTTGTGGTTGTACTGTTTTACACGGGTGACATGACAAGATTCAGTCCTTAGGGGTATCTGGACGGTCTACCACTAACCCACTTGTGCAATCACTGCACCATGCTGTGCAATCACTGCACCACACTGTGCAATCACTGCACCACACTGTGCAATCACTGCACCACATTCACACTACACATACACGTACACATACTCATCCACACCCTCAAACCAATCCGCCCAGACATTAAAGCAAGTTGGGGATTTTGGGATTGTAAAATATCCATAACCAAATATACCAATCATTCCCACCATGACTGCCCAAACCAGTTTCTCATGAATAAAAGTGATGCTTGGGACAATTTCTTGCCCCAAGTTCCTAATCAATGCTAAGCATGGCATACGGTTACGGACTTATTTTCGAAATGTTACTATTTATAGTTTTTGCTAGGGCGACAAGGTTCACACATTCAAATATTCAACAGAGGGTGTAATATTATTCAAGGTAAATAGTGGCATATAACTAGAATATTAAATTTAGCATGTCTTTGCATATAAATAACAGCATGCAATTTGTTAATTTAAAACAAAGTAATTTGCAGAAATGTAGGTTCAACATGATCAAAGTATTGACTACTTTGGCGCGATTGCGATCTTGAGCTCACGCAATGCTTTCTCTTGAGCTTGGATCTTTTCTTTACTTCGCTCTTGATCTCGCTGATCCGTGGAATCTTGGACTTGAGTTTCTAATTACACGACAAACGACTGAATCCAAAACGAAAGCAAATAACTCAAAAGATTCAAATAACTCCAATCACTTCAAATATCCGATTTAGTTTAAGTATGCATTTATTATGATTTGAGAATAGAAGGGCGATTCAGGTTAGTGTGTGGTAAGCACATCGATAGCCGGGCTTGGGCAGGAGGACGAGTTGTCTGAATGCTTTACCGTGAGGGAAAATTTTAGAAATACGAGGGATCGAAAGTGAAGACGCACTCACAGGAGTTATCTGCTTTTGAGAAAGGAAGGTGGCCATACCTAGCCGATTGGGGAGAAGCGAGGCTTGACCTTTTGATTGATAAATTTCTTTTATTATTTTTATATTTATCAAGGAAGTCCCATGAGTCGGGTTAGACCTATAGTCTGGTGCAGGAGTTTAGTGCACAAATTTTATTTCTAGGGTATGTATTCCTTGCAACTCAGGTTATGGCAAGGCAAACTGGATGGACAGATGAGATCTGTACTTATTCTATAAATCTTTTAGTCGAAGGTATTAGAACACTTGGATATTTTAATTAAGTTTTAGAATAGTCTCGATATAGGCTTTTACTTATTAATTAGATTAAGATAAATAGCAAGGGCTAAATATTTATTCTTATATGGTAATTAATTAGAATTTAAATTTCTAATAATCCCATTATCATATCTTATGTATCCTCATTCATAGCTAGACTGCATTTAAGTTGAATTAGGACTCATTAAATGCAGACCCTAGTTCGGTATTCCATGCTCCATTCTATTATTTACCAAATCTAATATTAAGATTTAATTAATGGCACTACTATCCTTTTGTCTTATACATTTGTTATTATTATTAGACTCAGCTTCATTTATTTATCTAGCAAGGCTTGATTTATAGAGTTATACTTCTGGATTTGCTATTTAGCAAAATCTAACATTAAAATTTATTTGTTAATGGCTTGCTAGTAATAATTACTATTTACGTAATTATATTAGGTAGCTTATTTTTAATTACCCGACGACCTAGAGGTTACTTTATTACAATTGCGGCACACATACACACATATATATATCTTAATAAGACACTTCTTCCTGGAGACGCCCTATTAATTAAAGGTTGCTATCAGTTGATATACCCGTTAAAGACATAGGAGTGACAACCGTATTTTAGACGACTACATTTTATATCAACCAGAGGCACCCCTAAAAGTAAATCTAGACCTGACACATAACAATCCTACTCTGCATCTTTATTTTGCATGAATCTTAATGCTAGGGTTTAACTTAATTTATCCCTACATCATATTTTATTTATGCTTTTAACTTGCACTTCAATTTATTTAGTTAAACTCTACCTACTTTAACTTGGATACATTTTTAGTTAGGATCCTTACTTGGACCTTAAACAAAACTATATTTTATTGATGCCTCTAATTGGTATTTATACCTCAATAAACATTCCAGCTATGGTAATTACTTATAAAATAAACAACTGGATACTAAATCTTAGTTGATCTTATTTTGTATCCTAATCAAGATTATTAACTTTCTTGGATTATTTCAAATTTTCCCTGAATTTATTTTCTAATTAACAGGGGTTAACGAAAATGGCATGCAATTTGATCAAAGATTAAAGCTAGGATATTCTCATCTTGCAAAATTCTCTATTGTAATTTCATAGCTCAATCCTTTCCTTGTCATCTTTAGTAACCTTATTTTGCAGGGACAGCTATTTTATATGTGTGTGCCATTACATTTTGATTTTTGGGTTTTTCTTAACTAGCTAGCAAGAGCTGAGTTTAATTGCCTTGAGTGGCCTTGGGCCCACTTGTCATGCACACCCGAAAAGAATTGGGGGGTGTTCTGTTCGGCCAACACAGGGGAGAAGGAAGAAACAGGGAAGCGGGAGTGGCGGCGGAGCCGTGCGGCGTTGCCGGTGAGGAGCGGCCGGGGAGGCGACGGCGACCGGCCAATTGGCTTCCTCCGGTGATGAGGGAGCTCGGGGAGGCGGCAACTTCGGCCGGCGGCGCCAATGCGGCGGGCTGTGGCGTTGGGCGGCCGGCGGCGAGAGGAACGGCGCCGGCGGCGGAAGGGAGAGGCGAAACAAGGGAAGCACGAGCAAGAGTGAGCCATGGGAACCTTACCATGTCGTCCATGGTGGCGGGAGGCGGCGAGGCGCCGGCATCGGGAGCCGTGGGCGCGGGAGGCTCACCGTTGTGGGGAGCTCGGATGGCGGTGGCGTCGGCGGCGGTGGGGTGAGCTTTGGTGCACCGAGGAGATGCTCACGGCATGAGAATCGATGCAGGCGACCGAGAGGCGGCGGCGCTGGAAGTGGCGGTGGCCGGCGGAGCGAAGATGGGCGAGCTCAAATGGGGAAAAGGAGAGCGAGCCAGGCGTCTTATAGGCAGCGAGCACGGGTGGCAACTGGGCGAGGGTGAACCTGGGGCGAGGCCAAGCGAACCTGGGGCGGTGCTAACTGGACCACGGCGAAGGGAGGGAGGAGACGACGCGCGGCCGAGCTAGGGAGAGGGGGAATGCACCGAGACTGCGCAAGGGGGGGTGAATGGCAAGGGGAGGTGAACGCGAAGGCATTGTGTCCAGGGGAGGTGAATTCAAGCGGCGGTCAAGGCTCATAGGCAAAGGGGAAGGCGCTGCGCGCACGGGAGCGCCATGGAGAGGATGCGGGCGGGGCGCGGGTCCACGGGCAGGGAGCGGAGATGCGAGGCCCGCGCGGCAGAGCGACGCGGCCGGGGAGCGGTGCGAGTGGCGCGCCGGGAGAATAGGGAAGGAGGTGGAGACGAAGCAAGGAGGAGGCAGGCGCACCGGCTGCAGTCGGGCGCGGCCAGAAGAACAGGGAAGGGAGGAGGAAGAAGACGGGCTGCGGGCGAGGGGCCGGCTGGCCAGAGGGGAAAGGTGAAGTGGTGCCGGGGCCACGCGCCAGAGAAGGAATCGGGAGGGAGTAAGGAAAAAGGGGAAGAGAGAGGAAGAGAAGAGTGGGGCCCACATGTAAATGAGAGAAAAATAAAGAAGGGAAAATGGGAAGCTTTTGCAGTGACTGAAATTTGATCTTTGCATTTAGATTTTCTATTTTCTAACTTAAGCTTTTGTTTAATATTTTCGTTTACTGATTTTTGTATGACTTTCAGAATTTAAGCTTCAATATATATATAATTAAATGAGAGTTTCTATTACTATTATCATTTGGATTATACATGTGTAGGTGTGCGTGTATGTATTGTGTTTGCATTTTATTCATTCCCTTTTGTTGTTAGTCCTGCCATTATTTTCAAAAGAAGATTTTTATATTTTAACTTCAAGTTTCTCTCTTCTTATACTGGATCATCTTTTCAGATTTGCTTTTAAAATTTTAGTTTTCTAATATTTGCACATTTCCCCTTTTTGGTACTACTATGGTTTGTCTATTACGAACTCTTAAAAATTTGAAATCTCATCCAAATTCAAGAAAACATCACAAAAATCCAAATTCCAACAGAACATATTGCAAATATAATTCAAGAAATTCATATTTTCAAATTTAAATTTTTCAGGATGTTACAAAAATCAATCAAATCGAGAGCAAATTAATCAATACAAGATGAATACGTGGGTGATGAACAAGGATTGATATATTTGAGCATGAAGATTTTATAGCCACTTCACCAGGAGACAAGAGAGTACACCGCAACACTTAACTTCTCTCTAACCCTAACTCTAGAACCCTTGGTCTCAATGGCAAGAAAGGATGGTTAGATAGTTAATTTCAAGTCTCCATCACAATCCGATAAAATAGATATGCTAGCTAGTCCTATCTAACCCTAGTGGATACTATCCACTTAGCACATATAGGGAAACCCCGATAACCTCCACACATAGGTTTTAACTCACAAACACTACACTTATACACACTTTTTAAAGCGCATAAGCCTGAATCCGCTAAGTTCTTAGCCTTGATCCAACTTGATCTTTTTAGCTTCTCCTTGACCTAAACCGCTCTTCCAAGCATCGTGGTTTTGATCTATGGTAGTTTTCGATATTTTGGTAACTTGCCAAAATACATTTTCTTGACCCAATCTTCACCTTCCATTGCAAACAATCATCATGCTTGCCATGTGTAGGTGCACTACTGGCTTACCATACGTCGATAAGTCTCTTCTATTCTAGTTCCACTGGACCACGTCTCACTTGGACCGACTAAGCTATATAGTGTAACCTGCCGCTCGAACTTCCCTTCAATTTTCCCACCTTTTTCGTGACATGCTTGAGCTCAGCTATCTCACCTGACATCCTTAATCATTCTGGGCTCCAGCTCCTCCATGAGTGTAGTCCCGATCCTCACTATTGACCATGGTTGACTCCAAGCGACCCTGCCATTCAAAGACAAAGATATCATTTCCGGACACAAATTCTTCACTTGATCCATATTAGCTGTAATATACCTCATGCAACATATATGCACTAACTTAGGTCGACAAAAATCAATGCGAGACTCAAACCCTCAAAAATCAAAACCTCAGTCGAAAACTTCACCTACCAGCCGGTCTGACCAGACCCCCTACCGGTTAGACCACTGACAGCGACCAGTTTGACTAGAAATGGCAGCCGGTCTAACCACTGGGGAGGGCCGGTTAGACCATCCCCTTGTTGGTCAGACCGGTTGGTCTTCTGACAGTTCCAAAAATTACGACAAATTGCAATTCAAATTTTCAATATTCCTAAAGTGTAATGATTCGTCACAATATAACATTCTCACATGGTCCTTCAGTTTGATCCAATTCATAAATTTACATGAATCTTAAGTAGATAGACGATCATTACTATCTTCTCTGGTATTTCTATGTAGTATAGAAACAACATAGTACAAGATCTGTGAAGGCACCTTTTCCTTGTCCTCTCTTTAAGCATCTGCTTTATATGAGATCAAAGAGTATAGGACCACCATACACCTAAATACTTCATGCCATTAACACCACCATGCTTCAAGTTCTTTACTCTTCTTCTCTGATAAGCTAATGAATGAATTATCATGACCAGATGTCCTTGTCGGAAGTAATAGTAATAACGGTACGTAGTGACTAGCGAGGATCGAAGCAGTTGTACTAGCTTGAAGACTGAAAGGAGCTGGCACATCCGCGCATGTACCTCACCTCTATATGGCCCCCTAGTGCTACTACGCCTACGGTTTGTGTTTTCTGAAACAAATTCCAATGTTAATTACCAAACTGTACACTGTTTTCTGTGAAGAAAAAAAAAAGAAGAAAGAGATGGCCAAGAGGGAGGCAGATGCGGCTGGCTATGGAGGAAGAGGAACTAAATTGGTTATTAATTAATACTTGTGTGCCGTGGCCGATGGCACGCGAAAACTCAAGAAAACCAGTTGGGTGCTTTGAGTCGAGTCTAATCCTGGACGTATAGGAGTCGAGTTGAGTTTGTGGGTGTGTTAGGAAGCCATATAAAAGGCTAGGGCCGTAGCCATGAAAGCCCAAATCGTTTCTGTTTGGAGTTAATAAAACGCCAACGTCGGCGACCAAGTTGCGTCGAGCTTTGTGATTCGCATCTAGGGTCCATCCTGTGCATGTGGGTTCCTGCTGCCGTGTGGGAATTCCGTCGCTGGAATGGTGAGGTTCCATCTTCTTCGTTCGTGCGTTGTCGTGCTCGCAGGCGAGAGAGTTTTCAGGGTTTCTGTGCTGCTTGTTTGCCACGGGAGAACATGCTACTTGCTGGTTCCAGGTTGACACAGTTATAAGGAAGAGCTAGCAAGCTGCTGCTGTCGTCGAGAGGGGGAACCAACTCGAAGAATTGAGGGCTGCTGCTGCGTGTGTGTGTGTGTGTGTGTGTGTGTGTGTGTGTGTGTGTGTGTGTGTGTGTGTGTGTGTGTGTGTGTGTGTGTGTGTGTGTGTGTGTCTTGTTGCTTAACTTGATAGTTACGCGACTACAAGACCGGATATTTCTGTTTGGGACGTATTGAAAGGAATAAAAAATTTGAAAAATTTGGATTTCCGTGTTAAATTTGATTTCCCTCAAATCCTAGCCAAATTCATCTTCAATCCCAGCCACCCAAACCCTAATTCCACCCATGCATGACCTTAACGACGAGATCGTGTACTGGCACCGTTCACTGTCAGATTTTTTCGCCGCCGCCGTCTTGTTTTGTCGCCGCCCGGCTCTCTCACACCTTCTCGCGTTTCCCCTCACTACCCTACTGTCAGACATCGTACGCCTCACCTTGCTCACCCTGTCAGTTCCCCTTTAATGCTCTGGTCGCGCGTCAACACTGTCGGCCGTGCCCGCCGCCGCCTCTGCTCTCTCCCACAATTTCCTCTCTCAGCTGACCTGAGCCGTGCCAGTGCCTTTTGACTGCCATAATACTCTACCCAAGAGCCAGACATAACCCCCAGCCAGCCCTCCCCGAGCTTTCCCGACCTCATCCGTATAGCCGCCGCCATTGCGCCCTACTGTGCTAAACCGTCTTTCCCTTCTATATAAAGCTCGAGACCCCCTCTAGAGCCTGCACTGCAGTGTAGTGAGCCTCTTCCCCACTTCAATTGAGTTCTTAGCCCGAGCCCTGCCGGCGATCACCAAAGTTTCCCAAGGTGAGCCCTAAACCAATCCCCTCAATTTACCCAATAGCATTTCAATTGCGTTCGTACCTAGCTCCATTAAGCCCCCAGAAGCATTTCCAAAAGCTCGTCGTAGCTCCCGAGCCCTCCCTTCCCTACCGCCCAAGTCCGCGCATGACCGAGGTACCTTGTCGTGGCAGCCTCACACGGTCCTTCCTAGCCCAAACCGCGCCTCCTGTAGGTTGCCCTAGCCCTCTAGACGCTAGAAACCAAATGTCAACATCTGTAAGACCACCATTCACCCAGGTGCCATCCTAATGCTCGACGGGGAAGAAAGCTCGCCGCCGGCAAACACCGCCTCCCCTGGCCATGCCGACCCCAAAAATAGACTCCCTGCATCCCCAGGAACCCAATCATGGTCCCTGAGCCCGTCGCAAGTCCTGTTTAATTTGATGGCCATATTCATCTTGACAAAACTTAGTACTATAATCAAAGTAGATTAGGAACTCAACAATCTTTTACTATTAAGAATCTTGGCATTTTGCCGATAGAATTTTAAAAGTGAATCTAGGATAAGGAAGTATCACGGGAAGCCATGAGACGACCTAAGCCCATGACCTTAACCTAAGGTGGACGATTGGTATGGAATAGGTGGCAGTGCCACGAGCGTTGAATATGGGTTTGTGAATAGAAGTGGCCTCAGTGAAAATATAAGGACTAGACCCTTATGCCAAGTAAGGAACATGCAACCGCTCAACCACAAGCATTGACTTGTCAAACCTGGTTTAGTAGCTGCTCAAATCGATTAAATATCTACATAATGGCATGATATACTATTCCAGAAGAGGGAACAGCTGGCGTTGGATTGTGGTATGGAAACTGTAAAACCATACTTTCACAACGATAGGCTCCGCCCTGTCAGGCCGCCGTTTTCCGTGACAGGGGGTCCATAGTCTATCGGGTAGAGGCTACATAAATAGATGAGTAGTGAAACAACTTTGTTTTCAAAGTTAAGCAGCAGTTGGAGGAGCAGTCAAAGAAGTAGTCGGAGGAGCATAATGTGATCCCAATGCTCCATACAACTTCTTCACGCTGCGCCATCTCTTGGGACTCAAAGCAGCTTCTTTCGAACTCTCAACCAGTTCATCACCCTCCAACTCGATCATCTGCACATTTCAAGAATGTTATGATACATCGATTGGAAAAAGGAAATTGGGTGAAAAGAATTATCCTATTACCTTAAGTCTCTTGATCATATCCTCCTGAGAGGTAACTACTAGGATCAAGGGTACTCCTTCTTTCTGCTCAGGCTCCTCCTCGCAAATCACCTTTATTCTCTTCCTTACTTCAACAAGAGATAGGGCTACAAAAGTTTAGAAAAATATAACCAAGCGAAAAGAAAATTTCAATTAGTCAGAATTATCGATGCTTACCTTCCGAGGAATCCCTAGTCGAATCCTTCGTGCCTTCATACCATAACATGATATGGTCATGGGACTTCAGAGGACTAATTTGGCGCATGGAGAAATCTCTCACCATGTGCCATGAAGTTAGTCCCTTATATTTGAGATAGACGATGGCATCAACCCATCACTCTATATTTCCTTTCTTCTTCGGGGAACATCTCCACCTTGGGTTCTCGACCATGATCCAACTCGCGATGGAAAGGCTATTCTCTTTTGAGCATCATGTAGAACCAAAACTTCTTCTATGATGACCACAAGACTTGGACAACATTGGAATGTACTCTCTTGCCTTCCCATCATGAAGTCGCAAAGAGCAACTCCAGTGTGTCGCGCTTTCTTGGATCTTCTTGTCATCTCGTAGTAGTATATGAGGAGCTCCAAATTCCCGGAATCCTAGATACACTTCACGAGAGATGGATGAAAATGCTCAAGTTGGCGACCAAATTCACTAATTCAATTTTGTAGAATTCCAAGACCTCTAATAAGAACAGATGCATCGGCGACCTAAATCCGCACTCCATGTACGCCCAAAAGCTTGGGATTTCGCAGTCATACGCTGGAAGTTCTCTCCAATTCTTGACCTCCATAGGACTAGAACCTTGTCGGGATTATCCCGCCTCTTCCATGGCCTTCAACTTTTTGATCCAAACTCAGACTCCGGCCAATCAGTTATCAAATCTGACATTTTGGATAGAGTGGTTGAAAATCTAGCGAGGATTGAAAGAATTCAATGCTACTATTGAATGGCACAAAGGCAAAGGTGTGGAAGAAATCGAAGAAGATGAAAGGTTTGTTTGGAAAGGCGTGAAGCAAGCAGGTACCACACTAGGTTTTTATAAGGGTTTTCCAAGCGCAAAACAGTAGTTGCTCAATTCGAAGCCCAACGGATGGAAAACCTTGCAGTTTTCTGAGCTATTTTCTCAACCTTAAGTGAATGAAAACAGACTATTTACTCTTATCATTAAAAGAGTATTTTCAATTGAAATTTAATCAGAAAATTCAGGTTATAAATTCACTTAAAGTTCAGGGGCTAGTTGATAAGGATTAAAATATCCATTAAATACAGCTCAAAGAATTCATGAACTGGTATGAAGATTCGCATCCAGGGAACTTATCTCGTGCGATGGATAAAACACGTGCCTTATCTATCCTAAATAGCATGATGTTTTGGCCCTATATCTCTGACAACAACAATCATGCAGTTGTTGTTCCCCACGATTATCTTCTACTGACAACAACCGAAGATTAGTTATGATCAGATATCTTTCTCTGACGACAACCACCCCTCTAATCGAACGCGTTGATTCTATGAGACACCACCTTAGACAGATAACTGGCATCTCTTCAATGATATTTAAAGGTTGACGAGAGAAGACAGAAGGAGATTGATATCAAATTGCAACAAGAAGTCAAAGAACAAGTCAAGGCAACCAACATCTTCGGGGTAGTGGGAGATGGTAGATTAGGGCTAGTTAAGGTTAAGTTCTTTTGTAATCTCTTTTGTAAGCAGTTCATAGTAATAAAGATCATCTATTTTTTTCTTGTTGAATAGTTCCGAGGAATCCAACCTTCTTCTTTATATATATTATTCATAAGATCGATAATTCGATCATCGATGAGTATATTTCATGATTTTTACTGTATAAAAGTACAGATATAGAACTGAAAAAAAGATGTGGCTACAAGACTCGTCGCTGCACTGTATGCTTTCACAAAATAGATGGTCAATAAGCATGTCAGAAGGTCACTGGCATATATACTGCTAGCTAGGGTTGTTAGTAGCAAGCATGTACAGCAAAGTTGTGTGAACAACTTTAAAACTTTTGCATAAGTGGCTTCGGTCGTTCAAGTGCAGCACCCAGAATCATTAATTATTATATTTTCTGCATCCTGCATCCACTCGATTGGAACATGATGTGTTTGATGCTCTACCTCTAGCTAAATGTAAATAAACTCTCGGGAACCACTTTGTTTATGGGAGTTTAAATCTTGATGCTTAATTTTATATACATGTTAGTGCGCTTCAGTATTAATTTTATAAAATCGTGAATTTATCCGGACCTTCATCTTCATCTTTCTAGACGTATGTACGTTTTATTTGTAATGGCAAAAAAAATGTAATTAAACTCTCTCGTTGTTCCATTTGTAACTGGATCGACCGCGACGGTGTGGTAGTTCTCCTGCAAGCCACATGTATGAAAGTACATCCTTAGGTCTTTGGAACGCACAAATTCTATATTTTCTTGCAGATAGTGGAACTTGTAGGGACCCCCGCGCAAATGTATATATGTTGCTCCATCGAATCGATCCGACCGGTCCCTTTGCTAGCTAAACTATGCACTATGCATATCTGTGTGAAGTGCATGCCTGTTCCCATAAACTCTTGGGTCCCAAGTGATTAATTACACTAATTATAGGTCCACTGACATACAGCACCATTGTCGACGATCGATGATGCAAGTTTTTGTAGCACAAGGCGGACATATTTTCCCATGGTGACCGATATATACACTGCAGGATGAATGTTTTATGGGTGTTTTATCCATATTGTCCCTTATATGTTTGTGATTGTTGTCAGCAGGAAGGTATATATAATCGAAAAAAAAGCAGGAAGTATATATAATCGCATAAAAAAGCATGAAGGTATATATATCGCAAAACAAAAGAAGCAGGAAGGTATATATAATCGCAAAAAAAGCAGGAAGAATATCTGACGACGGTCGAAATTAAATACCTTCCTGCTGTGTGCTTTGGAGATTTGGAGAGGAATTTTCCACGGCCGTGATGATTAATTGACAACCATGCCATTTTTCTGTAGTGGGGGTGCGTTGCTCTACAAACTAGTTGCACCCGGCAAAGGGAGTGTCTATATAACATTCGACTATTTTTGAGGATAAAAACAGTCAGATTTTGAGCCGTTAGATGGAGATCCAACGCTCTAAATTATTTTTTTTTGAGGGGGTCATTTTGTTTTGGAGGGGGCTTGTATGGGTGGATCCGTTGGATGGAGATCTAACGTCCCAGATAAATCTGACTGTTTTTGTCCTCAAAAACAGTCGAATGTTGTATAGCAATACTCTACATAAAATTTTAAGTTCAGATTTATTGTATGTTAGCGATAACAAAAAAGAGAAAAATATAACAAATGTTGAGAGCTCAAATTTATCAGAATTTTCTATTTTTGTTGCTCTTAACATAAAATAAATTTGCAATTGGAATTTTATACATAGGTGGAATAAACCATATAATACATGTAGTAATTTTTTCAGAATTTTTTATGATTTTTTTATTTAGGATGCACCGTGACTGCACCCCAAAGTTTAGTGCACTGACAGCGCCATTGTCGACGATGATGCATGTTTTCGTAGCACAAGGCAGACATATTTTCCCATGGTGACCGATACACTGCCGGATGAATGTTTTATGGGTGTTTTATCCACACTGTCCCTTATATGTATGTGATTTTTGTCAGCAGGAAGGTATATATAATCGAAAAAAAAGCAGGAAGTATATATTGTTGTAATATTTGCGGTATAAGCAAAGATATAAATATAATTCCAATATAATCATATAAGCACATCAAAGACATCAATTCATATATAAATGACATAGCATATATGAATCTATATGAATTGAGCATATCATCCATGATATACCACATATTCAATAATGGGAATGATAACATTCTAGACATGAATATGTATGTCAAAGAATAAAGCATGTATCAATTAAGACTAGCAATAAGCTCAAGTTTAATTGATTATTTGTGCTCTCAAATGTAGGGTTGCACAAGACTAATCTCGGCCGTCCGCTACTATATCATAAACTTTTCATCGATTGGTTATATCAAAATAGAATTCAATCCTTGAGCTCTTAAAACTGTACACTCTCAAGATTAAGGTTATATTTAACACATGTGTGCATTCGGCTAGCACCCAAGAATTAGCTAGAGCAAGTCCAACCACATACAAGATGACCTTTTGCAATAATCAAATCAGACTTAATTAATCAAGTATGATTTCTACCAGATCTGCAACAAGTATGTGGAATTTCTGCACACTAAAGACAACAGGTGACAGCAACATAAGCTCACAATAGATAGCAACCACAGAGCATGAGCAGGAACCAGATGACAGTAATTAGAGCTCAAAGATTACATCTACCAATCTCAATATATGATTTCTTTTATCATCGAGCAACAATCCAATCCCACTGCAATCTTAGTCTCCCAGTACTAGATATCAAATAGAGATTATGAATCTAGCACAGCACACAAAGATTGCTAATACAAGTGACTGATATACTCACAAGACCGGCGATACTCGAAATCGCCGAGAAGATCAAGGGCTAGGCACGCTATGGCGCTGTCCCAGAAAACCTATTGCCCTCACACCACCGTGAAGAGCAGTAGGCACGGAGATACAAAGCCCTCTCGCCGAAATGAAGATCACGCCAGCGAGTCGAGGTCGGGGTATGCCGCACAAGCGCAGGGGAGGAGCCGGCCAAGCACCTCACCGGAGAGCACCAGAGAACCGAAGTCGCCACACACCACAGGCAAAAATCAAAGAGAGAGAGATCACTTTTCTTCGGGGCCCCAACCAAGAGAGGCCGGCCGCCATTTATAGCCAAGAGAGGGGAGGGGTCAAGTACTTGGCGGCGCCGCCAACGGCCGTGACCGAGTCTCACGCGCCGCCACCACAGCCCATTCTCACCTCAAATGCCGGATCTGAGAACGAGTCTCACGGAAGAGGGGAGCGGCGCGAAGCGACAGAGAGGAGACGCGAACCACACGGGAGGAGGAGGAGACGCACGGGAGAACGGGCCGCCATCAAGCCGACCCGCCGAGCCCGCCGAGCCGCCTACCTCCGCCGCGCAGCCTTGATCGCGCCGCCATCGCCCTCCGAGCGCGCTCGCCTCTCGGTAAAGGGAGGAGCAAAGCTCCCCCTTTTGTTTCTCATCGGCCCACCGACAGTGGCCTCTCTTTTCTTTTTTTTCTTTTATCAAATGGGAAATTACCATTTTGCCCTTGGCACATACAATGATCCCACCAATTTTCCGATTGATAGCGGTGCTCAAAGTCTTGTTCAATATACTGACTTTTGACTATGGGTACCTTTGGGTTTGAACCCAAAGCCTAGCGACAAGGACTACGACTCTGCCTGCAGACAAAGGAGGATCTGCGCCTTGATCCAATGCCTTGGTGTGAGAATTTTCGCCCAAATCACATTACATGCTTGGCGGCTTGCCCTTTCCTCTCGGGTTGGGGCGTTCGGTCATGTCCCTGTATCTAGCTCATGAGTGCTTAAGAAAATATACCCTTATCTTTCTTCGATCGCGACCTCACGATCTCACTCACGTAGGTGAACTCTTCTAGGAATCCTGTAGGACGATTCCATAAGTCATATAGACATTGAGTTCATTAAGAACCAAAGCTCAACCTTCCATACAGACAGAGCACTGCAGCTAATGGGACCCGTTAGATGTGCTCTTTAATCTCACACAGTTTGTTGTCCTAGAGCCTAGTTCACGGGATCTCCGATCTCCTAGGATAGGTTACCACCAATGTGAGTCTTTATACGGGTATAAGCCCCATTCCCTGTGACGCTGCTTGGATGACCTTCCGCGCCAATCCTTTAGTGAAAGGATCTGCCAAGTTCCTTTCAGACTGGATGTATTCTATAGAAATAACACCCGTCTCTCTGGCATGCCTTACCGACTTAAGTCGGCGCTTTATATGTTTTGAAGACTTCATATTGTCCTTCCTACTCTTCGCCTTAACCAGAACGGTTTGGTTATCGCGATGAGTAAGTATTCTTTGGAATAGGTTTTTCCAGCACAGGTAGGTCAGAAAGGAGTTCTCGAATCCATTCTGCCTCTACAGCCGCTGAATCTAGAGCTACCAATTCAGCCTCCATAGTGGACCGTGTAAGAATAGTCTGTTTAGAGGACTTCCACGACACGGCCCCACCTGCTAGAGTGAATACATAACCACTCGTAGCCTTCATGTCATCCGAGTCACTGATCCAGTTAGAATCACTGAATCCTTCCAAGACTGCAGGATGACCGGAGTAATGTATTCCTAAATTAGGATTTCCCTTCAAGTATCTTAGTACTCTTTCTAGTGCTATCCAATGATCATCTCCTGGATTGGACGTATAACGACTCAATCTGCATACAGCATATGAGATGTCTGGCCTCGTCGCACTAGTTAGGTACATCAGGGATCCTATGATTTGAGAATACTTAAGTTGATTCTTCCCATGTCCGGTGTTCTTATGTAGCTTTGCATTTGGATCATAGGGTGTAGCTGCTGGCTTACAGTCCATAAATCCAAATCTGGTTAGGACTTTATCCACATAATGGGATTGTGAAAGCGTAATCCCATTCTCACCCTTTATAAGCTTAATGTTTAAAATAACATCAGCTTCACCCAGATCTTTCATATCAAAATTCTGGGAAAGGAAAGACTTTGTACTATTGATTACATCTATGTTGGTCCCAAATAGCAATATGTCATCTACGTAAAGACATAGAATGACACCTTCGCCCCCATTAAACCGATAGTAGACACATTTATCGGCTTCGTTAACACAAAAGCCGACCGACGTCATCGTACTATCAAATTTCTCATGCCATTGCTTAGGAGCTTGCTTTAGACCATACAATGATTTAATCAATCGACATACTTTCCTTTCTTGCCCCTCAACCACAAATCCTTCAGGCTGTTGCATATAAATCTCTTCATCCAACTCTCCGTTTAGGAAAGCGGTCTTTACATCCATTTGATGTACTATGAGTTTGTATGCAGCAGCTAGTGCTAAAAGCACTCGGTGTGGGTAAGCGAGCCACGAGAGAGTATGTATCAAAATAGTCTTCACCTTCTTTTTGTGAAACCTTTAGCCACTAATCGGGCCTTGTACTTTTCAATAGTACCATCAGTCTGCGCTTTCTTTTAAAGATCCATTTGCAACCTCTTGGCTTACAACCAGTAGGAGATCTGCAATTTCCCAAGTTCCGTTAGCTATGATGGAATCCATCTCGCTACGGATCGCCTCCTTCGATAATCCACATCCGGAGATGCGTATGCCTCTGAAAGGGTTCGTGGTTCATCATCCACGACATAGGTGACAAAGTCATCCCCAAGTGACTTCTCGGTCCTCTGTCTCTTACTCCTCCTCAACTCCAAATCTGGGCGGTGTTATCCTCACTAGGAAGAATAGAGATCATCTTTACCGATATGTCCACTTGTCATCATTCGGTCTCATAGGAAACACATGCTCAAAGAATGTCGCATCACGAGATTCCATCACTATATTAGTAGCGATGTCACTCACCTCGGATTTGACCACTAGAAATCTATAAGCTGTGCTATTCATAGCATATCCTAGAAAGACACAATCAACGGTCTTAGGACCAAGCTTCCTTTTCTTGACAGCGGCACATGCACTTTTGCAAGGCATCCCCACGTTCGAAAATAGGATAAGTTGGGTTTTCTCCTTCCATCCTTCATAGGGTGTTTCCTCCGATTGTGAGGTGGAACCTATTCAGACATAGTTAGTTGTGAGAACGCCTCACCCCACCAATAGTCCGACATACCTGAACTCTGAAGCATGGCGTTAACCAAGTCACAAAGAGTTCGGTTCTTCCTTTCGGCTATTCCATTAGATTGGGGTGAGTATGGTGGAGTAACTTCATGAATTATTCCACTTTCTTCACAGAATTGGGAGAACTCATGTGAGGCGTATTCACCGCCTCGGTCCGATCTTAACCGTTTGATTTTCTTTTCTAGTTGATTTTCAACTTCAGCTTTGTAGATTTTAAAGTATTCAAGTGCTTCATCTTTCGACTTAAGTAGATAAATATAGCAATACTTAGTCGCATCATCTATGAGAGTTAAGAAATATCGTTTGCCACCTTTCGTTAATATTCCATTCATCTCACAAAGATCAGAGTGGATTAGTTCAAGTGGAGAAGTGCTTCGCCCTTCAACGCTATGAAAAGGTTTTAGGGGCTGCTTAGCTTGCACACACACTTCGCACTTTGAACCCTTCTCATAATTATAGCTCGGAATTAAACTCATCTTACTTAACCGCATAATGGCTTCAAAATTAACATGACACAACCGTGAATGCCAAATATCATGAACTTTATTGCAATGGGAAACATTGTAAACGTTTACATTATTCAAATCAAGAATGGATAAGCGGAACATGCCTCCGCTATCATAGCCTTTGCCCACAAAATTACCAAACTTGGTCAAAATGACCTTATTTGATTCAAACACAAGCTTTATTCCTTGCCTACATAACATTGACCGCTAAGAAGATTGCGCGTCATCGCGAGCACGTCTGACGTCTCTTAGGATGAGTGTTTTGCCCGAAGTAAGCTTCAGGCAAATCTGTCCAATCCCACGTACTGTTGCGGCGGCTCCGTTGCCCATTAGGACGGATCCACCACCTTCACCCTGAAATGAAGAGAAACAAGATCGATCAGCACATATATGTCTAGTAGCACCTGTATCAATCCACCAGTCAATAGATGGACTTGCCATAAAGGCCATAGGTACGTACTCTTCTGAGCTGGTGTTAGCCAGCGCGACATGAACCTCAGCCTTTCGGCTCTTGTGCTGACCCGGGGATGGACCCTTGCCCTTGCGATTGCGGCAATGATTGGCCTTATGGCCAGCCTCACCGCACACAAAGCAGACGATGTCCTCCTTCTTCTTCTTCATATTCTTAGGCTGGAGCTTGACTTGGGAATGATTCTTGAACTTGGGTTTTCCAGGGCCTCCAGCACTCTTAACTTGGACTTGATGAGCCTGGACTTGAGCCTTCCCTGCACCGTCACCGGCCCTAGCACGTTCTTCGACATTTATAGCTGCTGACAGCTCATTGAGTGTCAAGCGCTCCTTGATATGCCTCCGAGCGGTCACAAAGTCACGCCATGAAGGCGGTAACTTAGCCAAAATGACATTGACTTGAAACTTCTCAGGCAGAGCGCAGTCGTACTGACATAAGTCACGTACATGGAGCTGAAGCTCGTGGAGCTGCTCCATCACCGACCGGCCCTCAACCATCTTGTAGTTCAAGTAATTGGCTGTAATGAAGGACTCATTTCCATTATCTCCCTCGGAGTATTTCTCCTCGAGCTCATCCCAAAGTTGCTTGGCATTAGTGAAGTTGACATAGACGTCAAACAAGCGGTTAGACAGGATGGCCAGCAAACGGGCTAAGACTGCATTATTAGCATCTTCCCATTTCATCGTCTCAGGGATCTCCAGTAAAAGCCGGTGGATTTGAGATGATCCAGAAGAGCTTAAGGTCAGTCAGCCAAAGTTTGGCCTTCGCCTGCCAGCGCTTGAAATTGGCTCCGTCAAACACTTCAGGTTTCACGACATCAGAAGAGGAAGCCATTTCTTTCAATATAGGTTTTCTGGATTGTTGTAATATTTGCGGTATAAGCAAAGATATAAATATAATTCCAATATAATCATATAAGCACATCAAAGACATCAATTCATATATAAATGACATAGCATATATGAATCTATATGAATTGAGCATATCATCCATGATATACCACATATTCAATAATGGGAATGATAACATTCTAGACATGAATATGTATGTCAAAGAATAAAGCATGTATCAATTAAGACTAGCAATAAGCTCAAGTTTAATTGATTATTTGTGCTCTCAAATGTAGGGTTGCACAAGACTAATCTCGGCCGTCCGCTACTAAATCATAAACTTTTCATCGATTGGTTATATCAAAATAGAATTCAATCCTTGAGCTCTTAAAACTGTACACTCTCAAGATTAAGGTTATATTTAACACATGTGTGCATTCGGCTAGCACCCAAGAATTAGCTAGAGCAAGTCCAACCACATACAAGATGACCTTTTGCAATAATCAAATCAGACTTAATTAATCAAGTATGATTTCTACCAGATCTGCAACAAGTATGTGGAATTTCTGCACACTAAAGACAACAGTGACAACAACCTAAGCTCACAATAGATAGCAACCACAGAGCATGAGCGGGAACCAAATGCGATAATTAGAGCTCAAAGATTACATCTACCAATCTCAATATATGATTTCTTTTATCATCGAGCAACAATCCAATCCCATGCAATCTTAGTCTCCCGATACTAGATATCAAATAGAGATTATGAATCTAGCACACACACAAAGATTGCTAATACAAGTGATCGATATACTCACAAGACCGGCGATACTCGAAATCGCCGAGAAGATCAAGGGCTAGGCACGCTATGGCGCTGTCCCGAAAACCTATTGCCCTCACACCACCGTGAAGAGCGGTGAGGCACGGAGATACAAAGCCCTCTCGCGAAATGAAGATCACGCCCGAGTCGAGGTCGGGTATGCCGCACAAGCGCAGGGAGGAGCCGCCAAGCACCTCACCGGAGAGCACCAGAGAACCAAGTCGCCACACACCACGGCAAAAATCAAAGAGAGAGATCACTTTTCTTGGGGCCCCAACCAAGAGAGGCGGCCGCCATTTATAGCCAAGAGAGGAGGGTCAAGTACTTGGCGGCGCCGCCAACGGCCGTGACCGAGTCTCACGCGCCGCCACCACGCCCATTCTCACCTCAAATGCCGGATCGAGAACGAGTCTCACGGAAGAGGGGAGCGGCGCAGCCCAGCGGGAGAGGGGAGACGCGAACCACGGGGAGGAGGAGGAGACGCGCGGGAGAACGGGCCGCCATCAAGCCGACCGCCAGGGCCGCCGAGCTGCACGCCTCCCGCGCAGCCCCTTGATCGCCGCCGCCATCGCCCTCCGCGCGCCGCTCGCCTCTCGGTAAAGGAGGAGCAAAGCTCCCCTTTGTTTCTCATCGGCCCACCGACAGTGGCCCTCTCTTTCTCTTTTTTTCTTTTATCAAATGGAAATTACCATTTTGCCCTTGGCACATACAACATATATAATCGCATAAAAAAGCAAGAAGGTATATATATCGTAAAAAAGAAGCAGGAAGGTATATATAATCGCAAAAAAACCAAGAAGAATATCTGACGACGATCGAAATTAAATACCTTCCTGCTGTGTGCTTTGGAGATTTGGAGGAGAGGAATTTTCCACGGCCGTGATGATTAATTGACAACCATGTCATTTTTCTGTAGTGGGGGTGCGTTGCTCTACAAACTAGTTGCACCACTGCCAATCTGAGCTCTCTCTATATATATTGGTGGTTTACTTCACCTATGCATAAAATTTTAAGTTCAGATTTATTGTATGTTAGTGATAACAAAAAACAAAAAAATATAACAAATGTTGAGAGCTCAAATTTATCAGAATTTTCTATTTTTTGTTGCTCTTAACATAAAATGAATTTGCAATTGAAATTTTATACATAGGTGGAATAAACCATATAATACATATAGTAATTTTGCACCCCCAAAGTTTAGTGCATAGGATATGTTGCCTATATACACACACATACTAGTTGAATGCCCGTGCTTTGCTACGGACAAAAAATCATATTATCCCAATACATCGAGTCATATTGTCGGGATTAGCCTACCTAGCCCATGCCCTCGGCTCTGCCTCCGCGCTCTGCCGTGTCGTGCCTCCGTTATTGCATGGTAGCCTAGCAATGTAAGAGTGCTATGCTAATTAGGCTACAGATTAGAGTATTAGACCAACCAATTAGGATACATATTAGACCCCATGGGTCTTGTGACCCTGCAATGGTTACAGATTATATTAGAGTTTTAACTAAAACTAAATTGAAGATGCACCACCAATTCTTCAACTCAGCCTCACTACAACAAAAAAGCTTCAAATCAAGTCTAGTGAAAAAGATACAAAGACAAGAACTTAACTCTGTACGCCATGCCAAGTTACATAGTCATAGACTTACAGTTGATATAAAGATAACTACTTGATTCTTGATCAGGCTAGCAATGTATCTGTTAGTAAGATGATGATCGCCAATTTGTCATGGCAGGGATGGTTGGCTGTAAATGATGCAACGGTCGACGACGAAGACCAATGATGATGCAGTGGCAGGCAGCAGCGATGAATCCAGTGAAGAACCTATTGTCCTTTGTGAAGGAGAACGGGTAGGCTACGCTAGCTACAACATTTGATTTTCTACCGCATTCAACCAGAAAACATGCGTGTAAGGGAGTCATGGATAGTTACCACTAGATGCGCTGAGCAGCGGAAGAAGAGTTGGAGCAGCCCGGTCCAACGTAGATGCGCGTTGATGAAGAAGAAGCAGTCGATCGTTTCACGAACTGAAGGTCTCCTCCTCGCGTCCTAGCAATAGCCTTGCGCTTCTCGCCGATCAGCACAGCAGCAACAGCGGCGGCGCCTCCACGGAGTCCACACGTTCGGAATCGAACGCTATGCGCTGGTGTGCTAGCACCGCGCGCCCGGCTAGGGTTTCGGGATACGGCCGAGGGGAGGTGGCGGCTAGGGTTTTCGGAATAGTAGTCTATCTCATCTGCAGCCCCGCCTCCACATATTTATAGAGCATGCTAATGGGCTTCCACGTTGTAGGCCCATTAGAACCCTAATCCCATATGGATCAATATCTCTTTTAGCCTATAAAACCGAATTGTTTATGATTGCCTCTTGGGCACATCACTAACACTTTGGTATGCAAATAAAGAACTATTTGGCATCATCTGCTTCTCTAGTAGTGATCTCCAGTGACCACGCTCTCTCTCTCGCATCTCACCAAGATGACCAAGGGGTTAGGATGAATATGTGAAGAAAGTGGGCCAAGGGATGCGACGATTGTGACTTCAGAAGTTTGAATAGTAGGCAGCATTTATGGGAATTCGATCATGCATGGGATAATAATCCGCTTCAATTACATCACATGGTCATCAACTCCCTCTAGATGGCATTGCAGGTAATTATCTCTAATTTTAAGGGGCACTTTTCTATGGAAAGAATGGACAATGATCACCAACTCCTATTTTTATAATAGTGTGTGTGTGTATGCAGAATTGCTAAAGAATAATTTATTTTTTAAAAAGAAATAAGTCCATATAACACCTCTAAACTTTGATGGAAAGTCCATCCAATATCCTGAACTAGGAAACCAGACATTTGGCTCCATGAACTTTGCAATCCAGTTCAAATAACATGATGACCCAGTTTGGCATTGTGGTATTGCCCACGTGGTGTGATGATTGGGTAGATTTGCCATGTAGAATGACACGCTAGTCAAGTTGGATCAATGATATTGTGGGGCCACAAGGGTTTCTCCCCTACCAAGCTCCCAACCATGCTTGTATGGCCACCGCCCCTCGTAGTTCCCTCCCTCTCTGTTTCGGTTTGGGAAGAAGGCCTTGTGGGCCTCACCTGTCATTCATCTAAACTTGACCAATACGTTATCTTGCGTGATAAAATCGCCCACTGATCACGCCATGTTGGTAATACCACTATGTGAAACTGGGTCAGGGTGTTATTTAAACTGGATTACAAAGTTTAGGGGGTCAAATAACCAATTTTATAGTTCGAGATACTGAACGGACTTTCGAGCAAACTTCACGATATTATATGAACTTTTTCCTTTTAAAAAAGACAACATCAATCAAATTGTTCCAATGGTCGACAATGATGAATGTAGGCAACTTTGGTGAAGTTTTGCTCCAGTTTGGCTTTAAGGGTTTTTGGCTTTAAGGGTTCATTGGGCCTTCCGCATAGATTTTAGTGAGTGCTAGTAGCTAGCTGTGACTAGCCAATGGGCATCACCAAAGGTGGTGCAACCCAGTGAGGCTGTGGGGAGGAGGCGTTCGGGTGTAGGAAGGGGTGGTGGCGCTAGTGAGAGAGGGCGATATGGTACTCACATGAATCCTAGAGCGATCAAATATTTCAAATTCAACTGGTTTTAAGAAGAAATTTAACCGACCGATAAACAACCCTGTAAATATGGTACTCACATGTCCACAAAAATGTTACTCACACAGTTACTCCATAGGTTTGACATAACTGATTAATTAGACATATGAAGGTATAAACATGGCATGAACCTGGGGTTAGAAGAAAAGCAAGGGAGCTGGGGAAACTTGGCGAGAAAGAAGAAGAGGTTGGGGAAGAACTAGCCAAATCGATCACATTCGATAACTCCACAGATTCATGGGGTTACAATATAAGTAGCAAAGCTGCACCGCTGACAATGCGGGCCCACAAGTCACACCATCCTCACCTTCCGAGACTTCTATACCCACACATGCTCACTTAGCCCACTCCGAACCAGACAACCTGACAGTCGGGTCCGCTTGTTGGGTAAAGTCTTGGGTTCTTCAGCAGCTTTGCTCTGCATCGTCTCCTCTTGGCCATAGGTTTCACATAACCGATTAATCGGTGGCGGAGCCACAGGGTGCAGTTTCACCCTAAAAATTTTACGCAAAAATTCAATATATAACTCCTTTAATACACAAAGTATACAGTACATATACTAACATGCTTCTGACAACCCATTAGGCCCAACAGGCAGCAAGTCAAGCCTATTAGCCCAAGTGCCCACGCCATCCTCATTTCCTCGATCAATCAGTCACCCCACCGGAGATGCTCCAATCGGCCAAATCCTTCTTGCTTCTACCCTAGTATAGCAACTGAGCTCAAGCTTAGACACGCGGCTCTGCTCATGCGCAACTCATCGCCACCGCTGCGCTCCCCGAAAGCTGGAGCTCCCGCCGCTGCCGATGACCACCAGGCACCAAAGAGGAAAGGGTAAACCAAAGAAGTCATTGAGCCAAGTTTCGATCCCATGCTTCCCAATCTGTGGATATATTGTTCTGATTTTTCTCATCTGCATTGCTCCGATTTAACTGTGAAATGACGGTAGATCCATGGCAGCATTGACACCAAAGCTGGCGCAGCTACAATCCAAGGCGTGCGAGGCGACGAGGTTGGCAGCCAAGCACCGCATATCACAAGACACTTATGGAGAGGAACAAGCAGTACATCGTCAACCTACCCACCATCGAGAAGTGCTAGGAACTCTCTAAGCAGCTCTTATACACTCGCCTTGTCAGGTCCCCTATGCTCCTGATTTATTGTGCCTTGTTTTTTACTACCCAGCTCTTCTACACACCTGAGTCCTTGACGTCGATTAGCTTCTTGAATTTTGAATGTTGGTAGGTCGTTTCGTGATGTTCATGGGTCAACAAGCTGTCGATTCGGTGGTGCTAATAATGCTGCTAAATCTTTGTGAATTATCCAAATCAAGGTATAATTAGAACGTTATGGGGCTGCAGGGTATGCCTTTGGAGAATTCTATGGTGTTAATTTGAGACTCTATATACCAATGTGTGAGCTTTTGTGGCACATGGTGGTGTATTGGGGGGGCTTTCTTGTCACAGGATTTAGTGATTGGATGGGAATGCAAAAGGCTCCGGTGGGATGGTTTTCATGGTAGTCATAGATTGTAGTATATAGATTGGTCTGAGGAACCCCAGAAAGTAAATTATTCTTTTTTTGCCTTTGGATTTAAAAAGATGATCTAAAGAATCAAAACCTAAAAGGGGGTTGCAGGAGTTATGATTAGTCCTAACAAGATAAAAAATAGCATGAGAAAACATTAGGTGAATGATTGTTTAGTTATATAAATTAAACTTCCATACTATATTATTTGAACTTGTTTTAGAACATATGTGTCTTAACTTCGTACCCATCATCAAAATCCTGACTCTGCAACTACGATTAATTAGACAAATGAAAGGTATAACATGGCATTCTTTTAAAAAAAAGCTAAAACATGGCACGAACTTGAAGTGTTTTATTTTTAGACTCAATGCTTGCATGCATATCTTCGATCCAACACGCGCGAGACGTAAATGAGTGTACACGACACGTACTACAACATAAAGATCAGAACAAAACATACGACGATAATTATATCGTGCATGCCTGCAAGATTCAGCATCTGATGATGATCGATCAGAGCGCGCTGCAGTCGGCGGTCTGGAAGGAGAGCTCGCCGCTGCCGACGTCGTAGAGCAGGTGCATGTTCTGTTGCTGGAAGTTGCCGATGAGGCTCATGTCGCCACCATTGTCGATCACCATGCACGCCGTGGACTCATCGAACTGCGCCCAGTAGTTCTCCGGCGGCAGCGCCATGTCCGCACCGCCGCTGAAGTGGAACACCAGCGCCGGCACCTTCTTGTCGACGTCGCCCCGCGCCATGCACAGGTCCCTCTCGCTGTGGGCCGGCGGCGGCACGAGGCTGGCGTTCAGCTGCCGGGTCAGCTCCTCTCTCAGCGCCTGGTACGCGCCGTCCACCAGCGACGTGAACGGGCTGCCGGAGTCGATGAACACCCCGCCGGAGTTATCCTTCCGGAGCTCGAAAAGTGTGCTCGGGATCGGCAGCTTGGTCCGGCCTACTGTCATGCCCACCAGAGGGAGGTAGTAGAACGTGCTGTAGGGGGATTCGTTAGGGCTCTTCACGAACGGCACGGACATCACAGGGCCGTTGCCGCTCAATCTCGCCGAGGCACCGACGAATAAGTGGCTGCGAGCGGCATTCTCGCGGAAGTACGACGTGAGGCAGTAGGAGAACTTGGTGGCGCCCGTCTGAGAGACCAGCGAGAGGCTGCCGCGGCCGAGCCCGATGAGGCCGGACGCGCCTTGGAGGGCGCCCTTCGTGATCTTGGTCGCGCTCACGCACCCGAAGGCGAGCTTCGCCGTGCCGGACTGGAACGTGAAAACCTCCGTGCCCAGTTGACCGGTAATGTCCCCGGCGCCGTAGCTGGCCCTGAAGGCGCAGCCGCCGTCCCGGAAGCAGCGGTGCTCGTCGTTCGCGAGGCACGCGCCGTCCGTGCACGGCACGGGCCGCATGCTGCGCGACTCGGAGAAGTTGTAGTACGGGAGGCTCTGCCTGAAGCAGCTGTTTCGGGCGCTGCATGCCATGCACTGCGTCCAGACGAGGTCGCTGCCGGTGTCGATGAGGGCCTCCGCGCGCTGCGGCGGGTCGCCGATGCGATACTCCGCGATGTACTGCCTCTGCGCCCAGCGGACGGGCGTGCTGACGTCGCCGGCGGCCATGGTGACCAGGCGCTGCCGGCTGCGGTCGACGGCGCGTCGCACGCGCTCGGCCATGGTGTAGTTCCCCTTGGCGTCGACGTGGGTGAGCTCAATCCGGAGCCCTGCGCTACTGCTACAGCAAGTTCGCAGTGCAGCACTGGAGCACAAGAGCACGACGAGCACCATCAAAGTTGGCGCCATTATTTCTGTGAGCGATGCCTTTCGGTTGGTCTGTGTGTGGATATATGATAGGGGTATGTATAATGTATTTGTACAAAGCTCAGGACGAATTGACTACAAGCGAAGCGAACAGCACGAATCAATGGGAGTTGGGACGTCAAAATTGGAATCGAATGGGGTTCATTTGGCGACAAAAGAATGATCTAATTATTGTCTATGATTGATGTGCCTTTTTCCCGCTGCTCGTCCTTGGAACGGAGCTAATGACTTGGAAAATAACTCTAACGAAGCTGTTAGCAATAAAGAATAATCAAGACTACGAGGCAAAGATTTAATATGTAGAAAGCTCTTAGGGGGAGGAGGGATTATAAATGTATAATCGGTGAAATCGCTATATAGAGAAGTTACAAACACTATTGGTGTAATGGCGAATCTATGCCTATGCTACATACACCTTACAATACATTGTCTATCAAGAGGCTTATAACGGGTATAAATAACCTTAGGAACAAGAGTCCCACACAATTTTAACGGAATAGTCATAGTTAGTAAAGGGAATATTATCCTACTCAAAGACAAAGCAAAGTCCAGTCGGAGACGATGAAGAGTTGTAGTCACAAGCGCCTTAAGTAGCTATGTCTAACTCTAGCTGGCGCAAGCATCTTTAGCTACCATGTGTGATATAAGTCGGTGTAGAGTCCGTCATGGACATGAACATAATCTCAAACATAATCTCTAACCAGTTCGCATAGCTCACAACCAGTCATATTGGTCGGAATGTATCCGACCATAACTAGTTCGACCAGTCTAAAAATCCCGACCAATTTAGAGTCGTATACTAGTTAGATAAAGAGTTCTTATAGGACTTATCGACTTGAATGCTTTATCTTTTGAACGTAATCTGATCGGACTCTTCAAGCGGTCAAACTCGATCAGGTTCGGTTGACAAACTATAACAGAAGCTTTGGTGGAAAAGGATGGATTGAGAGAGGGGGAAGACTGAGTAACGTGCAGGTCACATTGTACAAGGAACTAGAAGGATACCCCGCTTATTGGAGCGGGAATTCGTGGAGCAATTGAATCGATAGAGTAACTGAAAAAAAAACTTAGACATACATGCCGTCGATAGAAGATGTGATGTAGTTTACCAAGCCTGGCGGTTAATAACATAGGGGATTCAAAAGGTTAATAATGTTGAGGAACTATCGCTGGCGAGTCCAATTCGATCAATTTTTCTTATGCCAAAGTAGATGGATCAACCACAGAATAATATAAGAAAAATACAAGATTGAACATAGAAATAAGGGAAAAAACTTCTGTCTTTTTTTTTATTGCTTTTCTTTGCAAATGTATAAGGTGATAGCTAATGAGATCCTCTATATATCGGCTACAAGGTGAGATGCTAGCCCAGAACGAGGTTTCCGGACAAATAAAATGGCAGACAACGCCAATCGACAGGAAGAAAGAACGGATAAAAGCAGGGGATATGAACACCGTACCAAGGATGATTTGGCGCGAACGGAATACTGTGAGTAATGTGCTGCTGTAGCGGTGTAGATAAGACCAAAGGATCAATCGAAAGTGATTAGTGTCACGGAAGAGATGCTCAGCCTTTTCTTCTCTGCGCGATGATCAGCAGGCAGATGCCAAATACGAACCATGGAACAACCACCTTGCAGGTGCGAAAACACGTTTATCCTTCTTATAACTCCCAGAGAGCAAAAATGGCCCGAGAACAACATATTATAATACCAGCAGAATGATCGAGCGCTTACATTTGGGGGTAAATCGAACAAAGTAGAGCTGCAAATCTACAAAGAACTAGAAGGAAATTGGCAGTCAGATCGGATCGAAAAGAACATGTTATACACAGACAGTAATCGAAGGAAAAGAATGGCATCCATGGAAAAGTAGAGAGAGCGAGAGCTGCTTGGCGCGACGCATCGGAGGAGGGCAAAGCCACTGGACTTGTGGTGAGGGTGCAGTGATGGCGGTTTCATGGTTGCCGGTGATGTCGGCGAGGGCCGAGATTGTTGATGACATACGTGTTGGATGTGGGAGATGGGTGGAGATCGATAGGGAAGAGGGAGGAGTGGAGAAGACAGAACGAGTGGGGATTGGAATGGTGGAGGGGAGGGGAATAGAAACCCACGAGGAAGAGGAGAGGAAACGGAGGATTGAAAACGACGCGGAAGTTGAACCCAACGGCCACGAACGACTGAAGTTGGCCTGGGCTGTCTTGAGGCAAACCGATGCCACTGAATTTTGATCCAAGGTCTTTATGATTTGTGATGGCGTGGCTGCATAAGCAAAGAGAGAAATAACATTAACTGGAGTTAGTAGGGGTTACTTGTTTAGTGTTACAGGACTATTATATATCTGTTTAGCTAAGTATCCCTACGTACGTCAACCACCTCGTTGGCAAAACCAGCTTAGGGTTCTTTGGCTACTCAGGGAGGGTTTCGCAGGGGCAGCTAATCCTGCAAGGGATCTAGTTGACCACCACAACCACGTGGGAGAACAGTCCACCGGGATACTGATACCTCACCAACTGTGTCGGCACTTCGCCATCACACCTCTGGCAGCGGTTGCCGCCGTCGTGCCCGTGCACATGGAACTGATGATAGGCTACGTTGTCGGTGTGAGAGGAGATGCAGAGCACTTTGTGGACGCCCAGGAACGGAGAGACGGTGGTGCATAGGGAGCTGGACCACACCGCGTTGTGGAGGCGATGGTGAAAGAGATCGTAACCGCGGAAGGTACTGCTGCCAAATGAAACTTGGACGAGCACAACGTAGACTATGATCCAGTGCTCGGTGGCATGGAGGACCGCCTCAAAACTGGTAGAAAGGGGACAACCAGTGGCGGAGGACCCGATAGGGCAAGCTGTGGTATGGGCCAGACCTTGAATTTTTGCAACAGAGCGCGCGGCGACGGAACTGGGAGCGGTAAGCGCGGCGGCGGCGGCGTAGCGGGCGGCGAGGCGGCGGCCGGGCGGGACTCGGGGCGGCGGCGGCGGGCGGGACTCGGGAGGCGGGCGGGGAGGCGGCGGCGGCGGCGGCAGAGGCGGCGGCGGGAGGCGGCGGAGGCGGCGACGGAAGCGGGCGATCCGCCCCTCATTTTCCGTCCTCCACCACTGGGGACAATGCCGGACTGTATTTGGGGAGTCGTAGCTTGTTAAGATGATGGTGGGGGCATGGAGGACCGCAAGGTGGCGACCGTGGAGATTCACCTATCTCGATCGAATTTAGAGCTTGGCAAAGTGGCAGCATCCGACAGCATCGCCACCACTTGATCATGAGACTAGAACGCTGTGGCAACGGGGACCCATACTCTGTTCTCCGCTGAGGAATTTCTCTATTAGGGGCTGAGGAGGTGGGGTATTCCCCCCCCCCCCCACGGGGTTGCCATCGGGAGAATTTTGTCCCCATCGGGGGAAGCTGGGCGGGGGTATTCCACCATTCCCAGTCCCCGTTAACTGCGTGTAGGCCCAAAAAGTGTATGACATGTGGGTCCATAATCCATATACCGCATGTATCAATGTATGTCAAGCAACCAAACGTCCAACCCTAGATCGATTCGTACACTTCATTCCAGTCTCCTTCCTCAACTCCTTACTCAGTCCTCGTTGTCGCCACATGGAATCGACACCCATCCCATAGCAGCCACAAGCTCTGACCATCGTTGGTCTCCAGTAGCCGCATGTGCACACCCAATGCATTGCTCTCCATCTCCCAAAACCGACGCAAATCATGCGGCGATGCACAGCCTCTATCCTCCACAGTGACTCCTGAGTTGGTTCACGTGGTGATGTCCCAGTCTCTGTCCTCGACCTCGACCTCGACTCCCGAGTCCCGACCTGGTTCATGCAGCGATGCCTCGGCCTCGACCTCAACTCTCGACTTGGTTCATGAAGCGATGCCGTAGCCTCCATCCTCGACATCGACTCTCGAGTCCTGACGCCACCACTTCCCCTCTTGGTGAGTGAACTCCTCAATCTTCATGCTCCTCTAGAACTCCAGAGTCCAGATCTATACATGTCACATGTGTTAACAGCCAGATCTAGACATCCATAGTAATGCTTAATCTTGTTACTCTTATACCATATCTAGATTTGTAATGTCGACCTCGACCCCTCGGACCGAAAGTAGCAGACAAGGCCTAGCCCTAGAACTATCATCCTCTCATGCCTCATCCTCACAGGCTTCACAAAGATAGTGGTACCTATTGAAGTATAAGTGAATTGTCCGCCTTTCCTCATCAGCTTAAGCTTTTGGATGAACTGGTTGGTGCATGCAACTTAATATGGTATTAGATCTAAGAGATCTTGAGTTCAAAACTCAGTTGACACAATTTAAAAAATTGCAACCCACTTCTATTTCATATCTTGAGGGGGAGTATTGAAGTATAAGTGAATTGTTCGTCTTTCCTTATCAACTTAAACTTTTGAGTGAACTGTTGGTGCATGCAACTCAATATGGTATCAGAGTCAAGAGGTCTTGAGTTCAAGACCCAATTAGTGCAACTAAAAAAATTACAACCCACATCTATTCCATGTCTTAGGTGCGTAGGCGCCTATACATGAGGGAGACTGTTAAAGTATAAGTGAATTACCCACCTTTACTCATCAGCTTAAGTTTTTAGGTGAACTGATTGGTGTATGCAACTTAATAGTATCTAAGTTAGTTAATGAATCAGAAGCACCAACGGAGGGAAATGAGGAGATATAAATTTTAGAAGATGGCACTATTGGCTCGAAGAGAAAGTTGACTTTAGTTGTTTGCTAGGAGTTCAAGAGAGTGAAACAAATATAAAAGTATGTGTCATGTTTTAATATCAATCTTATGTATGATTTGTTTGGATTCGGGGAAACTCTTAGAAGACCCGATGTATGCACATGCAGAGTAGAGACGCGGGAATTTTATCCAGGTTTGGGCCTTCTCCTCAGAGAATAACAACCCTACGTCCTGTGCGATTACTAATTACTAGAAAGAGGAATTACAACAAAGAATTATGCGATTGGCTAGCACTATCTCCTCCTTCAATCCGAAACACCTCTTCCCTCTTTGACGTTAACCTTTATATAGTTAGCAAAGCAACGGTAGTTATCCCATGCCAGAAGATGCCTCAACGCTTCAGATGATAACCACCTGACTTAAGTTACTGTTAGTGAGACATATAAGGTTGTTCTCCATGTAGCGGTTGTTGTCAAAGAGAGATCGTGTGCAGTTATTGAATAAACACACGTTCTAACTGCCTCATCAGACGAGCCCACGATGCAGTTGTTCATCATAGATAAGTTAGTCAGGGATAGATTGGTCATAGGAAAGTCCACGACCATAAGGTGATCGCAAAACAACTTACGACTACGTGATCGTAGTAGGACTTACGATCAAGTAGTAGTCGTAGTGACATTTATGACTACGTGGTCGTAGAAGGACTTACGGCTAAGGAGTAGTCATAGTGGGATTTACGACTATATGGTTGTAGAAGGATTTACGACCAAGGAGTAGTCACAGTAAGACTTACGACTATGTAGTAGTAGGACCTACTGCTAGGGAGTAGTCGCAGTAAGACTTATGACTACGTAGTCATAGGAAGATCTACGACCATATGGAGTAGTCGCAGTAAGACTTACGACTATCCTAAGGGACTTCCCCCTACTAATAAGGGGTATATTCAAGGAATATAGTGACATAACAATTTGAGGCTCATTCTATCCTCGTCATCTAGCCCCCAACTTCAAGTGAAAGCAAACTTATTCGAGCAAGTGAGGTCATAGATAATAAGTGTGGTTGAAAACATAGCCTTTCTTGACCTTTATCAACTAGGAATTGGCTTGGTCAATTTGGTAATTTTGCTTGAGTTATGAAGACAATAGACATCAGATAGTGGGAATGCAATCGATTTCCCTTGACCTATCCATCGAATCGGTTCCCAAAGCAAATGTTTAGTTTTCGAGAGAAATAATCGATGCATTGACTATAAAAACTTACCAGTGGTAACCTGGGTTGAATCAAAGTTGGATCATGCCAAGATGAAGGCATTAGAGATTGTTGAGAAGATCCTGCCACGGCGATTTGTCATATGGATTGAAGCCGCCGGGCAACGCTGGTCAACCGGACAAATTGGAGAGATTCCAGTGTTCTAAGCGTATTGTGAGTGTGGCCTCCGTCTCCCCGCTCATCCCTTCTTGACAGCCAAACTCGAATATTTTGGGGTTGAATTGGTGAACTTGGTTCCCAATTCAATCACAATGCTCAGCGTCTTCGTATATCTATGCGATGCGTATTTGGGTATCCTGGCAGATCTCGAGCTCTTCCAGTATTATTACAAAATGAGCCGATAAATGGGAATTGCTGGGAGTTGAGGATTGAAGCTCCATGATGGCAAGATGGAGCTTTACATCCCCATATTTACCCGATCTTCGTGGCCGGGGTGGAAGAAGAGGTGGTTCTACTGAGAAACGACCAATGAGGACAGCCTCTCCTTTGTCAAGAAGGCCATCGAGAAGAACAGTCTTTGGAACTCAGTCCCCAAAGACATCACAGGAATAACCCCCTACATCTCAGCCATTAAGGAGCTGAGGGACAAGGGGCTTACAAGCTGGCATGTGATGAAGGACTTCATCACACGCCGCATTAGTCCCCTGAAGCGTCGAGCACATCCTATGTGGATGTACTCGGGAGTCTCATATTTAACCCGGGACTACGAGAATGGTAGGTGATACTAGTACTTGTATTCATAACTAGATTACATTTTCTGAGTATTCTTTATCAACTACCATGTTTATTTGTTCAAACCTTGATTTGGAGGAAATCAATTCTCAAGTCAAACCTATTTGCGAAAAGACTCCATCGTTTGAGGTGGAGACTCCTTGTATTTTGGTAGATGTTTCTGCTAAAGAGAGGGAGGAACACTTAAAGGTAATCAAAAAATCGACTTCATCTTTAAGACTTCTTAGTCGTAGGGCATGACCAAGTGGTATCTTCCTCTTCTACAGAGCATAAGTATGCATTTCCATCAAGATGACCAAGGGATCGAATTGATGGTGGTCGATAGAGAAGTAGAAAAAATAAAAGCTCCTCCAGCCAAAAGGCGTCGACTGGTTAAGTTAGTCGATAAGAAAATATGGAGCACAATTGCTGCTATCCCCCTTAAAATTCTCCCTCTAGCTGCCTCGAACACTCCTATTCAGTGATTTATTGAAAATAAAGGTGCGACAAGTGAAATAGGGGCAACCATATTGAAGCAATCGACTCCTACGATTAAGGTACCTTTTTATTATAATATCAAAGCTAACTCAATTGACCTTTCCAAAAGCTTTATCAAGCATCTTGAAAAGGTAAACTGGAAAAGTTTCATGTCTTTTATGAAGGAAACTACTGCGTCAGCAGAACCTATGATCGAGAAGGAGATCATCCCGATGATTGAAGTTGGTTCCAACCATCATGAGGGACAAGAGAAGGAAATAATAGCAACCCTTGATGTAGACCTTCGACCAGACGTGGTCGAAAGAGCTCAAGACTCTCGACCGGTGGTGGTTGAGAAGGTTCTCATTCTCCCACAACCAGATCTGGTTGTGGAAAAGAAATCGAAGAAACCACTCTCTGGGAGCGTTTCCTCCAAATTTGCGCTAAGAGTAAAGACTCAAAGGTATAAAAATGCAAGTACATGTATTGTATTTTACCTTTGTCTTTTCAACTGTTGATTCACTTCTTGCGATTGTAGTTTGGCCTCTCTATTGCTCGAGGACGCTTCTCCTGAGAAGCCTCCTGTGGCTTTTCCTGCCATCAAAAGGACGATGGAGAAGGTGGTCGAAGAAATGACCACCGCAGCAACAAATTCTATGGCCAAAACCGCAAAGATTACAACCACTAAAGTGGTCATAACAAAAGAAGGCGCTAGAGGAGAAGAAGAAGAAGAACAACAACAACAACAACAACCTAACCTCTTCTCCTTATTTTTTAATCCTCCCTTTGTGGTAGGATCTTCTTCTGGTCAAGCTCAAATCTGAGTTCCACATCTTAAAGATCTTCCAAACAAGGAGTATATCTTCAATGACAAACGCCTTGAGAAGGTGTGGTGGAGCGAGGTTGAAGAGCTTGACCAACTTAGAGATTCCGGGTGGGTGCTCAGAAATTTTGCTTGTAGGAGTATGAATGTGAGTATTGACAACTCAAATATTCATATTTCACCTCCTCTTATTTCTCACTGCCTTTCCTTATCAGAGAACATTAGAAGACATGGCAACTATGACTGAGTACCACAGACAACTAACACTCCTACGACAAGAGAACATCAAACTCTCCAAAAAAAAGCAGTGGCATCGTAAGTCTCTTTACTTATGTAGTCATATTATGTCTTGACCACATAACTAGGATTTCAAGTCTAACTTTAACCTTTATATGTCTTGGCTAGACGCAGATCTTAGCTACTGCACTCGAGAACGCGAATGCTGATGCACAGAGACTAAAGGAAGAAAATGCTAATTTATCGATAAGCCTCATTAAAGCCAACTCTATTGTCAAAGCCTTGGAAGAAAGATTAAACAGTAAGCCCTAAAGCTTTTGTTTTTTATCTATGCATCTTTCTAGCCTTTCTTTTATCTTTCTCTTTTTAACAGAAAGAGAGATTGAATCGAGTAAGCTGGTCACCAAGGTCAAAGAGAAAGCAAAAGTGATGGAGAGCTTACTCGTGTTAGCAAAGAAAAAGGCGAGAGGATAAAGCTGCTTGACATTCAGCTATCAGGTAAAAAACTTTACCTACGACCAGTTTTCGAAACTAGTATTGTATGACTTACGACTACATAGTCATAGAAGGATATACGATTGAGGAGTAGTCATAGTAACACTTACGACTACGTAGTCATAGAAGGACTTATGACCACGGAGTAATCGCAGTAGGACTTACGACTACGTGGTCGTAGAAAGACTTATGACTATATGGTCGTAGAAGATCTTACGACTGTAACGAGTATTACCCTGACCAACTTTAACCCTTTTGCAGAGTCCATGGTCGAAATGAAGCGTCTTTCTGAAGCAATGACTTGTAGTGAGGAAGAAGCGAAGTCAATGAAGGCGAACCTTCAAGACTACGTTATTCTTCTGAACAATCTACTTGGTGAGTTTGGTGCAGAAAAGATGATTCCCCACGAGGAGACTACATCCACTCACACGAGTACAATTGCACTACAAGCCAAAACTTTGGAAAGCACTTTGATACTCTGAAGGCTGATCAAACGGAGTCAATCAGGGATGCAGTCAGGGGCACTGTGAGCTATGCGCTGGCAAAACTCAAGGTATATGACTAGAATCTGAATTTACATCCCATCGAGCACGACTTCTCCTGCTCTTTGGAGGAGGCATCTCGCCTGATCGAAGAAGTAGAGGCAATTGGATGAAAGGTGTCCGAAGAAATGCAACTGGCTCTTCCTCTCCTCTAAAGTAGAGTAATTTGTAAATAAAAACAACTTTGTAAGGACTTACCTTTGGGAGATGGATAAACTTTCTTTTTCCTGCAATTTATCTTGTTTAGCAATCAGTACTCGTAAGATAAAAAACAAATTAAAAAAGAGAAATGAAATTACAACTAAGAAATAAAGTTATATAAATAACTCTATCCTAACCCTCGACTATTTACTTAATTTATATGAATAAACTAAACAAATAGTACAGAGTGAAGTATGCTGAGAGCAGAGTAATGTATCCAACCATCATTGTAGAATTCGATTTGTCATGTACTGGCAGCAAAAATGAGGAACAAGTGACCACATGCAGAGAGGAGTGACTCTAACTAGGTGATGCTACCTCCTTTCGACTAGGTTTAAACAAATCGAAGACATGAACGATCAAAGGATAAACACTCAAATTGGCTTCTATTATATTCATTCAACATATTCGTAGGCAACGCAATTGTTGTATGCTGGTAGCAAGAGTTAGGAATAGACTAACACTAGAAAGTTCCTTCTAGTGGGCAGAACCACATGCAGAGAGGAGAGACTTCGGCTAGTGGTATTCTCGTATCCGACCAGTTAAACAAGTTGGATGCGCTAAAAGTAGTCAAACTAATATAAGAGAAGCTTCTACAAGACATATGATAATAAGAATTTGCATAAACTGAAATTGGTATTGAAAAAAGGGTAGAAATATTTACACATAGAGTTTACGTAATTGATCGATATTCCAAGAGTTTAAGAGAATCTGGTTGTCTTCCATACTGGGCTCTGCTGGCAAAGCACATGCAAGATAATGATGGGAGTTGAATCAAGCTAAATGGAAATCAAGGTATGGTATCATAATACACGAGTTCACTACATAATCATGTTGCCTTTGCGTAGTGATGCTGATTCGGGCTTTGGCGCCGCCGAATTTCAAAGCAAGCAACAGTGTACACACACCCTTGTGTGCTGCGGCTTCGCCGGTATGTCCCGCAGCCGTCACCACATTGCGCATTAGGATTTCCAATGTGCTTGTAGCAGTGGTGGAACCAGAATTTAGTTACGTCACGAGTTTAGTGGTGGAATGATCTAAGTTATCTGGATTAGACCATAAAAATATTACCTAGACTGGACTGAATTTACCCAGGCTATACACTAGATATTTTTTCACATCCTAGACTAAAGCCTACCTTGTCCGGAGGTATGGTTCCGCCCCTGGCTTGTAGTGTGACCAAGCCAGGGCGGTGGCAGTCAGGTGACAGATGCTCACGATTGGGTCAGGGTGCACGCACGACCATTAGGTCCATGGCACGGGCGCGTCTTCCTCGTCCTACCTGAGGCAACGGTCTACTCCTCACTCAACGCAGGCCTCTACTCGACACAGGCGGCCTGGCCTGCTCACGGGAGTGCCATTGCAATTCGCGAGCAATGGCAATGGCGAGGAAACACTTGAATGCGAAGAGGGAGGGCACAGGACGACGCGAGGGCGAGAGCAGGATGTGACAGCGGCGACAGGCAACGAGTTCAGAACATTTCATGGGCAATTGATAATGTCATTCAATGATAGGAGTGCATGTAGAATTCTCTTTTTTTTTTGGAGAGAGCACGAGCGCATGTAGATTACAGAGATGTGCATCCATGGATGCATGCGAGAGCACAACAGAAGAGTAAAAACTGGATCTCAGCGTAAGATTTGGTATACATCGGTTACAAAAGCGTGCGAGCCATGTGGGGAGACAGAAGAAGTTGGAGACATGGAAACTGCGGGGGATGGGAAGAAAATCGCGTGAGTGGACCGTCAGTATATACGGAGTAGAGATGGATTTTTAAGTAGTAGAGAATGATGAGATCACTGTTAGGCAAAACCAAGACGAAGGCATGCAGCAACGAGGCCAATGCATCACCACTGCTATGACCCCGTGTTCCGCGAAGGCGTCGACTTGGCCTCCTCCAGGTTGACGGAGCCGGGGCTCTCCGACGTGTCAGAGCTGCTGTTCTCCCCGCTGCTCGCCTTGCCGGACCAGAGCTTGCTCAGTATCTTCTTCGGCATCAGCGTCCCCTTCGCCGCCTTGCTCTTGATCTCGCCGCTGCCGCCGTTCTTGTTGGCGTCGCTGCTTCCGCCGCCGCTGCTCCTCGCGCTGCCGCAGCCGCTCTTGTTGGCCAGGCTCATCGACCGGAAGGAGTTGACGTCGCTGGACGTTGGCACGCCGCCCCACCGATCGTCCTCGGTTGTCGTCGCCGTCGTCGCGGCTGACCTGGAGCTGCCGTAGGAGTTGCCATGCTCTCTGGGGAGGAGAGAGCGCACGGCGGATGGGAGCTTAGGTACCGCGTCGCCACCAGAAGAGGCTGCCGATGCTCGGACTTGCTCGAAGAAGAGGACCTGCACGACAACGCGCAAAGGAAGGCGCTCGTTTTGTACAGCGTGCATGCTCGCCTCGGGGGACAGCTTCTTGCAGTCCATGAGTCCACATAGTCTCTTTTTCTCACTCTTCGATAGGTTCGGATGCTCCTGTATATGTGACGGTGACAATGAGATCAAAATTTTGAGCTTCAAACATATAGGATGTAGGATTGGTTCTTTTCGATTGCGGCTGATGGTTTTTGGGCCGTGATATGTAGTTACCTACTGATCAGAAAGATATAGATGGGCGTATATATGTACCTTGAGATACATGTCAATGGCGCGGTAAAGTCCATCATGCACCGGTCGAGACGCGAGAGGCACCATTTCCGCGAGTGCAATGAACTTTGAAAAAGGAAGGTTGAGGCCCTTTGCGATCTCAGCCAGATAACCGTCGATCAACTTTGCAACCGCCAGCTTTGAAGTGCTGGAGACAGAAGTCAGGTTGTCGGCATCCATGGTTTCTTCATCATCTTGTAATTTTGTGTTGGCACCGCCGCTGTGCTGCACCATGAACTCCTCCACTATTGTTGAGATCAGGTCTACATTGTACATGGCGGTTTCAGCAGAATTCGCAGGTATCAGAAGATCTGAAACTGAAGCTCCATCCAACTGCAAGCCTATTCTCTTGATCAAGTCATCACGATAGGTCTCGTCAGACCCCAATAAGCATGCTGCTCTCAGCAGCTTAAGTAGAAAACCGCATGAGACTGAACCTTTCTCAGTTGGCAACAGAGAAATGATGGTTTCAAGAGCTGCAAAATGCCTTGTGCAATCAAGTCCATTGCTTACAGCATTGTCTAGGGAACCGAACAACCTTCTGTATGCATAAGCTCTCAGTGCTTCTCCAATTACCTCGCTGGCTGTTCTCCCCTTAGCCTTGATGGCCAAGATGACCTTCTTGTACAAACACATCTCAAGATCACAAAGGTCCTCCACCCACCAGTCTTTAGGCACCATCTGCTGCTTCCTTACGCCATTCCAATGTGAATCAAGACCATTCTCAGATGGAAGTTTCTTTCTGTTGTAGGTGTATGACCACTCAACCTCAGATGGATCAATGGATGCTTTGGATGCGATAGAATCAACACAGTGGTTGATTACCTTCAAGTTCTCTGACCAAGGCAGAAGTGACTTTGTTGTCTGCAGCACGATGATCGAGTCCTTCCAGGTGCGGAATATGCTTGAAGACAAGAACACGTCGATTTTGTAGATGAGGTTTCCTTTGTCAATTGTCTCAAACATTTCAAGATACTCAGCAGCACAGCGGGCCGCGAGGACGTTGTATGCATTGAGTGTGACAATCATACCGTAGCAGAACTTGGCACAAATATCAAATGCTGCAGGTCCACCAGGGATGTCAGAAATGTCTACTTCATCGTTGCTTTCCTCATTTGTTGAGGCCACCAATGCTTGCAAGCGGGGACTCTTCGACAAAAGAGGGAACTGCGTGTAATTTGAACAAGAATGTGAGTACTCTTTTATCAGTCACAGGATGACAGCTAACAAGCCAAATTAGATTGACTTAATCAAGAACAAAATTGCCCTGGTTATGGAGCAGATGTCGCTAACTCTATTAAAGCATGCAAAAATGTATCGGAATCTACAGGAGTATATGCTGCAAAAGGGCATCAGAGATATTCAAGTTGTCAATCATTTCAAGATCAAGTCATAGTCAAAGAAATATTAAAATGTTGAACCAAAGGGACGTGAAAATGTACTTGTGAAGCAAAAGTAAAGGGAATGAGCATTCCAATGGATGAACAAGCAAAACAAATAAAAGCTTAGATAAATCTAGGTGCACAAAAACCTTGGTTCAAATGAAGCAGAAATCATGTGTGCTTAAAGAGTTAAGGCTATATTTACTTATAGAGTTAATACTGTAAACCTGTACAGATAGAGGAATTAATTTGTACCTTGTGCAGATAAAACTTGACATCTCCTACAGTTATAACAATGTCCGTTGCCAGCTCAGTTGCAACAAACCTGAAAGAAAATTTTATCAAGGACTCATCCTAGAACTGTGCACAAAAATATCACTGTAATCACTTTTTTTTTCAAATTTGGACCCCAAAAACCCCATTTTTGCAAATCTAACCCTTTTCGTGGACCTACCAAGTTCGACAGGCACCTACCGAGGTAAGGGAGCTCAGCAAGCAACCTGCCGACCTAGGAGAGCTCGGTAGGTCATCTGCCGAGCTCTCCCTACGCTGTAGCAGCCGAGCGGCACTGTGAGTGTTTATATTAGCGCTAATCACATTTAATTAGTGTTAATCATACTTAATTAGTGCTAATTAAAGCACTAAATTAATCATATTTTATTTAGTGCTTTAATTAGTGCTAGTCATATTTAATTAGTACTAATCATAATTAATTAGCATTAATCATGTCACTGCTAATTAAGCGTGCACGGTATTTCGTTACATTTGCAAGGTAGTGTCTAATTTTGTGAACCTCTTAAATCACAGTTTGCACAATGATTTTTTTTAATTAGATTTGAAAGTATTTTATATTGTTTGAACAAATAAGGACTACTCTAAGAAAATCATAGTTCATATTTACACTTCCAAAATTTCTTTTAAGAATTCACTTTTAATATCGACGATTTACTACTATGGTTTTTAAAAGTACATATGAGCATTGATATTTTATTCGCATAAAATTAAAAGTCTTTCATGTTATAAAATTCAGGATTTACTCCTCTTGGTACCATCTCGCTCCAGGGATAAGGCAGGGGTCACGGGTGCATCATGCATCCTACTCCTCTTACTCCCGTGCAAAATTGTTGTACTTAATTACATAGTATTATCCACAAGATTCAGTCATATAAGCCAAATTACTTTGGCCATTATAAAAAAACCCAATTATTACATTTTATTTTATTATCCTGAGGCTTCCAAGTGTCAAACCTACAATTGTCTTGCGACAACAGCATCTGGGGAAGATCGATACTGATAATAATAATAATGCACTTTAAAAATGTTGGAATCATTGGCAATTTAATATATGCATGCACTTACCTCTAAATATTCAGCTAGTAACTTTGCAACAAGTCATCGACAAACATAACGTTAAATAAATCTTTATACCAAGATAAGGTAGCTTGCCTCATTGACCAGCTGCATATACTTGATTCATTGAATTCGTGACTAGCATTAGAAAAAAAGACCTCATCTACTTGATGATTTGTTCTAACAAGTTACAACCTAGATCAGTTTAGTCTAGTTCTTGCCTTATTATGTAGGCATTCGTATTGACTTTTGCTGATGGCTTTTGACTGAAAATAAATAGTGATGACTGAAAGAAGTGACTTTTAGAAGGAGGGGGCGAGCAGTGAAAAAAGTGAGGGAGAGATGTGTGCATGTGACGGGAGCATGAAGAGTGAGATATGTAATACACTCGTGACCCGCTGTCTTATCCCGGAGCGATGATAGCGAAGAGTAAATCCTGAATTTATCCAGCAAAAGGCTTTTAATTTTATGCGAATAAAATATCAGTTGTCACGTATACTTTCAAAAACAACAATAGTAAATCGTCAATATTACAAGTGAATTTTTAAAAGAAATATTGGAAGTGCAAATATGAACTACGATTTTCTCAGAGTAGTGCTCATTTATTCAATCAGTATAAAATACTTTCGAATCTAATTAAAAAATCATTGTGCAAGCTATGATGTGAGAGGTTCACAAGATTGGACACCACCTTGCAAGTGCAATAAAATACTGTGCACGCTTAATTAGCACTGACATGATTAGCGCTAATTAATTATGATTAGTACTAATTAAATACGATCAACACTACTTTAAGCACTAAATAAAATGTGATTAGTTTAGTGCTTTAACTAGCACTAACTAAAGCGCCATGATTAGTACTAATTAATTACAATTAGCACTAATTAAATGCGATTAGCGCTAATATAAGCACGCACAACGCCGACCAGCTGTTACCTAGATTTGCAAAAACGGGCGTTCGAGAGACAAATTTTTAAAAAAAAAGTGGCTATAGTGACATTTTGTGATCAGTTCCACATTCTACTTTAGCATCGCATTAACATAGTACAGTGTCAAGGAAAGACACAATATAGAAGTGTAAAGCATAGAAGATGAACAAACAAGTTTGCACTTAAAAAATGCTCAGTACTTAATGCATTGATCTTCTGTAGATTGCTTTGTGTGATTTTTTTCGCGACACCTTTAATATCTGCATAGACAAACATCATTGAAAGAGTTTCCATACTTGAGCATCTTGAAGATTTTACAATTCAGAAATGTCTGGTAATTATTTTGTGAAATTGAATATCCGGTAACTCTTAGACAAATAGTAATGTTCCACCATGAGGACTCATTCAAAGCTAGATCAGAAATGGCAATGGAGTTAATAATAAATTAATAATGATAATGGCCTCGCAAAAAATAATAATGATAATGGATGATAAACTAAGTGTGCGGTGTTAATCATATAATTGGGACCACAAGAATTGTTGGGACAAATGGTCACACACGATGGGGGTGAAAAGCTTGACTTAGGAAACAAAAGGGGGGTATGAAAAGAAAGGATAGAATCTGAACCATCCAATAATGCATGTACAAGGTAAAGATGAAATGACATAGAAATCACATCTCCACCCACTGAATCGGCTAAGAGTAAGAAAAGGAGTGACTAGAATGTTAGCCTAAATAAAGTACCAGGGCAAAGCAAGAAAGCAAATCCATAGAAAGTAGCAATGTGTATGACAGGTATAACTAATCAAACTGCTAAGTGGTCTAAGGAAAATGATTTGACAACAAATTGATTGTGCAAAAGGTTAGGGAAATTACAGGATTTCATTTTCAAAGTGGACCAAAGCACCACCAACCAATCCATGTATCTGATAGATGAACACTAAACAAGCTAGAAAAAAGATACAAGAAAATTGGCACATGCTCTGAATTATACAGAAAGCTTAAGAAGAGATGCCATTGGCAAAGAATCAGAGATGATGTATCCTATAAAGAAGATCAATTGTATCAAGAGCCTTTTGAGTGCTATCATGAGACCCACTGCTTAACACCACAAGTACTCACTTTCATAAAGATCTTTTTGGTATCAATCATTGTCAAATGAAAAAAATACAGACTTCACCGCAGTATTTAGAATCGACCCGGTTACTAGATATACCATCACCAAAAACTTGAAGAAAAAACCGTCTAGCTTTAACAAGATCAAACATTCAAACTTCTCTTCTCTGACGTATGTAATACAAAACTATTCCCAAACAAAATCCAGAATTGTAATTAGTGGTTCAGTTTTCAACGAAGTAATCATAATATTTGGGAGACAAACATAAAGATTTATCTTTCAATAGAACATTTTGAAGTTCACTCACAATCCCAACTCAGCATAGATTACAGAGAAACAGCATCAATTGCAGCACCTTCACTTATTTTACTTCAAACAAAAAGTTGCAGAAATGGGCAGGACTTTGCATAGCTCAAGGCCATTCTTACATGTGACCAGCTAACGGTATGATTGACCCCCCTACTGACAACATTTTTTTGTGTTTTAGTTCATGGTACAATTATAAGTAGATCCCTGACAGCTTTGGCCAGATAGAGAACTGAGATTCACACTAAAGTACACTCAGATAAGGAAAATGAACGTAAATCTACATCTGTACTGGACAAATGGATCACACCATCCCTACACAAGATCACTATTCGCTACGACTCATAGACTCTGATTCCAAACAATAAAAAATTAAGCTCAAGTGAATCAAATTAATCGAAAAGTTACTAAATGAGAAGTGAAACAATATAGTTACTAAATGAGAAGTGAAACAATATACACCTTTATTATCTGAAGAAAAAAAATCTGAACAAGAACAATTAAGGATTACTTCACCTGATATTGTTCCCCTCGGTCTGAAAGACATCTGGCTTTGATCCAAGCTTCATATACTTCATCTTGACACACTGAGATTTAACCCGAATCACCACTCTTATTTTCTCTCCTTGCTCTACCCTTTTCCTTTCCTTCTCTCCTCACCAGTCACCACCAAATCAGAACCAAGAAGCACCAAGTGACAAGACCCCTAAAAACTATTAACCACAACACACCACTATGAAGCCAGTGGACACCAGCATGTGAATATTTACTCCAAAGTCCAAGAGGCAAAATCAACTATTAGCTGTAAAGACTAGTCCTTGGTGTTCCCCTTGCTCCATGGCATAGCCCGGCCAAGAAACCAAGTAGGCTCTCTCTAGATTGGCAAACTATTCAACAAATCTTGTCAAGCTCTGGGTCCAAGAAAGCACAATGCCAGGAAACCAAGAACTCCTCCAAGTTGGATCACACACACAGCAAGCAGCACCTGCAAAGCACAAGGGCAGCATCTTGGGGTGAGGGGACAGTGGGAATAATTGCTGAGGCAATGGGGGAGGGGTTGTAGGGAGACCATGGGAACAAGCACTAGTGAGGCTGGAATCTTATCAGGTTGCAGTGGAGAAAACCACATGAATGGCAACTAAAAATCAAAGCAGGAGCTTTTTTTAAGGAATTTGCACATGAAGCAATCAAACTGGGAGTAAACAAATAATTGCAAGCTACAGAGACCACAAGTTGGTGCAAAGAGTAGCTTTTCTTGGACCAAAATAATATTGGGGCGTATTAAAAAAAAAGGGAGGTGATGAAGAGATTTCAAGTGCTCTGATCAATTGATTTTTATTTGGAATTTGTAGCGGGGAAACAAGAAAAACCTCACTGTAACTCACTAGAAATTTTGAACGGTTTTAAAGAAGATGGCGGGCTCAAATCTACATTAGGAAACAAGGAAATGGCTATACAAAATCATCGATCCAAGAAATTTTAGCTCAAAAACCATATTGTTTACCAAGGAAAATAAATAACCAAACTAAAATGAAGAAACTAATGAATGTCTGATACCAATCTCACATACAGCTCCGCAAGTTAGACAAGGGCGATTGAACTCAAATCACATTCCAAGAGAAGAAGAACCCAAACTCCATATGAGGTCTCAACAACTTATGCACTGTAAATTGCACAAACTCAGTACAGAAATGAGAAGGAAGGACGTACAAGAAGCTTACCACCTCCTTTGTCTCCCAATCTATACCTGTGCCCTCTCTGCGGAAGAGCTGCAAGAACTGCAGCAGGAGAGAGAACAGCGCAAGATTACACGCACACGCGCACACACAGAAGGACAAGAGCTAATGGAAGAATCAATCAAGCAGACATCTTTGTGCTTCAGCTCATGTATGTGTTCCCGGGACAGACTTGCTTTGCTGCTACTCCAATGCAAGGAGTAATGGAGTTAGTTTGGCTTAAAAGCTAGTGGGGTGGGCATGGTATTGGGTGGGGGCCAGTGAATGGACTGTTCTGTCCTCACAGATGGCCTCTCTCTCTCTCCGTGTCATTTTCCCTTTCTTTTCTCAACCTTTACCTTCTTGTTTTTTGTTTATTTGGTAATACTTTCCTTCCATTTGGGGACCTTCGGCAGCAGAAAAAAAAAAGCATATACTCTTTGCAGTCAGATTATTCTCTGAAGAAAGAAAAAGAAACATAAATCCCTTTAAGTCTAAACATGCTGAAAAAATGTGGCATCAATTCTTTTCAGAGAAAGGTCCATGCTGCGACCGACGAAATTTCATGTCGGGTATGTGCCTCATATTTCGCCTTCAAGTGACAGTGAAGGTTAGGAGCCATGACACTGCAACCATAATTGCATTGCATGAGATGGGATACATTCCATAGGATAATGAAGTCGGCCATGCTCATCAATGGTCAGAATTGCCAGCATTGCCCCTCTAATTATCAGATTGGGGCCCCAATTTGGCCAATTTGGTGCATGCATTGCATTGCTGACCATCAATTCATGCAATTATGCAGATAAGCAGGGCAAATTGGAGAGCTTTCCTTGATGGTGATCTTGTTCACTGGCGAATAAGACGGCGTTGGGTCGGGATGGGTAGGGTTCATTCGCGATGCTTGAATGAAAATCTGACCCTAATATAACAAATATTCAAGTTGAGGAAAAATAGGAGTGAAGGTGAAGAGTAGAATACCAGTCAAAGCACCTGATATAATGTTAAAGAAATTTCTGCCAAAAGATCGTGTTGGATCAGTTCTGTTCTCTCTTTTGACCAAACCATATTTGTTTACATCTTCAGTGACTTCAGTCTTTACCGTGGCCATTTGAGCACCGGCATTTCCTCCTTTTTAACCCTCCTATCCATTTCCTGTCCCTAGGTTTGACTAGAAATGTAAATAACTGAAACTTCTGATACAAAATTAATTTATTTTCAAATACAGTTAACTATGATGGTACAGTCAATACTACTAAGCAAAACCGAACATAACTTAGAGCGCATGAAAACAAATAGGCACAGCATGTATAGCATCTTTGCCGACAGAATTATGCATTATGTCAATCAGGATCCCTTGACCTCAGAAAATACATGAAAATTATGTCCAATTTCTTAAGTACATCACACTTGCGATCTACTCTTACCTGAGGCTACCTCACTTCACCTTTGTTGGTCCCTTCCCCAAAATCTAATCTACTTTTCTCTTTTCCTTTCTTTGCCTAATGTTTTAGCCAAAGCCCAAACTCGTTGTCGCGCCTAAAGTTTTTCAATATCATAGATTAGATACAAATGAGAGGTGCTATACGTACGAAATCATCACTGACACTCCCCTTCACTCCAGTAGCAAATACATACGTTAAGCTACATTATGCAGTACCAAATACTGGACAGTTGAGGTGGCAGGCAGTGATGAAGTGAACAAACACAAAGTACAAGCTCCTCTTTATAGTATTAGGGCATCTGTAGTGTATATAACCCAAAGAGCTTTAAGGTAGATCCCATTTAAATCTTAAGGCTGACTCCATAGTGTATATAACCCAAGGGGCCTTAAGACTGTCCCACTTAGCAGATAAAGAAAAATTGTATTTTAATGCTTGTGGCAGTCTTTAGCTTGAGGATCAGCCTTAAGCCTTTTTGTTATAGCACCTTAAGGTCACCCCTGTAATGTATAAGGTTGACCTTAAGGTGGCTTAAAACTCTCTATTTTTATACACTACAGATGCCCAGGCTGCAACTTTTAATCTGTCACCCTGTGAACCTTGACACATGGTGCTCACTCCCCCACCTTGTGAATTGTGATCAGGAATCTGTTCATTGTTAAGAGGGCATGCCTTGTACTAGCCTTCTTTTTTCCTACACATTTGCCTCTCTCTTTTCATTTCTTTTATGCGGCCAGATTTGGGGATCAACTGTACAGGTACATATAGGAGTATCTAGGATTCTTGCATGCATTTGGATTGGCTCACAAGTTCCAATGGTCAATATTTTGTCTGCCCTACATATCAACTCGATAGATCTGAAGATCCACCAGCATGTATATTTTGCAAGTTTGCTGGCTTGGCATCCCCAATGACCGTATATACAGGTGGTGGCTGACCAACCGACCAAACAAGCTGTTAGACAGCTAACTACATGGATCTCGCTCACGTACCAAGTCTTTCGGCATGCAACTGCAGATCCACATTCTTAGCTCATTTCTGTTGCTAACGCCTGCATGTACTTACTCACTGCTGTACTACTTATATCTGAATGCAATGAGAATACTTTGCCTGTGGTGTCATTATACATTTATCACAAGCGATCTGCATCCTCCATCATTAGTTTACGCTTTCTAAAGATTGTTACTATTCATCTGTCATCAATTCAAGCTACATGGAGATTTGTTGTTCGACGCACATAATTTGTAGAAATAAGTCTAATTTGCTCCTAACTTTAGAGTGCGTTTAGTCTACCTCATAAACTATAAAATCATCTAAATAGCTTCTTGATCTACCTCTGATGTGATTTTGAATATGGTTTTATCACAGTAGCGGATGATGTGGCCCACAGTGTGCACATGAATCAGCAAATTGAACTAAATTGCAATCAGTGTCCACTCTCTCCCCTTCTGTTTCTTCAGATCGGATCCAACAGATCATCTACATGTCTTCCACGCTTTCTCTGCTTCCGGTTTTGGTGAGGCTAGGTCTCTCTCTCTCACTCTCTCTCTCTCTCTCTCTCTCTCTCTCTCTCTCTCTCTCTCTCTCTCTCTCTCTCTCTCGTCTCTCTCGGGGTAGGAATTGAGGAAGATGTGCCACGCCGGGGCTGTGCGGTGGACAAACGGAGCATCAGCAGTAGGAGTTGGCGGAGGAAGTGAAGAAGCAGAGGAAAATGCGGCGAGGTTGCTAGCGGCGAGGTGCTCGACTCAAGTCCCATGAAGCTGACCTCCTCGACGCCACCGCACACTCCATGGCATGGCAATGCAAGCCCCGCTACCGCCAGCTGCCGGCAGGAACACCGCCGCCGTCGGTCAACGACTTCCCCCCAGTAGCAAGGGTGTCCGTCCATTTCATGCTACTCCACCCGTCTCCCTCGTGTGGTCCAAGCCCATGCTTCCTCCTCCAACTCATCTCGCCGGACCCATGGGACTCGTTGGGGGAATTTGGCAATGAACCAGCAAACAAAATATACGTATTTTCGTACACGATACATATTTATTTTAGATTATATTGCCTAGCATCAAAAAGCACTAGTTATTTTTACTATACATCTCTCTCTCTCTCTCTCTCTCTCTCTCTCTATATATATATAGGAAAATTACGTAATGCACCATGGTGCCTAGGCACCAACATCCGATACACGTGTATGATTGATAATTTTTTTGAGTTTGGGTATGAAAATGTTTTATACCCTTGATATATTTATGGTAAGTAAGTTTTGAACTCAGTTCAAATTAGTTTAAACTACTTTTGAGTTCAATGCAACTACAGTGAGTATATACCATAAAATAGTTCAAACTAATTAAAGCGAAGTTGAATTTAAATTTTTCGAGTTTGACATCTCAAATATACTTTTTATGGGTATATGAAGATACCCACATCAAGCGTTAGAATCTGAAGCAAATCAACGGTATTGATATTGGTGCCTAGGCATATATATATATATATATATATATATATATATATATATATATATATATATATATATATAGGAAAATTACATAAGGCACCAACATCAGATACACGTGTATGATTGATAATTTTTTGAGTTTGGGTATGAAAATATTTTATACCCTTGATATATTTATGGTAAGTAAGTTTTGAACTCGGTTCAAATTAGTTTAAACTACTTTTGAGTTCAATGCAACTACAGTGAGTATATACCATAAAAATAGTTCAAACTAATTAAACTGAAGTTGAATTTAAATTTTTGAGTTTGACATCTCAAATATACTTTTTATGGGTATATGAAGATACCCACATCAAGCGTTACGAATCTCGAAGCAAATCAACGGGTATTGATATTGGTGCCTAGGCACCATGGTGCATGAAACACTAGTCCTATATATATATATATATATATATATATATATATATATATATATATATATATATATATATATATAGGAAAATTACATAAGGCACCAACATCCGATACACGTGTATGATTGATAATTTTTTGAGTTTGGGTATGAAAATGTTTTATACTCTTGATATATTTATGGTAAGTAAGTTTTGAACTCAGTTCAAATTAGTTTGAACTACTTTTGAGTTCAATGCAACTACAAGTGAGTATATACCATAAAAATAGTTCAAACTAATTAAACTGAAGTTGAATTTAAATTTTTGAGTTTGACATCTCAAATATACTTTTTATGGGTATATGAAGATACCCACATCAAGCGTTATGAATCTCAAGCAAATCAATGGGTATTGATATTGGTGCCTAGGCACCATGGTGCATGAAACACTCGTCCTATATATATATATATATATATATATATATATATATATATATATATATATATATATATATATATATATATATATATATATATATATATATATATATATATATATATATATATATATATATATATATATATATATATATATATATATATATAGAGAGCACTACCATAGTGCTTAGGCTTCATAATTGAGACTTTCCATCTATGATTGATTCAACATACTAAATCAATGACTTCCTTTCCAAATAGCATAAATGACTTCCTTTCTAAATCAATGCTTTTTTGAATTATTGAATTTTAACAGATTTGCCTAATATATTATATATCATTGCACTTGCACGCATCTAAAAGCAATCCAAATGCAGAGAGCCTTAGTGCCCAAACACCATGGTGCCTTATTTTAGCATCTTTTATATATATATATATATATAGAGTAATGGGGCACCAACACTGAAATGGGGCACTATGATGTCTAGTACCAAACCTCCCTGCCTTTATATTACTTTTAGATGCATGCAAGCGCAACGATATGTAATATATAAGGATGGAATGTCTTAATCATGGATAAAAAGTCTTAATCATGGATGAAAAATCTCAATCATGGAGCTTAAGCACCATGATGCCCTATTATTTATACTATATATATATATATATATATATAGTAAAAATAACGAGTGTTCCTTGGGTGTCCGGGCACCATAGTCTAAAATAGACACGTATTGTGTGCGAAAATTTTAAAATTTCTTGGAACTTGTTTTAGCAATTACTATTTATTAGACTAATAAGTAGCAGACAAAAACTATAAACCGCAGGCCAAAATAACACTCCCTATAATGGAAACTAATGCTTCTACTAAGTTGCAAATGTGCGTTCTAGAAATTAATGTCACAAAAGAAATGCTATATTGTAGTTCCATACCGCTTGCTTAGACGCCTTGCCATCCGCCTTCTTGGCCAGCGACGGCTTCTTCTCGTGCTTCTATCCAAAGAACGACACCAAGACATGACCATCTTCACCTTGTAGTTCTGGCGAAAGCACTTGTACATGACCAAGTTAAGCATGCATAGTGCTACCATGGTCCGAAGAACTAGTCGAGGTGTCCTCGTTGAGGTTGTCGATATCCACCCGGCGCTTTGCTAGTCGTGGTAAGCAACTAAGCATGTCCACAATGGTGTAGATGAGCGATCTCATGTAGCTGCCTAGCACCACATTGAGCAACGCAAAGGATGTGCACATGCTCTTCATGGAGTCCAACACCTTGTTGTAGAAGAACTCTAGCTGCGCGATGTAGCAGAACACCGCCGCGCCAGCGAGCATGAAGTACTACAATATCTGCCATGCGATGCTCACAAACTCCCCACGCCCTGCGGTATCCAGGAGCTTCATCTCGACTAGCACCACGACGGCCATTGCCAATGCCATGAGTAGCCGCCCGACGCCCATCCGCTATAGGTGCGACGGCTCGCCGTAGGCAGGGAAGAAGCTCCTGAGGACCACCATGATCATCAAGCCATAGATGAGAACCTAGGCCAGAACGCAGAGCACCTCAAAGGACACCAGTGACGCGGCCGAGACGGTGAACAACATGAACCTCATGTTGCCCCGAACTCGTTCTCATCGCTGTAAGATTTGTTTCTTAATAAAGATTATCTTCTCTTCTAAATTAAAAAATATATGTTTAAGTAAGAATATCTTAATGAAGATTATCATCTCTTTTAAATTAAAAAGAAATATATTTTTAAATAATAACATCTGACGGTTGCTATAGTTTTGTTTAATTAGAACCTACTTGATTAAGGACCGTATTCTTTGCTTTTTTGTGAGAATTTCTAACTTTTTTCTTTTTTCTTAGCAACTCTAAAACGGCTATCATCGATGTTTAGTAATAAATATATTTGTTGTGATTTTTCACGTTGTCCGTTACGTGATCCAACACAGCGGTTAAAAAACCACTTTCGAAACCGCATCAGAGATTATTTAGACAGTTTTGTATAGTTCAATGAGCTATGTAGATGGTTTTTATAATTCAGTGGTAGATTAGAGGCACCCCTAAAGTTTCAAAGGTAAATTAGATTCTAATTTGTATAGAAAATCAGAGTATAAGTCCCAGTTTGGAAAGCACGGGGATTTCCCCGGATTTTTGCAGGAATTAAACTGGTTTCCGTACTCCCACCGAACGACATGGCTTACCACTCATGCATGAAGCTTGGACTGAATTGCAGAGGAATCTGGGTGATCATTTGGGCTTTTTTTTTGTGACTTATGGCTGAAAAGCACTGTAGCTGGCTGAAAAACACTGTAGCTGACAGAGGCTTATTTAGCATAATTAAATTTAAAAAAAATTAAAAAAATATGTTAGCCCATTACGTATAATACAAACAAATACGGGAAAAACGAACCGGCAAAAAAGCTCAACAAAAAGCCAAAAGTTTAGAAAAATACGAAATTTATGAATAGTGAAAAATAAGCTAGAAGGCAGAAGCTGAAACTCTTTTGATCACACGAGGCAAGAGCCCCCAAAGCCAGCAAAGGAGGGTGTCCTATGTGGGAGAAAGCAGTGGCCTACACCCTGCATGGACTGTACTGAGCACCCCCAAGCACCACCACCACCACTCCATAGTGCTGGCCAGACGATGTGTTCATGTTGAGCATGGCAGCCACTCCCTACCCACTTTCTTGTGTCCAGCCGTGGCTCAGTTCAGATTTGTCTTCCAAAAGGACGACTGCTTGCTCTGAGCAGGTTAACCATCCACTGTCATGGCAATGGCTCAATGGGAGATGAGATGATGGCAAGAAAGAGACTGGAGTACTGATAATTATAGTGCAGTGTGTGGTTAAGTGACAGGACTTTGGCATGCATCAATTGGCAGCTTTAAGTCAAAGTGCGATTTGGATCCCTCTCCCTGTCATTGTGTTCATTTTGGACCCTGGGTTAGGCAACTAAATAAAGCTACCACTGTGCTTGAGCATGCTCTAATTTGGCCTGGGGCTTCACTTGGCAAAGACCCAAGCATCACTGATTCTTTCACGAACTACTATCTCTCTCCAGCTAGTTGTTGCAGCCAGATGCAAACTTGGAGTGTGCTTTGTGATTTCTAAATCGTTTTTGTCTTAAATCAACTTGATTTTTTTCCTGAATTTTAACTAGTTGTCACTGGTCACATGCTCGTATGCCTTATGCTTGGAACTCAAAGAGAACAATCAACTGATCACCATGCCCATGACTTGGCAAGTTGGCATGTGTATATATACGCTTTCTCCCTCAAGGTTCATGCATGACATCAATTGATCAGCATCTATAGGCATGCATTGAACTCTAGTAAGATGCGAGACAAATATTCTGATCTGCTTGTAATATATATTTTCTTGTCATATCATACAAAGATGCATGGCACTTAGTTTATGGTAATGTGATTAATCACGAATCAGGATGAATCTATACCAATCTCTCCACTAGTAACAGAGCTAGCTTTTGTTACATCCATACATATGTACATGCTGCAATTATTTTGATTATAAACGCCACATGGCCTCTAGCTAGGGACATGAAGGAAGATTCACATCAAATCTTCCATCATGGTCTCCTCTTGCAAGATGCCTGGACTTCCATTAGTTTACCTTCAGTTTGGCCCCTACTCTGCTGAGCCTGGACAGGCACAACTGTGCATGCATGTTGATGAATCATTCGAAAAGTCCAGTGACAACAGTGCCCAGATTGGATTTTGCTGGGGTTCCTTGAGGCAATTAATCAAATCTGATCACTATTCCTAAAGGAAAAAAAGGGTTTTGATCTAGAATCTAGATGCGTGCATGTGTGGCTGAATTGTTGCTGGCCCTACATGGAGCCAGATGTGAACATCGATCATGTCACACATCCAACACTTATTTTTTTCTGTTAACCAACCCACATGCATGGCAGTAGATTCTACAAGACATTAGCCACCCAATCTCGTGTACATCTCAACTAGGATTGGATGATAGTATGATTCCATAACTGTTCTTTTCTTGCCCGTGAACCATCAACTACTGTTCTTTCCTTTCCAGTGGCACACTATCATCCAGATATGTCAAGAGAAAATTTGAAGTGTCTTGAGAGATTGAAGAGAAAGAGTTGTGAATTATACAGTGGATAAATGTGGAGATCAAAGTGGTGAACCTCTTTTATTACGTTCACTAATCAGTCCAAATAGTAGTTATGTAATTCATGTGGTCCATCATATAAAGCCTCTAAACTAATCTGGTTCAAGAGACTGCCGCTTGATTTGTTAACCGACAGGTGAGTACTGACAACAAAAGGCCAGTACGGACAGTTCTCCTCTCGTTCTCCGTCCCTCCTCCCATCCTTCGCCGCCGCCTCTCGTTCTCCAGATCTGGCCCCCCTCCCCCTTCTCCGGCGGCCTCGCCGGCGTCGAGGGGGGAGGGGGTCCCACCCGTGGACTCCTTTTGTAAATATTAGATGTGTCTACTCCTCCTAGTTTTATGTACTGTTGCTTCCTCTTCTTTTGAGCTCAGGAGGCTTCTCCGGCGTCGCCTCAGCCTTGGTGGGCTTCGTGATGCTCTCCGGTTCCGGGGCAATTGCAGTCCGGCTGCAGCGTGGGTGCGCTGTCTGGGGGACGCTCGCGTGCGGCTTGGTGGCGTCGCTCGGAGAGGCGCAGGGTTTCACCCCGGTGGCTGCGCGGGTGCTGCCCGGCGGCGGCGCGGTCTGGAATCGGCGAGCGTGCGGCCCGGCCGCTGCAAGGGTCCCAGCCTGGCCTCGGAGCACTTGCGCGAGCTGGCGGCGGCGAGCTTGTGGCCCTGTGGCGGCGTTCGGTTTACAAAGAGGTAGTCACTGCGATACAAAAGAACTTACAGTTCGTTACACAGTGGTTAGCTATAACATAATTCTAATTAACTATAGTATAATTTTAACTATAAATCAGTTTATTTTATTTTAACCGAACAGCACCTAGGCTGTTGCCTTAAAAAAAACCGACAGGTGAAGTGTCACTCAAAATCTAGTAGTGTTCGGTATACTTCGGGATTTGATACGCTGCAATCCTTTCATTGACTGTTTGTTTTCAAATCTTAAATTTGTAAGTACTCTGTAGTCTGTTAAGTGCAACACCAACCAAGGCAAAGTGTCGAACTAGTTTGACAAAGTATGATTTGTCTAGCTAAATTAACGTGTTACGTGCCTATATTACTACACATTACTTGGAACATTTTCCCCCCAACATCCCCTCCTATAGGCTCCGTTTGGCATCAGAAGCTCTTTTATTTTCTATTAATCCAAAAATTCTAAAAATCTTGATGAAATTGGTATATGTTCCATATCGCAGCGCAACACAACACGGTAAGTGCGAACTGACGGTAGAAAATGTTGGCAATCGGGCATCTTGTTTTTTTTCCTTAGACAGTTAATTGTAGTTACCCACAGCTAACTTCACCTGCCACAATTACAGTGAAAATTCTTTATATATATATATATATATATATATATATATATATATATATATATATATATATATATATATATATATATATATATATATATATATATATATAGAGAGAGAGAGAGAGAGAGAGAGAGAGAGAGAGAGAGAGCCGAAAAGAGGAGCATCCAAAGGGCACCCATGATGGACCGAAATGATACCACATAGGATGCCACTAATATATTATTAAGCACATCAATTTAGATAAACAAATCACGATGAAGGACAATTAAAACCTACTTGTGTGATGTCATAATTAATTAACATGACTACCAGGGGAAAGGGTTTAGTTAGTTTATGCTACCGTGGTTGACATCATGTGCTAGGCAGCGTTTGTGCTGTACTACAAGTCTACAATACTAGACGTGTGAGTTAAAATAGTGATGGTTTGGTCCCCATAGTGGCAAAGCAAGCCATAAGGGCATTCCCAAAAGTTTTATGCTATAGCTTATTTGTCGAGAAACAGAAGGGTAAGATGAGATTTTAGATGCAGGCACTCCAATATATAGTTTGTATCTTAGCTTGTTACTAAAGTTTATCTTAGCTTGTTAATAAAGTTTATATCTCATCAATGAGAGAGTGACTAGCCTGAAGAGAAATGACACACTAATTTTTTGGTTTTCTGAAAAGCTTGATACTTGCATAAGTATCAAGCTTCTTCCCTCTCTCCTGCCTCACTAAAAAACTAACATGGTATAGGGCTAGGTATCAAGCAAATAAAATTGTTGGGAGTGCCCTAAGGGCACCTCATGGATTTTGCATAGCGATGTCCTAGACTCCTAGGTGCTTGCTCTAGCTTGCAAGTCAGTACTCGCTCCACTCACAAAAAAGCAATATTTTGAACATCGATACGTCCCTAAAACACAACTTTGACTATTAATTTCTAATTGTTGTATATTTTTAAAACCTAATAAAATTTAATATTATGAAAAACACTTTTCAAGCTAAATCTACATGTATTATTTTTATATGCTCATTCTAAATATGTATGCCCTACTCAACTCAGCTTATGCTGTGAACATTTTTCATTATCCCGCACTATTTCGTGCTTATTTTGGCACTGTAGTTATTTTGAGCTTTTTTAGCTTAAATAAATTTAAAAAAGAAAAAAGTTACGTCATAACGGACAATACAAACGGACAATACAAACGAATAAAAATAGAAAAAGCAAAAAATCCTAAAAAGCTAGAAAAAATGAAATTAGAAAACTAAAAGTTAGAAGCTAAAAGGCAATATAGCGAGTAGAGCCTTTGAGATGTATCTATAGGCGGTAGCCAAAGTTTATAAAGCTTAAATACACGTATTTCAAAGCATCACTATTTTGTAACCATAGAGAGCATGCGTTAACGTTGCTTCTTAGGATTCTCCCTCTCTCCAGATATGTATATGTATGGGTATGGCATGCATGGTCAATTAATTGGTCTCTGTTGGGTCGTATTCTTTTGCAACGTACTTAGCGTAGGCATGTAGAGGATTCGCCAAAAAAAAAAAGAAGATGGACCGAAAATTCGATGGTGGATAAGATTCGCGATCACAGCCAAGCCCATGACCAAATTGGATCCTCATTTTCGTGTGGCGTTGCTGGGCTGACTCGCTCTTTGTTCTCATCCTAGCCGTGTCCGTACGAGTGGCCGTTTGGGTTAAAAAAAAAAGATAGAAAGAAGAGGAACCGGCAGAAACAAAAGGCTTCTTTTCGTGAAAAAACTAAACGACAATATACCATTCTACTAAAAACGATGGTATAACTTTCTACTGTTTGATCTCTCTTGCTCCACTCCCTCGATCTCTCCTGTCTCGCTCACAGGGAGAGGGGGGCGCCATCGAATCTGTCATCTCTGATGATGGCGCCACCGCGTATCGCCATTCCCGATCGTGGCGATGTAGGATTTGGTCGTCACCTAGCGAGGTCAATGTCGACAGGTTGCTCAAGCTGTAGCCCCGACGTCGTCGAGGCCATCGCCACTAGATCTGTCATCTCCGGCCACGGCATCGCCCCGTATCACCATCCCGACCACGGCACTGCCGAATCTGGTCATCCCCTAGCAAGGGCAAGGTCAACCAGCTGTTTGAGCTGTAGTACCGACGGTACACCCCTCGCTTCAACACTCTAGCTCTCTCCCCTATCTTCTCGAGCTTCGGCAAGAGGAGTGGTGGTGCCGTGGCCACTGACAAATTCACTACGCTACGCCCCTCGGATGTAAAGGGAGGCCAAAAGGCGGTGGACGGTGGCAGAGAGAGGCACGACGAGGCAACAGCGCACTGGATATTAGGTTGGACATGGCGGGGCAGTGGGGGAAGGGAAGTCGACAACAAGGCGAGGCGGTGAGGTTACCGTCGGCTGCCGGTGGGGGAGGAGGAGGCAGGGAGACATTTCCAACGATATATCATCCTATAGTATTTTCCCTTCTTTTTTCCATAAAAATGTCACTCATTTTTGCTGGTATAAAAAAGTATATGTATTACAATCAAGAGAAGGTCCTTTTTTGTAGTAATAAAAAAATGCATAGTACCCAATAATCAAGTGTTTGTAATCATGATACATATATACGCAGTAGCTAGTCCATCAGTTCGGAGTCCCGTAGCCACCGTCTATCCAGAAGCTGCATGAAGACTGGAGTAGATGAACGTATGGCGACAGACATGCAAGAAGCTTCCACGAGAAAATATTGGGCTTAGGGTATCTGTAGTGTATGAAAATAAAGGGTCATAAGTCACCTTAAGATCGACTTTATACATTACAGGGGTGACCTTAAGTAGGCTATAAGCAAAAAAAAGCTTGAAGCTGGTCCTCAATCTAAAGACCTGGCCACAAACATTAAAATACAATTTTCTTTACATCTATTACTCTCTCTCCTTAACTACCAACTGCCACATCCCTTTTCTTTGTAGTCGAGTGGACCCACCTTAAGAGCCAACGGTAGCCTCAAACGTTACAGCGTCGGTCTTAAGAATGATACAGAACCCACTTTAAAAGTCAGCTAGCTATATACATTATAAATGCCCTTACACTTCCATCCAGAAGCTGCATGAAGACTGCAGTAGATGTTTGAGTGGGTTTGGACCTTAATTTTGGGCTGATTAATCAACCAAAGGCGAGACTGGTACCAACGTGTCACGTTGTGCTGGCGAGCTTTCTAGATCGTTCCTTGGTTTTCTTAAATTACACCCGCTGCTAATTGTCACTTCGTCCTTTTTTTTTACTTAACTTTTAAAAATCTATACTATCAAATTTTGTAAAGTTTAAATATTAATATATTTAAAACTATATAGATTAGATATATAAAAATTATATCATTAGATTTTATTAGTATATTTTAATATAAAGTTATAAAAATTAGTAGTTGAAGCCATATCTCGAAAACTGTAAAAATAAAAAAAAATGTTAAGTAAAAAAGACTCAAGAAAAAAAAGAGTGGATAAGTACTATATACATTTATACGACCACAGGTAATTGACCACTTCTAGCTCATTTCACACGCAGAAAATATTTAATCCAGACCAAGTCTAAACAACTAATTAATCGCACACGCTAACTAATGGCTCCCACACTCGTTTAAGCCGTCGGTCGGTTCCTAGCTAATCACTGGCCAGAACGCATCCCTGCAGATGTAGCTGGTCGTTTCTTCCGGCAACCAACCAACTCATGTAAGAACGACTTTGAAGATAAGTCTTGTTCTTTTAAACTGTGATTTATAGTTCTATAATTTATGATTTTTTTATTTTAATATAAATAATTGTATGAATAAACTAAAAACTAATAAGACAAAAAAAGTATTTTTAAAATACTATCTAGCAAGTTTTTTAGAAAGGACAACGAAAGAAATAATTTTATTTATTTATTTAGAAAAATATATGCGAACAATATGCCCATGCAGTGCTGGTCAGTGCCTGGGTTGATGTTCCGACACGTACGGTCACTGAATTGTGCAGCAGTTGGCTTCCTTCCAAGTTAACTATCTTCTCGAAACGTAGCTAATTAAGCTACGAAATCAACCCGTTGGAACCAGTACTACTATACGCACGCGTGCTTTTGTCAAAAGCAAGGTGTGCGCACAAGCTTGTGCTGAGACCGGCCACTGGCAAAGCTGGTAGACACGGCAAGCAACGGTGTTCGATCTCTCACTCCCAACAAATTCGATACTATGTACCTAGCCATTGACCCGTCACCAAACCAAGTGCTAACTAGCTAATTAGTTAAGTATATACATGTGCTTTATTATTTATGATACATACACTGATACACCAATCAAACCAATGAAAGAATCGATCCTTGAATCTAGCTGAGCTATCTGTCTAGGACGAGGAGAGCAAGATACAATGAACAATGAGCAACCAATGAACACTAATGCCTATGTACACAAGCTAATCATCGCCAGGTATAGGTACCAACTGGTTAATTAACTGATAACTAGATTAAGGAACAGAGGCTGGCTAATGACTGCATTTTTAATTATGCTGGGATCATGAGCCTCGGCTTCTTGAAGGCGAGGGGGCTGAGCACCTCCTCCTCCTCCGCCTCGGCCGTGCAACGCTCCGCGATGTCCGGCAGCGCCGGCAGGTTCAGGTCGAAGCCCCGGCCCGTACTGCTTGTTGCGGTGGCCTTGGATCCCGCGGCGGCGCTGCCGATGGTGCCGTCGTAGTGGCACCGCTTGTGCCCGCCCAGCGCCTGCCCCGTCGGGAACGTCTTCCTGCACACGTTGCACTCGTGCAACCTGTTGCCGGCGCCCGCCTCGCCGGACCCCGACGAGGACACGGCGGACGAGGACGGCGCCGCCGCCTGCGGCTCCTCTGCGCCGGCGGCGGCGGCGGGCGGCTTCCGGTGGCTCGCCTTGTGGCCGCCGAGCGCCTGGTAGGACGCGAACGCCTTGCCGCAGACGGAGCACCTGTGCTCTGCCGCGGCCGGCTCGGGAACGCGGACGTCGCCGCGCTGGCCGCTTGCCAGCATGAGGAGGCAGAGCGCGAGGTGGCACTCCTCGGTGGGCTCGAGCGCGCGCTGCCTCCTAGGCCTGGACCGCTTCCGCTTCGCCCACCCCTCCACGTGCTGCATCGTGGACTCGTCCTCGCTGCTCGCCGCCGCAGCGGACACCATCTCCGCGCTCCTGCTCGGCGCCGCCGCTTCAAGAACCGCCTCCACTGCCATGTCGATCGAGCTATGAATCTTTCTTGAAAGCCTGGACAACTGTCGAGAAGCAGCAGCAGCAAGCAAGCTCAGTGGGCAACAAGGCAGAGAAGGCGGCGGGTCAAAGAGAGGAAGAGAAGAGAGAAGTAGTGGTAGGGTGTAGAAGAGTAGGGAAAGGGAGTGGCTTTATATGGGAGATCACAAGCTAAGGAGAGGTGTGACCCTGTGATTCATGGCAGAGAAGAAAGAGTCTTGGGGTCAAACACTCAAGATGGATGATGCTTCCAACCTGATTCCAAGCGTGTGAAATACTGACATGAGAGAGAGGAGTGTTCCACAGGCTGGAAAATTATGCATGGAATGGTATATGGAAGGCAGGCGGTGCCACATGGATATGGATATGCATGCACGTACGTGACGTGTGCAGGACGTGTGTGGTGACGTCAAGGCCTCAAGGGGGTGAAAGAAACAATTATGCATGCTTAATTAGGGGGGGGGGGGTGTGTGTTCAAGTTGTGGCCTATTAAGCAGCCAGGTCGGCTCGAAATGACGACACATGTAATGGTGATATGCTTAGTTATGTATGTGCGTGCACTGGAAGGTCACCGGCCCAGTGCAGGCATTTTGCCATTTTGGTTGGTTACTTGAAGCTCATATTCCTAGGCTGCTGCACCATTCAACAGATGCATGCGATTACATTCCAAGCTAGGCTCCATTTGACCCACGGGAAATTCAGGAGATTTATCCCGCTCAAAAGAATTTATTTTAAGTAACTTTTGGCTGAAAATCACTATAACTGGCTGAAAAAATATTGTAGCTGATGGTAGCTTATTTAGCAAAATTAAATTTTAAAAAAATTTAAATATAGAAAAAATAAGTTAGCCTGTCACGGACAGTACAACAGAAAAATAGAACCGTCAAAAAAACTAAAAAAAAGCCAAAAAAAACCAAAAAAGATGAAATTATTGAATAGTAAAAAAATAAACCAGAAACCAGAAGCATAAACCGAAACAAACGGGACCTTATGCTGAATTAGGGTTAATTAGCATACCACCTCAAATTTGGTAAAAAAAAAAGAAGTAAATAAACCACTCTCTTTTCGCCCCTCTCTCACAACGCCACGCTTTTACCTGTTACTTAAGTAGGACGCTAAGAGCAAGTACAATAGTATAGCCAACTAGTGGCTATAACACTTGTTTATTTCATCTATAGTCTTCAAAAAAATAGTTCATACAATAAGGTAGCTATTACAATAACTATTTGACCCCACGTGACATGTATATTTTTACGTACTATAGCTAGCTGTAATTTAGTAGCCAGCTTCATTCTCTCTCTTCCTTTCTCTCTCTGCCACATAAGATTTGGTTGATATTATATTTACTATAGTCTACTGACTAAACCTTATTATACCTAGCAACTCCATCCCATTAGTCATTTCTCCCTCTCTATTTCCTAGGATGAAGAGGCTAGCTATTATTTTCAGCTCTCTATTTGAGTTAGCATTTCAATGGCCTAGCTATTTGAGAAGCGAGTGAGGAGGCGCTCGCCAAATCTAGCTAGCGGCCGGGAGAAAATAGCGACTCGATAAAAATGAAGAGGAGGATAAAGAACCGGTTGGAGTCCATTTCTTGAGTCATATTAGGTAAATATACAATGAAGAGCAGAATAAAGAACCGGTTGGAGTTGCTCTAATACGATATGCGTTATCTCGTAATCCCATTGGGGAATGCATGCATTACACGTGATCGTTCCCGGGTCGGCCGGGCGGGAACGCATAGCATCGGGTGCTCAACGAGACGACGACACGGAACCGGCAAGCACAAAAAAAGAAGAGAAAAAGATATGTGCCACGTGTGGCCGCTCAGCTGCCACGTGGATGGAAGCGGTAGGCCGGACGCCGTGGCCACATCCACGCTCACACGTACACGCTGACGGGCGCCGCCTCGGTGGCTTCCTTCCACGCGTCCCCTCCTCTCTCGGTCCCCACCTGGCCGTGTAACGATACCAGACTCTTCAAGGACACGGGTAATATTGCCCCCACTGATTTTGATTTGGCCTTCTAGTTCTAACTTATTTTTTACTATTTTTAAATTTTATTTTTTTAGACTTTTGATTTTTTAGCTTTTTTACCGGTTGTTTTTTCATATTCATTTATATTATCTATGATAGACTAACTTATTTTGTCTATTTTTAATTTTTTAAATTTATTTACGTTAAATAAGCCACCATCAACTATAGTAAAATTTTAATTAGCTATAGTGCAATTTCAACCAGTTATAGTGTAACTTTAGTCATAAATAGCTTCTCTTAAATAAACTAATAGGATAAATTTTTCTTTGTTATTTTAAAACGTCTTAACGGAATAATTATTTTAAAATAATTTATCGATTTATTGACATTCAACATTTATATTACTGCTAAAAACCATCGATCAATGTCAGCTTGCAAGCCGTGGTCGTCAACCAATTAACCAACACTAACGCAATGGTCAGCTGGTTTTTGTGCACTTTGTTAATAATCTCTACGTTGATCACTAATTTGGAGCTTTTCTGTATGTACGCGCCGTGGTGTGAAATGCAGAACGCTTGATCGACGGAGGAATATGCATGCTAGCTGTTCTAGCCGTCATGCTTCGCGGTGAAGTGACTACGTCGGTCGGGTCGAGTGCTAGCTTAGCAGCATCCGTTTACTTTTCCGTACGTGTGAAGAAACTTCATTAACTCAGGGTTAAGCAGTACTCTAATAGCTAAATTGGTTAGTCTTATCTGATCTGACGTACGGACTGGAAAAAGGATGTGGATGATGTGATTTGGCTGAACACGGCAGGCACAAAAAAAATACCCAAAGAGGAGAGAAAAATACAAGCTAGCCAGGCATGCGTCATGTCATCGTGCGCGCGCGCTACACAAGTATTGCTCGACGGACCTGGCGGGCGGCCCGACAAGACACCGGTCATTTGGCCCAGCTAATTAAATGGGCCGTGCTGTATTGGTCCAATGGCCAAGCCTCTAACTCCGCCACGGTCCGAGAAGGTCACGGGCTGTGCAGAGTTGGCCTGGGCATGGTTAGCCTGATGGGTCTAAATAGGGCCATTTATCCAATCTCGACTCAAAATTTTTTAAAAATTATAAAAGATCCAAAAGATTGTAGAATTCAATAATACAAATTAAACTGGAAATAAAAAATTAGACACGTTGTTGGACCGTTGAGCCAACATGCTAACCCATGTACAACATGGCCGGTCGAGCCGGACCGATATAGCACGTTTAAATTGTGGGTCGTGCCATGCGTGAGTTGAACTATCTACAGTCTTCACGAGCAAGTGGTTAATCTTCACGAGTAAAGATGCGTGAGCGTGTCAGCTTTCCCTTGAGATTATTCCAACTCTCTTCGATCTCGTCTGCTAGATTTCGCATGTCGGTTGATCTCTTTTGTGTTTAGGTGGTGCTCATCTGAGCTTATAAACCTTAGTTTATGGTTTTATTTTGTACTGCAGTGACTGAAAATATATTATAAATGTTAATAGTTTTTCAGCGTAATTAAATTTTTTAAAAAATAAAAAGTTACATCATCACGGATAATGCAAAGAAATAAAGGGGGAAAAAGAAAAGACAAAAAAACTAAAAAAACAAAATTAAGAAACTAGAAGCAAAAGCTCTAATGAGCGGTGAGTCTCATCATTCAACCCTAAAAAAACCCTCATCATCAAGGGCGGATCCAAAGAGGACCCAGTGAGGGTACATGCCGCCACTCAATTCGCAGAAGTCCAGATATATAGCCCAAGATTTAATGCTAGTGCCCCCACTCAGCCCAACTAAAAGGCCCTCACTCATCTGTGATTTATCAAATTGATGAAGGAAGCCTTCATTTTGCCCTCTACTAAAAGGCCCAGGTATACTTGGCTTTATGGGTGTGCCCCCTCTCAGATTTTGTCCTGGATCCGCCCCTGCTCATCATCCAGCCTTCGGGGAAAAAACTCATCATCCTACATGCTAAGTTGCCGACTCAAGTCACCATCCTCGGTTGGCCGAGGGAGGCGGTGGCCACCTCGCCCACTCAGCTTCGAGCCTAGGGCGACGCACTTTCGGACGGGAGGCACAATTCACAGTGCTCCTTCGACACTGTTTACGTAAATAGTGCCTCTGAGTACACGCATGCATGTGAGTGCGTTCATTGATCAAAGTGGGTTCCCGCACTCTTGGAGATCTCATATCTCTGTCTACTCTTAGGCATGTGCATTGGATGTATCTACATGAGCGTATGTGAGTATGGGTGTGATGTTAAATACGTGTATACGTAAGTACGCTCTTATTGTACTCATGATCTAAAATAAAGTCGCCATCCAAACTGCACTAGCCAGCATCTAGTTTGTGGGACTGTTCTTTTGCTCCGAAGCTGGCGACTTTTGGTTTTTGCTACAGTACATAACTTTCAAACGGAGTATTTTCTCAAGACGGGGTCTACAAGTTAAACGATATACACGTTAAAAGCCCAACATCTGTTCCAACCAAAATCGCAAGTGAGTATCTCTCTCTCCGTAATCTATACCATAAACAGCCAAAATTTAAAAATTTCAGTCAAAAGCCACAGCCGTTGCCAAACAGACCTTATGTTTACTCATGTTTGCCATCCGGCCAGTCCCCTCCTGGGCTTGAATTTAACTAGGTGCTCAAATTAGGCCCAAAAGGGTCCTTCCTATTGCACTATCACAGGAGTGCTTTTACTTTCAGAAGTAAGACAAGGACATCTACCAAAGGGGCAGAGCAAAAGCTGATGCTGCTGTCGCTCAAAGTTTCGTGCCTGATCGTCACTACTCAAAACAGGCAACGATGAATCCATGATCGATGTCCTCTCTTCCCTTTCAGTCGTTATCCTAACCTTATCCCAGATGACACCAGCCTTGTCCAAAGAGCCATCACCCCGTACAATAATTATATTCCGCAGCCTTTTCTGTTCTTTCTTCTTTGACAATTCGCCAGTATATATGTTTCTGAACTTTTTTTGTTGTTGTTTTTTAGCAGTTTTCTTCCTCTTCCAATTCGATCAAAGCAAATTGTCTTTTTTTTCCTCGATGCAAAATGCCCATGGTACGTAGTTTCAGCTTTCAATATATATATATATATATATATATAGATCGGCAGAATTTTGTAAACAAAAAGAGAAAAAAAGTTGGATTTCTTTTGTATATTAGTAGACAGTTGTACATTTTGTAGATAGAGGTAGGCCTACATGTGTGTTTCTTCCATCGTTTTGCGATGTCACAGTCGGATTGTCGATACGGAAAAGCGTGTGTAAATTGCACTGCAAGCTCCTATCGTACCTGTAGTTTGATGTGATATGTGGTGGACCATGTGTGATTAATAAAAACCCAATCATTGATTAAGGCCCTATTTAAAAGGGCTTATTTTGAGTGATTTATAGCTGAAAAGTACTGTAGTTGGCTAAAAAATAATATATCTGAGAATGGCTTATTTGGCGTAATTAAATTTAAAAAATTTAAAATAGAAAAAAGTTAACCCGTCACGGACAGTACAAACGAATAAGGGAAAAAACCGACAAAAAGCTAAAAAAAGCCAAAAACCCAGAAAAGGACAAAATTATTGAATAGTAAAAAATAAGCCAGAAGCTCAAACCGAAATGAGGTGGGGCCTAAAAAAGATCATTATTCTCAACAAAAATAATTTTGATTTATTGCTCTTGTCTAATATACATGTACAATCATCTCACTACCTGGTCGGTGCCGGCTTCACTTCCTGCAAATTAAAGCGATACTATATGAATTTGTTTTTATGCGCATTTATGCCATTGCAAGAAAATCATTTTTCTGAGATAAAAATGTATTAAAAATGAGAACTTTAGCTAAGAAGGAACATGCTTTTTTGTCTGGTGTGCTAGCAGCTGTACTTTTTGCCGCCGCCTCTGATTGTTTCCAAGCCTACGTAGCAAATGGCCAAAATTTCACAGCTCGTGTGATCTGGCCAGCACAGGGTCCCCAATCAAAGAGCAGCAGAATTAAAATCACTTCATAAGCTAATGATTTTGTGAGCAGCGTAGTGTCAGGAGGATCATGGGATCCTGATTACCCTTTTCTTTTACTCTAATACAATTTGTTTGTCAAGCAAACCCTTTTGAACAGTTAAAGTGTGCCGCACGTCGTCAACCACGCTAAAGAAATGAGCAGTGGGTTAAGGGTGTGCTTGGTTCGTGGATGGAGGTTGCATCGTATATCCTGGCTGAGTGGATGCAGTGAGTGGAATCGTATTTCAGAAAAGAAGATGTTTGGTGAGGTGTATGAGCGGATACAAAAAGCGAGATGTTGTTTGGTTGCTGTATGAGCGGATGCGATCTACCAAACCCGAGAGGTCGACACGTGGGACCGCATAAGATACATCGCATCCATTCATCCAGATGGCTAGTGAAGCTCATTTTGAGCGTATCCACCCATCCGAGATGAGGCGTATTTTGCATCCGCTCATACAGTCATATCCGCTCATACAGCAACCAAATGACTCTTTCTCAGATTATACGGATCCACCCATTCAGGACGAAGGAGATACAGGCAACCAAACACACCCTAAGAGTACGTGCAAGCTCATGCTTAGGCCCCGCTTGTTTCGGTTTCAGCTTCTGGCTTATTTTTTTATTATTTATAAATTTCGTCTTTTTTGAACTTTTAGCTTGTTTGAGCTTTTTTATCGGTTCTTTTGTTCCGTATTCATTTGTGTTATCCGTGATGAGCTAGCATATTTTTTTTTCTATTTTTAAATTTTTTTAAAAATTAATTACGCCAAATAAACCACCTTTAGTTATAGTGGAGTTTCAGTCGTTAGAGTGTAATTTCAGCCATAAGTTATAGTTTTTCAGCCCAACCGAGCGGGGCCTAAGCTGTCATAAAATAGTAACGGCACCCCCTTGTGATCTTCTGCAACAGTTTGTATATGACGATATGACGTTCTTTAATTTTTAATATACATGGAGATTCTTTTGTCAAATGAAATGGGCGCTTTAATTATGTTGCCCATGTGGAAAGTATAGATGACCATCAATCTTACGCAAGCAGGAGTATAGCAGAAGCGGCTTTCTCTTCAAGCCAAATTGACGAAGAAGCGACAAAAAGATATGCTTGAGTAGACTAGGGTACAACAACTCTTTAGGCTGAAACTGTGTTCTCTAGACTACGACTGCTAGTTTTTTTATTGTGAGGGATAGTTTTATCTATATTTTTCGAGACGGCGGAGGGTGTCAAAGCTGTCGATGTGGATAATACACACAGTTTTAAATTCGAGAAGCCATTTGGAGAAGTGACTTCGAAAAACTGCTTAGAGAAGTTGTCCCATTTGTTTTGGCTTTTGGAGAAACCGATGCTAAAAGCCAAAAAGAACAGGCCATAGTCATGGCTTTACAGATCTATATCATGTATAATGATACTTGGTGGGAGTGAGGGCATTTTGGAAATTTTCTAATTTGTTTTTAGAAATAAAAGGAAAGAAAGAGGAGTGACCCCACATGTCATATGAAGAGGATGAGGATAAGATACAACTCTGGTCTTCTTCTGTTTTGCCTAGGCACCGCAATTAGGGGCAGTGGGGATTGATGTGATCCCCACCTCCCGTCGACAGCGATGGGGATCGATATGATCACTACCTCCTGTCGACGGTGATTCCGAAGTGGCAGTTGGCAGTGCAATATGTGTGTGTGTGTGTGCGCGCGTGTGTGTGACATGAGAATGGTTTATTATCATTAGATGATTTTATTTATGCTCTTGTCATTATATTGTACTTGGAATCATATATTTCTTTCAGTTATTAATTATGGAAATATGACTAAATTCTTGTTGAGACCACTATTATTTCAACAATCTAAAAAACCTATACATGAAGAGATGGCTTGATCATCTGATTTTGTTAAAGCAAAAATCTTTAATGGCACTAACTTTAAGCGTTGGCAAGCCAAAAAAGCTTTGGTTGACCGACCTAAAATTATTTTAGGTTATTTCTAATCCTCCTACGCTTCCTTTGGAAGGCGAAGATAAAATTCGTTGGGAGGATGTGAACCATTCTGTTTTGGGTAGGTTGTTGGCCATTCTATCAAACTGGCTTTTTGATGTGTATGTAACCTTTATGGAGGCTAAAAAGTTGTTAGATGGGCTGGATGAAAAATATTCATAAGGGGGTAATGGGAATGAGTCCCTTATCACTCAAATTATTTGAATTACAAAATGGTAGAGGGACGGTCTATGATGGAGCAGCTCTACGAGTTGCAGCTCCATATACGTGATTTAAATCAATACAACCATCTCCTACCAGGGAGTTTTTCAAGTAAACATTATCTTAGCCAAGTTAAGACCCTTGTGGTGGGATTTTGTGAACACTCAGAGACACGTTAAGGAACATGTAACAATTAATAAATTGTCATGTGCGATTAATATAGAGGAGTGTGCCAGGGCTAGCAGTGGTGATGGAAAGGCCCATATCCAAGCCCACTAGGTTAAATTTAAAAACTCTAAAAGCAATGAAAAGAAAGTCAATAATTATCCCCAGAACAAGCCCAAGACCTAGCCTATAAAGAAGTGATCTCAAAGAAGAAGAAGACCTTTACCTACTACGTGTAAGGCAATATTGGCCATAAAGCCAGCATGTACCTCAGCCGCAAGGGTAAAGGACCATCTCCAGATCAGCATAAGGGCAAGTCTAAAACCAATATGGTTCTAGCTAGTCCTAGTTTAGATAGGTATGTGCCTTAGGTCTTTGTGGCAAATTCATCAATTGATTGGTAGATCGATACATACGCAACTAAACATATTTGTACTGAGAATGGTATATTGTCATGATACGATTTTATTAAGCTCTTGTTATTATATTGTACTTGGAATCATATATTTCTTTTAATTATTAATTCTAGAATTATGACTAAATTCTTGCTAAAACCGCTATTATTTCAACAATACCAGTCTTAAGCCATGTATAACGAATGGTGTTAGCTTGCCTTTTCCCCACCTGGCTTCGTTGCCAGCCACCGCAGCAAGCGGTGCCAGGATGGAGCTTCCTAGTACCGGTGCATGTGGTACCCTGGTGCTAGCTCAATAAAAAAGTTTACAGACCACTTGTAAGCGAAATGAGAGAGAGTATGTGGTGGAGAAAAAGAAATGATATTGTAGATGGCCTTATAGTATGAGAGTATTCTTTTTGGCTAAAGACTGTTAGCTTATTAGTCTAATCAATAATAATAGTTGAAAGAAATCAGAGCGAAAAGCCAAAGTAAACCGGACTATAATAATCTAATTTAAGTAGTAACCTCATAGAAATGTATAATGCTAAGAAAAATTATCAAATTTAATGATAAGATGGCCGAGGAAGCAGCGTGGAACTGCTGGCGCAGAAGAACCTCACTAGTGAGTCACCACCCTGCCCACAGAGCAATTTTTGCGAAGACACTGCCATCCTCGGAATCTGTTGCATCCAATACAACTTCCAAACAACAAAAATATTTAATGCACTTCTAGCTAGATTATGGACCGTTTATTTTGGTTTAAATTTTTAACTTATGATTTATTTTTTACTATTTTTAAATTTTATTTTTTTAATTTTTGGTCGATTCTTTTTTTCGTATTTGTTGGTATTATCTGTGATAGATTAACTTGTTTTTATTTTTAATTTTTTAAATTTAGTTATATAAAATAAACTATCATCAATAATAATATAATTATAACTAAATACAATATAATTCTAATCATAAACTAAATTATTTCAGACAAACCGAGCGGCACCCAGATCCAATCCAAAGCTCGAAGCCCCAGCAGCAAGCACTGTTTGCCTCCAATAGTGGAACACCCTCATTCTCACCATCTAGTACTAATCCTCACATGCTCACAAGTTTTTTTTTTGCTTGCTTGCGTTATCAGTGGAGTCTTCAAGTTTGCAATCGTTTCTTTGTTCCCACAAGGTTACAAATCTTCTGTTTGTCCTGTTGCCACTGCCGCTGGTTATCTAGAGAGGGCCATAGAAAAGAGATAAGAAGACACAGAGAAGGAAAATCAAAGTGAATACTTTTACTGATTTGCATATATACTCCCCTTTCTGCATACCCTGGAAAATTGTGCTTTGTGGGTAGTTGGAAAGAAACTAGGAGCTTGAGCTTCTGAATTTTGTAAGTTTTTCTCTCTATTTTTCGGCTATTGATTCCGTTTTTTTTGTTACTGGCGGTAGCCAATTTCCCCTTATGTTATTGTGTTGATGTGAAGCCTTTGGTTTTCTAATTCTTGCATCCTTTTCACTGCATTTCTTTGGAGATTGTTCTTTGAGCAAGCATGCAGCAATCCCTGAAGTGGAGCTCTCCACAACCAGTTCGTAGTGTTTTCTTGCCTGTCCCTTTCTTGCCAACTGTAGGATAAATAATAGAGATGAATCAACGAAGGTCTAGTCTTTTATTCCTCAAGATTTGTATCTTCACTATGAATATTCCAAGAAATATCACTCTAGCCGAGTCTAGGTCTATTCTTGCAAACTAGGTGAAGTCTTGTGTTCTTTTCTCTGTGTAATCTTCTGAAAAGTTGCCGTTTTTTCCTTCCGACTCTCATCGGCGGTTTCTTTGCTCATTCGCTTCTCACTTTAAATTCCATCTTTTTCATTGGTGTAAAACACACCCAAATCTTTGTAATCAATGTGAAGTTTCCACTGGCATAAAAAGGGGGGAAAAGGTGCAGCCTTAAAGCTTCTAATTGTTTCTTGTGTGCAGCAGTCTGGTCCAAGAAGGAGTGAGCGTTCTTGAGTTGCTGATCCAATGGGGGAGACGAACCAGCCTCCGCCGCCGCCGGTGGCCGTGCCTCCGCCGATGGTGATGCAGCCCATGATGAACCCGCCTGTCGGCGTCGGCGCCATCCACCCGCCGCACGAGCAGTTCCACCATCTCGCTTACTGCGTCCACTCGAATCCTTCTTGGGGTAAGGAAACCTTTCCCTCCTTTTACCCCCCTTTGCATATTTGTGTGTTTTGCTGTATTAGGGCGAGGAAATTAAATACTTTCGTGTGCACGTTGGTAACATTTTTTTTTGCCCCTCAAGAAATTCGATGCTTTTAGGGGAAAGATTTTAGTGGCGCCTGTTGGGTTTTAGCTAGGCTTTCAGTTGAGTTCATTCATTCATTGGTTTTGTGAACTCTCCCGGTTATAGTTGATTTCAGTGATGTATTTATTTTGTGAAATCCCCCGGTTATGTTTGAAGAGATTATGGCGTTTATCGGATATGTTTTGTTAGCTTGTAATCTGTAAAGAGTTGTGGCTACTATTCTCGATATAAACTCTGATAGGAATCGTATGATGTTCAGATATGAAGCCACGTGACTTGAACCATTCTATTTAGTGCAATAAACGTTGTTATTAGCCACCTTGACCAAGTATTTTTTTAAAATGCTGCATGGATCCTAAATTCCTAGTTCTTAAAGAAATTGAGGAGCTAATTTGTACCTAGTGTTAGACAGGTTGTTACATGTTAAGGCTGGCTTATGCCCATGTGCCTTCAATGCCTTTCTGTTAGGGTTGTTAGACTTTCTGTTAGGGTTTCGGGGTGGTCTCACAGACCAACCCTAAACCCTTGTCTATTTATTCTCCTGTCTGCTGCTTGCAATACATGAATACAACTCTATTCAATACATTCTCGTGCCACACCTTCCCACATGGTATCGGTAGTTCGATCTCGACCATCCGGCCGATCTCGGCCTCCGTCTCGCCTAACCCTAATTTCTCCGCCTCCCACGCCATGCCCGGCGATCCGCCTCCATCCTCTGCTCCCATTGCGGCGTGGCCGATCCTTCCACGGCCGACGCGCGCCAGCTGCTGCACTGCTCGCGACGGCCGGCCGCCGAGCGCGAGGCCGCTCGCCGCTTAAGACCGCTGCGCCGCCGGCCGGAAAGCGCCGCTCTCGCACGCTGCGCCCGCGTAGCTGCCGCGCGCTCGGGGAAGACGACTCGACGCCGAGTCCGTCCGCGCGCACACCTCCCCTTCACGACGCTCTTCTCTCCAGCGAGGCCGCCATCGCCAATCTTCACGCTCAGCCGTCGGTGTCGTAACATCCGGCGGCCGGTTCCTCTCGTCCTCGACCTCACCTCCGCCACTACACACGGTGGCGCGAGCTCTTCCTCCTCGCCTGGGAAATACTCGCTCGAAGACCACGTCCTCGCGATGCTCTCAATCCGGTCTTCGATTGGATCCGCATGGATTGCGTCGTCAAGTCGTGGATTCTCGCACCTCTCCACCGAGCTCGTCGAGATCGTGGCCGAGTCTTGCCGCCACCGCGCGCCACCGGCTCGCCGTCGAGACCCAATTTCTGCGACAGCGGGAATCGCGCGTCCTCTACCTCGACACCGAGTTCCGTGACGTTCGTCCAAGGAGACCTCCATTGCCGACATCGCCGCGCTTCAAAAGCATGGCCGACGCGCTCACCGACCTCGGAAGTCGTCGCCGACCGGACTCGCCCCGCATGTCATTCGCGCCTCAACGAAGTTCACCGCCATCGGCCTCCACCTCCGCCGCAGATGCCTTTCCTCCTTCCTTGAGGCTCGTGGCGACCTCCTCCGGAAGAACTCCATATGGCCAACCGCAAACATCTTCCGCCACCGCTCGCTCTCTCTCGGCAGCCCAATCGCCTCGACCACCACCAACCGCTCCTCGCTGCTCTCGCATCCCCGAGGCGAGAACGGCAGCGGAGCGGCGGCTCTCCCACGCTTCGGCCGCGCGGCAAGCGCTCGCGCCGCGCCGCGAACGCCGAAATGGCGGCAGCGGCGGCGCGGCGGCGCTCCGGCGCACCCAAACTTGGTGGTTGGCCCAGCTTCTACAACCCTTGGTCCGGTACCATCCAGATGTGGCCTGGTCCGCATCCTCCTCTTGCTCCTCTTCCGCCAGACGTGTCTCCGCGGCCGTTTCCCCCCGGGCGTCACCGGCACCTCCACAGCACCATGCTTTCCTGGCCACACACCCCCAGTGGACTCCTCCCGATCACGCTCCGCCTCCTGCTCTGCTGGCGCCCAAATCCGTCTCGCTCTTCCGGCCAGTTACGCCGCAAGCCTGGCGACCGCCCGCACCAGCTGGGCTCCTCCCTGTAACCACGGTCTCTACGGTGGCTCCTCTGCTGGCCAAGCCTCGGGCATTCTCGGGACCAGCCGCAGATCTTGCGAGTGCCTTCTCCACCATGACGCTCACCCCACCCCGCAACCCGAGTGGTATTTCGACTCGCGCTACCTCCCACATGGCCTCCGACCACGGTATCCTCTCTCATCTCCGCTATTCTCGGTATTCCACTCCTTCCTCCATTGTTGTTGGCAACGGCTCTTTACTTCCTTACATTTCTTACAAGACACCAACATTCATGGTTCCCTTCGTCTTAACAATGTCCTTGTTTCTCCCACCCTTATTAAAAACCTCATTTCTGTCCGCGAGTTTACATCTGATAATAACTGTTCTGTTGAATTTGATCCCACTGGTTGTTCTGTGAAGGATCTTCGGTCTCGAACGTGATCATCAGTGCAATAGCTCCGGACCACTCTACCCCCTGCATCTTCCCACCGCCGAGTCGCTCCTCGCCACTTCCTCCGCTCCGCTTTGGCATCGACGCCTCGGTCATCCGGTCATGAAGTTTTGTCTAAGTTAGCGAGTTCATCTACCATCCTTCATGTAATAAGACTACAAGTCCTTACATTTGTCATGCTTGCCAACCGGTCGTCATGTTCGTCTTCCTTTTCATGTGTCGCGTCCGTGCTTCCCACAAGTTTGATCTTATACATTGTGACCTTTGGACATCACCTGTTGATAGTGTTTCTGGTTACAAGTATTATTTGGTCATTCTCGACGACTACTCACATCATCTGTGGACTTTTCCTCTTCGGTTCAAGTCTGACACTTTTTCGACACTCGCTAACTTCTTCTCACTTGTTTCCACTCAGTTCGGCGTCACCATCAAGGCAGTTCAGTGCGACAACGGCCGCGAGTTTGACAACTCCAGCGCCCGCACGTTCTTCCTCACCCGTGGTGTCCACCTCCGAATGTCCTGCCCCTACACCTCCCAACAGAATGGTAAAGCTGAGCGTATCATTCGTTCCATCAACAATGTCATTCGCTCACTTTTATTTCAGGCGTCTATGCCACCGTCCTTTTGGGTTGAGGCTTTGACCACTTCCACCTACCTCCTCAACATCCTTCCCACCAAGACGCTGAATTTCTCCACACCTCACCATGCACTCTTGGGGTCTTCACCCTCGTATGATCATCTTCGCGTCTTTGGATGTACATGCTACCCAAACCTTGCCTCCACAGCCTCCCACAAACTCGCCCCTCGCTCCGCCATATGTACTTTCCTTGGCTACCCCGCCCATCATAAGGGATACCGATGTCTCGACATGGCCTCCAATCGTGTCTACATCTCTCGTCATGTCACCTTTGATGAAACTTCCTTTCCTTTGTCGCCTTCCTTCCACCCTTCCACTGCAGACTTTGAGTTTCGGATGACTACACTAACCACGTGCGACTCCCATTGGACCGTCGTGCACCTCTTTGCTCGCAGTCTTCCCACGCCGACTCCGCGCACCGCCGAAAAAGCGTCTTGACGCTTTCGCGCTGCGTGCCACGCGCGGCCCGACGTTGCCGCGCTCCGCCACTGGCTGCGCGGCCGTCGACGACATCGCACCGCCATCCTCGCGCGACACACCGGTGGAGGTCGATGCGGTGTGCAGGTGTCGCCCTCCACCGCATTGCCACGGCGGCCCCGCCGCCGCATCATACGCCATGTCTACACCCGCGCGGCGAAGATGGATCCTCCACCTCCGCACCGCCGTGTAGCATCTCCACGGCGCCTTCCTCCGGTGCGATGCGGTGCCTCCGTGCTCAATCAACATCCGATGACGACACGTGGCAAGTCCGGCTTCGGCTACCCGCTCTCTACCACGCCACGCAGCTTGTCACCGTCCTCGCGCTTCTGCGCAGCCTCGCCGATCCCAATTGGCGATGCGCTATGGAAGAAGAATATGCGCTCTTTGCAAAACCATACAGGATTTGGTTCTCGCCCGAGCAAGGCAAATGTTGTTTCGCAAATGGATCTTCAAGCACAAGCTCAAGTCGATGGCTCTCTCGAGCGCTATAAAGCCCGTTGGGTGCTACGTGGTTTTACTCGGCGGGAGTGGATTTCGCGAGACCTTTAGTCCCGCTGTGAAACCGCAACCGCGCGACGATCTTGCTCTTGCTCTCTCCCTGAAGTGGCCAATCCATCAGCTTGACGTGAAGAACGCCTTCCTTCATGGGACCTTGTCTGAGACAGTTTATTGTTCACAGCCATCAGGATTTCAGGACTCTGCTCATCCGGAATTTGTCTGCCGCCTGAACAAATCACTATATGGTCTCAAGCAAGCTCCACGTGCTTGGTACAGCCGGTTTGCCTCATATCTCCTATCCCTTGGGTTCATTGAGGCCAAGTCTGACACCTCCCTGTTTGTGTACCACCGCGGCACTGAGATGGTCTACCTGCTCCTTTATGTTGATGACATTGTTCTCACCGCCTCATCGGCTGCGCTCCTCCGTCACATCATATCTGCACTGCAGCAGGAGTTTTCCATGAAGGATCTTGGTGAGCTTCATCACTTCTTGGGAATGCATGTGCAGAGGTGTCGTGATGGTCTTCTTCTCTCACAACGACAGTATATGCTGGACATCCTGGAGCGTGCAGGCATGGCGGGTTGCAAGCCATGCACCACTCCTGTTGACACCAATCCCAAAGTGTCAGCCTCAGTCGGTGATCCTGTCAGTGATCCCAGTGATTTCCGCAGCTTAGCCGGGGCCCTACAGTACCTCACATTCACCAGGCGAGACATCTCATATGCAGTTCAGCAGGTGTGTCTTCATATGCACGACCCTCGAGAGCCCCACCTGCCGCCTCAAACGGATTCTTCGGTACATTCGTGGCACTCTCCATCTCGGCCTCCTTATTCACCATCCCCGCATCGACCTCGTGGTTTACTCGATGTCGATCGGGCGGCGTCCGGATACACGCAAGTCCACCTCGGGCTATGCCGTGTTTCTTGGAGACAACCTTGTTTCCTGGTCTTCCAAGCGCCAGAACACGGTGTCACGCTCCAGCGCGGAAGCTGAGTATCGCGGTGTGGCCAATGCTGTTGCCGAGGCCTCCTGGTTACGCCATCTTCTGTTGGAACTGCATACTCCTCTTCGGCACTACCTTGGTGTATTGCGACAACATCGGCTCGATCTATATGTCCTCCAACCCGACCCAAGATCGCACCAAGCACATTGAGATCGATCTTCACTTCGTCCGTGAGAAAGTAGCACTTGGTGATGTTCGCGTCCTGCATGTCCCCACTACTTCACAGTATGCCGACATCTTCACCAAGGGCCTTCCTTCATCGGTCTTTAGTGAGTTTCGGTCCAGTCTCAACGTCCGCGGAGTGGACGCTGCGACTGCGGGGGGGTGTTAGACAGGTTGTTACATGTTAAGGCTGGCTTATGCCCATGTGCCTTCAATGCCTTCTGTTAGGGTTGTTAGACTTTCTGTTAGGGTTTCGGGGTGGTCTCTGCACCAACCCTAAACCCCTTGTCTATTTATTCTCCCTGTACTGCTGCTTGCAATACATGAATACAACTCTATTCAATACATTACTGTGCCACACCTTCCCACACCTAGCAGTTAGAAGTTGCATCTGCTGTAGTATTTGCTGAGTTCTCTTTTGGAAATCATACACCGTCCTTAAACTGATCATACACTATTGTTGCGTTCATCTTCAGTTCAGGTGGCAGCGCTTGCATTCCTTCACTATCTTGTTATGTTGGGTTCTACCGTCATGCTTGCATCAACTATTGTTCCTGCAATGGGTGGTACTGCTGTAAGTATATTGAATTTTTTTTGTTATGAATAACATTTTTATCACACATAAGGTATAATTTCCCTTGGAAGATTTAGTGTTGATTTCTTTCCGCTTTCGTTCAATCGTTCTTGTTGCTAATAGGGGGATAAGGCTCGTGTTATTCAAACGTTCCTGTTTATGAGTGGCATTAATACACTGCTCCAAACACTTATTGGGACACGTCTTCCAACAATTATGAATGCCTCATTTGCATTTGTCGTCCCAGTGCTGTCAATAGCGAGAGACTTCGATACAAATGACATTGCAAGTAATCACCAGGTAGAGTGGCGCTCATTTGCTTAATCCTTACACTTTTTTTTGAAGTGGATGTTTATCCATGCTTCTTGTTGTGTTTTGGAAAATTTTGTTAAAGCATGATCAATTTTGTTAGCATTGATAGATTAAATAGACATTGTAATACAAATAGTTATAACCTATTAGGGCTTTTGCAGAGATTTGTTCGCACGATGAGAGCAACTCAAGGGGCTCTGATTGTTGCTTCTATCCTCAACATGATTCTTGGATACAGCACAATATGGGGCGCATATGCTAAGTACACATCTTATGTACTTGTTCTTAGACTGCGATGGTAGTCCTTTCATGCTAGATTTTTCAAGGTATTAACATTTCACATGATTTTCTTTGCAGGAAATTCAGTCCAGTAATAATGATCCCTGTTGTTTGCGTCGTTGGTCTCGGACTATTTGAACTTGGCTTTCCCCAGGTACCATTCCTATAATTTTACAGCAAGACTTAGCAGCTCAGAAAAAAAGAAAGAAAAATAAAGGAACTCTGTAATGTTTGATTTGTCATTATAGGTTGGAAAATGTGTGGAGATTGGGCTGCCAATGCTAATTTTGGCGGTTGTTGTGCAACAGGTAACAACTTAATCTCTGCTAATATATTTTGAGGGAAATGTCAATTGCCCTCCTATGAATGTTATGTCATGAAGCTAGCTAGGAAACCAACTATTTAATATGCTGTATGCAGTATGTGCCACTTTACTTCAGGCATTTCCATGAGCGAATCACCTTCTTGTTTGAGAGGTATTCGTTGCTTCTTTGTATCGGCATTGTGTGGGCCTTTGCAGCTATCCTTACTGCTGCTGGTGCATACAACCATGCTTCACTCAAGACGCAGCAGCACTGCCGCACCGATAAATCTTACCTCATGTCATCTGCGCCATGGTATGGTTCTAAAAGATGTTTCTTATGAACAAATTTTAAGAACTGTAAATGTTTCAAGAAGCCATTTTCATCTACTCATTGCATACATGTGCTTTTAGGATCAAAATCCCATACCCCTTCCAATGGGGTACACCAATCTTCACTGCAGGTCATTCATTTGGAATGATGGGTGCTGTACTTGTTTCAGCTTTTGAGGTGCCTGATGCTATTAACAGATGGCTTTTTCTTTGTTATCTCTTATTGTGTATATTCTTGTTTGTAGCTTCTGATTTTTGTTATCTCATGTAGTCAACTGGTGCTCATTTTGCAACTGCACGTCTAGCCGGTGCTACAACACCTCCAGCTCATGTCCTTAGTCGAAGTATTGGTTTGCAGGTGAGTGTATTTCTAGAATTTCTCTTATAAGGGCTAGTGTTCTTCTTAGTTCTTGCACCATGTTATTCCAGTGTACTTTGCCGACATAAATGAAAAAACTGGTTTGTGTCTAAAATGGATTTAGAAACAACTCTTCTGCTAATTAATCTTTCACAAGTAATAAATGAGACATGAAATATGGTTCTTCATAAATATTCTGAATGATTTCCATTTATTACTTACCAAATGCTTTGGCTGGATGAATCTGTTGGAGAGCTCCTAGTTTTGAGTCCTTGCATTCTAATGTGATTGTTTGTATACAGGGTATTGGTATGTTCCTGGAAGGCATCTTTGGTGCTCCAGCTGGTTCATCTGTATCAGTGTAAGAGAATATCAGCTTTTGTCCCCTATCTATGGGGTGATCATTCGAGAACAGTTTCATGGACTTGTAATTTCCTTCTTCCTTCCTGAAATTGTGTTAAATATGTATTCTTCAAACCTCAAAGCGTGGTACACCAGAAGTTAATACAAGTGTTGACCAGAGTTTGCATCCCTACATTCTAGCTAAGGGGGTCAAAAATTCTAGCTAGGTGCATCAACAAACTTTATTGTGGTATACTTTCCTGTGGCTAATCAGTAACAAACTATTAGTGACCATGGTGTTATAGTTTGTGCAATTTTCTTTCCGTGGCATAGAGAGACCTATCACAGAACTAATGGAATGTAAAATTCACCCATTCACTTTAGGACTTGTACCGCTTTCTTTCTTTCACCTTGAATGAGTTTTTGATTTCCAGAAAGAAATGATGATGATGTAATACTAACCTTTTCCCTTTTAATTGTGGAACCTGCAATTGCGTGTCCATTACTTTTCTTACATAGTGTAGCATAAGCTGCAGTACCAGAAACGAAGAGCGTGCACCAACCAATGGCTAACTCAACGATATAGTACCTGTCTTGTGGCTAATGGCCATGGTTAGAGTCCCACTAACTATATGTTTGGTGGGTTTATTTCTAGATTTCTAGGGATTTGATCCCATCCTGTGACCTCTTGGTTGTTGGGCCTTAAGAATGACTATGATAACAAATTGCAGCCCTTCGCAAAAAAAAAGTGTGTCCTCTTGTCTTGGGGCAGGTATTGACATATGGTAGATATTTACACAGGTTTTATTTTGTTAGAACCTACCAAAAAACTGAAGGCTTGAAGTTGTGGCTAAGGATTTTCAACTATAGATCGCCCCAAGATTATTGAAGATAAGGGTTAATGATGCTGAGGAGGTTAGGGATTAGGATTTGACACCTAGGGTACAAACTGTGGGACACCCCTCGCCGTTGTGGTCTCCTGGCTCCCTACCCACACCCTCACCACGTCGCCCACTTCCTGGTGTGCCCTTGTGGCACTGGCCTGCTCCCTCGCATCTGCTCCGCTGCCCACTCTTGAGCTCTCGCTGTGCCCTCGACGCTCCACAAGCAACCTGCTGCGTGGCTGCAGCCTTGACGCCGCGTCACCGTGTTGGGCTTGCGATGCGCCACACTGGATTCCATTGAGGCATCGACCAAGCCACTTCATTTTTTACTCTGGGTCTTGTGTACATGTGTTGGATTACTTGGACAGTCAATTGTGCACCAGTGGACCTTAAATCAATTACTTGGATGCTATTGCTAGCGCCAGTCGGTCCAAGTTCCTTTGCTCCTGCTCATCATCTTGGATTGCCAATTGCTGCTGGGTGCTTGGGGAAAATGCTGAGGCACCTAGGGGAATCCCTAGTCCCTAGTTGCCTCCAGCCTACCTGGGGCAGCTGCCCTGGTTTGCCCTGGTGCTGGCTCCGCCGCTGATCCTGAGTACACAAATGACCTTGGAAGACACAGCCAACCCAATGTTTTGGCCCAACCACCCAAATTAGGCTAGGATTAGCATGATATTGGCTTGAATATGGGTTTACCTACAAAGGTAGAACTGACCGAGCTGGTGCCGACCAAGTGCTTAGGGTGTGGCCATGGGGGCAGAACTGTTAAGGAGATAGAGTTGTATTAGGAGATAGAGTTGTATTCTATTCCATATATGCCTTATCTCTATATGGCATATCCTCTTGTACTCTCCTATATATATGGCCCTTTGGGTCTCATATCTATATACACAATATTCATAACATGGTATCAGAGCTTAGGTTAAGGTTAGGGTTTACTGTAGCCGCCACCGCTGCCTTCTAGCTCTCCATCCTCTTCCGCTGCTGCTGCTGCCTTGGGAGGCGCGATCTTCACTCCCGGGGTGGCCACCTCTTTTGATGGATCTCGTCGGACCAGTCTTGATGGCGATGGATCCGAAGCGGCCGTGGCCGGATCCGTCGGCGATCGGCCGCCGCCGCCATGCGCGCCGTCTTCGCCGCCGCCGCCGCTCTTGGGTCATCTCGTCGCTCCTCTCGACCCCGACCGCACCTCTCCTCTCCTGGCGCTCCGCGTTTTCTCATTCTTGTCAGGCCGCCGGCCCATCGCCGGACGCAGCCGCCGCCGGATTCGCCAGGACATCGGCGGTCGGCTGACCGCCGCCTGCACGCTTCTCGCCGGATCTGCGAGATCCAGCCGCCCACGCCGGATTCGCCGCCGCGCCACGCTGGCCGCCGCGCCTCCGGCAACCGCCGCTGAAGCTTGATCCGACGACGCGTCAAGCTGCCGCCACCTCTCTGTACCGCGCCTCGCCGCACCGCCGCCGACGCCGCCGCCGCCCGTGCCATGCGGGTTGCCACGCCGCACGGATTCGGCGCCTTCCGCCGGATCTGCGCCGCCAGCTGTGGTTGGGCGGCCCGGCGGCCCACTCCTTCCGCCGCCGCCGCCCCGGTCCGCTCACGCCGCCACCGACTCCACCGTCCCGCCTCCGCGATCCCCTCTGGCCGCCGGCCCTCGAACGCGCCACCGAGGCCGACCGCCTCCTTCCATCGCACTCCCGGCCGGCGCCTCCCACTGGAGCCCGCCGCTCCCCTCCTCTCTGAGCGAGGGAGAGAGACGGGAGGGAGGCGAGGTGAATCCCTCACGAGAGAGGGAGGAGATGAGGGAGCGTGCGGACGCCAGGTGCGATGGGTGATGGATCTTGAGGGGAGACAGAGAGATATATGGATCTTGAGGGGAGACAGAGAGATATGCTGCTGCTACGCTAGTCTCATCTTTAGTTATTTTTCCGCTGCTAGTATCTGTTCTTTTGAGTCAGTCTTGAGTATTTCGCTGCGTCCATCCAAAATTCGTAGTCTCTAATTTTTAGTTCGTTTAAGTCGTGCAAGTCCACAAATTTATTGTCAGTCATAGAAGTGTAGAAATTTTATTTTGCATAGCAAGAGCGCGCGCTACTCTCGAGCCGCGTGCAGATCGTAGAAGTCGTTATGATGCCGCCGCTTCTCTAGCCGCCCCGAAGCTTCAAAGGCCGCCCTCCTGCGTGCACTCGCGCCGCCACCTCTTGGGCTTCGATCTGCGCCGTCATGCATCTATCTATTCCTCTTCGGCTTGATTTGACAGTTTATTCAAAAACTGCACGCAACGACGACATCATCAGGACTCGGACTTCGGATTTATCTTGTTTTAGTGTTAACTCTTTTTCAAATGCAATGCTATTGCATACGCCTTGCATTTGAGGGGGGGTGTTAAGGAGATAGAGTTGTATTCTATTCCATATATGCCTTATCTCTATATGGCATATCCTCTTGTACTCTCCTATATATATGGCTCTTTGGGTCTCATATCTATATACACAATATTCATAACAGAACCACTCTGGAGAAAGTTCAGTAGCCCAACCCAGCCTGGCCTCGGCCTGACTATTGCCCATGTCTAGGGGGAGAGAGAGAAAAGATGGGTGTGGAATTAGAGAGGGAGGATTTTTTTATGGGCATTGGGCCCTGTATGAATTAATCAGTTCCAACTGGACCATAGTCAACTTGATAGTTCCTGCTTAAACACTGCAGCAAATTTGCATAGAAAGCACAACCACCAGTCTCTTATTGACAAACTCCTCCATGGTTAGCGATACTATACTGGTGCACTTTTATCACATTGCATCCAAATAATATTCAGTTGATTGTTTCTTAAGACAAATGTTTCCACAGAATTGCTTATGCTACGCCCTTGTGAACTGAAAGCACTCCTTGTCATTCTATTTAATGCAGTGAAAACATTGGGCTTCTTGGACTAACGAAAGTTGGAAGTAGGAGAGTGATCCAGATATCAACTGGATTTATGATATTCTTCTCCATATTTGGTAGTCTTCTGTTCTTGTCTTTGGTTGCCAAAGGGAAAACAAGGGAAATAATTTTGTGGCTCAAATTTGGGAACTTTTATTCTTGCAGGTAAGTTTGGGGCCTTCTTTGCGTCGATTCCATTGCCAATATTCGCAGCAATTTATTGCATCTTATTTGGCATCGTAGGTGAGTCAGAACTTTCTTTTTGGGCCCTTGTATAGATAAAGTCTAGAGTCCAAACTTCGTATATTTTGTTGTTTTATAGCCTAATCAGTGTATTTTGTTGATATCAGCTGCTGTGGGAGTATCGTACATGCAATTTGCGAACAAGAACTCGATGAGGAATATCTACATCATTGGACTATCATTGTTCCTTGGCATCTCGATCCCTCAATATTTCAACGAGTATACTTCTTCTGCTGGTTATGGACCTGCCCGAACAAATGCAGGATGGGTATATTCTGCAATCCTTCTACATGGCATGCTACTATATGTGCAATCATTTATAACAAACTTACAATGCCTTCTACCAGCTGTATATGTTGTTATATGCTGTGCCTTGGTGTACTGTAATTAGATGCCTTTAGTTACCTCAGGTCGTGTCTTGAACTCTTGATACATGAATTTCTGACTTCTAACTCTACTGTTTGTGCCTTTGTTATTGCAGTTCAATGACATCATAAACACAGTGTTCGCTTCTGGCCCAACGGTGGCATTGATTGTCGCATCTGTTCTGGATAACACATTGGAGGCCAGGGGCCACGAGTCCGACCGAGGGCTCTCGTGGTTCATGCCATTCCTGCATCGTCGGAAAGTTTACTCGGATCCCAGAAACGAGGAGTTCTACAGCTACCCGATCAGGTTCCGTGACTTCATCCCGAGCCGGTTTCTCTGACTCTAGAGGAGTGCTGTTACCTGTGCTGCTGTGCATGTAAGTCTTCTCTGTTCTTGTTAATCCTTACTCCTGTGACCTGTAGTGATTGGCGCTGTCACAGTTTCTACTTAGTGGGATATGGCACAAGAATGCTTAGGACTATTGTTTTTCCCCGTTTTGGCCAAGGATTTGGTTATATGGTGATGTAGAGTTTTATGCCCAGGTGTATGTTTTGGGGAAAGTGTGGTGTATGTTTTGGGGAAAGTCTTCTAAAGAATAGTACCTCATTTGTTAATTACTGAGCGAGGGATGATGATGACCATTCAGTGCATGCATTGGTTTATTATAACTTTGTAAATAGATCGGTGGCTTTTTGTCTGCGTTTTATTAGAAGATTCTCAAAATGGAGGCAGGGATAACATCTGGTACGAAATTTTCTGAAGATATGTTCAGAAGTGTTGCAGCCTACCACTTCTTAGCAGCCTTTACGACCATCTTGCAGTTGTTACGACCACGTTCTGAGTCGTTACGATCACTCTGAGTCTGACTAATACAAATATCTGATTTTTCAATAGCTTCTCTACTTCTCTTGATATCATCTCACTTCAAAAATAAGATAAAGAGTCATGGGTGCATCACTCACCCTATTTCTATCGCTTCTGTTATGTGTATTCATTTTTTTCTCACTTTTTTACCGCTCGCTCTCTTCTTCTAAAAACCACTTCTTTCAACCACAACTATTTATTTTCAATTAAAAGCTATAAGCCATAGCTAAAAACCACTAGCAAAAACCCATACGAATGCCCTCCATGGAGGGGCTCTTTGCTTGTCCTAGGTTGGGCTCAGAACCGTTTATTGCTTATGCTTATCTACTGTAGCTACAGTAGATTTTTTAAAAAGGTGCGTTTTTTTAGGTGGGGTCTAAAGGTTAATTGTAGTAAAAAATATACTGAGTTTAGCTGTACCAGCTAAAATCACATACGACTATTTTTCTGTGTATACTGTCTTTCGTGAATAGCCAGAATTCAAAAATTTAAGTCATAAGACATAAACTACAGCCCAAAAATATCCATCCCTAATCTTGTGATAACGTGTTTACATGCAATCGTGTCAGTCGACGATTGATCCTGAGTTTGAGAGGATACACTGGAAATAAGATCTTGTGTATTTGTGTGGTTCTGCTTTAGAATCAGATATCAATCTCCAATCTAGTACTTTATTGGTGATAACTGATATATTACTGGCCTATTTGATATGGCTGCGGCTTATGGTTTTTGACTGAAATTTTCGAATTGTAGCTGTTTGTGACAGAGATTATGGAGAGAGATACTCGCTTGCGATTTTAATTGATACAGATGTTGGGCTTTTAACATATACTATAATTAACTTGTAGACTTCGTCTTGAGAAAATACTCTGTTTAAAAGTTTGGTATTATTGCAAAAGTCAAAAACGGTTTTTAGAAGCAACAGCCCCAGTGATTCATTAAGCAAATGTTGTGTTTTGAATGGCTGATACGAGAAAACAACCAAAATATGAAGTGCTGGGCATTGATAATGTATTTAGAGCAGCACAGCCAATCCGAGAGGGCGTCGGCGAGCCTTTCTAGGTAAATGTATCATGCGCCATCTTCCATCGAAGGAAAATAACAAAAGCTGTGAGATTTGCATAAGTATCTCCATTCCATTTCCACCAATCCAATGTGCAATCCTTGATGCCAAAAATTTTTCACTGTGCATGCCATCCTAGATATTGGACATCGCAGTGGTTCTAGACTTCAGTAAAAAGGTCTTAGGAGAGGATGCATCTGCTTGTTACTGTTACATTGTTCATGATAATGCATTAACTACCCTTATAGCCATTTGTGTCACTGTTACATTTTTCAGCTTCTCAATTGTCTTAATGTTGTAAACAAGAGAGTGAGATGTCTTTGAAGTCCTATGCTTAGTATTTCCACTCTATATACTTTAAATCATGGCACATATTATCTATCTATGATCATTTTGGCACCTTGCTATTCCTATTTGATCTATTTTGGAGCATAAAACTCAGCTAACTCCTGCTGTACAGACTAGTTATCCGAGTCGAACCATATAACCGGGGTATAAATATATATCACCGACTTCTTGTAACTCTAATCGGAAAAAAGCTCATATGGACGGAGCAGCCGCGATTCGACTCATAGGGACGTATGCTTTACTGATCCTCATTAACAAATCCTTGTGTCTCTTGTGTTTTTCCTTTTCTTGTGAGACTGTATTCCTCGTGCTAAGGCTACCGCCGGATCCAACATTTTCTTCATCTAAAATTTTGAAATTATATGTATTTGGTTTTCTCTAATCATTCAAACGCCTTCTTGAGCCATTCCTATATTTTGAAAATTTTGAAATAACGTTATCTTATATTTGTTATTTTCTCTCTGATTCCTGAAGAGGGCTCATGTTTTTCTCTATCGAAATTTTTTAAAAGCATTTTTAGAGTGCCAACTTAAAAGTTTGGTGAACTTTGATAAGCACAAAAGGGGGAAAAAAACAAAAGTAAATATCAATAGCTTGCACTCTTGCCTGCACGGCTGAACGCACCACTCCATGTACATGTGGTACAGCTCTACTTTGTCAGATTAAGATCCAGAAATTCCTCCAACTTGAGAGCCCTAAGTCCTTGATAAGGTACCATCTGTACATAAGGTGATGACGATTGTGCTGCCTAATTCTGGATGCTTATCTGAAGATGACGGATCCATCGATCTTAAATAATACTCCTCCAATGGCCATCACCCTCTTCAACCATTTGAGAGGAGAGGGGTGCCATGGCCATCAGCATCAGCATCAGCATCAGGAGTGCAAGAAACAACATACTGGTCCTCCAGGTAGCCCAAATGGGTGACAGAAACATGACTCGTACAAATTGCACACCAAGGGGTCCTTCGGTACAAAACCATCTTCCTTGTATAAAAGTATTCGATACATGGAGACTCAACGAGTATCAATAATATATTTATTATCCGTTTTATCCAGCATTCATATCTGAACTATTCGATTTGTATTCGATTTATTGACACTCAGTTAGCTCTTGGTTGTGATCAAAATGGCTGAAAAGCCCGTGGCTTATGGCTGAAAACATCAGTAATTTGAAAAAAAAAGATCAGAATGACAGAGGCTTATTTACTATAATTAAATTTAAAAAAATTTAAAAATAGAAAAAACATATTAGCCCATCACGTATAATGTAAACAAATACGAGGAAAAAAAGAACCGGTAAAAAAACTCAAACAAAAGCCAAAACTTCAAAAAAAGACGAAATTTATGAATAGTGCAAAAATAAGCTGAAGCCAAAAGCTCAAGCCATATTGATCACACCCCTTAACTATAATTGGATACTTTTGCTTGATGCCATTTGAATTGTTGACCTTAGAGCAAAAGTTCAGGGGGGCGAGGGGAAGGAAGGCAAGAGTTGCTGTAGGTTGATGTGGTTGTCAAGAATCTATAATCTATTGGAGACTTGCGGCTACCTTTTTTCCCCTTCTAACCTGTTAGAGTATGCGGCTTGTGTATGAAGACTATTAGAGATAGATTAGGATCAGTCAGGATTTGCATGTAATTTTTTATATATCTAGTAGATTGATTTGATATATAAATTATCTTGTACTTTTATATATATATACTATCCGAGGCTCAAGCGTTACAATCAATTATTCCACGCTGTTCTATCTTCTCTCGCCTTTTTTTTTAAGAATTCAGCACGTGAGCTTCTGGATGTTGCTTGACAGATTAGGCCTCTTCTGATGACCACATCGTTGCAGGAGCTTCTTATCTGATTGCTGCATTATTTGCATCCTTCCTTTTCTTCATAATGGAAATGTCTCTTCAACAGAACTAAGATCAGATGCGATGAACCATAGTAGTTAATAATAATGATAGGCAACACTTGTCAGATGGTCCTTTAGATGCATCACGCATGTGAGTAATGAGCATATAATGGTAGAAACAACAACCACTAGATCCGGCATGTGGCTTTTGTTCAGGGTCAAATTTCATCGACTTTTTAGTAAAGTTCACACCTGCAGGGATGACTCTGAAAACTAGTGGAGGCACATCAGTAACCTTTGAAATCCTTTCTCATGGTAATGCGAGCTTGTGTGTCCCACTCTTTAACCACTAACGAGTGGCGGATTCAGAAATAAAGTAAGAGAGGGGCTAACCTAAGATATCCTGATATGTGATACGGGTACGGCAATACGGATACAATGATATCACGATACGAATGGAGTTCAAATTTTGAATGGACATCAAGTTAGTTGCACAAACTACATCATGGTATTCCCAGGATGCACCATTCCTCACTATCTCTTATATATGACAGCAAAACCATCACAGAAGAAATTGCATCACTTTTGTACATTGTCCATGCAAGATTTGAATAAGTATCTAGCTTGCAAACAGATGCGTAACAATTAGAAGAATATTCCTAACAACAACAGTAGTGAAGTGTGCAAACTATCTTCTGAGACATTAGTCATATTATATCAAACAATCTCATCCGTAAGCAATATGAAACTTCTAAGAGGGTTTCACATCTAATGGATATTGCTAGTTTCTTTTTAAACTTCCTTGTGGAAGTAAATTTGAGCACAACGGAATTTCCATTGTCCAAGTACAGTCACATAAAGTTCATACAAATGCCTCCGTTCATCCATCATATATCACAAATGTTAGTCGCTGGATTCTTACTCTTGGTGATAGCAAGATCCTTACTCTCATCGAGAGGATGACACTTGGAGATGGGGTAATTTTCTAGGTTTATTTCTTACACAATGCCATGCCAACCTGAGGGGTTGAGGATACAAATTTATAGGCTGTTAACCAGCCAAGCATATGCTAAGATGCTAGTCTAAGATGCTGTCCTAGATGCTAGTCAAGATGCTGTCCTAAAGCTAGTCTAAGATGCTGTCCTATAGTCTAAGATGCTGTCCTAGAAAGGCAGCAAAAACACCATGTGCTGCAGCCCCACAAGCACCAGCCAACACAGAGACTTATCCATCACTCCATCACTCTCCCCCTAAGTCTTGTGTGTCTCCTTGTGAGGAATCTGAGCCATCCCGATCCTGGCGCGAAGTTCCTGGTACTTGATCCGCCCAAAGACTTGGTCGAAGTCGACGAGCTGGTCTTGGGTGTTGATGTAGTTGGGACACTCCCTTCATCCGTGCAGCCGATGAAGTGATACCTCACCGGATGTGCTTGCCGCGCTCATGGAAGACAGGTTCTTCGCCAAGGCCAAGGCGGATTTGCTGTCCACCCCGAGCTCCACCGCCTCGCGTCTCGCCAAAGAGATCGCCAGCGGCCGAGCCAGCTCTGAGCTCGAGTAGAAGCGGTAGTGGCTGCAATGTACTCGCCTTGCGCTTAGACAAAGCCACCACTGCCGCTTGACCGATCGCCGGTGATCGGACATTTGCCGAGGAAGTACAGCGTCCCGCCGTGCTCTTGCTCATGTCGATGTCGCCGGCGTGGTCGCCGTTGTTGCACCCGATGAGGTGCGCCGCGCCGGGCACCTTGGGTAGTGCAGCCGTGTCGGAGGTGCCCGTGGCGTAGCGGAGGATCCTTTTCACGGCTGCGGTGCTCGCCGTTGGTCGCCGCATGAACCGGCCGACGAGCCGACGACGAACGCCAAGTCCGGCCGCGTGTGGACAAGGTAGCGAAGGCGCCCACAATGCGCCGATCTCGCGTCGTGTCCACCTCCTCCGTCGTACTCTCACGACTCGGCTTCACCTCTCCTCCATAGAGTGTGGGGGCGGGTTGCGATCGGTGAGGCCGCCACTCCACGATGCGCTTGGCGTGGCGATCGCGAAGAGAGATGCCGAGTCGTCTCGTGGACCTCGATCCCGAGGTAGAAGGAGAGGGGCCCGAGGTCGCTCATCCGAAGGTGGCCTTCATCTCCGCCTTAAATGCCTCGATCTCCTCCTCCTGGTACCGGTGATCACAAGGTCGCCGACGACGCCTATCGCCAGGCATTGCCTCCTTGCCCGCCCGGTGACCGCGGCCTCGTGAGCTCTCGCTGGAATCCCATTTGCTTGAGGATGGAGTCCAACTTGGCGTTCCAAGCTCGCGGTGCTGCCGCAAGCCGTGAGGGCCTTGCGCAGCGGAGGACCTTGCTCTCTTTGCCGGGATGATGAATCCCGCGGCCGGGCGACGAGACCTCCTCCTTCAAGTCGCCGTTGAGGAAAATAGACTTGACGTCCATGTGATGGACGCACCAGCCTCCCGGGCTGCGAGGGCAGGAGGAGACGACGACTCCATCCGTGCAACAGCGCCAAGGCATCGCCGGTCGACTCCCTCCGCCGGGCGGCCACGTGCCACGAGACGCGCTTGTGCTTGATCACCTCTCCACCTCGCCTTTCTTGAGCTTGAAGACCCACTTGAGAGAGATGGCGTGGTGGCGGGCCGAAGATCGCCGGCTCCCACGCCTTGTTTCGCCGACGGCATCCATCTCCTCTCTCGCATCGCGACGCCATGCCGCGTCTCTCCGCCTCGGCGAAGGAACGAGGCTCACCGCCGCCCCGTGCGAGGTGCGCTCCGCCGGGTCGCGTGCGCCGATTCAGTGGACCGCCGCCGCCCGAGGAGGTCGCCCACGCACGGTAGCGCAGAGCTCGCCGCCGTGGTAGGCATCGGCGCGATCTCGTCGTTGGACGGCGAGTGGCGAACTCCACCGCGCGCTCGTGCGTGGGCGGCCGCTGCCGAGCTCGAAGGAGTAGGCGCCGGTAGGAGAGCGGCGTGGCGGCGGGCGGGCGGTGGACTCGCCGAGCCCGTGGGCTTGCCGAGCCGGTGATGGCGGTGGTGGCGACTCGCCGAGGTGGTGGCGAACGAGGTGGTGGGGTAGGCGAGCTCGGTGAAGACGAGCCGCTGCTCCCCTCCTCCTCGGTGGACGTAGTCGACGACGAAATCGCCGGTCGCCGAGTCGAGCCGTCATCCACCATCTTGCCCACGCCCGCCTCGCCCTTCGCCGAACACGACGCCACGCGTGATGCGCACGCGCCGTGTCGCAGGTCGAGGACGCGGTAGGCCTTGGCGCCTTCGCGTAGCCGGCGAAGACCTCGGCGTGCTCGCTCGTCGAGCTTGCCGACGTGGTTGAGCTCCTTGACGAAGCGCCGCACCAAGACACGAGGTGGCTCACCGCGGCTTGCGTCCGCGCGCGCCTCGTATGGCGCCTTGCCGCCGAGGGCCTTGGTGGGGAGCGGTTGAGCAAGTGGACGGCGATCATCACCGCCACCCGGTAGAATGCCGCATCCTCTCGCTGAGGAGGGCGCGGGCGGTGGCCACCACCGCCTCGTTGCGGCGCCGACGACGCCGCTCGCTGCGGGGTGTACGGCGCGAGAAGTGACGATGGATCCCCTCGTCGGCGCAATGACGCCGCGAACTCGCCGCCGTGAACTCACCGCCGTTGTCCGTGCGTAGGACCCGGCTTGCGGCCGCACTCGCCTCCGCAGCAGCCTTGAAGGCGCTTGATGGCGCCCGCCGCGGCGCCTTGACGCCGAGCAGACAGCCCACATGTAGCGGGACACGCCATCGACGAGGAGGAGGAAGCGCGCCGCCTGTGTGTAGCCGGTGTCACGGGCCACGAGGTCACCGTGTACGAGCTCCACCTTCTCCTTGGCGCGAAGTTACCGGCGAGGAAGGGAGCCGCCGCGGCTTGGTGAGGACGCAGTGTCGCAGAATCGCTCCACGTGGTCGACGTGCGGCATGCCCCGCACCATCTCCTTTCCGCTTTGCCGCCTCGTGGCCTCAAAGTTGAGGTGCCCAGCGCTCGTGCCACCTCCAGCGTCGTCGTCGCGGCGGGCGCAAGACACCGAGGTTGCGCCACCGCGCGTGAAGGACGTGGCGGTTGCTCTGCTGACCTTGACGAGGAGCCGGCGGCGATGATCCCAGATGCGCAAAGACCGTGCTCGATCTCCACGCGCGATCCGCTCTCATCCACCGTCCCAAGCCGATGATGGAGTTCCTCAACGCGGGATGTAGTAGACACCGGTGGCGGCCGGTGCTCGCCGGGCCTTGGCGACGAAGACGGCAGAGCCGACACCCTTGATCTCCACGGCGAGGCGTCGCCGAACTTGACGGTGCCTCGAACGCTCGAGTCGAGCTCGAGAAGAACTCCGCCGCCGGTCATGTGGTGGGTGGCGCCGGTGTCGAGGCACCACCCGCCGGTCTTGTCGCGTTGCGGAATCGTCGCCGAGGAGAGCGTGTGCTTTGGCTCGTCAAGGTGGAGGAGAGCCGCCGCGCCGGTGCCGAGGTAGTTCGATGCTCGCATGAGCAATGAACAGAGCCGCTGCTCCTCCTCCTCCGCTGCGCGACGTGGGCCTGCCGCGTCGTGGTCGCCGACAATCCTTGGCCCAATGACCAAGCTTGCCGCAGCTTGTGGCAAGTGTCGTCTCGTCGCGCTTTGCTTGCCGCCGTCGCCGCCTCGGGTGCCTCTACGGTCATCACCCTCGGCATGTCCTCGCGCCGCTCGGCGTCTTTGCGCGCTTGCCGCGCTTGCCACGCTGCGGCCGCTCGTCGTGGAAGAAGGCTCCTTCTTCTTCCGCCACCTGGCCGGCGCCCCACCGCTCCCGAGTGAGAAGGAGCTTCCGCCAATGGTGACGGGTCCCGAGAGGCGCTGCGTGGCTCATCGCCGCCAACGACCTTGAGGCGACCCAACGCCTCCTCGATCGTCATCGTGGAGAGGTCCAGCAGAGACTCGATCGAGCGAGCCATCCGCTTGTACTTCTGAACGCAGCGGAAGAGCTTTTCCACGCTCTCTCTCGCCGTAGGTGTCATCGCCGAACCGCACCATCTTCTCGCAATGAGTGTTGAGACGAGAGCAAAGTCATCAACGCCTCACCGCTTGAAGGCCGTGTTCTCCCACTCCTGCGTAGTGCCCGTAATGTAGACTTGCGCGCGCGCGGTCGCTGCCGATGTGTCTTTGCAGCGATGGCGCCCCAAGCCTCTTTGGCATCCGCTTGTTGGTAAGCGAAATCGCATCTCGGGCGGATCAGAAGCGATGAGAGCATCCAGCGCCGCCGATCCCGGTCGTAGTCGACGCCGCCGTCGGATCGCATCCCACATATGCCGCACTGAGCTTTACCTCATCACCGCAGCCCACTCGACGTAGTTGGTCTTGGTGAGGGTAGGCCACTCGCCGCCGGGGCCGACGCCCTCGACGATACCGGTACTCGTGGTGACCACGGTATCAACCGGGGAGAGCCGCCGCTCGCGGAAGGTCGCGCTCTCCGCCGATCCGCACGCCCGCCACCGCGCGTGCCTCCTCCAGAGCGCCACCGCCGTGCACGCCTCCTCCAGAGCGCGGCCGGCGCGTCCGCTGTCCAGGCTGCCGCCGCCGCGTGGGCGGCGCGGCTTCCCATCGCGCCGCTCGCCGCCTTGCCTCCTCTCCAGCAGCTTAAGGTCGCGTCGGCTGCATCGCAGAGATGGAGCTGCTGTTGCCGCGCAGAACCTCGACCTCGCTGCCGCCGACGCTGCATCTGCCGCCGCCGCTTCCACCTCTGCTCGCTGCTGCCCGCTCCGCCGCCCCGCCTTGACGCTTTTTCCGCCGCCGCGCTGCAGGCCGCCGCCGCTCGCGTTCCTCGCCACGCGAAGTTCGGCTTCTCGCGCCGCCGCGTGCTCGAGGCGACCGAAGCGCCGAGATCGCCTCGTGGACATGGTGCGCCACCGGGATCTGCTGCGTGAGAGAGCGCCTCGATGAGCCGCTGCGTCAACAGGGGGAGCGAGCAGACAGCTGGAGCTGCCGCTGCTAGTTGGTGCCGCTGCGAGGCCGGAAGCGAGGCCGAGGAGGGATTGAGCAGAGATGCTCGGGCTACGTGATAGTACGGCTCGTACCACTTGTTAGTCGCTGATTCTTGCTCTTGGTGATAGCGAGATCCTTACTCTCATCGAGAGGATGACACTTGGAGATGGGGCAATTTTCTAGGTTTATTTCTTACACAATGCCATGCCAACTTTGAGGGTTGGGGATACAAATTTATAGGTCGTTAACCACCAAGCATATGCTAAGATGCTAGTCTAAGATGCTGTCCTAGATGCTAGTCAAGATGCTGTCCTAAAGCTAGTCTAAGATGCTGTCCTAGATGCTAGTCAAGATGCTGTCCTATAGTCTAAGATGCTGTCCTAAAGCTAGTCTAAGATGCTGTCCTAGAAGGGCAGCAAAAACACCATGTGCTGCAGCCCCACAAGCACCAGCCAACACAGAGACTTATCCATCAACAAATAGCTATTTAAAGCTGATGAACAAATGTTGCATCTTAGAATACTTATATGAAAAACCAGACAAGGAATGTATTTTAAATCATGTTTGAGCTTGTATCAAACTGAACATTGTTAGGGAGATAACTACAATTGTTACCCAAGATCGTAGTTTATTAGTAGGAAAACCCTTACTGCGGAAATTGTATCACTCATGTCCGTTGCAACATTTTGACAAGCATGTGATATGCACAACAACTGACACGGTAAAACACTAGAGCAAGACTAGCATTACCAAACACAAACAATACTGGGCAAGTTCACACTCTTTATTCCGAGCCATTGCATCAAACACCTCACGCACAAGCAATAAGCAAGCAAACAGATCAGTGCACTCTAGGCACAAAATAGACTCAAGAACTTACCAGAGACTACTGCGACATCGTAGCAACACCCTATTGAAAAGCGGCTAGACGACGGAGGGCGTTGCACCATTGCCGGAGTAGGGTTGCAGGGGGCCTAGGGTGGGCCGACGAAGGGCGTTGCCGAAGCAGGGCTGCACATCGGAGGCGGCGGAGGGTGTTGCTGGAGTAGGAGCTAGGAGGCGAAGGTCGGAGCCGAAGATGGGAGTTTCGGGCTTCCGACAGGCTGGTTGCTGGGGACGGTGGGATCGGACGGGGGCACTGTGAGCTAGCCAGCTAGGGTTAGGTTGTTGGGAGAATGTGAAGAAAACACGACTGAAATCTGGACTCTGAAGGGAGGATGCACGGGGAGGGGGGCTAGGCCAACGGGGTTATATGCCTTTGGGCTTATGGGATTAACTGGGCCAAGACCTAGCTACAGCCCCTAGTCCAGGCCCTAGGTCGTCCCTGCCACTGACGTGTTATCTTCTCCAATTTTCAACGCAGACCGCCTGTGGCGTTGTCCGGAAAGATCATGTTGGTCACATCCTACGCTATATATTCTGCAATAGTACATCATCATCAACGATGGTTGGCAATTCGGCACAAAGGCTTAATTGACATTCAGAGTTTTACACGATAAATTCTGAATCTTTCGATCCATTTTTCAGCATGAGCATCAACTTGTTTGGAGAATGCATTACAGAATTGTTAACCATATAGGCGTGCGTGATGTCTGAACTTTGAACTGCACAACAGAAAATGAATGCAAAATGAGATGGAACTAGAGTTCTTTCTTCCAATGTTTTTTTATTCCAAGAGGCATCACTTCTGTAAGTTAATTCCCAAAAGGATCCTTGGGGCTATATTTATTCTCAGTTTCAACACTGTTTTACCACAATTCTCCTACTAGAATACTAGAGGTCTTGATTAAGCAAAAGTGAATGTGATCTGTTTGTGCTTTAACAAGTCTACTGTGGAGATATCAGTGGTTTGTGTGAACCGCATGTGCTTGACTTAGAAGACAAAATAACATTCAACTGAGGGGAAACCAGAAAAGGACATGAATCCTGAAGGTGACACCCAGTTGGTGAGACCACCATGGCCTGTTCTTTTTTGCTGCGGCTTGCGGTTTTTGGACTGTTTATATGAGAGATTATATAGTAACAGAAACTCACGTGCAGTTTTTGCTAATATAAATGAAGTCAGTAAAGTATGTACTACAATTAACTAGTAAACCCTATCTTGAAAAATACTCAGTTTAAAAGTTAGTTACCGTAGAAAAGCCAAATTGCAGCTTTTAGAAGCTGAAAAGAACAGGGCCAGTTGCCCCATATTAAGCCGTACATTCCCCATCACCATTCACCTCGATAATTAATTGCGAGGTTCCCACTGCTTTAGAAAAGGCATTATCTTTCAACCTAGGTAGTTTTCCCTACCAATCGCACGGTGACTTAGCCTGTGATTCTTGCCCGATAACGCGGCGCGCTCAGACGGTCGCACTGCCCCCTCCAAAATATTCTACATCGCCCATCGTAATTGGGACCACACGAGCAACCAATCATGCCCTAAGCGACGACAGCGGATACCATGAGCGCGATCTCAAGAGTAGATCTCCTTTGGGGAACCGAGCGGTTGGCGGCGCTGCCACGTACAAATGACTCAACGTAAGTATGTTCAGTGGTTAAAGTGTGTATTTATACTGTAATAGCGTGTGTATTAGATATATCTATATAGATATGTGCGTGGGGTGTAAATATATATATGGTGCTGTTATGCTAGGCCTTCAGAAACCAACAATCATTTGGCGCGGGAAAGCGACGGGTGGAGAAGAACACGAATTCAATTTGCCATCTGCTTCCCTCCATAAAAGCAGCTGGAATCGTTTTCTTGTTCACTGCCGTGTACACGCTGCTGCCTCGTGCCAGGACACAAACAGTTAGCACAGATGGCACTCTCCAATGGTAATCACATCAATCTTGGGATAATTGCTGCAAACCAACAATTACTTCTCCTCGACCCCCCGCTTTCGCTCTCCATTTCGATCGTGATCTTGTTCAAGGGAAAAGGCTTTGTCTGCATTCAGCTGAAAGCAAGCCACGACCGATGAAAATTCAGTAACATTTCTCAAAGTTACAATTTTCAGCAATGCCTATGTGTGTTGCTGTCATTTCTTGTGTGGTAGACATTGGAGTATGCAGTACATTGTAGTCGGCGTCAAGGACCTGCGGGTCTCCGGTCCAAAACTTTGACCAGGTTCATTGAAGGGAATCGAAGCTAAAAACTATTTGAAGAAATCGATTCGGGGACAGGGACGGTTGGATGGATGGATGCTACCGCCCTGTGGATCGATGGCATATTCGAATTCCAAGGCGTCCACAGCGCGCATGTTTAGCATGTGTTGTTCATCAGCTTCTGTTCGCTGTGCGGCTTGTTGAAATCCGTGGCGATGGTCAGTTGGTTGCAGTGAAGATACCGCCGTGGTTATCCTGATGCATGCATGGTGCTGGATGGGCACAGCCACAGTACAGATATGGGGTGTGTTTGGTTTGTGGATGGAGGTTGTATCGTATATCCTGACTGAGTGGATGCGATCCAGTGGAATCGTATTTCAGAAAAAGAAGATGTTTGGTGAGGTTGCATGAGCGGATGCAAAAACCGAGATGCTGTTTGGTTGTGCAGATGAGCGGATGCGCCTACCAAACCTAAGAGATCGACACGTGGGACCGCATAAGATACATCGCATCAACCCATCCAGGATGGCCAATGAAGCTCATTTTGAGCGTATCCACCCATCCATGATGAGAGCGTATTTTGCATCCGCTCAAGCGGCTGCATCCACTCATACAGCAACCAAATGTGCTCTTTCTCGATTATACGGATCCACCCACCAGATGAAGGAGATTCAGGCAACCAAACACACTCATGGAGTATTCTGCCCCACTGTGTTTCTTTTTCCTAAAAAAAGAGAGTATTTTGTCCCGCTGCAAATATGAATTGTTTTATACGGTTTTAGGTATAGAATAAACTATCACAGACGGTTTTATGGTATAAATCGTTTGTGAAGAATTATCACAGACGGCTCGAACAAAAAACCATCTGTGATGGGGAAGTATCACAGACGGTTTTATATACCAACCATCTGTGATACTCACACATCACAGACGGTTGGTAGCTATAACCGTCTGTGATAGTGTTTTTCACAGACGGTTCTAGTTATAAACCGTTTGTGATGTAGTTATTAAAGACGGCTCACAAACCGTCTGTGATAACTTCTGATTATCACTAACACATAAATATGATAGTTTTGAACCATCTGTAATGATCTTTTTTGTAGTAGTGTGATATGACCTTTTGAGATGGCATTATTTTTGATTTTGACTGCTAATTTCTATCATACTATTGGCACAAATCACAAAAAATTACATGTTATGGAAATATATTTTCTAGTAATACTAATATCATGTGGTCAATTTAGATACCTTTTCATATTGTTTTACGTTTGACCGGCAGGATTCGAGAACGATTTGTGCATGCAATCCGGGGGAGTATAATATAGCCGCTGTGTGAATTAATATAAGTGACGTGACTTCTGCAATTTTAAGAATCCTTCTGGAGTCCCATCGACTAGACGGTTTGTGAATTTAAAAACTAAAGCTTATTCCTACTTCAAAATACACAATGCTATTTTTAAAAATGATTTGTTGACAGCTGCATGTGCTTTGTATTAAGGAGAGCTCAGAAAATGTAAGGCAGATACATTACTACAGAAAAGATCATCACAGATGGTTTCATGAGCCGTTTGAGTTTACGGGTCAGTAATAACATGAAATCATCATGGACGGTTCAAAGTTTTTGAACCATCTGTAATACATACTATCACAGACGGTTAACCGTCTGTGATATTAAACTACAAACCGTCTGTGATAGTTTTATATCATAGACGGTTATAAATTTATAACCGTCTGTAATAGTTTTATATCATAGACGGTTATGAATTTATAACCGTCTGTGATATTCTTTGGTAATCCTAAATCTATTTTTATTTGTTGGCTAGTCTCAGAAAATGCTAATCATACCCTTTGAAACAAGTAGAAACATAACAAATATATGTACATATCCAATTCAAATTCATTTCATACATAAGAACATCCATTTCACAAATCAGTTAACTGAAATAAAATAAATTAACCATGTATGAATAAATACACATGTACCATTAAGTTCAATCTTATTCTAAACAAATTCACTCTATATTATGGAACTCCCTATCTTCTCTTACGACCTGAGACATCATAAAATATGCACACTGTTCTCGAATTTTTTGGAGGTCGGTCTGTTCCAACACAGTTGTAGCGATAGTCCCAACCTGTCGGTAGGAAGATCAATGTCGTGCATACATATAAATTGATAAGTATGAAATAATTATTGCAAGATTGATAAACCTGAGGATCATTGGTCTTCGCGAAACCAAGGAGTAGTTCTATGTTGTGGTAAACATATAATCCATAGGTGTTGCCCGGCGGCTGCTCGTGACACTGTAAAAATAGAATTTGTTAGTTCGAGAGGCATTACTATGAAATGTTATATATAATTAAAATGTACTAGCGAATACTGGGAAATATAGATCGTGTCACAAGACGTTGATTCCTTTCTTGAATTTCCGCATGCTGGCAATGTATGAGACGAACGACCTATATGATTCAAAAAATTAGCCTTAGTTATTGAGAAAGAAAAAGAGACTATAATAAGTTAACTATTATAGGGCATTATTAATGAAGCGCCTCGACGAGGAGTTCTTCAGTACCCTATTCCAGTAGGACTTTCGAACTATCCCGTTATCCAAAATGCTGATGATACTCTATTGATAATGCCGGCTTGGGCTCAATAACTTCTGTCTCAAAAGTTTGCTCAATACTTACGCAACTTCGACAAGTATTAAAGTTAACTATGAAAATCATCAATGATTCCCATGAACATTGCTGAGGACAAATTTATGCATCTGGCAAGCACTTTTGGCTACACAAAGGACAAATGCCTTCTACTTACCTTAGACTCCCATGATCCTTGCAAGTCCCTGTCTGCATGGGATATGGTCTGTCATCCCAAAATAAAGGTGGAATGGGCATTTTAGGTGGTGATTATTTGGGCTTTTTATGGTTTATGGCTGAAAAGCATCAGAGTGATCAAAAAACACTATAGTGACGGATGCTTATTTAACATAATTAAATTTAAAAAATAAAAATAAAAATATGTTAGCCCATTATGTATAATACAAACAAATACAGGAAAAAGAACCAGCAAAAAGCTCAACAAAAACCAAAAGTTCAGAAAAGACGAAATTTATGAATAGTGAAAATAAGTGAAGCTAAAAGTTGAAGCCAAACGATCACACCTTAGACCTTCTTCTTAAACACCTACACAATTTCTACAATGAAAAATATTCCTTGGGTGACATTGATTTGGAATACCTACTATCGCTCACAATTACCTCATTCGGACACTAGTCTGTGGTTCTTCTTGGTGGAAAGATCTACGACTGCTTTGTTTCAAATTGTATTCTGAGAAGTAGTGGTGAGTATCCAGCTAGTCGAGAATCGGGAAGCTGGATAACCCGACTTCGGCTACTAGTTCATTTTCGGATTACGTAGCTTCGACTACTTAGAATCTGGATGAAAATCTGAATTGTTTGGGAGTTGCAGATTCGAGAGTAGCTGCGGTTGCCGCTAAGCTGAAACAAACAGCCCTAATGAGCTTGGTGACAGATTTTCGTGGCATAGCCTCATCGTTGCAGGTCAAGCATCACACCACTTTTCTCGAAGGATTTATGGAAATCATATCCTTTGTTATTGACCATCGAGGCTATATTCCTTTGCAAAAAATGAAGACATTTCCATTATCGAATTTCTAGCGAAAGAAGACTACATTGATCATGTTAGAAAACCTGGACCCAGGCCAGCAGTCCTGGCCCATTATGAGCACCCCACCAGAGACTATAAATAGGGAGCCATACCGGCATATTTGTACACACGATGCAATTGAAAACAATAAAGAAAGACCAGGAGTTCTCTCTACCTCTCTGTGTGTTCAATCTATTATTCTGTCTTCTGTGATTGATTCGATTTGTTCTAAGCAGAGGAATCGATCGGACTGGTCGCCAGCGACAGTTCCTCAACAGATCACTTTAATTTACCACTCTCTATGGAGGCTTTTGCAGAATTGAGACCCTCCAGGAACTTTTGGAAACAATTCAGCTGAATCGCACTACTAAAGATGTTTGGACACATATTTGGGGACGAGGTACTTACTGTTCTAAAAATTACTACTACTATTAGTTCAGCACTCTCGCAGCTCTTGCCCCTCTCCAATGGATCTAGCAAAGTAAATGTGTAATGAAACTTTAAGTCTTTGTTTGGCTTCTCTTACAAGATATAATGAATACAAAAAACATGCTTCGACGCTGGCATTGGTACACAGGAAATGATTCAAATTGTGTACTTTGCCAAGCAAGGAAAGAAGAAATAACTCTCCACCTTCTCTTCAAATGCTCTTTCAGTACCAATGCCGGAGTAAGTTAGGGATACAGTGGTCTTTATCCCAAGACATTATGTATATGCTTCAACAAGCTGGGCAAACCCTTGGTGCACCTTACTTTATGGAGATTTTTAGTATTGCTTAAAGGAATGGGAATGTCTTTGAAGACATTGCTCCTTCTATTGCCACCTGGAAATGTTACTTGTTGATGATGTCACTCTGCATATGCACAAAGTGAAAGACAATCTTCCACCATTAGTTACTTCCTGGCTAGTGACTTTGTAAATTCTCAAGTTTTCCTTTCTTTTTTTTGTGGCTTTGTAAATTTCTTTACATTATTAATATTGTTTGATGAGTTTTTGTATAAATATGCTAAGTCAAAGTAAATATAGAAATATATGTTTGAGAAGAAAAAAGACTCTGCCATTTGTAAGTTGTATGGCCCAGTCCAACTGATCGTTGCACCGCGCTTCGTACGGTTGCAAGTTCCTAGCCGACCGTGAGGCATATGCGCTAAGATCATCCTCTGAGTTCATGGGTCTTCGACCACGTTGCCCGACAACGTTATTATGACTACGTTGTGTCGACCAGGCTGCTTGACCACGGTCATTTCAACCACATTGTGTCAACCACAGCTGTTCGACCACGGCTTGTCGACCATGTCGATTTTATCAGAACCGATTGTGCCGCCACAAATAGCTCAGATTTCGGTCTTCGACCACCAGTTGTTTTGACTACGTTGGTTTGACCACATTGTTCTCTTTAACCGATACTTGGACGCCTCAACCATGGCTCCTCGATCATGCAGGTCCTCAAAGCACCGATCAGATACTTAAGCTTGGTCTTCCGAATGGTTCGCTATGTCATATGATCATCTTACTATAGTCCGGAGGGTTACCGACTCCAAGGTTGCTAACTAGTCTCCAACTCCTACATGAACTCAGGCACACATGTACTTGATTACCATCAATAACAAGATTAGTGCTAACATGATCTACGGTGCAGTTCGACCGATTGTTGTACCGTGCCTCAGACGGTCGCATATTCTCGATTGATCGCAAGGCGCGTGGTCGATTTATGGCAGCCTATGCACCAAGATAGAAGGAAGAGATTGGTTTTGGGTGTATCGTCTTCGCAATAGAAAGATGATTGCACTGTATCTCCATCTGATGGAAGTAATTCTCAATAAATCTTTTTGATATGAAAAGCAGAGGTTGAGAAGGTAAGAAATCGAGAATTGATCAGGGATTTGATCTCAAAATTAATGGCACAATTGGCATTGTGTGGGAGCCACGTACATTGCCTGTGACAATCACTTGTGCCTATAAAAGGGGGAACGGAACAAGCTTGCAGGCCGATACAGGGCGGTAGTAGCGGGACGACTACCAACGCTTGCGGTCGCTGCTGGTGATGCTATCGAGGAAGTGCTTTGGAGCTCGCCGTTGGGCAGCCTATGGCCACAATGATGGGCTAGCAAGATCGCCGTTATCTCACTAGGCTTGAAGCATGAGTCCTTCCACTCTTGCATGTGGCGCGTGCCCCCGGCCAAGCTGTGCAACTGTGATGAGTTGTCATATACCAGGACATGTGATGTCGCTAACTGCCACTCTAATCTAATGAGGATGATCTACCATCGTGATCTTGGCGTCTTTCCTGCTGTGTGCCTTCATTGCATTGAAGTTGTCCTAGTCGCCTGTTGAGCTTGGTCGCCGATCGCCTCCTTTACTCAGGCTCCTCCGACGCCTTTGGCGCCGGGACGCTTATGATCGCCACGATACTCGGGTGCTTTTGACTGCCTCCGATACTCAAGACTTCTTCGATGCCTTCGCACTCAAACATTTTTAATCGCCTCCGATAGTCAAGACTTCTTTGATCGCTTCCGGCTCGATCCCTTACGATCGCTTGTTGTACCCGAGCATCGCGATGGCTTTGATACTTGGCCGCTACGACCACCTCCTCGTGTTCGGTCACTTATGACCACCTTCTGTGATTGGTTGCTTACGACTGTTTGATGTACTCAAACGTCATCAATTGTTGCTGACACTTGGTCACGTACGACCGCTTTCAATACTCGAGTGCCATCAATCGCCCACAGCACTCAAACACCATTGACCACCTACTAGGCCTAGACGTCTACGACCACTTCCAACACCCGGGGCCATCGACCGCCCATAGTACTCGGACGTCACCGACCATTTGCTGCACTTAGGCACCATGTACTGCATACAGAACTCGATCGCCATTAATCGCTCATTGTACTCGGCGCCGCCGCGCTCGCCGGCTTAGGCACCATTGACCGCCTACAGTACCTAGCTGTCATCGACCACTCACCGTGCTCAGTCGCTTACGACCGCCTGCTGTGTTAGGCCACTTATGACCACTGGCTACACCTGGATGTCATCGACCGCCTTGTGTGCTCCGTCGCCTACGACTACCCGTTGTGCTCGAACATCGCCGACCACCTTCAACGCTCGAGCGCCATCGACCACCCACAGTACTCGAACGTCACCGACCACCTGTTGGGCCGAGATGCTTCCAATCACCTCCAATACTAGGATGCTTTTGATCGATCGTGATATTCGATCGCTTTGACCACCCATCAGTACTCGGCGCATCGATCACCTTTGACACTTGGTTGTCTTCGATCGCCGCTATGCTCGGACACCTACAATCACTCATTGTGCTCGGATGTCTCGACACCTTAGACCACTCGCCATGCTCGGATGTCATCGATCGCTTTTGTGCTCGGCTTGCTCACAACCGTCGTGGATATTCGTGAGCTTACGACCATCCATCGTTTTGGACGACGCCGATCGCCTATGATACTTGATCACTTATGACCGCTGTTGTGCTTGGTTACTTACGATCGCCACCGTACCTAGAAGTAAATCGATTGCTCGTCGTGCTTGAGAGCTTACAACCGTTCGCGATGCTTGAACATCGCCGACCATCCTAAATACCGGTCACTTATGACCGATTGCCGTATTCGATCGTCATCAACTTCCTTCGATACATGGATGCCTCCAACAGCGTGTCGTATACGAGTGCCTCCAATCGCTACTCAAGACGATGCCTCCGTCGCTTGTCGGTTGGACGCCCGATCGCTTATCAAAGTTGGACACCTCCGACCGCTTGTCAAACTTAGATGCATGCAATCGCTGATAAAGATGGATGCCTTCAATCGTGTGTCGCATACACGAGTGCCTCGACCACTTGTAAAAGACAGATACCTCGACGGCTTCTCAAACATGGATGCTTCGACCATTGCTTGAAGATGGACGCCCGACCATTGCTCAAACTCGATGCCTCCGACCGCTGCCATGTTCTAGTGCCTTTGACCGCCTCCGAACACAAAGCTTTCGACCGCTTTGTGATTCTCGGACTTCTCCGACTACCTTTGGAACATCGGCGTTTTCGTCTGCGATACTCGCGCTTTCGATCGCTCGATGCTCGAGCACTTTCGACTACCTTCGATACTCAGACTTCTTCAACTGCCTTTGGAACACAGGTGCTTTCGACCGCCTAATATACTCGGTGCTTTCGATCGCTTTGCAATACTCGAGTGCTTTCATCGCTCGTGATACTCGGGTGTTTTCGACTGCCTGCCATACATGGTCGCTTACGACCACTTGCCATACTTGATCGTCATCAACTGCTTTGATACTCATACTACATCTGATAGCCCGTGGTACTCGAACGAGGCCTACTACAGTAACCGAACCTACTACAATACCGATTGCCGATGGTTTCCAACTTTCAACCTTCGACTACTTCTGATTGCCGATGGCTTCTGGCTTTTGATCTTCGACTATATTTGATTGCAGATGGTTTCCTGCTTTCGACCACCAACTACATTCAATCACTGATGGCTTCTGGCTTTCGACTACCGACTACATCCAATTGCTGATGGTTTCGCTTTTGACCACCATTTACATTTGATTGTAGATGGCTTCGCTTTGACCATCAACTACATTCGATCGATGGCTTTGGCTTCGACTCATCGACTATGTCCAAATGTCAATGGTTTCTAGCTTTCGACTACCAACCACTCCCCATTGCCGATGCTTTCTAGCTTCCAAGGAATCTTTTCCAGCGATCACTTTTGACCACGTCGATACCGGACCCTAGCATTTTGCTCTATTAAAAGTACGGATGGTTTTCCCTTACGACACCTGAGTTTGGCTAAGTGCATCTGCACAGCAGAGGGGTCCTTCCCATTTGGTCACTTTTGACCAATTCGACATCCGACCCAGGTGTTCTGCTCTACCAGCCTCACCGTCTGAATTAAGTATGTCTATTACACCGATTCTGCTACCATATCGTCAGATCAGTCATGCTTGACGTAAATCATACACACTTTTAACCACCTTAATTTTATGTGTCATTTGATACCAACGACATCGAACGACATGGGTGGGCATGGCTAATGCGAAGGCTACACTGTCAACGACCCCATAGACCGACGAGGCTATGGATCATGCCAACGCCCACATCTACACCAACCATTCATCCCATGCATGGAGAATGTGAAGCAAAGAATAAAGGTGATGACCAATGCACAACTTAATTGGAGGTATTCTGTGGGTTCGCTCATGGATGTAATTAACCGGGAGCCTTCCGAGGCCCTGGGAACTAGGAAATCACATCGCCTATGTCAGATCTGCTATGCAAAGCAGGCCATAGAGCGCACATATATAAAGGGAATTTGTAATTTTGTTATTCTCAAATGAATGAATAAAATACATGTTTTCCTTAATTTTGTTGTATTTATCTATTTTTGTGTACTTTAGTACACTGGCACGCCCGCACCTTATACCCCGAGGTAAGAAATTGGGAACAATTTCTCGCGTCAAACAAATATAACACAGTGGAGCTTCTCCTACTATCTTCTCTTCAACACACACACACACACACACACACACACACACACACACACACACACATATATATATATATATATATATATATATATATATATATATATATATATATATATATATATATATATATATATATATATATATATATATATATATATATTGTATATATATGCATGTAAGTAGATAATATCTTGCCAAAGAAAACTTAATTGTTGACCACCTGAACTACCAAACCAATATACATTCTAACATCAATAAAATAACAACAAATGATGGGTGTGGTATAAAATCCAATATAAGCATGGCAATAGTTTTTATTGATGGGAAGTTTGTCAACATGCCACACCAACATAGCATATTTTTATAAGTCCGTAAATTAAATCATAGCATATGTATCAACTACAGCAACAAACCGAGTTATGGGGCAAGACTTCACCAACATATCCAAATCGGAGCCGCTATCAAATCCTGCAAGCTTACCCTTGATCACTCTGAGTAGTTATGTTACTTAAGAAAGCTAAATTCGCTATAATATCTATTACCATCTGATGCATTAAAATGCTTTTTAAAAAGAAATATAGATAAATAAAGAAGGAAAAGAGATAAGAGAAAGAGAGCAGTTATAGGTGGAGCAGCAGTTGGACTAACAATTATGTAAAATAGGAGGGTAGAGGGTGCTCTGGTCAGAAAAAGAGAGGGGTAGATTGGGGCTCTCTACATATGGTTATAACACAAGGACTAAACAACTTTTACTCGGACAGAGAGCCATACTTCTAGTGTTAACCACCTTCTCATTTTGATGAGCACAAAATGTTATCCTACAACGTTATTATTATCTCTATATGGGTAAGTAGTATAACTAGGTAGAGGAAACCAGAACTGGTATAAAGCCCAAAAGTGATGGATCCAAAGCAGATAGAGCTAGAATCGCTATAGAGCTCAGAATTGGCGAGCTTAGGTGCATATATTAGTACAGTGGAGTGTTGGGTGAAGGTTAGAACACTCCAACCAACAATTACTTCATGGTCGGTGGGTGTCAGGTGAGGGTAAGAGACCGCTCTGGGCCACTGACTATGAATAATTAGGCAGAGATATAATAACGAAACCAGGAAAAATGTTATGTACTCTAACTCGGCACCGCATATAAGGAAATATGGATGATCCAGCTACGAAGAGCTCAGAGTAGTTATGGGTAAAGTGACATAAGCATGCGTGATGCTGATCAAATCATGAATTCACGCCTGTCTCCTGAGTTGGAGGCTACAGAGATCGACTGGAGATTCTTTCTTTTCATCGGGGTGATTAGTAGTTTTTTGCAATACTAAAACGTGCAAAATTTTACTTTATTTTAATAACATATTTTATGAAGAAAGAAGAGATAAAAAGGAAATTGATGATAAAGAGATAAGTCATACAGTAACATTGTTGCTATTAATGCTTACTGAGTACATTATACTTACCCTTGCTATTAAATTCCCTTGTTAGATTTCATGCTAGCTAGGGATTACCTTGGGTTGGACGTGGAGTTTACAAGTCGAGAGGATGCTGTGTGAGATAAGGATGACTATATCGAGGACCGAGGTGGGATGGACACCCAATTTGGCAGTTGGGGACGAGTGGGAGACATTTAGTGCTTGGTATCCGTGTACCTCATACTTGTGTAATTAGAGTACACATAGAACTTTGTAATAGTTCTATATAATTATTGTAAATTAGAAAGCAGTATGTTGAAGGCTTTAGCCCTGTATGATAATAGAATTGTAATAAGATTGTACAATATCTAGCTATTGTTCTACTGTAACTCTAATATAACTTATTATTCGATAAGACAGCGTTATTATTTGATAATAATCTTATGTCTAGTGTCATATTTTAACGATAATGACACGCGATGTAACACCAACGCATTCCTCAAAACAAACACCTCGCCAGTGTCCTTGATGTAAGCTCTCGCGAGTTCACCAACTTGTTTAGTTTGTACGTACTACCGTTGATCTTTTGGAGAAGGAAGAAATACTGATTGAATCGAGAAAGAAAGTGACGGATCGGAATATACAGTGACTCGTTGTTGGACATCACATAAAATAGTGATTGAAGAGGCAGTCCATACATCGCCATTGGTAGCTCCGTTGCCTGGTCAAAGCCCGTAGCAGGTTTGTTGGTGCTCATTTAATCGTTGAAGTACTGTAGTTTGGCACACGCGCCTCACTGATATGTCCTACCACATAGACTAATCTTCTCTTCTCTCTTACTACCAGTGGTCCAATGGCTATCTTCTTCTCAAGAATTTTGAGGAGATCTTGATCAACTTTCAACCAAAGTTGCATTCCGAGCAAGCTACGGCTGGGTGACGAGGCAGGGCGGTGCTTAGCCCGTTTGCTTTTCAGGCTGATTGGGACAGGCATAGCTAGCCGCCTTGGTACTTCCATGCAACACCATTTACTAAAACGGGGTTATGCTGATGGTAATTAAGGCAAGCGTACGATAAAATATTGGACAATCTAGCTAAGCCTAGTTTATGATACGAGGCTTAGGTGCTGCTCAAAAGGGTTTATTTTGAGTGGTTTATAGCTGAAAAGATCAGAAGTTGAAAAATACTGCACCTAATAAATGGCTTATTTGGCGTAATTAAATTAAAAAAATAGAAAAAACAGGTTAGCTCATCATGGACAGTACAAACGAATACGGGAAAAAAGAACTGACAAAAAAGCTTAAAAAACCAAAAAAAAATCAGAAAAAATGAAATTGTTGAATAGTGAAAAATAAGCCAAAACCGAAACTCAAGCCGAAATGAGTGGTGCTTTAGCAAAAGTTGTTTGGTTGTTTGTACGAGTCCAGCCTGGGTGAACGAGGTAGGTTTTACTTGGTTGGGACAAGATGTGTGAGGCAAGTATGTATTCTTTGGTTACCTGCTGAGAGGAGATGTCTTTCGGCTGCATGCATACATCGGATATGAATTATACATGTAGAAAATGTAGAGGTCTTTTTCCCCCCTAAAGCCAGTAATTAATTAATATACCGTATCCCACTTCAGTAATCATTATTCTACCTTCGTAATCCTTAAAACACTATTAATATATATCAATCATCATCTAGGTGGTGATCGGTTCGGCTGAAAAGCTCGTGGCTTATGGCTGAAAACATCTGTAGTTGGTGAAAAGCATCAGAGTGACAGAGACTTATTTAGCATAATTAAATTTAAAAATTTAAAAATATAAAAATATGTTAGCCCATTACGTATAATACAAACAAAAGAACAGGCAAAAGCTTAACAGAAAGCCAAAAGTTCAGAAAAAGACGAAACTTATGAATAGTGAAAAATAAGTCAAGTTAGAAGCCAAGTCAAGTTCATCGGGCCTAATCGCGTTGTGATGAGCACGGCTCACTCGTACGCTCATTTTGATCCTCCCACACCTAGCCTAACTCAAACGACCACCTTCGCATGCATTCCTTGGCTCACTCAAGCAACACAGAAAACTAATCACCATTTTGGAAGCACTAGAAAATAATCATCATCCCAAGGTATGATGTTTGTTGGCGCTTATCTTATGCATATCTGTTGCACCATTGTTATCCAATATTTATGATAATTGTGTATAACTGTACCATTTGGCGATTAACCTTAACCAAATACCAAAGTTCTCTTTTCCTTTCATGTGTTTCGTAGAAAGAGCCAAAATCATGCCAAATTTACTCATTTAAAGAAGTCCACTCCTGAATCGGTAAATCGACGAGTTTTAGAGATCTTTTCCTGAGTTCGAACGCAAAAGTTATGATGAAAAAACCAAGTCAAATTGACTCAAATTCAAAGCATACTCGGAATAAAACTCAATGCCCATTGTTTCAAGCATACGGACATAGAAGCACGACCCTTGGGAATAAATATAAGACCCTATGGGTGTCCTTCAAAGCATCCAATTTTTAGTTTTTCCTCACCACTCTGGCAAGACCACAACAGTGTTCCTTCATATAATTATATCTAGATTAGAGTTTAGGGATTAGAGATGGCTCTAATTAGGGATGGTTCTAATTAGAGCAGAGATCCGGAGTGTCTACACTAGGAGGCTACCATAGTCTGTAGCTTTTGTAATCTTCTCGGTTATAAACATTCCTACGTACTTCCTCGATTTTTATGCTTTGATATGATGTTAGTCATATTTTGCATCTATAATTGTCATTTCTGTATGTCTTCTTGATATTATGCTTGTTTCCCAGTCAATAATTAACTATAGATGATTGTCGATTGCTCTTGTTTCCCAGTCGATAATTAGCTATAGATGATTGTCAATTGCTTAGCTCTAGATATAAACGTGGTGTTTAGATCTAGTGAGTGAAACTATATCAAGCTGTGCAGTGCTTGCCGATGGTAATTAAGGTGGTGATCGGTTCGTCTGAAAAGCTTGTGGCTTATGGCTGAAAACACTGTAGCTGGCTGAAAAAAACATTGTAGCTGACAGTGGCTTATTTAGCATAATTAAATTTAAAAAAATTTAAAAATAAAAATATGTTAGCCTATTACGTATAATACAAACAAATACGGGGAAAAAAGAACCGGCAAAAAAGCTCAACAAAAAGCCAAACGTTCAGAAAAAGACGAAACTTATGAATAGTGAAAAATAAGCCAGAAGCCAGAAGCCGAAGCCGAGTTGATCAGAGCAGACCTATGACCGGGGGGAGAAACGTGAAAGGGCCGAAATGGGGTTGTAGGGTGAGAGCATCTTAGTGATTGATGCTAGATTTAAACTTGCATTTTATATTTTTATTAATTTAGCATTGTTACCTTGGATCCTAGTGCTTATGATGTAACCTCACGATGATCTTTCTAACTTTTAGGTTAGTTGCTCTGAGCCTAGTTATCATATTGTTGAAGTTGGATCATATTTATCTTGTCATATCCGTTAACCATGAGTAGTTAGACAATAATTATGTTGTCAACCTAAGACCAAGTTAGTTTGTTCTCTGCGGATACGTTAACTTTAGAATACTTCGGGTGAAAAGCTATAATTAAGACAAACGCTTGCTGTATCTATTTATTGTGCCTATCTCGTGTCAACATTATTGTATGAGCCTGGTTAATTAATACTGATTCAAGCAACCAATCATACACAAGGCAGTGTAGCGACCAGACTCAAAGCCAGACTGAACACATGCTCCGGCCAGTGAATCCTTGGTGAGGGTCCTGGTCTACTTTGGTGACCAGACGAGCCTGTGGGTCTTTTCTTCCGAAGCTGACGGCTACAATATCCGCTATAAATTGGAGAGCAGTTGACTCGTGGGCTAGGTAATTTTTTTCCTTCTCTTATGAACTAACGATGTGTTTAAGAAATGTTTTCCATGTAAATGCACTACCTTTTGTGCTAAGTCGCCTTCTATGCAAACATGTATTGGTGACCTGATAGACTGAATGAAACTAAGCAGTATAACAGATGGATAATATACAGAGTTACAGACTGTAAATTTCCATTGAAAATAGCACCCATGTTAACTAGATTCACTAATTATGAGGTCTTAATCCGTTACCTATAATTGTTGGTGATATTTCTGTGTGTAATCTTCATTACGAAGAGTAAAATTGCCTCACTAAAGATAACTTATCCTTTAGTTCCTTGGCTACTGGTAGTTTATTCCTGCTTTTGGTAATCCAGTAAACTGATTATGTTCCTTGGAACAGTCCCGCTATTCAGGAGAATAGGGTGGCTACAGTGTAATGCTTATCAGGAACTGGTTCTTTATGTGTCGGGGGTGAATTTTTTGCAAGGCATTATGATGAAGTAAGGAACCTTTCTTGGCTCCTTTATATTTGCTTATATACTTAATTTGCAAAGCGTGATTGCTAAATCATAAACTTGTCCTCCAGAGAACTATTTACATCCCCACCAACTGGGAATCACCCAAAAGTCTTCACCTTAGTCGGCTTGACTGTTAGGAGTTACCGCTACTATGATCCCGCTACCCGTGGACTGGAGTTCCAAGGTAATAACTTCAAATTTCCATGCGGGAGCTATTAGACATGCTTTAACGATATAAGCCTCCTATGAGTTCAGTGTGCAATTGCACAAGTGCACTATATATTCCGTGTTCTTCTGAATAAATATTAAGTGCACATATTTTGCAGATTGTTTGCATACTTCTATTGGATTGTTGTAGGTGGCCTATGCATTTGTCTTATTTGATCAAGGATGTGTTTTTGTGTTACAGGATTGTTAGAAGACTGGATGTACTTCAGTATAATCATGCATCAGACCACTGGGTTACTTAAACATAATATATTTTGCTCTTTTTTGTGCATGCATTTTTGGATTTCTTTTGGAATGTTTCAGTTTCCAAGTTCTATCAACAAGGATTTTAACACTCATGTCTAATAATTTTCGTCGAGCTTAGGATTGCAAAATGATAAGGTGAGCTAGGGGTGTTTCATGTCACGTCCTGTACGATGCTTGGTTTTAGCGTATAAGCAATCTATAGCCATTTCCTGGTGTTAGTTGGCTCTAGATGGTATTTTTCAGTTCTGTCATAAATGGTATTTTTTTAGTTGTTTCATACATCAAATAAAAAAGTAATTTTAAAAGTTCACTGCAATGTTTACTCATACGTATCCATTTCTGATTTCCAGAGCTAAGGGGCAAAAGCCATACTTATTCTATAACTTTTATTTAGTTCACATGGTCGACATGGAATAAGCATTGTGGTTTTCTATCCTTAGGCTTTTGCACAGTGTTTTTCCCATGCTGGAACTGCAGTAGCTCAATTGGTAATTGAAATTCAACGATGCTTGGCCATATACACAGTTCACTTTAACACCTATATTGCAGCATTTTGGTTAGTTGGTTTTCAGTTACATGGTCTACTGCCCTATGGTAATTCCGTTGTTGAGGTGGCGTTCAGTATGAATCGATTAGTTCGTATCTGTACCTTGTGCGCTCCAGCGCTGCCATGCTATTACTTATGGCTGTATGCAGAGCAGAGGTGGAAAAGTATGGAAACAACATAAAAGAGTAAAGACTTTGGTGTTTTGTTACTGGAGATTATCTGCAGTGACAATAACAAATACAGCCTGGTCTCTAAGTACATAGGACTGGATAATGGAGCAGTGGGAGAAAAACTTCTACATAATAGCAATAGCTAGAGCAGCCAATGGAAGTTCATTGGTTGTAATGTCCAAAGGTATGCCAGTCACGATTTGTTACTTTTGTTTGACACTTTAGTTTCCATTTCCGGACCATTTCTCCATTAATGATAAAAAGTCCCAATGTTTTATTTGTACTTAGTTATCTTTTTGCTTCCCATAAGTGGCCCTTCTTATTTGTACAATGGGACTGCAAGGGAGGTAGTTTCAGAATGGTCTCACATAGAGGAGATGAATGAGAGACTAAGGTTCTTTGTTGAAGAATGCAACCATATTCAGGTCCTATCTTTTCCCCAATATACTGTTGATGAATACTCTATTTACAGTTATACTACGGGCAATGTTCACTTATGCAATCAGTGATTTTTGTAGGATTTTTACCACCATGCATTCTGTTGAGGTCTTAAATTTTGACATTAATTGATTCATAATTTACTACAGGGCATCCAGTTTATTGTGGATGATTCAGGAGGTTTTTCCAGTGTAGCTGCACAGTACTTGGAGAACATTGCCGATGATTACACAAACACACCTGTATTGCTTTATTGTGTGAGGGATCCAGTCACCCATGTATCATCCAAGAATCGAAAGGAGTCCATCACAAGATCTTTGCATGATGCCGTTTCATTTTCAAAACTTTCATCCTTTTGCAATCTGATGGTTCCAATAGGACTGCCTTCTCTAAGTAGAAGTATGCTTTCATTTACCTGACTACCACATTTGATTTTGTGCTTTTCTGAAAATTTTCCATTCTAGCATGTTTAGGTGATCTGTGAATTTTCATACATTCCCTAAACAGGTAGGAAGATACTCATTTGCTGTGCTATTATTCTTTTGTGAATGTATGAGACTCCTTTCCAGTAGCTTAGTATCAGTGTTGTTTATTTTCCTTTATTCTTTTACTTGAGCAGCATATATCTGAAAGTACTGCATTCAAAAGCAAGCTCCTTCTTAAGTCCGCCATTTAGAGCTGAAGAAGCAAGACAAAAGCTTACATTCCAGTACATAGCTTCAGAGGAAACACATTGATCAGGTAACTCTTATATGTACACTTTAATTGTTTACATTGTATTTTCGTTCATTCCTGGTAGCCAAACTGCCCAAGAAAAGTTGTAGTCGAAAGTCAAATTCAGAACATAAAGTATCCTAGAGGAAAAATCGGTGATGTGTGGATGGTCAATATACCCTTTTCAGTTATTTCAACTGTGTAGTTTTGTGTCATACATAGTAGTATTGGGGCCTCTTGTGTTTGATATTTTTTGAGGTCAACACTACATGGTTAACTATTTTTATTATGTAATACAAAGGTTAATTGGGAGAACTGTGCATCCTACAAAGTGGAGCATATCTCTCAAGGTAGTGGAGAGAATTCTATGATTCTTGAAATTCAGCAGTGCCAATTGTGATATCCATGATTTTTGTTAGGTAGCTACTAATTAAATAATGTGAATTCAGAATTTGTGGTATCTTTTACATAAAATCCGTTGCAAAGCACGAGCATATAACTAGAAAATGTAGTAAATTATACCTTGTAAAGAAAATCACCAATAACTTCATATCTCATCTATGTACCAATGACAACTGCAATGTGTGTATTAGAATAAAAACCTACATGACGTTTGAATTGTCAACACACATTGGTTTCCATTTTTTCTGATGAAAATGTTTGAAGATTTATTTTGTGGGTTTGACTTTACTTGGTTGAAGGATACTTGCTTGGAGCTGCTCGGAGAAGAAATTTATTTGCTCACTAGCTGAATGTCTATATGTTGCTACGGATTTTAAAATTTTATCATACTATATATTCTGAAACTAATAAGTGGTAAATTTTTTAGAACATGTATACAAATATGTTCTAAATTTTTTTAAAATATGTAGCTTCTGTTAACCGATTGTATGGTCTCGTGAAGCGGTCGCAAGACCTGGGAATCGGTCGTAGGCTTTTGAGCATTGCGTGTTGGGTGGTTGCGACCGGTCACGTATTTATGTGACAAAAATCTTATACAATATATGAGACGTGAATCTTAATGAATCTGATTGTTCGTTTTATTTTTTTACAAATTTTATCTTGTTTTGTATTTTACCGTAGAGTTAGCACGGGCACACTACTAGTTTACTATAGTACCTAACTTTCAAACAGAGTATTTTCTTAAGACGGGTCTATAAGTTAAACGATCTACACATTAAAAGCCTAATATCTCGTATCACCAAAATCGCACGTGTGTATCTGTCTCTCCGTAATCTGACAGTAAACAGTTAAAATTCAAAAATTTTAACCAAAAGTCATAAGTCGCAGTAATAGCCAAACAGGCCCACATGTAACTACACTGCCATATATGCCGGCCGGCGTGAGTGAGCCACTCGAGCTACGGCGACCCCTCACCGCAAACGGTTGACCCTCCCGAGCTGCCGCCCGCCCCGCACTCTCCCTCCTATAATTATTCTCTTCTCTTCCTCCGCCTCCTCCCCATACTCCTCCTCCTCTTGCATGGCGATGGCGACCTCTCACTTGCCCGACTAAACAACGCGAGCGAGAGCACTAGTAAGCTCACGCAAGCGCGCACCTACCCGCCCCAAGCAAGAAGAACGGGGAGAAAGGGGGGAGGGAGGAGCAGGCGTCATCCAAGATCCAAGAAGTGGCGTGAGCGGCGATCATGGAGCGGCTCTTCGACGAGCTCGCCGGGGAGGCGGTGCGGGAGCTGCTGCGGGCGGTGCGGGGCACGTTCCTGTGCCGCTCCACCGCCGAGCGCCTGCGCCGGAACGTGGAGCCTCTGCTCCCGCTCGTGCAGAACGGCCACCACGCCTCGGGTCACCGGAGCGCGGGGGAGCTCGCGGAGCTCGCCGCGCAGCTCAGGGAGGCTCTCGACCTCGCTCGCCGCGCCGCCGCCGCGCCGCGCTGGAACGTGTACCGCACCGCGCAGCTCGCGCGCCGGATGGAGGCGGCGGACCGTGGCATCGCTCGCTGGCTGGCGCGCCACGCGCCGGCCCACGTGCTCGACGGCGTGCAGCGCCTGCGCGACGAGGCCGACGGGCGGATTGGGCGGCTCGAGCGCCGCGTCGAGGAGATCGCGGCCGCCGCAGCGGCGCAACGACCCCTTGCCGCCCGCCATGTCCGTTCCCGTCGCGCTGCCGCCCCGCCTAAGGCCATGGCGATGGCGATGGAGGTGCCGCCCAAGGCCATGGGGATGGCCATGGATGTGGAGCTCCCAGAGGAGGAGGAGAACGGGGTGGTGGGCGGCGTCGTCAAGGTGGGCAAGGAGAAGGTGAAGGAGATGGTGATGAGCGGCGGTGGCGGGTGGGAGGTTGTCGGCATCTGCGGCATGGGCGGCAGCGGCAAGACCACGCTCGCCATGGAGATCTTCAGGGATCATAAGGTCCGAGGTAAGAAAGAACAAAGATCAAATCCCAACCATATCGTCTCATATGATTCCTTTTGGCGTCTTTTTGTTATGTTCTTCCAATCTTTTGTGCAAAGTTTGCATCTTTGTGCAGAATTATTAGATCCTTTCGTGCAAATATGGCATCTTTTCTTGAATTGTTGGGTGCAAAAATTGCAAATTGGGGCATCTTTGGTGGTTTATTTGCGTGTCGTCATATAATTAGGTAAAGTTGAGGTTGGTACATTCGTCTTGTTCTTCACCACTTGTTTGGTCAAAATTGGCTCTTTGACCAACTTAGTGCAAAGTGTACGATTGTAATGGGATTAGATTGCTGCTGGAGCACACACGTACTCCAAGCGGCCTAACTTTAGCAGATACTGTGAAATTTTGGTCCAAATTGAGCCACTTCACTATTGTTCATGGTGATAACCTTTTTTTGGTCTTAAATCAAGATTTTTTAAGGGAAAAAAGATTTGCTTTCGACTAAATTAACTGCTCATGAGACTAGCCAGATCTATTTAACAAAGGGTAACCCCTAACAACTGAATGCTTGTATGTTCTCTTCTAAATTCAGATCCAAGTAGCACACTTTTTTATCATTGCAAGAGGGATTTTCATTCCAAATTTGGTCTTTGTTTTATGCATATCTGATATTATCATCTGTAAGTGCAAAGGCAATTGGAATTACTGAATTAGTGATGGTGGTGAAGTTAATATAGCTCAAGCCAGCAACTTGTGTTCATAGTTCCAACATCATTGTTTTTAATCAAGATCGCAGTAAAAGTTAATACAATTGTTGTGATCTTGGGAAATAAGAACACATATGTTTGAATTTGAGTGGCTGCTGTCATAATCCTTTTTCTAGACATGCTTTAAATCTTAATTGACATCAACTTCAGCAACTACTCTGTGAAATTTGTGCTCATATGTTCATTTCTCGTCAAGATCTGTTCTCAAGGTCCTCAAAAGTCGATTTCGTATTAGCTTTTTTCCTAATTGGTCTCAAAATTTAGCAAGCTTTCTTGTCTTTGTAGTGCTGACATGTCTGTTTGTTCGTTTAGCCTACTTCAACGAGAGGATCTTCTTTGAGATGGTGTCGCAATCCGCAAATTTGGAGACCATCAAGATGAAGTTGTGGGAGCAGATCAGCAGCAACATGGTGCTTGGTGCATACAACCAGATCCCTGACTGGCAGCTCAAGTTAGGGCCAAGGAACCAAGAACCAGTCCTTGTTATACTTGATGACGTATGGTCTCTCTCGCAGCTCGAGGAGCTCGTCTTCAAGTTCCCTGGTGCAAGACTCTTGTCGTATCAAGGTTCAAGTTCCCACGTTAGTTGCCGGACTTATGAAATGCCATTACTTGGCGAAGAGGAGGCTTTATCTGTCTTCTGCCGTGCTGCCTTCGATCAGGATTGTGTTCCTCGGACTGCTGATAAGAAATTGGTTAAGCAGGTTGCTGCAGAGTGCAGAGGGCTTCCTCTAGCTCTGAAGGTTATCGGTGCATCCTTGCGGGATCAGCCTCCTAAGATATGGTTGAGCGCGAAGAACCGCTTGTCACGAGGAGAGTCTATATCTGACTCTCATGAGACCAAACTCCTGGAGAGAATGGCGGCAAGCATTGAGTGCTTGTCAGGAAAGGTTAGAGAATGTTTCCTTGATCTGGGTTGCTTCCCAGAGGATAAGAAGATCCCTCTTGATGTGTTGATCAACATTTGGATGGAGATACATGATCTTGATGAGCCAGATGCTTTCGCCGTCTTAGTTGAGCTATCGAACAAGAACCTTCTTACCCTAGTTAATGATGCACAGTACGTATGCCATATATATTGTTGAAATCTTTTGAGAATTCATATATCACAAGAACAGCTTTGACTCTCTGATGCTCTTCATGCAGGAACAAAGCTGGAGATTTGTACAGTAGCTATCATGATTACTCAGTAACGCAACATGATGTGTTGAGGGATCTGGCACTTCACATGAGCGGATGTGATTCTCTGAACAAACGGAGGCAGTTAGTGATGCCAAGAAGAGAAGAATCACTTGAGGATTGGCAGAGGAATAAGGACATTCCATTTGAAGCTCAGATAGTTTCCATTCATACAGGTGATATATTAGTCACTCGATGTTCCTCACTTTGGTTATTTCTTGCCTTTAATATGCCATATAATATCTTTAGTACACCCATTGTGAAAGTTGCTCTTACTGAAATTCGAGAAGTAATGGAAGAAGGGCCATTGTAAGAACAAATACAACATAATGATGCTTCCTTGCATGACATTGCAAGGTTTTGATTTGATCTTGCGATCATTGTTTCCTGTAAACCACCTGCTATTGTACTGAACTGATGATCAGTTCTTCAGCAAACTTGCATAATCCGTATAATTCCATTTTACATCAGTATTACAGGACCATGCATTTATAGTTTTCTTGCCAAATGTTTCCCTGACTTTAAGTTCTAGAGGTACTTGTGTGATCTGTTTCCTGGACAAAATGATCTGACCAACTAATTTCAAACTTCAGGTGAGATGAAAGAATCTGACTGGTTCCATATGAGCTTCCCCAAGGCAGAAGTGCTCATCCTCAACTTCGCCTCAAGTGTATACTACCTTCCACCATTCATTGCAACTATGCAGAACCTGAAAGCCTTGGTGCTGATCAACTATGGCACCACCAGCGCAACCCTTGACAATCTATCTGCCTTCACCACGCTCAACGACCTGAGGAGCCTCTGGCTGGAGAAGATTACACTCCCACCACTGCCGAAAACCACAATCCCGCTCAAGAACCTGCGCAAGATCTCCCTCGTCCTTTGTGAGCTGAACTACAGCCTAAGAGGATCAAAGATGGACCTCTCGCTGACGTTCCCGCGCCTATCCAACCTCACCATTGACCATTGCATAGATCTAAAGGAGCTGCCATCTAGTATATGCGAAATCAGCTCCCTGGAAAGCCTCTCCATCTCAAACTGCCATGACCTCACAGAGCTGCCATACGAGCTGGGCAAGCTGCACTGCCTGAGCATCCTACGGGTGTACGCCTGCCCGGCGTTGTGGAGGCTCCCGCCGTCGGTATGCAGTCTGAAGAGATTGAAGTACCTTGACATATCTCAGTGCATTAACCTGACAGACCTCCCGGAGGAGCTTGGTCACTTGACAAGCCTGGAGAAGATCGACATGCGGGAATGCTCGCGGTTGAGGAGCCTCCCGAGGTCCTCCTCATCTTTGAAGTCCTCGGGCACGTCGTGTGCGATGAGGAGACGGCATTGCTATGGAGGGAAGCCGAGGAGGTCATCCCAGACCTCCGGGTGCAGGTAGCAGAAGAGTGTTATAACCTGGACTGGCTTGTAGATTGATCTCCTGGATGGTTCCGCCCCAAACTCACCATGTACAAATGATGTATATATTGTTCCCTGCATGATGCATGATGAGTAATCAATCCACTCTGCAATTTTGGCATGTTCAATGTTCATGCAATGTTTTTTATATACAGAAGAGAAATGCAACGTCAATCCAAAAAGGTAGAGGCTCCACTTAAGCACCGAAAATGTTCATGCAATTAACTCTTCAGTAACGGCCTAAGCGCATTTACATACAAAGGATACAAAAAAAAAAAATAGAATCATAAAGCTAATAGAGAATTTCTCTTTACACAAAGCACATTTACATACATAGGATACAAGACAATACAACAAGCGATACAGCATTTCTATCTCTCGGGTTAAGAGAACAGATACCAAGGTTCTAAACAGTACTTCTCAATAGAAAGAAGAAACAGTTTTGCATGAACTTTTCTTTCTATCACTGGGAAGATACGCAGCTCCCCTAAGTATTCTCGAAGAAAAAAAGACTCAAGTAGTATTGGCAACAGAACTTGTGCCGTAGCCTGAACACAAATCTTTTCTGGAGCTCCAGCTGCTCTTGACCGTCTGCACCTTGACAGACTGATTCACAAGGTGGAAGACCGCAAATACAGTTTCTTCGCAAATATTCACTTGATTACATGGCGTGTACTATCTCTCCGCTGCTCTCGATGTCGAGATCAAGGTCTGAGTCCGGATCCTCCATATCATCGTCAAGGTCAAGGCTGTCAGTCAAGAACTGGTTGATTCCGCGAGTGCCAGCTGCTGGTATGGTTGCCTCTGCCAGTATCCGCATGATCTAATTCATGTTCTGCATCGGCTGGTCAGACGACTCATACTAGTTGCTCGATGTGCCATCACCCATGAGGTCAGCTGGGTGGTTCTTTATCTCAGGCATTCTGATCCTCTGCAAGTCCAAATAGCAGGTGTTATCTCACAGCTGAACAAGTGACACTCTGACAATAAGTACTCACTGTAGCTGGGTTAGCAACAAAGATCCTTGAGATAAGGTCTCGGCACTCTGGACATATGTGAACATAGTCCGGAATTGAGTACTGAACACCCAATATTTTCTTCAAATTGAGCTCAGTATTTATCTGACTGGCTGTGACTTCAACTTGTGGAATTGCAAAGCTGAATGGTTGGCAAGTTACCTGAATTGTCGTTCTGAAATTCTTGAGATCTTCTGGATCCTCGAAAGGCTAGGCACCAACATCACGTAAAGGGTTACACCACTCACGTAAAGGGTTACACCACATGACCACACATCAGCAATCTCCATCCAAGGACAAATTATTAGTGATTAAGCTAATACATACATTATATAAAGGGTTACTCCACAAGACCATACACCACTCATGTCATCGAAAAATGGATGACACCTTCACAACACAAACACAGCTTCTATTGTCGAGCAAAAGGCATGAAGTTAGGCAGCAGATGGTAGAAGAGTATGCAGGAGACAGCTTAAAGCACAAAGGGTATGGCTAATACCTTGCCATCGTATTCTTTCTTCAGCAAAACTTCAGGAGCAATATATGCCGGAGTTCCAACAGTTTTATTTTGGTTGTGAATGAGCTGATGACTGTAAAATAAAATAAAAAAGAACTGGAAATCAAGTAACAACCCAGCATCCAGCACAAGTTCTCTTTGTTATCAGTTAGCGCAATACTACAGTAACGTAAGCGTATTGGAGGTGGGGATGAATTGTACCTTAAAATTTTCTCCTAAGCATTTACTTATCTTTTACTCCGATAGTTACAGAGCTACGAAGATTAGAATAGGAACCCTACTTAAGATCTAGAAAATCAAGGAACCGAACCACTCAAGAATCAACGTGCGCGTACTACGCGACCGGTCGAAAGCCAATGTGGTCGGAATACGACTTGAGTGGTCGATAACCAATAAGCGGTCGAAAACCAATGTGGTCGAAAATCAATGTGGTCGATATCCGTGAGTGATCGAAAACGAATGTGATCAAAGACCAATGAGTGGTCGAAAACCAACATAGTCAATGACTAATGAGCGGTTGAAAAACCAACATGTGTTACGAAAACCCGAGTGGTCAAAATAATTCAAATATGACTAGTGAGTGATCGAAAACCAACGTGGTCCAGAGCCGTGAGCTATGGTATTATCGCTACGTAACTTGCGGTACTACGTCTGCTGCAGCAAGAACAGGTTTTTAGCATGACCGTGAAATCACAAATACACGTAACTTTTGATTAAATAATCCAAAACCATGAAACTTTGTACACATATTGCTTAAGGTATCGGAGGCTATTCCATTCATGGATTGCAAAACCACGTCAAAGTTGAGACCATTTTGAGATTTGAACAAAAGTGCATCAAAAGTGATCTAAAACCTAATTCAATGATTAGGGCTGCTCATGGGTAGAGGATAGCCAAGATGTCATAGCAAGCAAGAATACCAAGAAATCTCTCTAAAACCCTCTGATCAAGAAAAGGTTAAGAGAAGAAAATTAACTAAAACAAGAGCAAATCAATCAAATAGAGAGATAGATATGACGATGATCAAAGATTAGTGTATTGCCACTTGAGGAGGTAAATTTTACAATCACTCCACTTTGAAAGACAAAGAGAACACTGTGTGCTCCACTCTCAAAACCTAACCCTAAAAGCAAGAGCACATGAGAGAGCGGTTACATGGTTAACCACATGTCTCCATCTCAACCCTTTTATAGGTGGGCAAGTAGCAACCTCTAACTCTTAATGGATACTATCCACTTAGGACAATGGGAAACTCATAACCCCACACACTAGTTTGCTCACACAAGTTCAATTATGCACGCTTTCAAAGTGCATATGCCCAAATCCGTTAAATCCTTAATCTTGATCCATTTTGATCAAACTAGCTCCACCCGATCTAAACCGCTCTCCCAAGTGCCACTCATGCGTCGTGGTTTTGATTCAAGATGGTTTTCGATATTTTGGCCAAACTACCATCCTTTGCAAGCAATCGATATGCTTGTCACGTGTAGGTGCACCACTACCTTACCACGCGTCATGGTTTCACTAACGACGGCTCACTTGGACCGTCTAAGCCATATAGTGCAATCCCATTGCTCAAACTTGCCTTGATATTTTCTACCTTTCTTGTGCTATGCTTAAGCTCACCGTGTCACCCGACATTCTCGATTGTTCTCGGGCCTTAACTTCTTTATGAGCCTAGCTTCGATCTTTGCCGTTAACCACGGTTGACTCATAGCGACCCTACACATCAAAGACAAAAATTATTTTCTGAGCACAAGTTCTTCACAACTTGACCCACGTTAGTCAAAATATGCATCGTGTAATCTTAATGCAAAGATCTAGGTCATCCTAACTTAATCCATGACTTAATTTCCCAAACCCATATTTTTCTACGAGATCCGTAGTACCACTTCCTATATGCCGCACTAATGCACCGCATTGGACTTTTCTAAAAACACACCACAACTCAGATAAACTACCATTCTTGTAGTATGACCGCGCTCACAATATCAGTATTACCGCTCTAAGGTATGACCACACCAACACCTACGGTACTCCCGATTTTCTTGACATTTCTAAAAAATAGCCCAAACAAACTGTGAACTTTGTAAAAATACTTAACCACTCTATAAAACTTACAATAGTTCATCACAACTTTATTCTAGACCTTCTCATATAGTCCTTCAATCAATCAATTAGACACCCGGATTAATAGCATAGAATAATCAATCAATCAATTAGACACCTGGATTAATAGCATAGAATAACCAACTAGGCAACATCAATACCTTTGAATAACCAAAGTCACATATCTTCAGGCGAGGAGCGGTACTTCCATCCAGAGTGTGTTCTCGAGCTTTAAGTCGCGATGGCATCCTTGCTTGACAAATAGGGACGACATAAATCACAAAACAGTAATTTTAGTTTCACAGTAAACTACATAGAAAGGGAAAATGAACTAGTAAAATTTGGGAAACAAAAGGATACCATGGAATGGCAGTAGCTAACTCCAGATATCAGTCGCTGGAAAAAGAACCGAGCCTGAAAATACGCAAGGACTTCTGAGTTAGCCAATACAGCAGTAGCATGCAACTCTTGGTACAAAAGGTATGGTCAGGCTATCGAGCAAGAGGTGAGCTCGTCCTCGCTGAATCGACCGGCATTGCAGATGCGCTCGAAGAGCTCCCCGCCAGACGCCGAAGTTGCCGGACCCGATGTCGCGGACCAGCTCGTACCGATCGCCGTCGCGCATTATCGGCAGCTCCATCCCCAGCGGCCCCACTGCCGCTGCCCTCTCCATCCCCCTCTAACAGCCGCCGCCGCCGCTTCCGGCGACCAAGAAACAAAAATCTCCACCTCCCTCGCAACCTCGCGATCCGAAGCTCGCCTCCTCCGCAAGCTCGCTCTCGCTCTCGCTCTCTCTCTCTCTCTCCACCCTTCCGTCGTTTTTTTTAAAAAAAAATTGCACATTTTTCTTATTGCCGCGAACCCACATGCTTATCCTACAATCACCGGATCTCCCACCACTACACCACAACTATGTGGGACCCGACTTACCCGGACCCACATGTCATTTACACAGACAGCCAACGATTCCGTGAGAGATGGTGTCCGGGGAAGCTGGATGCTCAATCGCTTTTTCCACACTCGGGTTCTCGGCACAAATCAACTGGACTGCGGGCCCGGATGCGGGCTTCCGGATGGGTCCCACATGTCGGTGGCAGATCTAGCGTGAGGTGCAGATAAGGGCGGGCACATATCTGGAGGCGGGACCAAAAGCGTAGCCGGTTTGGGCAAATATCTTGGCTGTTTTTTTTTTTTGGAGAAATTTGTTAGTTGTTACCCTACCATCCTTAATTAGGTCGGCGAGGCCCAACTGCAGGCCCACATATTTGAGTGAGTTATGGGCCGTAGATAGGCCATGATGGGCAGCTAAAAAGCCCATATACCCAGGCCAACCTCAATCAGCGTCGCAAAGGGCTCAACCGTCCTGTCAAGATCACACAGTATTGCTTGAGACTTGGGTACAGATGGGCCTCGTTTCATGACTGGGAGGCCCATCTCGAACACTGAAATAATCTGGCAGTACTAATGTGCCATGGCCTTTGTAATAAAACTAGGTGTTTGTTCGTATTAGTCATAGTTGATATCTTCGACTATAGCTAATGGTTTTAGCTGAAAATAAATAATAGTGAAAGAAGTGGTTTTTAGAAGAATGGGAGAGCGGCGGGAAAATGAGCGAGAGATGCATGTGTGAGACGGGAGCGAAAGGAGTGGGAAAACCGCTTTGGAAAGCTAAGCATGCATATTACCTCAGAAGTTAGAAACAGAAGCAAATATAAATAAACCCCAACTACTTAGTGCGCACTTGCCTGATAAGCTTAACGGACCGCCCAAATAACTTTAAAGACCGAATCTGGTGATGACTTTCTAATATAAAATAGTGAAACCATACATCTATAATGGGTACGACCTGATCAACTAATTTACATCAACTCAATGCGGGTTGCACTATCCAATGGAACACAGGAAGAGTGTTGGCTTAAGCCTTCATACAGCAAAGAGGGGTTTCTGGAGTAGGTGGACATAGCATCATAGCGGTGGAAACCATAGCGGATATAGCCTCATTGAGATGCATTGTAAAGGCCTTATGATGTTCTTCTTGATTTACACAAGGAAATGTGTGAAATTTAACAAGTGATTATCTTTTTGTGTAAAGTGTACGACCTCTATAGAGTGTAAGCTATTCGCATACCTAGTACCTATGGTTATGAGAGGGCATGAGAACTTACTCGAGTTAGTGTTTATTTCTAAAACTTTATGGATGGGATAAAAACTCATCGTGGATGTAGCCCAATTTAGATTTGCTGGTGGAAGTAGCCTAGTGATTCTAATGGGTGGACGTAGCCTGTAACAAAAACTAGCATACTGGTGGATAGAACCTACACTGCTATTAACATTGCACATATTTACTCTCTTTAATAAAAACATGGCTCAATTAAAATGCTAAGTTATAGAAATTTCTATTTATTGTAAGTTTTCAATAATACCTTTAATAAATAAAAGAACTCGAGCACGCCTTTGTTGAATCTTGTATGTATATTATTGTATTCGGTGTGTTGGCTCATGAGCATGGTTGGTTGTGTCCACCCTTGCTCACTAAATCTCTTAGAACATATAGATCAAGGTCACTACACGTACTATGATGCCTCGGAGCTGATAGATAAAAAGATAGATAAGATTAGAATAGCCTCTATTAGTCTAAGCTCTTATCGCGATAGTCATGTGCTATCCCTTTTGCTATCGCTTTATCTTATGTATGCTTCCGCTTTATGTAATATATCCATTTAGCTTGATCGGTCCTAATGTAAACTTGACTCGATGAGGTCTATTTAAACTTCAATTCTACTTCTACGCATTACGAGTCTAGTGATAACGATCTACAATCTCTTACTCCATTGACTTTCTGATTTATGTGGTAAAAAAATTTAATCTACGTTAGTGTAGCCTATTCGTATCCTAACAAAACCTAGCAAGCACTACACCCAACCAATAACGAGAGGAACCACCGAGCGCACAGGGTTACGAAGAAGCCGATGGTAGAGATGTCATCCCCGTGTGGACATAGATGAGGAGACCGGCAGAGGGGCACAAAACTTGCTGTCCCGCACCACGAGCTGCATGAGGGCGCCCCTGCGCGCCAACGCACATAAGATTAATATAAACAGAACTGCAGAAGGGTAAAATGAGTATCATATCATACTGTGATGTGTAAAGGTTGAGTAGCCTAGAGTTATCTTAGGGACAACAGATGCCTATATATTCAGAAACACATAATGGATTTTTTTCTGTCTTTTTTGGGGATGAAGAGAGCAAAGGGATTGGAATCACATAATATGGCTCAGCTACTCCGGTGTTCCTGGAAACTGAAATGTTGTTCTTGCAACAATAACGAGAGAGAGAGAGAGAGAGAGAGAGAGAGAGATTTTCTCAAGTTTTTCAGGAGCTAACATATGGTATTCTTTCTCAAGGCAAAGCTGTTTTACTTCTTTCGTTGGCCTGTTCTTTAGCTCAAAGTTACGTGGCTGCTGGCCATGCTGATGATCTAACTTTCAAACGGAGTATTTTCTCAAGACGGGTCTACAAGTTAAACGATCTACACGTTAAAAGCCCAACATCTGTACCAGCCAAAATCGTAAGTGGACATCTGTCTCCGTAATCTGTACCGTAAATAGCCAAAATTCAAAAATTCAAAAAGCCATTAAACCGCAGCCATGAATGAAAATAACAGGCCAACACAACCTGGTCCAGAACTGCACTACCTGGTCCAGAAAGACCAGAGAGAGAGAGACTTGGAGAGTAGGGCATTCTGAATTCTGATTCTCCTGCATTCGCGTAAAAGCCAACACAACAGTGCCCCTAAAGTCGAGATCCAAGAAAGAGATGGAAATGAAAAGAGAAGGTATGGTCCATGTCCATCACCTCACCGCGTGCACCACCATCAACTTGGTGGCTCGAATATTCTCTGCAACCACAAAGGTCGTAAAGCAGCAAATCAAAAGGATTTTCTTTTTTTTCCAATTTCCGGAAAAATAATTCTTTTTCTGACAATCGAGTTTTTTCCAAATCCCTTGTGCAGTAGTGCTAACTAAGGCCCATTTTGGAACTCTGGGATTTCAAGGATTTTGCTGGAATTTTATAAAAAATCCAGTTTCCAAAAGAATCAAAATCTTTCCACGTTCCAAATGGTGATAGAGAAATAGGAGAGATTCGGTGCTAACTTTCAATCAAGTTTCAATTAAGACTTTGAAGTTTCATTGAAGTTTCAACTATACATATCTCGTTTACCTTTTAGCAAATATCGCATGTTCTTTTCTACGCATGATGATTTTTGACTAAATTTTAATT